>JAVJGG010000005.1:15518493-15529975 GCA_035590195.1 Aviceda cuculoides | reverse complement strand
CTTGCTGGAGCCATTAAAAAAAAAAAAAAAAAAAAAAAAATTAAATCATCTTTCAAACATGTCGGGAAGTGAAAGTCTTGGCTCAGAAGCAAATGGACAAATTGATGGCAGAAATATGCAACGAGGGATATTAAATGCTTCTCCTGGAACCACAGAGCATGAGGAGCAGCAGAGAGATTTCCAGGGAAGAAGCACTACTTGCTCTGCCTCTGCTTATCATCCTACCTGGATATCTTTTTTTAGCCACTGTCCTTACGGAGTTCTGGGCTAGGCTGGACTCTTACGTTTGGACTGAGATGACTGTCCTGATTCGCAAGGCTCAAGTGAAAGTGGCAGCCAGAGAGTACCACGCCAAGAAACAGTCTTGGCATCCAGGTTTAACCTTGAGGGCAGCTTTGAAATCCCGCTCACAGGCCACAGGGATATCGCACTTACATATATGGGTTCAAGCCCTGAGCTACTCGCACGCGCGAGAAGCGGTGCTTAGGTATTGTGCTTCCCACTCCGCTGCGGCAGCCGCTCCCCAACAGCCCAGCTCACCACTCTCCTCCCAGCCGTCTCCGCAAGCAGCTTCTCAGGACTTTCGGTGCCTGCCTGCAGGCACAGCAGAAAGCAGCTGGCTCTTGGGCTCCATAGGCTGCCCGAGGACTGCTCCCTACCATGAGAAACCCGGGCAGCCTTGTCAGAGGGCTACTGCATCCCTGACAACACCCTGCTTGCAACACTGCTGACACATACCAGTGCACAGCTCCACAATATTCCAGCAAGGGTAAACTTGGGAAGAGAATGGGCTTGAGGTCATACCTACGTGGCTATCGAATTTAACTCTACAGCAAAAATATACTTTATCTTAAAAGTTATAGTGACATTGTGCTGAGGGTTGATTGCACAGAACGATTCAATAAAACAACTTGTTAGAAAAAAAAACCCTGCTTACAGTAACTTACAGCTACACACCATCACCATCGCCCCTCCAGACTTCTACAAAATGTAAAAGTAACAAAAACTTGGATTGCAAAACCTTGTCATTGCAAAATCCAGGGATTTTTCCCTACAAAGGGTAAACTGGCATGCAGATAAATTCAGAACATGTCCAGTGACATTTGATCTTTTTTTACAGTAAGAGAAAGAGCACTGCACCGCGACTGAGTAATGTACTGCTGTGCACAGAGGATCTTGTTTAAGCGCATGGTGTCACTCCAATATTAAACATGACTCTTCATGTTCTAGTTTGTCTCAGCCAAAATCTATTACAAACTTACACAGGGGAAAATTAATAAGGGGGGGAGAGAAATGGCAGGGGTCTGCATCTTGACAAACTTTTGAATAAATCATCATTTGAAACCATGCAAGCTATCAATTCTTACATGACATATTACAGTTGGTTTCTTGTTAGCGCTACACAAGAGAGAATTCCACCATCTAAAATGTTACCTGCTGGTGACTGAAAGTCATGTCTGCAAATCCTTGCTCAGATGACTGTACAAAAAGTACAGTTTTTAAAATATTTTGGCAATACAGATCAAGTAAATAAACAGAAATAACTGAAAAATTATCAAAAGAAGCTGAAGCGTTTTAATATATCTATTCACCAAGATCATCGGCTGTAAAAACATCATCAAACTACATGAAAAGCGCACTAAAAATTTTTCCATCACTTGACAACTGTCTAACCATTGCTCCTTTCCCCGCTATCCTCTCACACTGTTCTTTATGAGCATTAACAGTCATCACAACAGCTCTGCAAAACAGACCATAAAAGCAGCATAATTTTCTAAGTAGAGGAGGAAGTGGGAGTCTACAGAGCACAAAGACTGAGAAGGTAATGCTGACAAAGGATCCCTAGCTGGGCATCCTCTACATGGTTAACTTGTTCTGATAGCTTGAGCTGTCCCTTTTTGCAGACTCTCAATTTAAGTGCTCAAAGTCAAGTTTGCTTCAGAAACTGTCAGAGATTCTTGTGCCATTAATGTCACCTAAAATAAGCAGCTAAACGCATCGCAGACATTAGACATGCAGCCTTCCTAAGAAGTCAGGGACTGTCAGCCTGTGATTTAACAAGAGGTTCTGCTTATCAGGGGCTGCTAAGGACATGCTCAAGCACTCTCTGACAGCCAGACCTGTAAGCTGGTGCCTTCTGCAGGTCTGCAAACCAGGGCAAATACACAACCCTGCGCCACGCTGCGGAGTACATGGGACCCCAGATGTGCCCAAGCCAGGGTGAGCATACCCAGCTGCCCGCAGCCCCTCTGGTGCGTGGATGCCATCAGGAGACTGCTCAGGCCACGTTCATGGCAACTCAAGGCAATGCTCTTTTAGAGCAAAATACACAGAGCCAAAATGCCTGCTCTGAGTGATGAGGGCTGGCAGGAGATTAATGATTAATCTTCAGTATTAGTAAAAATCAGAACATTTTCCACAAGCCCCACTTTCAATTAGCCACGGTAGTTTCTTCCTAGGGCAAAGGGCTAAACCCCCTTAAAAAAACCAACCAAACAAAAAACTTACATTCAGCTGTTACATGACTAAAGCCCTCAAATTTGGCAGCCCATAGCCCAAAAAACCCCAGCTGTATTTACTCCAATGTATCTTAAAGGGTAGACACAAACAGAAATACATGCACCATAGTGTGTCATCCTTGTGTAAAAGATGCAAATGCCCCAAGTGAGGTTATGAAACAAAAGTCATAGCCGAATCATGCATTTTTTTTCTAAGCTATTGAGGGCAAAGCAGTGTTAAAACTCTCAGGGACCTCACTGAGGTCAGTGGGTTAAACATAGCCCAAATTTCAACAAGAAACCAAGAACCTGCTCTCAACACACTGCATGACTTTATACCATTTAACTCTAATATTTTTGGAAGAGTTATTCCTGGTTTACTCATGGTATTTCATCACATATCTCAAAATCCCAGGCTAAGTTTCAACCGATGAGCACCATGGGCACTACGGTGCCCATGCTTTCAGTTCCAAGCTCACCTATTTCTCAGAGGTCCAGCGACTTTCAGAAATACTTCAAATTATGCCTACTGTAATCACATTCCTATATTATGCAAATTAATATTTGCTTGTCATCTTTCATAAAAAGATTATTAAATAGAATGAACTAATGAGAACAAGAGAAAAATCAATTCTAAATGAATGCCTCTCTAAAGTACATGCTTTAGTCAGACTTCTGCTTTCATGTCCCAAATGGATGAAATACGGTTAACTGCCCACTACGCAGGACAATGATAGACTGGAACACCACGGATAATAATAATAGTAATAATTTGGAGCCCTTCTAATTTCCCTCCATCACGGGAAACTTTCACTTTAGTCGAGGATTATTCCAGGTAGAATGATTATTCCAGAGCACTCCCAGGTTGAGACAGACATAAGATAATACAACTGCGTTAACGCCCCTTCACACTAATAAGACCTGACGGCAAGGACCACCACTGCCACCACCTCGTGTGCTCTCGCCCACGGGAGTCACCCACAGCCAGTCTCAGCAGGGGCATGCCTGCCTCTTCCAGCACTGCTGTAGGTTCAACACGGCTGGTGCTGAGCCCAGGCTAAAAAAACAGTCTTCCCAAAACTAACTCACACCAGATGCGTCTGTGTGCCGAGTTCTGCAGGCATGTCATGGGGGCACCCGAGTTGCCCCCGCACAGGGGTAGCTATGGGGCAGCACTGGAGCTGGCTGTAAAAGCAGTTCAGCTGTGCTTTTGCAGCGCTACCAGCACACGTAGCAGTGGCACAGGTAATCCACAACGGCACAGACTATCCACAAAAGATAATTTACCAGTGGAGAATTAACAGCTGATTGTTTTTGCAGTCAGTATCATACCCAAGGTCAAGGTACATGGTCTTTTCTGGCTTAGAATCTCTAAATATTAAATAGTGCTAGAATACACATTCAGCAAGATGATAAAATCAAGCTGTTCAAGTTAAATGAAATTACATAAATTATGTAATAAAACTGTACAATATAGATCTCTATATTCCTTAAGAAATTTGTTACAGTTGGAATAACTTTAGAAATGGTTCGCTTTACTCTGAAGAGCTATTCTTCCTTCTATTTATCAGACTCCGGTTGGTACATTCACTAACAGTTTGAAGAAATGACTCTGTCAAAGGAGGGAGTTGTCAGGTCTAGGAGAATGGTTCTCGTCTTTTCTCTGTGAAAGGCCGTGACGACTGTGAGGAATGAGGAGAGAGGATGAGCCCAGGGAACACACAACTATTATTTGGAAGACAAACGAACAGCCCTTGTGATACAGTAGTTAGATAGAGCATAGCTTTCTAAGTGTGTTTTAATTTCTGGAAATTTAACGGCAACTGTAATACCCTAATGATGAAATACATAAGATATATTTTATTATTTCCCTCACCAAATAAGTCAGTCTCAAAAGATGATTTTTTTATTAAAAACAAAATTCAAGAACAGCACATAGGCTGGGCCTTTCCACAAGGAGAAAGGGTAAATCATGGCCACACAGGTGCACGCTGTAAGTAACACTTGGCCAAAGAACCTGAAAGGTTAGACAGCAACACTGCTGTCAAATTTCCCAATGAACAAACTTTAACATCTTAGGAGAATCTGAAGTCCCCTCCAAAACACTGATTTTTCCTTGGGAAGGAAAACCCACAGCTCCTCAAAGGGTAGGATCTGCACGTGGAGGGATCTGGCTCCATCCAAAGAAGGGTGTGCCGCTGGCAGGCATTGCAAGTACGTGCTGTTAGGAAGAGTGTGCTCCCTAAGGAGTCACAGCTGCTGTGTAAGGGAGATGGAATGCATACATATACATGCATTCATATACATAGGCAGAATGCAGGCAGTGAGACATGAAGTAAACGCATGCTTTCAGGGAGTCCCGTAGACAGAGACTGAGAAGCACAAGATGAGGAAGAAATCATGCTACAGTGGTAGTAGTATTTACATGCTACTGGGTGAAAAAGCGAGAGAGAATAATTTGGCTGTTGCAAGAGAAGTAGATGTTGGTGAGAGAAAATAGCTACGTCAGATGGGATGCCCTAAGTTTTTTTTTTTTTAATTAAAAACGACATCTACAGATTTTAAAACCATCTGTACCACAACAATTACATAGATAATTACTCCTCTCTCTGAAGATATCAACACATCTGTAAAAGAATAAAAATATACAGAAACCAGAATATCCTGTTATTCCCATTTTTATAATACGCAACAAAATAAACTAAACTTACAAGAGGTTGTGGTCCTAAAATGCCATTAGTCAAAAACAAATTTTGAGATTTTTATTGGCTCTACAGATTACTTATTTTCATTTTCCAGTCTGGAAAATGAGTTCCATTTCACTGTGGAACAGTTTCTCAAGAAAGCTGGGAAAGCCTTATAGTCACAATAATTTGAAAACTAGACTGGATAATTGCCCTGCGCTCCTTGCGATTTAACTTTGGAGCGCATATTTCCAGAATTATGTGCTAGTACACTAGGATCGCCCCCTTCCAAACCCAATGCCACACACTTCCAAAGGATGCACAGGATTCTGCAGTCCCCTAGGATAACCTTCAAAGGAAGCCGAGACGAAGAATCCCAATAACTTACTTCATTCTTACAAATACATAAACTATCCTGAAAAAAAGGCTGCCAAAAACAGTATGGAAGAAAGCTGCTCTTCTTTATGTATTTCTTTCCACATACTAACACATATCTCTCAGGTGATACACAAGTTGCTACTTCAAACCACAACCAAACAGCAAACTCTCCTACCTCACCCCCCCTCTGTTGACTACACAGTAATAAGCCACAAATTATTTCTTCAAAACACAAAAAGCTTGACTTGATAATTCATATCAATAAAGCTCAGTAAAATTTTTGGCAAATTATTGATTATCAAAATGTCACTACACAAGAACATGAATTAAATATGTGGATAAATACCTTGGATTTTGCTTTGCTGAAGATGAAAACTCTGTGTATCCATTTAAATGCATCACTAAGGCATCAGGAAATCAGCAATGTTGTAAATGGAGTCCATGAAAACATTTAATAGACAGAGATTCTAATATATTATTTCAGGATTTTTACATTATTTCCAGGTTATAACTAGTGTCGAAGTTAAATACATTTGTTTTAAAAATACTACTACGGAGCAGCACACTTTCATGGTCACATTTTGACATGTACATACAGCCAGTCATTATGCTGCAAGTTGGCTGGTTATTTAACCTGTCATAACACAAACCTCAAAAGAGAAGCAAACAAATCTTTCCCACTTTATCAGTTAAGAGATTTCAGCTCTTATGAATAATTGATGCTGTACGTAATTACTAACACTGAAAATAAAAAGACAAAATGCCTGTCTGATGTGTTAGACCAATGACCCAACGCAGTGAAATGGGCTGTCACAGCCCATTAATGGAAATGAAATGCTGCTCTTGGAGACCATATTTACTTTTCCCACCCAAGCAGCCTGTTTGAGATTTGGGCTTTTTTTTATTTTTAAATCTATCACTTCTTTCAGATTAATGTTCCATGTTAGAACATAAAAGTATTAAGTGAACACATTGCTGTATTGAGTTTTTCCATCTTAAATGTGCATTCTGTTACACAGTGCTGCATGCCACACATAGCATGTTTCCCCTTAGAAATCCATCCTCATTACTGCTTGTGACCAGTACACTTAGTCATTACCTCACTAAAAGTAATCAGTCATCTAGATAAGGGGAGGGGGAGGGTAAAAAAAAAATTCAGAGCAATATTTCTAACCCTTAGTTATACCACAGGTTGCAACACGTTCAATGTGTGCTAGAATTTGCCCAGGCACAGGCTGAAGATGTGTACCTGTGCGGACATCCTGGCTTGGAGTACTTGCTGCCCCCAATACCAGGTCACTCAGTACATATGATGAAAACTAATAGTGTGTATATGAGAAGATTTCTACCCACCAGAGACAACATATTTTGAAAGCAAAAAGGGAATATGAAATTGAGCCTAAAAATACCAACGCAATAAACTTATAAGGGAAGTCAGCCTTCCTGGGACATGCTCTGCGTTATGAAGACCCAAGCCTTCCCACAGAGTCAAAACCCAAGACCTGGAGTGCTGCTTTAGCTTAGTCACCACCTATAGATCCTGTTTTTCTTTCAATTGTACTGTTTTGTACAATTTACCAAACTGCCTATTTCTGCCTAGCAGAGTGGGCTGCAGTTTTTTAGTTTGTTTTTTTAACATGATCACTATACCCCAACACCACTTGCGGTAACTCTTTGCTAAGCCGTGTATTATCATTTCCAAGGAATATTCTGCTACAGCCATAGCATAGTTTACAATTGCTACTAAACCCCATCTGATACAAATGCCAGTAAAGCTTTTATCTTCTTACCATCTGTAAATGGCTTCTTTCCACTTGAAATTTCATAAGCTATTTTAAGAATATTATGGTTATTTGCTTTCTAACACTGCAGCGCAGGCATTTAGATCCAATTTCATGTTCTTTGCTGCTTTCTAATTTTGCTGCCTGAAGCGTATTTACTAATGTATGCATGTTCCCTATCAAAATGGGAGAAAAACTGGTCATTCTGCTAAAGCTCTACCAGCAACGCCCAAATCAGTTGGGTGGTGCTGCTCAACTGTAAAACTATCAAACTGACATTTTGTATGACAGTAGGCTTCAGGATCACCATGTCATAAGACAAAGAATAATCTGCACCTGTCCTTAGATCATATTTCTGTCAAACTGCAAACTAGACCATCCAAGATTTTACAAGTGACCTGTTCTCCTGAATTCCTGACAGCCGACAGCTTCCCTTAAACATTACACAACAGTGCTTTAGGCTTTTTTTTTTTTTTTTTTTTTTTTACAAAATTTTGGCCTACGTCTTTTGTCGCTTGACAGTACCTGCAAGATATATTTATTACAAAGGAATAATGTTGCAATCTCGCTGATGGTAGTGGGTTGGAGAAGATGTCATGGCTGTCAGTACTCTTCTCTGAGGGAGTACATCTTTGTGTAGAGTTTATAATTATCTCATGTATTTTATATGGTTTAACAATTGTGAACATAACTGCTTTCTCCCATACACACTCGTACTATCCATGTTTAATCCAAAGCCTCAAACCTTTTAAGACTCAGGCTTTCCTACTATTGTTCATGTTTTTGTCACTTTGCCATTAGGTTATTACAACAAATCCTGCATGGGCAAACACCATTAAAACTTTCTGAAGTTAAGACTTTACACAAAGCCTCTGCCTGCTTCCTAGGACTACCCTGGCAGAAACGTGTGGTACAAAGTACCTTGATGAAGAAGTATATGAATATGTAAGACCTGCAATCTGCATTGCCTGCTTATTCACTTCCTGGTGAAATTTAAGATTTTGGACTTGATGTGTATTTTAAAGTTTGCATATTTTAAGAACATTATGTACTTAAAGGGAGTTTTTCTTGCATTCATGATAATTCATTCAGCTAGTCAGAACAAAAATAGACAATTTTGTTAGCTTTCAGATCATGAGGCAAAGCACATTCTCCCACTTGGTTTTAGAGAAAGGCTGAGATGTCCTCATCAGAGAGCTCTAAAAAAAAAAAAAGCCCAAACCCCAAGTGTTATTGCTTGAATATAATGAGATGAATGGCATTGAGACTGTGTAAAAAAACAAACAAACAAACAAAAAAACCACAAAAAAATATATAAGCATCTAAACAGAGAAGTCATTAACAAAAAGAGAAGCACTTGAGCATTATTCTGTCCTCACTCCTACCACATAAACGCAGCTTGCTGATGATACCAATGGCAGGATGGTGCTTCCTGACTCCAGCGGTGCTGACTGATGAAACATCTGACACAGTCCACACACAGAGCATATCACCCATTTCCTAGTCAGATATCTCACTGGTTTAACAGCCTACAAATAACATACTTCCCACCATTAGACAAACTGTCCATTGCCTAGCAGCCAACAAAAGCAGCTAGTGAAACAACGATAAAATGAAAAAGTCCCAGTGTCCTCCCACCAGCTAGGAACACATCCACTGAAGTCCCTTAACTTGGTGACTGACACCTTCCCCAAGCTCAGGTCCCACAGGTCAAAGTGTAGCTTCTGAGAAGGGGTTTGGGATATTTTGGGGGTTTGTTTTTCTGTTTCTAGTAAATCCTTGTACTCTTAGGCTGCCAGCCTGGGTAACAACAACAGCAGCAACATAAAAGCCTGGGCTACCAAAATCTACAGTGTGGAGATCTGAGACATTGAGCCAAAGGTAGGAGAGAAGAAAAGGCGCAAGAAAGAGCTAGAAAAGAAAAAAGATTTTTCTGTTCACTTCCCATATATGTGCAATGCTAAATTACTGCCAGCAGCTGTCAGAGATTATGGTGAAGCTGTTATCCAAAGCATCCTTCATGATTTGGCCTTTCCAGTTCTCAGGGGCAAGTGAATGAAGCACAGCTGGTGCTGGTAGTGGCACTTGCTTCAACACAGGCCTTAGGTACCCTTGCAATATCTGCTCTCATTTGCTCTTGCAAACATGCAGGACAGCATGCAAATATGACTCCGGGGAGAAGGTGGGATACAGATTCACCTTTAATAATACAAGCCTCTACCTCCCTTTTAGACAGTCAAAACCACTATCCACATCCACAAGACTACTGATGATGCACTAACTATAGAGACCACAGGCGTGATTCAGGGTGACCTTCATGAATGGCTTTGTGACTCAAGGAAGGGGGTAAAGAAGGCCACCAAAGAACCCCGGTAACAGCAATACCTAAGTGACTCTGCAAATCTTCACACACTTAATCTTGAGTTAGCTGCACACTGGTCTGTCGACATGGCAAGGGCAACGCAGGTGCTACCCAAGACATTGTGAAATCTGCCAGACCAACTGAAGGACTGCATATAATAGCAAAAATCCACCAGCAATGAGCTACCATGACTTGCAATAAAACAAATTATTGTTCTCCCTATTGATAAAGAACCACACAAAGGAGCACCACATAGACATATCCTGTCAACAATGCCAAAAGAGCTGCAGAAACTTATGTAAGCAAACTCCATTATCTAATGTGTTTCTGTTACCCAGAAGGATTTTGACTGAGGGTCTTACAAAGGGCACCTCCCAAATTGCACAGCTGGCTGTCATTTTCCCCTGAACTGGGCAGGTAAAGAATGTTGGCAGTTAGGGATGACCACTTTCCAAGTGACCAAGCAGCACACTCCCTTGTACCCACCACTTCGTTCCTGATGGCTAGCTACTGAACAAACAAAGGACAAACAAAACGTGGACCTCATCTCCATGATCACCACCATCCTGAACCTGAAATTCTCCCTTGAATGGCTAACTCATAGTTTTGGCACATGATACCTCATCGTCAGTTATCTCTCTTCTCACAAACGTAGGTGTGTAGAATATGATGCACCTCACAGCACAGTATGTAGGACAGCACAGTTTCTGTCCTGTACTCAGTCTTGATACAACCGTGCCAGCATTTCTATGACCATGATCATCAAACACAGACCCATGCTGCTGCATGTTACTGTCCCAGTGCCAAGATGCAAACAACAGCAAATAACACAGCGTGTATATGGTATAATGCCTTTGTTCAGGTTCTTTTTTCCAGGCCTGCACTCATCTCGGACTGTTTTTCTCTTCCATGGTAACAACTCAGAAGTTCCCCAAAACATTCCAGGATTATAGCCCAGACTACAGAGAATATGTATAGATAATGAACAGAGAGTTCAGTTGCCTAACTTGGTGTGGAGATTTTTGTGCCCCAAAGGTAAAATTTGTGCATAACAATATCAAATGTTGTCACTTGAGCCCCTTTATAAATCTAGTCTTTATTCTCAAAATGCCTCTTACTGAGTCAGTACCTGTGCCTCAATTATGGAGCATTTGAGACAAAATAACTCATTTCTCAAGAGAACGGAGAGGTCAAAGAGATCCCACAGTGTGAACAGACCTTATGGACAGGTTAATAGGATATGTCTTTTCTGTCCTGAGCCAATCAACTTGTGGAAGGGAGGTGAGAATGACAAAGGAAGCTGCAGATACCAATTTACTTCAGTACCTTCTGTTGTGTTAATGTGAAACAGAGACTACTGGTAGCACCTGAACAATGCCCCCTAAGCAAAGGGGTGGTCAAAGTACAAATACAAAGGTCTATCTTCTGTTATTTGTTTTGTTCTTACACAGCAGTAGCATTAAAAGCATTCTATGAAATGATGTAAACTAAATCCCATTATGTCTTATGGCTCCATTACTTGTAGATCACGTTCAGAAGAGTCTAGTAATGAAGTAGTGGATTTTTCAGTGCTACCCCATTTTGCTCAGTAGTTTGGGCAGCATTTGAAAAGTTCTATCTCTTGTAAGTAAACTTACAATCATAGAATTGTTTAGGTTGGAAAAGATCATCAAGTCTAACCATTAACCTATGTGGTAGGCTGACCCTGGCTGGACGCCAGGTGCCCACCAAAGCCGTTCTGTCACTCCCCCCTCCTCAGCTGGACAGGGGAGAGAAAAT
>JAVJGG010000005.1:15498667-15518393 GCA_035590195.1 Aviceda cuculoides | reverse complement strand
GCCGGGGTGCTGTTAACCCCCCCGGCCCCCAGGCCTCCCGCTGGGCTCTCCTCACGCCCCCGGCCGCCATGGGCTCTCCTCACGCCCCCTTCCCCTGCCGGGGCACTGCCCCGCTGGGCCGCCGCCTCCGGGCACCGCGGCCTGCCGGCTCCCCGCGGCTCCCGGGGTGCCCGAGGCTTTGGGTGCCGTTCCCCCGTGGTGGATCCAGGCATCGGCGCTGGTGATCGGCGGGGCCTCCCAATGAGCGGACATGTCCCCGCTCAGGGAGGGACCGCGGATGGTGGATGTAGTATTTCGTAGCTCATTACTACTGTGCTTTTTCATGGCCATGTACCACCTTAAAAATATTCCCCGCACATCATTCATATACACAGATCTGCTATCTATTTAGATCCATCTATATTATTTAGGATGAGAGGGGTGATGTGGTGCTAGGAAACGCATCCTGTTTGTCGTCTGGTTGTCTAAGGTCCATGAAAAATTTAGCTGGAGAAGGAAACAATTGCTAAAAAAAAGTCTCGTTTAAAGGTTGCCGAGTGCCAATGCTCAGCACAGACACTCTTCCAAGTCATGCTGCTGACGCTACTTAGCACGGTGGTAAGTAGGTGCTGCTTGTCATCACCAGGAAGCTTAAACGTTTTAAGTAAGTAGCAATTACGGGTGCCATGTTTTTCGTAAGGCTTTACTAAACGCTTCTTGAAAGTGAGATCCTTGGAACGCATGTAAACTGCATCACCCCCTGATTCATAATCACTTCTGAACATTTGGTCAACGTTTTGGGGTTCCAGAAATATCTGTTAGAGACTTACTTTTATGCACTGAGCAAATTAACTGCTAAAAAGTCTAAGGTTGTGACTAATTGGGTGTTTGATAATTGATTTTACTAAACACTCAGGATTACTCAAATCGCCTTGAAATATACTTCATAAGGGCTTAGGGTAAGATAAGCAGTCAAAATTCGAGCTTGTAGTAGCAAGATACTGAAAGACCTGACTTCAAGAAAGTAATGTGACAACAAAATACAGCAATCCCTATGATGCTTTTCACACAGATCTGGATCTCAAAGCCATTTTTAATTGAATTAGTTTCCAAGTGGAACCCAATGCTCCCTGTGTATACTTTTTCACATGGAGCTTGGATCACAAGTTGGATCTTCAAAGTGTTATAGACCAGGCAAATTAGTGAAATGAGTGATCCGTGCACGCGTGGGTGACATTGCTGCTCGGTAGCAGGCAAGAGACACCTCTGCTAATGCAGTTGTGGAATACCTTTGAGCAACATCTTGCGGCTTCATTTATCTCTGCAGGAAAAGCCTACAGCTAGCCATTATGAAGTACTTATATGAAGTGAAATTCACTGATGTTTAGCACTGCCCAGCCTGAGGAACATCTTCAAGGTCAAACTAAGTCCTCTGGGGGCAGACCACAAGTGCTCTCTGGGCTGCAGAAGGTTGCTCCACCAGCAGCGTGTAAGAATTGCTGCAGTGGCCTGGGGGTCCTCACAGCCTAGCCAGCACACCCACACTTCACGCCATGCCCCAGTGCTGGCATACCCTGACCACAGCTGCCTTTACAAAGCACTGCTGGTGTAGCATGTAGCCACATACATTACAATGGCAGGAGAGCTGACATCTGTACATTACGGACAGGTGCATACCTTAGTCATTCTAGAGGGTGGTTTAGCTAGAAATGCCACATTGGCTCATTTACAAATGTAGGAGCTTAAAAGCCCTGTCACACCACTGAGAGGGCTGATCTGTTTGTGACCAGATTGAGAGATACCTAAGCTCTGAGGAAACCTCCAGGAAAGGAAGTATCGGTAATTGGTGCCTTCCAGGCACTAAGTGTTCTGTGAGCATACAATATTCCATTTTCTGGAGTCTTCCAGGACTAAAAGGATTGTCATCTCTGAGGTTTTCTCTTAGCCAGACAAGGTGCTCTATTATTCTAGGAATTTACCAGCAGCACAGTGTCTTCTGCCATCTAATCAAGGACTTCCTTAGCTTGCCAGAACCTCCCAGACATGAAAGGAGATTGCTTCTCTGAGGACATCCTCAGGAGCCAGTCTTTGATATTTGTATGCAAAATTGGGATGATTTGATAAAGAGATTCCTAAGTGGTGGCATCCTAAAGACCAATTATTTTTTGAAAATTTCAAAATAGCCCAAAACATTTGTGTCTAGTGAGACTTGAGTTTTGGTGTATCTCAAAGGATGGCAGTGGACTTTGTAGTTCAAGTTGGTGTCATCTGGTTTCCTTAGGTACTTTCTGTTCCAAGGAGCTTGCACTGACATTTAAATTGCTTTTAACTCGTAAGGAGGACAGCTGTCCCAAAATGTGCTATGTCTAGCAGAGCGAACAGTTAGGTAATGAGAGTATCAGTTCACACCTCTCCAATGAGTTTTATTAGTTGCTACTAATTTTTGTGTGTCATTCTAGTTCAGCTGTGAACATCATCTTGAAATGAAAGAGAATATAAAACCTTCAAAAAGCCTTCTGTACTTCAAAGGGATTGGGCAGAACATTCCCCTCAAAACTACTAAGAAAACAACGTAAAGACTTGTGTTGCCTCCTTTCCTCCTAGCCAACAGATACACTCTTCATATTATACAGCTTACCACCTTTGCATGTCAGCCTGCCCCTTCACCTGGTTCGAGGCTGTGAAAAACTAGGAGACTACAGCTAGCAGCTGAGAAATAGCAAGCACTGTGTCTCACATGTGACAATTCCAGACAGCATATTTCAGACAGTGGTTGGGCCTGCTTCTGTCAGAGATTGGAGAATGAGATCTTTTCTGATCATGTAGAGGACAATGAACAGAGTGCAGAAGGAAGGAGCGACAGACTTTCAAGCCTCTTCTTTATCAGAGTAAATGCAAATTTAGTAAATTTAGTAAGCTTGAGCTAACAAAGTCCGTCCAACAGCCAACTACAAGTCTTTTTTCTGCCAGCTTTCAACTTTTTGCCTGATAGGAACATCCTTCTCCAGTTCTTCCAAAGACATTCTCTCAGACAACCATCTTCTGATTAACCCTGGCTAAGCTCTGCCATGCAACACATGCCATACAGAGGGGACAGAAGTGTGCACTTAATGTAGAGAGTTTAAGACTGGGTAAGTCTTTTCTCTGAAGTGGAAAGTAACTTTAGCAAGCACACTAGTGGAATACAGGCTTTTAACACCACCACCACCACCCCCTTAGTTACCTTTTTGGAGGCAAGAGGGACTATAGTTATCATCTGTTTGGATCACCTGCACAGCTAGCCCAGGAAGAAGAGAGACCCTGATCTCTCCATCTGTAGTAGTCTCTCTCCTAAATTGGCAACCTAGCAACTATTGCACTGTAGTAGGAAAAGACTGACATGTAGGTGTGGGAGATGTTACTCTGTATTTCCTGTGTTTTAAAGATTTTTGGGTTGTGTTATCTTAAAACTTTTGTCCTGGCTTTTGAAATTTTAAATGCAGACACACTTTGCATACTGCATGATTAAAAGCTGCTGCTGACAAGCAACCTGCAAATCCCTTCATGTTTTATATTTACTTCAAAATCTCTTTAGCTATATGGCAATGTTTTTCTTTGCTGGCTCTTGATCAAGCAATAGCTGGTTTGTAAGTTTTGAACAACCACAGTTCATAGGAATGATCACGTACCAATTTCTGATCTTCCAAAATACTTTTAAAATGTCACATATATTGACTTTTTTTTTTTTCTTCTCAGCTCATGCTGGCTTACTAGGCAAATCTTGCTCACAGATTTTTCTTACTAACAGTTTTTAATGGCAATCATTCAGCCATAGATTTTTCTTCAGCAATAACAAAACTCCCAGCTGTGCAGATCCACAGTTTCCTGCTTTTCTATTCTTCTCATTAGAATGATATGCCACTATTATTATTTTACCACATCCATTACCAACCCCAAATCTGTTTATCAGAAAAATGTTCAGTTCTATCAACAATATACGAAACTAGTGCCTGTAATTCACGGATCAAATTTGAACACATTCCTCATGACTCTTCCTTTACTTGAGTCTCCTGTTCTCTAGCTCGTACCCTTTGCTCTGCCCATGCTTATTGTTCCGTGGATTGAAAACACTTAACTCTTCCTCCACCTAATGTAAATCTAGAATGGCAAGAACCAAGTAGCCATTTACATACTCATGTAAAATTCTAATTTATGCCAATGAGAGTTTTCCCTGAGCAAGCAGAAAGGCCAAGTTCAAAACTTGGGATGGAAGGAATCCACCTCAGGAAACAGGATAGTGGTGGGGATGGAAGGAATCCACCTCAGGAACAAACACAATAGTGGTGAAGCATTGTAAATGAAATAGCCCCTGCCGTTTTCAGTGCCAATTCACAATCATTTTGACCTGATAAAAGGTTTGAGGAGTTTCCTCCCACGAAAATGACCCCCTGCTAACCCTTGAACAAGGGTTTCTTTCCTCTCCCTTGTATCTCCTTTTTAGCACTTGTAGGGCTATGTAGTCAGTCAAATTAAACGCCTGATAGAGCTGAGATGAATCGTCATACTGACAGGGAGAAGGGAGCAGAAATCACAACTCAGGAGGAGTAGTATCAGACTATCCTTTCATCACCAATCTAAATTTAGGTTGGCTTACATTGGTCATGAAACCAAGTCTTCGAACAACCTCATCTACTGAGATAATATGGTCAGAAGAATTGCAGAGTATCACATCTTCTGACCTCAATTCCCGTACTTTTACACTCACTCTAGTCCTTCTTAGCCCAAAACTGGACTTTCCAGGAAGTATGAGCTTTGTGACTTATTGCAAACTCTGCATACAACTGTTATTAATCAGTGAATGAACAGCTGTCGATTTTCATTGAAATCTATTGTTCCGGGTCCTTGATATTTAGAAACTACTGGATACCCTCTCTTATAAAATCAGTCCTCTTTATGTCCCCCAATTTGGGCACTCACAATCACCTGTAATTTCAGAAAAATTTGATTAGAATTTTTAAAGTCAATATAGTGAGTGCTGGCTTTGCCATTAAAAGTAAACCTTTTCATTTTAAAAGTAGTGAGATAAAATGACAGGGTAGATGTAGTAGATTGTTGTTATTTTGAGGATCTTATTTCATACAATGTCCTACTCTGTTTATAAAAACGACATTGTACACTGTCAACACAACCTGTTAAATGGCTAACAGAGACATCTCTCCAAGTAGTTGACAACAGAAAATCTTCATCAGATGGAAAAGTTCCCCAGGAATTGACAGTAGGCTGCTTCTATTCAACACCTCCTGCAATCACTTGGGAGCAAGTATAAATGTTGCTGATATAATTTCCAGATGACACAAAACCCAGTCAGAATGGTGATATCAGTGAGCTCAGGAATGTGTGGAGTGGTCTGGATAAGTTGTCCATTTAAATAAAAACTTTCTTTACACAGCTACATATTAAGTCATTGACTTCAGAAGAAAGAGTGCAAGTTGGGGCTTTGCGCAACCTGATCTAGCAGAAGGTGTCCCTGCCCCTGGCAGGGGGGTTGGAACTAGATGGCCTTTAAGGTCCCTTCCAACCCAAACCAATCCATGATTCTGTGTTTCTACGGAATGGAAGGCGGTGCTTCTAAAAGGGTTTAGGGATCAAAATGGAGAAACAGCTCGACTTGAATTCCCAGTATAATTCTGTAGAGAAAGGAGCTAATGAGATTCTTGGTTGTTTCAAGAGGGAGACTGAAAATAGGAATGGGGGATCTTCCCTTTGTAAAGCACTCTTGAGACCAGTAAAAGTGTATGGCCTACAGTTCTGGTGTTCATATATTAAAAACAACTTGGAAAAATAGGAGATGTGTAGAAAAGAGACACAGGAATTATTCGTAAGCTGAAGGAAATGCCTTGAGGTGAAAAGACTGAGAGAGTTCACAACCTTTATCTAAGCAGTTGTTATTATGCTCAGTAGAAGAGGCTTATACTGAATGATCTAACTGATGAAGGATATCCATCTAGATCATCTAGTGGTTCCTTCTAGCCCCTTTAAGGCAAATAATAGTATTGGTCTTGTTCATCAGAAATGGCTCAACATCTTCTCTTGGAAAGTCAAACTCTTTCACGTCTCTAGAGGAACACACAAATATCCCAAAAGATGCAGTAGTTCTTAGATCTTATGAAAAATGTAGTAATAGTGAGAAAATCGTAGTACAAATAGGCTTTTAAAAACCTACAGTCACCACTGTGGATGCTTGGGTATTATTTAAATGCAAATGTGCTATAGTGAATGGATAGGTTTGCTTTTCATTTTCCTTGAGGAAGCTGGGGAATCTGATGATTTTTGAAAAATGAACTTTCTCCCTGCAAATCCTCTCCTCCTCTTACTAGTCCTGAGCTTAGATCTGAAATCTTCAGATCATCTGCTGTGTGGCAAAAACAGGGAGCAAAGCAGTAGAGATAGCTCTTGCATGGAGAACAACCCTACAACCCAACAACCCTTGCATTGCTCATTATCTGCCATTGTTCCTCCAGACAAATCTATTATGAGAATTATCTTAGGTTTCTTGGGACCTAACTTCCAAAAGGAGGGGGTCAGAGCTGTGGAGTCTGTGGTTCTGAGTGATGTCTTCTCCTAGGGAAGGGGCAACTTTTTCAGTGGACATTAACTGTTGGGGTTTTGATTTGGGTTTGTTTTTTTTTTCTTCCTGATAGATTTAATTGTTGCTCATTATTTTCTTGAAGAAATTAGTATTTATTCTCAGCAGGAGGAATAAACCGTCTGCATAAGTATTGGTTAAAGAGGACACATAAGCACCAGCTGAAATATTTTCCTGGGTTTTAATCTTAATGCAGTGGTAATGTTCCTGCAGACTTTCATCCTGGTGAAAACTGAGAATAGCATTAGTGACTAAAACCACTATTCTGACCCTAATGGAGGATGTGTTCCTTTCTCAATTTGGACGTCTCTGCACACCTACGCACAGCTTGGGTTGTGTAGGTAGACATGCTGGGCTGTGACAGACACTTTTGTGTGTTAAAGGCATCGGACAAGAGGGGTTCAGGTATTGCCTAGTCTGTGAGGGAAGACATGTGCCTGTAGTTGGAAGAGCTATGTTTGAGAGAAGAACCTTAATTCAAACCAGCAGATCTTAAACAACAAATGTGGATGCTTCAGAGCTGTGCACTGGAGTGCCAAGTCTCCTGTTTGTCTCAGGATGGTTTGTTTATAAGAACTTGTAAATGTGCATTTGATTAAAAAATAATCGAAATGTAATGACCTTTACAGATTCTGGAACAGAAAGACTGTCTTTCTATCTCTCTCTCATATAAGTATATGTGTGTGCATGTATAAATAAATACACAAGCATACATATATGTCTGTGTATGACATTACTGTTTCTATTTTGGCAGAACCTAAGGACCCCATCATATTAATCACTCTACGAATGCAATATAAGTATCTTAACTTAGTTGACTTGCAGTGAGTTAAGATTGGCTATTTAATGTAGACTTATGGATCATCAAAGAAAGTATGTGATTATTTTTTATACTTTTATAAGAAACAGAAATATTTACATTTTTAAAGTAAAATCCATAATTGCACCACCCTTTCAATATTCCAACTTTAGCCCCAGGAGTGGAATATAAACAGTGCCAGACATGCATTCCCATGAGTTTTTTATCGTTGTTTTCGGCACAATCTATTTTTATTCAATTCTATGGGAAATGCACATACTTTGTGCAGTTGCCAGAATGTGATTTCCCAATGCCCCCTATTTATTTCCAAGTATGCTTTTTTCAGATTCAAGTACTTTTGCAACAGCACTTTTTCATGCTTTATCGTGGAAGTAATCCTTGCTCATACTGAACCCATTTGCTGAGGACAACAGTTACGTATATGGAGCTGAAAGGGTGGCCATGTAAGTTAGCGAAAGTATCCCACACTAGCAGTAACAGTCAGTTCTTCTTCCTTTTTCAGGGCCTGGCGTGGAATTCATGCTCATTCCACCTAAAGGCTGCGCGCACGTAGCTGCCTCTGGAGCCAACAGGGCAGAATCTTTGCTTTGTTCAGATTCTGCTGAGTGTAACAGAGTCCAGCGGTTGTTGGGGAGATGGTGATGTTCTGCTGAAATCCCTCTCTCTGGGCCTACATTGCAGGACAATTTGGAGGCTGCCCAAATTCACAGCAGATTAATCTGTAGGAACCATCCATGAGCTGGGGCTAGCCAGGACACATCAGGCTTCAGACTGATTTACAACATAACCATTGCATAAGGAGGTATGGAATAGTTCAAGCTGATAATGCATCTGTTGTACAAGAGAGGGAATTTGGCTGTGGAACCTGCCCCAAAAGGACAACTTACCTAAATAAGGGCACAATCCTTAGTCAACATATCCACTCAAATTTGCATGGTGCTTTCCAGGTCAGCATAATTTTCTGCCCTAAGATCACTTTCACTTGATGGACTTTTTTCTCTCATTTACTTTAAGGGTTTGTTTGTGTGTTAAAATCAATTTGACAATGCCCTTACATCCATACAAACCATCCTGTTATATCACTACCATAAGGCCTAATCAAGGTCTCTTGTGTTCAGACACAGTTGCAGTTCCAGCACAGTCCTTTACAAAGAGCCCTAAATATGCCCAGTCTGCATATAAATGGGGAACGACTGGAGAAGACCTCTCCCAAACTCCCTTGCAGTGTACTGTGTAAAAGACATTTTAATACTTGCCCCAACCCTGACTCATCTGCCGTATGTGCACCACAGAAACTGCACCATTACATCCTGCATAAATGCCCTACCCTTATCTCACAGCATTATTGAGTAAAGCTTTCAAACAAATAGGAAAAGGAAGAAAAGTGGTCTCGAGGCCAGATATTTAGGTCAGTAGTCCTTCCTACTACTCCTGTCTGCCTTGATTTATGCCTGGTTGCTCAAATGTGAGCTCGTTACTCGAGGTTTGACCTGAATGCTTGCAGAGAGGGTTATACCCTTCCCCTCGTAACGCATATAGCAAGGATCCAAGGCCAGAGTACTCCCCTTGCCCTGTAAATTTCTCCATCATCCTTCCACCATCTAGATGATGGCACAGCTTCCTTGTCCCATAGGGACTTGGACCAGAAGCAGATGGGTTGATAGCAGCTGGCAAGGCACATGGACTAGCAAGGTGCAGAAAGGCGAGGAGGTTCTCCTTGGGTCTGAGTTAGTGAGTACATCTTGAAACTGTGGTCCATTGCTGTGGCAATGAGTTAGGAAGCAAGACTGCAAGGTTGCAAGTGATACACATTTTTTCCTTAGCAAGTATCCTCAACTGATACCATTGTCTAGGCCTTTTAACTCACATAGGCACCAGGCAAAAAGTAGCCCTCTCAAGGTCCCACAACCTTGTAGTCTTCAAAAGCCATATAACTCATGAAAGAAAGAGGAGAAATATTTCAAAATCTGGCACCTCTGGGGAGCCAGATCTCCATGAAGTAGCATGGAAGTGTAGCCTTTCAAACTGGCAATGTTGAGAGGAGCCTCCCTGGCCAGGTCCTTCCGCTTAATTAATTGTGCCAAAAAGCATCTGTCCTGGTTTTGGCTGGGGTAGTTAATTTTCTTTCTAGTAGCTGGTATAGTGCTGTGTTTTGGATTTAGTACTGGAATAATGTTGATAACAGACTGATGTTTTCAGTTGTTCCTGAGTAGTGTTTAGACTAAGTCAAGGATATTTCAGCTTCTCATGCCCAACCAGCAAGAAGGTTGGAGGGGCACAAGATGTTGGGAGGGGACACAGCCAGGACAGCTGACTCAAACTGGCCAAAGGGGTATTCCATACCATGTGATGTCGTGGCCAGTATATAAACTGGTGAGCAATTGCATTGTGCATCACTTGTTTTGTATATTCCAATTCTTTTATTATTATTATTGTCATTTTATTAGTTATCATTATTATTTCTGTTCTATTAAACTGTTCTTATCTCAACCCATGAGTTTTACTTGTTTTCTGATTCTCTCCCCCATCCCAGCTGCGTGGTGCTTAGTTGTTGGCTAAGTTATTGGGTTAAACCACAATGGCATCTTTCCCTGAAAAGCCAAGAGCTCCCACCAAGGACAGGTACACTGCTGTCCTTCCAGTCAGAATTCAAAATAACTGTTTTCAAAGATGGTCTACCAAGCTAATTGACCAAGGGAAATCTACATTGGGCATGCACTGCAGAATGCTTCCTTCCTCCCAAAACAAAAACAAAAGGCAAGGAAACAAAAGGAAAAATTGGTATATTCCAGAGCTGCAAGGGCTGTAGGGTTGATCCTGATAACATCTCTGGCCTGTCAGACGTTTTTAAGTTTCGGGCTCTGAACACCTCAAAGCATGGCGCCTATTAAGGGACCTGGCTCTCAGAATAAGACAAGTCTTTTTTCACACAGTTTGTATAAATTGTCATGAGCAATTGGCTAAGGCATTGTAGGACCTCTGAGCTCAAATGGGTCTGTGCAGACAGCACAGCTTCCAAAGTCCATATGGATCTGCACGCTTCTCAAAATCACATCCCCTCCTTCTTCTGAGTGCATGTGTTTGAAAGAACCAAATCTGTCCTGGTAGTCCCACTCTAAAGGGTCCTAGGATGGGCCACTGGGGTGGAAACAGTAGCAGAGACTTCAAAACACAGCCTGTCTGCCTTTTCGGTAAGAAAGAAAGGGGAGTGAAGTTGCCCCAGAACGGTCACTTTGGAAGGTAAGAATCACACATGGGGCACCTCTTTGTCTTTGGTGGTCTGCAATAATTAGATGTTTGTTTTGGTGTTCTTTTTCTGAAGGTGATAAAGAAGGAATGCAGCAGGAACGCAGGCACAGAAGTGTGGGGATCTTTGAGTGAGAAAATTCCCCTTGGACAACCACAGCCCTGGCAGGACCAGTCATTTTTCAAAGCCCTCAGCTTTTTATCCATCTCAAAAATGTCAAGATGCGGCTGCAAAGACTACAATATGGATGCTTCATGGATTCTCTGAACAGGAATAGAAGAGGAAGATGCAGGCAGTGGATATCCTGTTTTACTAACATTAGGCAGCCAGATTGTCCTTTGGGAGCTGGCAGCAAGGTCCAACTGGTCTTATCCTTATTGTAGAACAGGATAATGATGATGGAGAGCACAGAGAGATTCTCAGTGTGTGATCAGTGCCACACTGCTGCCTTGGCCAGCTTCCAATGTGATACTCACCAGGCTGAGATCTTTTCCTTAATTCAGAAAGTGCTAACCTAGTTTTATGGTCCTCCCCATGGAATCAATTTCGCATGGATTAAGATACATGGAGAAGCCCAGTCATGACTGCAGCTGGGGTGGGAAGGAAGGACCATGGGCTGGGATCCAGATCAGGCACATCTGCAAATATGGTGTGTGCTCCCAGAAGTGAGACAGCTCTCTGTGAGTTTCCACCATTTCTTGCCCTCTTTCTTGTCCTTTTGACATAGATGCATAGAGAAGGGACTACCATAACAGACCAGGAGGAAGGGCTGACTCCTTGCAGACGGCTTCTCCACCTGCACCTCTGTGTGTTGTCATATATCTGGCGCAGGTAGTCCTGTTCTCTGCTTGACATCGGCCCAGCTGGATGGCAAGACAGGAGGAAAGGAATGGGGAGGGAGCAGACCAGGGCAGGCAGACAGCAGTGTTCTAGTTCTCCTGGGACTAAAAGGCATCGTATCCTGGCAGAGGCCATCCTGCAGAACTGCAACTAATCATGTCCCGGGCTCTAATGTACCCAGTTGCCAAGTAAATTTGGGCTTCTTAGCAACTGGGATTTTCAGTGATTGATCACCAAAGTAAAAGCAGTGAACGTTGGGCAGTGGAGATGCTCTCAGTGAAAACCAACAAGCAAGGGGAGTGCAGCGTTGCAGGCTTCTGCCTCCCCATGCTGCCCTCCCTTTGTGAGGGGAAGCTTTGGTGCAGAGCTGGGCACACTCCTTTCTGCCATGGAAATGGCACAACACTCCAAAATGATGGAGGGCAGTGTGGACCCAGTGTTGGCTCTATGGTAGTAAAACTGATTTGCATTCACAGAAAACAGTGGGCTTTGATTATGGCTACACTTTACAAGCAGTGAAAACCTGTCATGTCCTGTCACAGTTTCAGTGCATCATGTGCAGAACCGATACACAGCGCACTGAAATTGCTTGAAAGTTGCTGCCTGCTACAGAAGATGTTGGGGTCAGGGCTTACTGGAATCATACTATTTCCTCCTGTGAAATGGTAACTTACTTAGAGGTGAAAAAGAAGTCAGAGCAATGTCTCATAGTCTTTACAGTACAGAGAAGCATCACAGAATCACGGAGCAGATGAGGTCCGCCGGGACCTCTGGAGATTGTCTAGAATGTGTATTTCAGGTCCTGCCTGTTGCCTCTTGCCCTGTCACTGGGCACCACTGAACAGTCTGGCACCGTGGCCAGGCTGAGCAGTCCCAGCTCTGTCGGCCTCTCCTTGTATGCCAGATGCTACAAGCCCGTAATCAATGGTAGTGGCCCTTGGCTGGACTCGCTGTGGTATCTCCATGTCTCTCATACTGGGGAGCCCCAGTACCAGTACTGGAGAGCCTTCATCCTGTCCAGGTCGCACTGAACAGCAGCACAGACATCTGGTGTATCAACCACTTCTCCCAGTTTTGTATCTTCTGCAAACCTGCTGAGGGTGCGCTCTGTCCCACCATCCAGGTCATTAACACAGATGCACCCTAGTACAGGGTGACCCCTGGGCCACGTCACTAGTGACGGGCCTCCATATTTTCATTATAGATAAGTGCAGATTAACATCTACCCAAGTTGTTTTAAGGAGCAGGTAAGGATTTTATCCCTGGAAGGGTTTAATTTCTGCTTGGAAATGTAAGAAGAGTTCTAAATGCCTATGGAAAAGCATTTTATTGGAGATAGACTAATAAGTGCTAGAATTTATTTTTAAATATCTACTATTTTAAAATATCTACTACTTAGTAAAGCATTAAACATTATTTCATTTTAAACATGTACATCTTTTAAGATTTTAACTTTTAAAACATGTAGATATTTTAAAATTACTCCACTGTGTAAACAAATCCCTGCTTAAAAGTACAATGTCTTGAAAAAATTCAACATAATTTAATTGATGGCTTTCATTTTCTTTTTGTGTCTCAACCATTGGCATTCCTCAGTTTAGATGTCAACATTTCTATGCCTGGAAGCTGGAAAATAAAAATAGTTACGCTTTGAAAAGGGGCAGTGCTGAGGGTGAAAGGTCCTGATCTTGCAAGTTCTTGCTCAAATGGAAACTCAATGGGATTACTTGGGTGAGGAGGGATTACTCACCCAGCAGAAATTACAAAATGAGGCTGAACTTCTCTACTAAAATGGTAATAACTCAAACATGGAAAAGATTATTCACTCTGATGAAACAGGGCAAGCAGGAGTGTACAAATCTGTGATTTTTAAAGAAGTGACCACAGCTGAAACCCACTGGAAATCTGTTTTGAAAACAGATGAGAACTTCCTGCTAAGTGGTTAGACTGCAGTGATGTCTTAACAATTGTTTTGGCGGGGTTTTTTAGAGTTTTTGTATTTAATATAGATGAGCTACAGCGATCGCAGGTCTGTTTGGAAACCAAGTATGTATTCATGTCAATATTAACAATGCCTTGGGCTAGACAGAAAGCTTGGGAACTATGTATTAACATAAATAAAAATCAGTGCATTTTTGGAATAATTTCATTCTGTGGCCTTAAAAAGAGTTTCCTTGGCACAGTAAGACGACCTTATCCTTGAAAAAAAAAAATATATGGCAGAAATATCTTTATTTCCTGACACAGTAGGACAGAAAAGCCACTTTTATTCCAAGCAATCCAGCTTGTACATAGGAAACCTAAAGAGAATGAACACATCATGACACCACAATGCTGATTGTCTGACTCTTGAGATAAGGGTGAGTGCCTAATAGCTGTTTTCCAGACAAGAGCACTCAGCTAAGAACTAGGGTACGTGTCAAGGAGGTTTTAAAGGGGAACATTACTCACAGTTCAACAGTGATTAAAGAATATTGAAATAGGCTGCAGAACTCTCTCTCTTCTTTCACTACTCCAAGTGAAGGGGGAAAAAAATTCCCCCAAACCATAAATCTTCTCCTCTCTGGCTCTTTTCTACCTGGAGCACCACCTTCTCTGGTTCTGAGCACCTCTATGCTGATCTTCAACTTAAGTTTGCTAGAAGAGGCAGCACCCCAATTCCAGGATTCAAGGACAGTCCAGTTGGTGTGACCAGACCCTGCATGAGGACTTTGCCACACTTGGCCAGTTTCAAAGCCATTTGTAGCAAAAGGCATTTACTGCAGAGGAAGGTCCATAGTTATGACTCCCTCAAAACATCACAGCTAATATAATTGCAACTAGTAGTTCCCAGCCTGCAAAAGGGCATCTAAACTTTTGAATTGCTGGTCCCATTGCCCTTTGCTCCTTTTGTGACATTCCTGATTTTCCCTCTGAACAATGATGATCTCATGAATAATTAACAAACTTCCTAACTTACTTCTTATTTGTTGTCTGTGGCAGACATTCCCTAGCTGTAGGCTGGAAATTAAAAAAATTCTCCAGTGCAAAGTTCTTTGCTTAGCACATCTTGGTGGTTCCCTCATGGAGAAGTTAATGGGCAATACAAAAATCCTTTCTATTGTTCCAGTGCACTTGATTCTCCTTCTCCTCAACCTTTTCAATGGGAAAAAAATGATTCTTCGAACGTATCTAGTACAGCTCCTTACATGGGAAACCCTTATAGGGTCTACCCCTTACGTATGTATATACTTACTTTTAGACAATGCTGATTTCCTTCCTTACTTCAGGTTATCTCTGAACATACTTGTTGTATTTGGAATAACAGAGCAATTACTTTCTCCAGATCTCAGTGGTTTCCTCTGTTGTTCTAGGTCATGATCTTGTAAGTAGATGTGTGCCTATGGACCTTTGTGCCTGACCAGCTTTCACTGTTGGATGAAAGTCTAACATTTTATTTCTCACAAGTATTTTTGTAAATAACACATTACCAGTGTAAGACTGCAACTGATTAGTTTTCTTAGCGGAAAGGTCAGGGGTCCTGAAAAAATCAAAATGCCACGGTTTTGTGTCAGTTTAAAGTCTGTTCTTGGACCTTTTTGATGCCTAAACTACTAAAAACTGGACCAGTCTGAGTTTACGAGGATATAATCCATCAGAAGAGATTCACAAAGAAGTTGGTTTTTTTTTTCCCTCAGGATTAGCTCATTTTCTCAGCAAAGTAAACCCATATATTACATTAAATAGGTCTTCCACAGTTTATTGTTTATTTGCAGGCCTGTTCTTTAAAGGATAAGCCAGTTCCCTCTCATATGCAGCTCATTTCTCTGTGACCCACTCTGACAGCTATGACAATCTGTTTGTCACAGAGCTTAGTACACACCAATTTATATATTAAAAGTAGCTGGAGGTGGAGCAGTCTCATTTGTGGGTTTAGGACCTTAAAACATGGTGTGAAGATTCACCAGATTGCTCCCTGTTTTTTAAAATGACGACATTACTTCTTAACTTTGCACTTCAGTGAGTTCACTTACAAGAGTGACTCTTACCTTGAAAAAAAATACTGCCCTGAAATGTCCTAATTATCTTCCATGTTACAAGTGTGATAACATGGCAGTGTGGGAATACATCAGGCTGAGGCGGGCAGTGGGCTGTCTGCCATTCTGGGGCGAATCGTTTCTGGCTTGGTACCATGTGCCTGATGGTGGCATGTGTCTTCTCAGGAAGGACAAATTGCTCTCCTTCACGTTTGGCAAGCTCCTGCTGGCACGCCAAAGCGGCCTATATTTAGTACTGGTACTGTTTAGCCAACAAGCTGGGAAAATTGTCATGATGATGCAACTAGAGATTTACCGAGGCTGTTTTCCAAGAGCTGAAGAAGACATGGTTGCAGTGGGCTTTGAATTTCCAGCTCTGAATCCTGTCCCTATTTTCTCTGGGTACAGCACATCCTGCTCCCAAGCCCAGGCCTGCAGTGCTGCAGCCTGAACTAGAGCTCATTTACTGTGATTTGGCAGTGGTGGGATTCCTGGCTATTTTGGTATACAGCTTGGCACCCCAAATTTTGCTCTCCTTGTTCTGTTGAACCCTGGCTGCAGCTGCCTCCTTTCCTGCTACCCTGGTGACGCGTGCTGTCCTGGCTGCCTAAAGCACATACGCTCCCAGATGTGCCGAGAGCAGAGATCAGCAGCAACTGGTTCTCATCAAAACCCTCTTTGCCTGTCATCTGCAATGGACACGTGCCCTACATACAATTAAAAAAGCTCCTGAGATCGAACCTGACGCTCACTGTGGGAATTTAACCTCCTCTGTTCTTTCCCCTTGTGAAACAGCAACATCAGGAACCTCCCAAAGAAGTGCAGCCATACAGTGGAGCCATACCATGAGGTTATCTTATTTCTTATTTATCTTATTTCTACCCCAAATTAGCCACAGGGACATCCACTGTTCAGCAAGAGCATCTGAGGTTCCTTCTCCCAGAAGGCCATGCCTATGGGAATGATGGTCTTGGTTATCTACTGTTTGTATTGAAGTTACATTTTCAACTGGAAATTTACTCTATACTTAAGCTTTGCATATATAGCAGTGTTAGCAAGAGCGTAAAAGAAATTACCTCTTGAGGAAAAAAAAGGCAAATATCCCAATGTAAACTTGATTTTATTGCCTTTTTTTTGGGCTGTGTGAAGGAATGGAGATCCATATGGGATGAGCTAAACTAAACAGGCTTTTTTTTACAAAACTTTTCAAACACACACTCTGCTCACAACAACTCAGCTCAAGGCACATGAAAAAAAGATTAAGGAAGATTCTAATTTCCTCTTCTTTGCTTAAAAAAGCCATACAACTATTTGCTTGTGTCTTGCCACACATTCTCATAAGCAAAGGAATTTTGGAGGTATTCTTAAAAACATTGTCAAAATCTACCATAATCCTTCACTTGGGCATTTAAATCTTCTCTCCCATCTGAAGCAAGTGTGCTTTTGGTTCCTGTAGCTATAGCCAAAACATGAAAAAACAGCTGTGCTTGGGTTGGCTCTATTGGAGTTTTCTATATGCTAAGCAGGAGGTTCCTTGGGCTCGCTAATATTGCATGCATTTTCTCTTCATTTGCTGGTTCAGTATTGCTGGCAGCATATTGCACAACTAAGAGCAAAGAGCTTCCTTTTTCCCTGTATGTCCCTTCTGTGTGCATAAAAATTAGGTTGTTCTGCTGATTTAATTACTGTGAGGACAGATCATCTTCTTAGGCTTCTTGTCACAACACTGACATTTCTTGTGGAAGTTTTAAGTGATTTGACACTTTTTATCATAGTACAATTTCTAACTCATCTTCTAGTGAACAAATGTTGATTAATAACTCTTGGCATTAGAAACAACTCACAGCTTTTGCTTATTTTCAGTAGTTCAGTAAACTGAGGGAAGGTCTTGACAACCTTCATCTGCTTTAATTAGTAGCTGATTGACTATTTTTGTATCTTTCTCAGCTTTCTGTCCATTGTGCCAAGAATAATATGAAGAGTGGGCTGTGCATGTCTGAAACATTCGCCCTGTAGAGGTCTGTTAAATCCTTCAGATGTTTGTTGTTGACTTTTACTTGAATGAATTCATCGCAGATCCCTTATCTGGCAAACACTGCCACACGGTGACTCATGGGTATGAACATTCGTCAAGTCATAAAGCATCTCTAGTCCACTTATCTGCCAGGAAGGTATTTGTTTGCATCTTCCAATGGAGCCCTTTTTCTGTGAATAAAGTAGCATTAAGGAAAGTGCAAGCCACAAACCAGCTGTTGGAGGGTAGGCACTCAAGAGTGAGCTAATGCACACTCCTACTTTTACAGGAACAGTTCTGACGTTTTCCTTACAGACTTCTTGGTCAGCATTAAGGAAAAGATGCTTTTATTTGGGCAAAACAGTCAATAAACTAAGTTACAGGAAGGGATTTTCAGCCCAGCTCTCAGCTTTCAGAACCTTGCTGTCATTTGGACTGCAAGCAGACTCTAGCAAGAACTTGTCCTATTGCATCTCCACTGCCAGCTGTCCCTTCTTTACAGGCCTTTTTAATCAAGAAAACTATTGAGTGCAGATGAATTCCTGGACTAGATCCTGCTGCAAAATTTTGAAACGAGTGGCAGATCGCACCTTCCTTTTATTTCTTGCACTTACTCATACTCAGTTCAACAAGTCACTGTGTGTTAATGTTATGTGTCAGTTAAAGTGCCAGAAAATCATTTTGCAGGTTGGTTTCTCGATCAGGCAGCCAGGGCTTGAGTGACGCCAATACAGCCTGTGTGCAGGGGCTGGATTCTTCCACTGGGCTTGGTACTAACATTAGGCTTTCTAAACTCACCCATTCTATGCCAGACTGTCGCTTTAGCTTGGTATAAGGCTTTGTAAGCCATAGACTTGAGGAAAAAGTACACAGCAAATTAACGAGAAACATCTTGCTCCCAGCTATTTGTAGAGACTAAATGGGATACGTTAGATGTGAAAATGTATTGAGGATCAAAGTTTCTTGCATTGTACACCTCTCCCCTCACAGCCCAGGAGCTTCGTGGGCCTCTGTCACAGCCTGATTTGCTGTATTGTCAGCTCCCATGTTGTTTGATTGAGTCTGAAAAATTACCATAGTAATCAACAATCAGCAGGTAGGGGTTTCCTCCGAGTTAAGAAAGAGCACCCGCCAACTCCTGCTGTGCTCTGTTGGGTGCATCAGGCATTGCCGTCAAGCTCCTTGAGTTCTGGTTCTGGTGTTTTGAACGAAGGAAACGGTCTCCAACTGGTTTTGCGCATTCTTGCTGGGGAAGCGCACAGCCCATCTTTTCCTGTGTGTACCATTCTGAGAAGTCTCCTGAGTATCTTTTTCAGAGCCACTGAGGTATTCTAGTTGTAACGACTAGGTACTCTGTTCCTGCAGTCCATACTCTAGAGTTAACTTTGTTTCTTCCTTCCAAAAGTCTTTGGTAGCCAAGAATACTTAGTTGTTCTGCAAGTTAACCAGATTTCCTAAATTCTCCTACAGGACTGATTGTCCTAAAAGTTTCATTGTCTAATTGGTCTAATTTTATCCTCATTTCTAGTAGGCACTGAGCAGTTTGGGGGGATTATCAGTGTTTCTCCAAATGTTGGGGTTTTTTTCAGCCTTCTATCCTGATATTTTTTCTTATGGACTTCTATGTTCTCATGCCATACCTTTATGTCTTTTAAATCATGCCCTTTGTGGATTTGTGACATTTCTGACATCTATAAGTATTTCCTTTCCCTGTTTGAATGGAAACGTTGCTATATGGATGTTTGTGCCCTCATTTGCACTCATGGAGCTTCTCCCTGTAACTATGCTGTTCTCGCTGGTGCCAGCAAGTTGTCTACTTCTAGTGGCGTTTAAATTGTGTTTCAAAGGCTGTGGTATCCTTTAAGTTTTTGGGAGGTCTTGCTGTGAACTATGTGGTATCTATTGTATTTGATCAAATCCTGGCAGGTTGTTACCACCTGTACTGTGGTTTCCACTTTTTGACAAAATGGTGCTTTTAATTGCTTTCTTGTGATTCAGTTTCAGGTTATATTCTCCTGACCTTGTAAATAACACTAACAGATATTTCTTGTGCTTTATCTTTGATGCTGTTGTAAATTTGGGTACTGCAATTATGATAAAGACTTGTTCTGGTTTCAGCTGGGACAGAGTTAATTGTCTTCCTAGTAGCTGGTACAGTGCTGTGTTTTGAGTTCAGTATGCGAAG
>JAVJGG010000005.1:15486222-15498567 GCA_035590195.1 Aviceda cuculoides | reverse complement strand
CTGTTCTATTAAACTGTTCTTATCTCAACCCACGAGTTTTACTTCTTTTTCCTGATTTCCTCCCCCATCCCACTGAGTGGGGGGGGAGTGAGTGAGTGGTGCTTAGTTGCTGGCTGGGGTTAAACCACGACAAGACTCTTCCATGTATCTTTTTTATTGGCATATCTCTTGTGAAGATGACATCCTAAAGGGCGCTCTCTGAAGTACTGCTTTCTGAGGAGTACTGAAAGTAGCTAGCTTGCTTCTCAGCAGGTCCAGTTGCTGATGCCACTAGCTAGACTGATCACAGTTTTTGGATAGGATGCATACATGATACCAGCTGGGATAACTGGACTGTGGCGGCCTCACATTTTTTGAGTCTTGGTCATCCTGCAGAAGGGCTGTTTCTGTTACTGCTGCACTAACTGCATTAAGATTTCTCTGCTTTTCCAGTCAAATGTGTATTCATTATAAAGTTCCTTTTCTACCTTAAGCCCATTGATAATAGTAGTCAGGAGGATGAACACAGAGCATTAAACTTGGGCAAGCTTGGTCTTCCAGTGCTTTGCACCTTGAAGCTTTTCCTGACGTCTTTTACTGTGCGATTCCTTTTCTGAAGGGATTCACAGTCAGGAGAATTTTTAGCAAGTTTCTCCCAGTGCAGGTGTTGACAGCATCTCTAGTTACCTGCATTTTTGACACTTGGTTCTTTTGCCAACATTCAGCCGTGCATTCCCTGGCTATAAGAAGTGGGCAGTCTATCTGGTTTTAGATTTTGAGGTCCAAGCAAAAACAACGAGACTAGAACTGAGGAACTGGGGTGAAGATCCTGAGCAGGAGCAGGGAATAATAATTCACATTATGGCTTTACCTACTGATTAAAAAAAAAAAAAGCAAGTTTATATTTATAAACTGTATTTATTCTCATTGAATAGTCCTGGTAACACCAGCACTTAAGGACTGTGAGGATAAGTTTTGCATTAACTAAAGACCACTCTGCATAGGTTGGGGTTTCCCCAGCATTTACATGGGCATCTGATGTCATAAAAATATTCCTCCACATACAGATCTCTGCAGCTCATGTAAATCTTTGTTGGGAAACATGAGGTAGAAGAAGAACGCTTTATTTTTCTTGGATGTTCATGGTTCTTTTTCCAGATGCACTTGGTAGGCCTGGTATGGAAAAGGAATATGGGGCCCTGTGGGAAAGCAGTCCAACAGAGAATTAAGAGAGAGCAGAGGATGAACAGTGGTCAGCTTTCTGGGGGCGTGATGGAAGGTTAGAGACGCCACTGGAGTGGCCTTGGAGACGCATATATTTATGTGTGCATCCACATCTGGCTTTTCAGAATAAGACAATCGTGTACACACGGGGACAGAGGAAGAGAAGGGAGTTAAAAAAGTGAACACTCCAAAAATATACTTGATGAGCTGGGGCGGGGGGCTTAATCTCCAATTTGGGGTGAGGGCCTTGCATTTCAGCCCCCTTGAAGACAGTTGGTTCCTTTCTTCTGGTGCTAACACCACTGTGAAAACAGTCCTCTTGCTCTTTTTTAAAATCCTAATGCTATACAATGTAGCCTGTGTTTAGATGACTTGTGGGAACACGGAACTCCAGAGGACAGAATAAACTAAACAAGCCTTTATATAAGGATAAATAAGGATTTTTAAGCACACGCTAATCTCTGAAGAGCTCATGTTAGCATTTGCAGAAGAAAGCAGGGGGAGAATGAGAAAAGGACAATAGGGGGAATAAATGAGACTTTGGAAAAGAGTCTTCCAAGAGATGAATTCCTCAAATCCTTGAGAGGGACGCTTAACTAACATTGAGTTAAGGAACTACGGTTGTGCACAGCAGTCAACGAATCCCACGAAAGGGTCCTTTCAGTAAGGCACCTTCTCTGCTGAGGCCTGAACCCCGCTGGCGGTGCCGGCTGTGCACTCGGAGCCCGCGAGGGGGTGAGCAGTGCTGCTCCCTCCGCAGACGGAGGGTCAGGTGTCTGCCTTTCCTTTTTGGAAAAGCTTAGCGATGGGGGCAGAAGCTGTCATCACATGGCTTTTGGTCTGGCCTTCAGTGCAACATGCTTATCTTTGCCTCAAAGCTCCAGAGCACACAGTTCATCCTGGCACTTAAACCTTGACTTCTACACCCGTTTTTGCCAGGGCTGCTGCCACTGGGTCCCCGTTGCCCTGGGAAAGATGCAGCTGCACCCAGTGGCCACCTACTCCCCACGAAGCTGGTGTCAGTCTCCACGGGACCCTCAAGTCTCTCATCTTGCTAGAAGCCACTCTTCGCCCTCGCTTCAGTGTATTGTTGCAATGACAGATTCCCAAAGGCGGTCCTCTGAAAAATGAACGTTTAGCTAATTAGTATCTCCCTAGAACGCAAGGTCTGCGGTGGCATGAAGAGTAACTGCCTGCCTTTGCATGAGGCATCATCTTGAATCAAAAGGTCCCTGCCTAGAGTGTTTCGGTTTCAGACTGCTTTAAAGTTACTGAGATCTCTGGGTATTTTTTTGTCCAGGCAGGCAGAATTACTGTTTTATAAGATTTGGAAAATACACCATGCTCCGTGGGAAAGAAGCAGGTTTGTAAAACAGAAATGCTGTCATGAACTTCATCAAAATGAAGGATAACTTTGGCTGGAGGGACAGCGTTTCCCGAGGAGACCTGTTTATCTCACCAAGATTCTTCTGTGCAGAGACATTTGACAGCTGAGCAGAAGAGCTGCCATCCTGTGTCAGAGCCAGAGTCTGTCCAGGCCAGGATCCTCTCCCTGACACAGGCCAGCTTCAAATGCTTCAGAGGTAAATGCATTTCCATCGTGACGGGAAATAACTTCCCCATGTGATGGATTTCATGCCAATCCCGGACACTTGCTGGCTGATTTGGGGAAGAAGCACGAGACTAATTTTTTCTTCGCATTTTCTTTTTAATCTCAGGTAATTTAACAGTAAATATTCTGAGCAAAATTCAGCTCTGGCTGTACCTTGAATTGGTAATGAACTCTTTATCATGGAACTGCATTGTGGCAGCAGATTTCTTGGGTTATTAAACAATCATAGCCCTCGTAGCCTTTTGCAGGATAATTAGTCTCGATAAAGGAAGATGTATTCAGAGGGAAAGGAAGATCTGGTACGAAGTCTGAGCTGTAGTTTTAAAACTATTTTGTACTATGGGCCATTAACATTTCTATTTTCTTTCTCCTTTCAGGGATCTTGCCTGGTTATTCTTCATTACATTAGATTTGACCTTTCTTTGTGTAGCTACTCAATGTTTATCATTTCAAGAAATGCTGCTATCTACAGATTATTATTTTCCACTTGTTTCTTCAGGCACTCAATAACTGGATCAGTGGTAAACTCTGACCACAGACACTACAGCTTTGAGAGCATGACCAGCCCTTGCAAACTGTGACTCCTAATACTGAACACCAGAGAAATTGCACTGAAGTGTGGGATGTGCTTGTACTTACTAGATATAGCACTTCTGCCATACGCAGGTCTCTTTTGTTAGTTAAAATTAACTGGCATGTGTTTCTGGCACCGTGCTGCTGCTGTTTCCAAAGTGACAGCCTTTTCTTTTGCATCCCCAGGAGATCACCTGAGAAATGGTACATCTTTTTTCTAAACACTGCCTACTTGCCTTCCTCAGCCTGTGGAAGGCTCTTGCCATGTGAAGTGCTGCCGTGCACCCTCCGAAACGACAAATCCCCGTTCACAGGGGTAGGAAGGAAAGTTTTTCCTGTCAAATGCCCACTTGCTCATTATCAACAGGCAGGACGCCAGCCTCTCTCTTGCTGGGTACAAGAGACCCACTGATGCTCAAAACGCCAGGAAAAGCCATGTCCTTCTGACCATCTCCCTGTATCATACTAGAACTGGTCACCAATGCCTCTTTAATGACATACAAACTTCACACCGTTATAACCATGTCATTTTTATCTTTGATTAGTCCTTATTAGTAGTGGTGTAACTGCAGACAAACTGCTTTCTCCAGCATGAATCTTATTTTCTGTAAACACAAAGTTTAAAAATACATTAGTATTTTTTCTGGCCAGTTGTGCCTCCAAAACGCAAGAGTGGGGTGAGCATGGCAGGAACCTTTTCCCACAGACTTCTGTCTAGGAGAACAGGTGATTTCTGGAGTGCTGTTTCCAACACACATTGTGCAAGTTGCAACGAGATTCATGAAAGCACATCGGTGATTTTCAGATACTTCAGTGTTACTGGGATACTCAAAGGGCCCACCAGAACCTGTAGATGGATTGGTATCCCAATTTTAATAATTTCTGATTTTCAAGACTACTTTACACAAACTGCATTAGAAAGTCATGAGCACAGAGTTTGTAATCTACATAATCTTTGGGACTACTCATGTGGATTTGCAGAATGCTGCTAGTAGACAGTAAAAAAGGTTTATAACAAAAAATACTGTAAAAGAGTTGTAACTTCTATTGGTATTTTTCTGAAGTAAGTTGTTCTTATATGTATTTTTGAATCATTAGTCACATTTTAGAGGAAATTCTGCTCAGTATGTGTTCGATAAGGCTAAATATTCTGCTAATGACAGATTAAATACCTCTAACAAGTGCAACCAGTGTATTCAATGAAGATCTAAATATAATCGCACCGTACACCTTAGCTCCCTTTTGACTTCTCTTCCTTTCCTAGAATATAATTAGGCTGGAGCCTCTGGGACACACTCATTGCTAACCAACATCTTGATGATCTTGCTGGAGCCGAAGTATGTGTCAAGTTACAACTAAGCCTGAGGCACTGACTCTAAGAAGAGATTCAGATTCCCACTGTTCGGTGCAGTAGTAACATGAATTCAGACTACCATGAATATATAATACATCTTAAAGAAAAAGTAGCCCTTAAAAATAATTTTCAAAAAATAATCTTAAGGCTAACAGGAGACAAGGATGGTAATTGAGACCTACTCAGAAAATTTAGTAATTCTCTCTGCATGCTGTGTTAGAGCCTTTGAAAAATGTGGTTAGTGACTAATTTACATTTCATGGTTTATAGCCCTTATAAACCAGCTACTCTGAAGGGCTGGTGTGTTTACGCACTGGAAGACATTAGGCCCAAACTCAGGAAATTGTGGTTCAGCTTCCTGCTCAGCCCGTGGCAGCTGTGCTAAAGCTCCAGCTTTCAAGGCCTTGGGTACGTAGCCGCCACTGCGGAAAGCGACAGCCATATTCTGCACTGGGACGGGCAGCCATGTACTCGTGCCCACCTCCGCACCTGAAAAGCAACTCCACCCCACCTTGAAGCTGGACTGCCTCAAAGCACATCTCTGCCTTGTTTCTGCTTGCGTCGGGCTCGTCGGAGAACGACCCAGTTGTGGGCGGAGGTTTCCAGAGGCACGGGAAAGCCAACAATCAGCCGTTACAAATGCACAGCTACTTGTAAGTAAAGTGCCGGTAAGCTGCCTAATAGTTTGTTCTGTAGGTAAAAAGGAGATTTGGCAGCTACTTTTGATCTCCCAGAAGTCAGGCTGGCAAACACCCAACACCGTCGCAGAGGCGGTGTTCAAAGGAAGGCACAAGGCAGCTCAGCACGGTGCAGGCAGCCCAACCGTAGGCTTCACGGGCAAGGAAAGCAACGAGAAAGTCTGCGAATTAGCTCAGCACAGAGGTGTTTCAGATGTCTGTAACAAACATTGTATACAATTCAATAGAGCACATTGTAAACTGCTGATAAAAATCATCAGTCTAAGTTTAGTGCAGGACTAAACCGCTTTCCTCTGGGTGCAGGTCTCTCAAAGACCATTTTCTGTGAATGGTGACTGCTTTAAGAGAGCCATTTCCCTTAAAGCTGGGATTAGCATTTATTTCCCCACGCTGGAGTTAAATTTAGCAGTACATTTACTTACTTTTTAACACCAGGAACTTACCAAAATCCTCAGATTTTTGTTTATAGAACAAACCAGGAATGAATAAAGTGCTCTTAGAAGATGGTAATATTCTATTCACATTTTACAATTATAATAATTACAATTCTAATATTATAGACTATTGAAATTTAAGATATCTAACATCATATGGAGTTACTAATACGGAACTAAATTCCTCTGAGGGGGACTCTGAATATGATTTCTTACTGAGATTACATAGTCTTTAAGTAAGTGGATAAAAAAATATTTACATGTTTTTCGGGCTAAGCTGCTTATTCATGAATGATAATCAGATGAATAGAACATATCAATTTATTTCGGATCTATAAAATACAAATCTAAAAATATCATTTTACTGACAACATTCACCACTTAGTTTATATTTTAGTATGGTCTTAAGCCTATCTTGCACAGAAGAATAATAATGTAACAGAAAAACAAAATACTCTACATTTTAAGTTTTTAGATTTCCTTAACTAGAGTCTACCATATACATCAAAAATAGTTGTGCACAGTAACCAATTAAACATCTACACTTCAAGAATAGATTGGCTATATCTCATAACTGAGACACCAATTACAGTACATTTATTAAAAATCCTTCAAGAATACACTCAGTAGTAACAGTGGTAGCAGTAGTTAAAAACTTAACAGTTCTGTGAAATGATCAAAGCAAATGATAACAGAATTAAAAATTCAGTTAATCATTTATATGTAATGTAAAACCCATGTAACACTATGATGAAAGAAGAAATTACACAGGCACAAGTGCAAAAAAGCAATATTGTAAGCCATCTTCTCTCTTTGGTAAAAATCAATTAGCAGGAAGTATACCACAGTAATTCAAGTCAAAGACTAATTCATGCTATATATTTTTTCCTTTCCTACCATAGGCAGACTTGATGATTTGCAGGCATCCTACAGCAGAGAAGTTAAAATTCTACTTAACACTGCCCATTTTTTCCTCCTTTAAGTTTAAATATTGAAATTAAAGATAAGGATTTTTTTTCTTTCATAAATAGCTTTTTCAGTAGTATAGTCTCTTAAGGAATTTAAAAATAAATAGCAAAATATACACAATTTCAAAGATTACATTTAATTCCTTCTAGGTATATCCTGAAAATATATCACCAAAGAATAAATAACTTTGGGTTTCTCAAATATTTGGTAAAATGTCAATTTCTCTTACATAAGGAGTTTTCTCTGAGGAATAAAGAAGTACCATTGCTTTTTTTACAAAGCTTTTACTATACAGGTGGAATTTTTGTAACTTTACAGTAAGAATATGTAACATAATATGGATGTTCCCCATTAAAAGTACAGTAAAAAACCTTTCAAAATTAAACCTTCAGAATTTCAGGTTCAAACCTGAGGAACTTCCAGGTAACTATGAAGTTCTCCTGGCAGGACAGTCAAGCTCAGTTGTCTATGTAGGAGGCTACAACAATAGTAAGGTCATTTCCTCTAGCAGTAGAGCCAAAGCTGCTTTCTGCTGACAACATATTAAAAATACAAAAAGGACAAAGTGTTAAGGAAGGGACAAAAGAGAAGGATGTGGGTGAAGAATACTTCAGCATAAGCGATCCTGAGAAAGAAGTGAATTGCCTACAGGCATTTCAATATAACCATAGATTTTAAATAGATTCTTCTGCTTTTGAAGGGCTTGACTTCATGAACAATTAAGGTAATGTCATAGGGGATTTCTGTTTGAATTTGCAGGTTATCATCTTACTCAAGCTCCTCCTTCATATTTATCTGACGTTATTACTAAAGAAAACAAGAAAAATGCAGGCCATATCAGCAAAGCAACTAGTTAAAAGAATCCAGCAACTTGAAGTGTCGTTAGACGTTAAAAAAAAAGAAAAATAAAAACTTAACTGCAGAAGATCTTCTGGAGGGGCAGAGCAAAAGTCCTTGCCTTTTTAGAAGATCCATTTAAGCTGCCAGCAAAGTAAAGGCAATTTTGACTGCTCATTTATTCGGAATTCATAAATAACATGTAGATTCACTAACCTCCTATTCACACCCACAGTTAATTTACATAAAATATTAAGCAGAATGCTTTTCTACTCCTTGCTTGATTCCAAGCACAAGATGTAAAAACCAGTTAAATTGCACAGTCCAGCCCTTATCTCTGCAAACCTCTATCTGATCAAGAAAATACTTTTTGGCATCTTCTTCACTTTTCCCCACTGTCAATGCATCGCGGATATATTCAATATCCTCTTTGCTCGTTAATTGGGGCATTCCAGTCATTAGCATCATGGAGAACAGGATGATCAGCAGGTTTGTGTGATGTCGAAGAGCTAAATAAGCCTTCACACATACATCCTACAAGAGAGAAGAATTTTTTGTTAATTGATGAGGTGAACCGAGAGGGGTGGTGTAGGAATTTTACAGGACTCTCATTAACCAATGCTATTCAATCACTGAAGTATGTCAGAGAGAGGAGACCCAACAGAGCCGTTCACCTGAGCCGAAATGTGAAGTGAACTTCTGCATCCATCACTCGGTATTACTTCATTCATTACCACACTTTGGGGCAAAAAGTACTGGTTTGGTGTACAAACTAAAGGCTCTTTTTAATAATATTACATTAATTACTAAAGCATAAAACCTTAGCTTCACCAAAATTTCAAATTAATTTCCCTGTCGTATAATCTCTTTCTGTGGCTGCCAAAAGAGACAGCAGTAATTCATTGTCTTCCTTTCCAATCGGTATGTTCCCATTTAAAGACCGTGGCTGGCAAGTGATATTGAATAAAGCAGCACCTCCAGGGGACTGTTCTTCATTTTATATAGATGTCGCTTAACTTTGCAGAGGTGACAGCTTATTTAATAGAGAAGATTTTTCAGGCTTGGTATTCTAGGAATTTTTCCAGCTGACGGATCTAGTTTTCAGGCACACTGCCTTGCTGTAGGACTTCTATGTTTATGTACTGTCACACTGGATTCCACAGATTTTTTTTTTATCACTTTTTCACTTCCATATGTAAGTAATTTGTGCTTAACAACATAACCTTTAGAAGAATGAAATTTCTGCAGCTTGGAAAAAACATGCAGTGCTTTTTAAAATAATATTTAATGCTAAGTGATTAATACCGTAAACTGAAATGATTAAATTTCTTACTCATTTACTTTTAGAAATAACGTCTTAAGAAAGACAATGCAATGAAGAACTCAATCTTATATTAGAAAGTTAAACTGGGCCTGCAATGCAGTAATGCAAAAAGATGAAAAATATTTCCAAGAAGGTTGTTGCTGCTAAAACCAAAGCTGAAGCAATGTTAATTTTTACCCAATTAAATATTCAGTTTAACCTTTCCACAAATGTATATGAATTTATTAAAAAATGCTTAAGAAATCCAAATATTTTCATGTAAAGTTCCACCAAATCTCATCAGCCCTCTAGAATACTGTCTATTTTTGACAAGTTGTATGGGTTTTTTTCTTCCTTAGAAACAGTAAGAAGTGCACAAATAATCTTAACATCTATCACTGTTCACATCAGCAACACCAGGACAACCAACCAGACAGGTTAGGAAGATACTAAGGAAGGAAGACGATATGTTGAAGATCTGCAGGGTTTCTTTTTTCCTATTGCCTGGGCCCTTAAATCTTTCACTCTGTTTCCAAATAAATTCTGTCCTGAAATAAGATCATACTTACGAACTCTAATGTTAGTTTAGCTCTAGTGAAGCAGAAGATAAATTGCAATGGTCAAAGCACAATCTACAACAGGAAACATCGTCTTATCACAGGGATTAGTTTCTCTCCATAACACTGGGGGCGGGGAGAAATTCTACTTATGTATCTACTTATCAACTTCAAACAGGGAAATCTTGTCACAAGAGTTAGTGTGTGTTTTGTTTCCCTTGAAAGCGATGAAAGCTCTTTATAGTTGTATCAAAGAAGGTTTTACATTTCTTTGTGGATGATGCATCTCACTACTGCAGGTGTCTGAGACAGAAAAACAATTATGCAGTCAAGAACCTGGCATCACTGCATCTCAAAGGCAGTCCTTCCAGGAATTCAAAAGATTAAAAAAATCTGTATCTGCCTGTTAGTTATTTATTCAGACAGGAACTGAATGGAGTTTTGAATTAACATCTTCCAAGAAAACTAATTTTTACACTTCTAAGCGAGGCAGAGAGAACCAAAAATAACACATACATATGTGTCAAGGATATGTAGATGTTTACCATGGGATTAAGAATAAAGCTGCTAACTAATCTAAAGCCATCAGCAAAATGAAAGGAGCTGAGTAGAAACCAAAATCCCTTGTCCAACAGACAATAAAGAATAATTATTTTGAGAGTATTAGTATCCTAAAAGTCAGGCATTTTTATAATATAAAGTGTCCAAGTTCTATTATGTAGGCCATCCCCTCCCTGTACAGTATACTACAAATAAGTATTTTTCAGTGATGAATTATACAGCCTCCTGCTTTCTGTCACCTTTATTTGACAAATACATGTGATTTTGTAAACAAATGGTATAGAAGAATTTGATTATTACTGAAAATACAGATCTCTGTATTATCAACTCAGCAGAGTAATGCAAAAATAACGAATTAAAGAAATTAAATATAATGAATAAAAATGCATTCAAAATCTAATGCAAAGACAATTTTAGGCAAACTAATAATAGGCAGGTAGACAAAGCTCAAAAGACTATGAAGATCTTACATGAGTCTCTCTCAAGGGTTTCTACAAGAAGTGAAAAAGTTGCATGTATATAGGAGTAATAGAGTTGCATGGGTTTTGGCCAAGCTGGAAAGGAAATGCCACCACCTATGACACTTACAGCAACAGAAACCTGGACAGTACTAAGGCAGCTGAAAAATACATAGATGGAACAGAAAAATTCTCAGATTAAGTCATGCTTAAATACATTTTTGGGATTAAGACAAAAGACCATTAAATACTGCTTCCTACTAAGCATTTCTGTGATGTCATTAATAACTTCTGGCCTTTAATTTTCATTAAACTATCATAACAAGCACAAACAAAAAGGGAAGCAAAATTTAGATTAAGAGCTAATAGGAATGAGGTTTATTGATAGCTCCAGAAAAGTTGCCAGGCCACTGACAGCTTTAGAAGTTCACTAATAATGAATTACACTCTGTTGCAGGGAACTTTGGTCAAAATTATTTGTCCGATTAACCTTCTCTGACACCTGCAATATGAGCTATGGCTAACACAGCTGTAGGGTCTGTACCCAATAGGTGACGAAGAAATAAATTTTTTAATAAAGTAGGTATTTTAAAATATCAAAACCACCAAGGCCTGTAAAAAACAAAGGATTCCTCTGAAGTACGACCTACTTTAATGTAGTTGAAGTACAAAATAATGAGAGATGCTCTTAAAAATTAATGAAGGATAAATGCTGAGACTCTTCCATTAATACATGAGTGAGTCAGCAAGTACACTGAATGAATCCCTCAATATTAGGAAACATGATGAAACAGTTGAAAAATGAAGCTATAATTTTGTTTATTTTTCTGCTGTGACTATATAATTAAAACATATATTTTTTACAGCAAAATATGTGATGCAGATCTTGCTCTGTGTTACTGTTTTACTTGAATGGAAGTATTTTAACTTTCTTTTTATTGGTCTTTGAGACAGAAAAGCCTTTTAATGTACTACTGGAATAGCAGTTTATAAACAGTGTCTAATGCAGCAGAACTGTACGTGAATTTACATTTTTTTGGTCAGTATTATTGTTGTCTGTGCCTAAATCATCCCACTTAAAATGACCAGGTCACATCTCATGGTCACAGTTCACAAAGCTAAAGGACATTAATCACCTTTCATTTGGTTAACGACACTGACGGAAATCACCCTAGCATTATTATCACAGCATTCCTAGACCATCTGCATTAGTGGGATGGTAGCAGTATTTAGAAATTCGTACCAGAGTAAGCAAGTATGTATTCAGTCAAACCCAGGACTGTATGATGAAGGCATGGCTTGTTGTAGTGAGGCTAAGACCAAAATCACCTCCTATTGCTTTTGGTATTTGGGCTGCTGAAGTAAAGGTCAGATATTCTCTAAAAAGCCGGATGATCCATATATACGAACACAATATTACCTCACTGCAGACACTAATAGGTTGCTAGTCTTCCAATTCTCCATTAGCACACTTTCACATTTTCAACTATTTTCTGCTTCCAGAACAGAGCTCTGCTATGAAATGGCATACCCTAGAGTGGTGTTTCAGCCCCACACTTGCACATGGCTTACAGCTGCGGCAACAGCATCTTTCCTGTATGCAGCACAGCTCACAGGCTTCTCTGAGAACAGGGGCTCAGCATTCCCCTTCCATAGCAAAACCCACCCTGCTCTTAAATCTTTTGAGCTACAAGCCCCCATCAAAACACCTGCACTGTGATAAAGTTTAATCCTTGCACAAAACAAAGACTCAAAAATCGCACCTGGTTCCTTAGTTATGTTTAGA
>JAVJGG010000005.1:15457827-15486212 GCA_035590195.1 Aviceda cuculoides | reverse complement strand
TATTTTTAGAAGTCTGGGCTTAAGGATGACAACTGCCTTGTTATTTGTTGTACAATCATGTACATGTTCAAAGGGACATATTCACTATCCAGCATTAAGAACCTTAATTACGTACTCAGGTTAGAAAACCAGACTCCTTACCAGGACAGAGACACTGGTTCATCCACAGGGAATCTAGAACATGTAAGTTAGGCTTTTGCTTTGACTCACATTCTGGAGGAGACTTTTTCTTTTGATATTACAGGGAACCTGTTTTCTAATCAGGCACTTATTTAAAGTCCCTAAAGATAAGCACAGGAATAACACCCCAGACATCCATTTACTTCTGCTCAGCCATGCTCTCGGCCATTTCATTAAATATACTAAACAGCATTTTGCTTTGCTCCCTCCTCATCTAGGTCCTGCACAAGCTTGAAAAATCAAAACTGTTTCGGAGGGGCTCAATTTCAAATAGAAGCTGCAATAGAATAGATTTTAACACCATTCTTTTCTTTCAGAGCATTAAGTCCACCCACTTCACAAAACCAGAATCTGACATAGCTTAAGGTCACTGCAGATTTCTATTCAGATGCAGTAGTCCGAGCCCCAGAATATGAGGGCAGAATTGGGAGGGAATAACACTGGCAAAGCCAGCCGAGGAATGCCTCGCACCTACTTGTGCTACACAGAAGGTTCCGCTTAGTGCTGTAAGTGTCCTCTAACTGCACAAATACTGAAGCCCTCTACAAAGTATTTTCCAAAAAGACAAGAAACAAAGAAAGGACTGCCTATCTGGTCTGCTGCCAACTGAAGTTTTTCAATGTTGCTTTGTTGATGTTTGAATTCTAGTTCCCATAATCCTACAGATAATTTTTGCTCTTTGTTGGGCCTAAAATATCCCGGAATTGCACGATGATTCAGTAAATTTTATTAACATAATACCCAGGAGCATAGACCTTTGAAAACTAAGGCACTAATGTTCATTTCAGAGCATAAAAAGCATTGCTTAATTGATTTGCAGCTAGATATTCACTCTTTACCTGAAATTTATGGAAATGGAGACTTGTCTTCTTTCCGGAAGTCCCCATGACAAACAGAAAATCCGGAGTCAGCACAAAAGGAACTCTTTCCTTATTAATTCCAAGGAAGCTTTTATAATTCCCAAGAATATGGCCAAAATCAATATGGAAAAGGTTACCTTCATAAAGAGAAGACGTAGTTACAGTTAGGCTCAAATACAATAAACTGCCAAGAACACTTACTTGTATTCACAATAATTCCAAACCCTCTTTTTTGGGGGTATATATGACCACTCTTTAGTTCAGCAGAAAAGACTATTTTCTCTCTTTTTTTAAAAAAAATATATAATTCTGTCCTCTTGGCAAAGTTACTTTTTTTTAACAACTGCCAAAGATAAATAACCTGGCAGAACTGCTGTATTTTCTAAACATACACTCACAGCTTTTCAAAAATCAACCAAGGAAAGCTTGTGCCTCAGATCCATAACAATCAGCTTCCATCACTGCATAGGAAAGGCTTGTGGATTATGTTTCAAATACCCATGGGATTCTGGTGCTATCCAGCTCCTTGGCTAATGTAATTCACTAGAACATGCTTCTTCCTCACAGACCTGCATTACCCATTTCTAAACCACACTATACTGTGCAGAATAAGTTTGCATTGTCACCCTTTGGATAACTTTGAGATTGTAGTAGGGTATTGGTTCCCAGGAAAGTGATGAAAAACACCCCTTTTAAGGATTGCTACACTTACAGGACTGGAGTGTGCTGCTGCTCTTCAGATTACTTTATTACTTTCACTGGCAGACAAGATGTAAGGATGAAACAGTATGGTTACTAAAAAACATAGATTTGTAATAGTGGTACATGTATAAAAAAAAGATAAAACATCAAATGATGTAAGATGATGCTTAACAGTGATGCATAGGTGGAACATCCTTAGATGTTCCAGCATTTCAGCCAGTTTCCAAGTCCTCCCAACCTACCGAATCTGACACTCTCTGCAGACCTCTCAGACTGACATCCTTCTGGCTTCTGTTGCTCAAGACAGCTCCTGTTAAAGACTCTAAGGCAAACCTGCTCCTGACCACAACAGAACAACCTTTTTTTCCCTGTCTCCCTTTCTACTGACCTGTCCCTCATTTCTGCCAATGGGCACTAACATTGCATTATATTATACATAATGTTGAAATTAAAGCATTTCTTTGTCTTCTTTTCCTCAAGGACTTCTGGTGAACTTTTCTACTGTAGTCTTCAATTAGCTCACTTCTGCCTTCAGGGTACTTCTCTCTAGCTTTCAACTGGTAAAAATTTAACTGTAATATAATTAATATTAAATATACAGCCTTCTACCTAAGCCCGAAAGTATTTTCTGTCTCTTAGCATTATGTAAAGATTAATTATGAAGCAAGAAGATCATGAAATTGGAAGTGAATTTCTTAGATGAAATAAAACTCCTCCATATGTACTGCTTATTCTGGGGTCCTTTCTGGGACTTCCATAGGTAAGTAAAATTAGGGATGAACCAACGTGCAGCTACAGAAATAATTCCTACGGTTTGTCATACAAAAAAACTGTGGTTCTTTCAGGAGGATTGCAACCATCCCACAGACTTCAGTAGCAAAACCAATACTATCAGTGTACACTTATTTTCTACGATTTTCTACAAAGGTATATAAAGCAATTATGTTCCTCAGAAGTGAAAACAGTCCAGTAACATCTGAATTCTGACACAGTTACAGTTCCACTGAACACTGTCAGAACCACAACCACACTTCAGACAGATGAACAGCTGTCTGCTTTTTAAAGTTTTTTGGCTTTTACATTTTAGATCTTGACACTAAAAAAATTAGTTTTACGTTCCTTGACTTAGTTTGTAACAAACTTGTCCTTGGAAAAGAACGGTATTATTAACGATAAATATCTAGAGCCTATATGAAGGCCAAAAGGGGTGACAATGCATTTCAATGTCACAGGAGGACCTGAACTTGTAAGTAATGCTGACAGAACCGGATTGTGTCTCTTCATTCATTGTTAAATGCATTAATTATTAAAACAAAAGAAAAATCTAGTGAAGTATAGACAGTCCCCACTTCTAGGAAATTCTCAAAAAATAACTCACCTGTTTCTGTAATCATAATGTTGTCATTGTGCCTGTCTCCTATTCCAAGTACGAAGGTTGCCACACAGTATCCAGCACAAGAATAAACAAATCTTTCCACAGCTGCCTGAAACTGAAAATAAATCTTAGAGATGTTAAATGTTCCAATGCTAGAAACTCAGTTCAGTCATATGCCTTTCTGTCAAAATGTATCTATCAACAGTTAGACAAACTGTCTTATAAAATACACCATTGCACAGCAGAGATTAAGATCAGAGCCCTGCACTGCACTCGCTGTACTGTCTGAGCAGGCTCTGCACCTTAGCACAAATAAAATAAGCATACAGTTGCCCATGCTTTCTGAGAAAAAAAGCTGGCAGAAAGCTCTAGCAGGTCAGTGGACCTACCTACGCAAAGGAATTGTGAGTACCCAAACCTGTATCTAAATCCTCTGAAACCACACTGCCTTTCAGTGTTCCTAGATGTCCTTTCAATCTGCTCCTCATGTATCGCTTCTAAATACCACTAACAAAGGAGTCATTTCTAAAGCACCTTGTTTCTCAGGACCTCGGCTGCCAGCTGGATACTAAAGGCTCTTTCACAGACACCCACGATGGAGTACAGGGAAAATGAATGGATTTTTCAAACTCACGTAACACAAACACGATCATACGGGCTCTGTGCCTCTAAATTAGTAGGGTGCATTTGAAAATCCTACTTAAAAATTCAAAGAACTCACCTTCTCTTCAATCATGCATCTTTCCTTGAGCCACTGGTTTAGTATTTCATCCTTAAATGCACCAGTGTTGCCAACAGTACTCTGCTGAATTTTGGCAATTGTTGTAGCATCTTTCACTATTTCAATCATTCCTAGAGACAACAAGGAAGAAGTTAGAAGTTATTAAATTTATATCAAAGCATATTAAAATATTCAAAATTAAATTTAAAATTGTGGTTTTTAAATCAACTGCAGAATGTTATAGGTTGTGAGCAGAGATTTATTTTATAAGCAACAGTGGTTCTTATTCATTCCCAGCTGAAACCAGCCAGGGCTCGTAACTAGCCTGGCATCCTAAACTCCTCCATGAGAATGTAAAACCTTTTAAAATTGAAAGAATTACATGATGAGTGGGGACTCTCTGCATAAGGCTTTTCCCAAGGAGAGGAAGTACCTCCTGCCCTGATCCCCTGCAGAAGCCCAGGTACCACTCACATTCCCACCAGCTTCTCTCCAACTTCACAGATTTGAGGAGCTGAAGAGAAGCTCCACCGTTGCAGCAGCCTAGGGATGCATGTGTCACCAGAGTTGTGGCAGAGGAACAGAGCTGGTCCTCCTGCAGTAAATCCAATTTAAGCTTAAGTGTGCATATGCACAGAAAGGTTCAGAAATACCAGTACACAGTGAGGTGTAGCAGTGGGATTGCTGGTGGAAAGCTCCAGCTGTTGGGGCCCAGAGGCCGGTCCCTAAACTGAACAGATCCTCACAAAGGCAAATCAGCACATCACAGCAATACGGTGCAGAAACAAGGACTTGTACTGTTCGTACTAACATGGCATGCGATGAAGGGGAAGCTAGAGAGAAAAGCAGAAGCTACAACACAACTCTGCACTGTAGCCGAGACTAGAAAATGCAGTCTGCCCTTGTACTGGGTGTGCCTGTACGGGGGAAGGTCAAATTTTAGTTAAACTTATTTGGTAACTGGAAATATTTTATTTTCTTCCTCTGGTTCAAGTTCAACAGGGTCTTCTAGGTAAAATCCTGGCTTCAGCTCCAGCTCGAAGACAGCAAGTAAACAAAAATATCCCTTTCTGCCCAAAGTGATTCAAAGCAGTTTCTGATTAGGTTTCACTTTGACTGTCTCTCTGAAGCAGAGGAACTTCTATCTATTCACAGTACTACCCTTTTGCAATTACTGAATTATGTGCAAATTTTTCAGTAACAGAGTAACAACGCAGTAATCTCTCCCTGCCCTTGCCTTCCACGCGTGGCTGAATTCATGGCTGAATACCCCCTGGAGGTATCTCTTCTGTCTTGACAGTGGCCTGGATTTGTCTGTAATAAAACTATTGTGGAAATATGACATCCAAAACCCACCGCCAATACCACCAAATTAAAAAGCTCTGCGTTTTGGTCTGTGCTTGTCAAGCTGTTGTTCTCCTCCTGGGAGCAAGCTCCAGATCCCATTCCAGCTGTTGAAAAGGCTTCCCCTGCCTGTGCTCACAAATCTCCCTCTACTGGCCAACAGCTCCTTGATTCCCGGGGAGCAGAGCTGTTGCAGGAGGCATCTTCTGCTTCCTCTTGCATTTAAAACCTCCCAGCATACCTATGTTGATTTGGAGTGTGAAAGGTCCCCAGATTTTAAAGTAGCTGCTAATGAAACCTTTTACTTATCATTCTCCACTGCACTGCCAAAAGAGCGGTATAAAACCTACGCAGAATGTTGTGCAGCTTATTCTGCCCAAGTAAATACTTTAAAGCTATCATGGTAAAAATAGTTATCTGCTGGAATGGTATAGCTCTACTGGCAAATCCTTCTAAATACAGGCATGCCTCTCGGTAGGTATGGTTAGTCCTAGAGAAGGCTTCAGTAACTGGGATAGAGGATCTCAGCTGGGCTGTGTTCAACTGGGAGGAAGTGCACCAGTAAATGCACTAGGCTATGTGTTTCTGGGGATCTGTGGTACTAAAGCAGGTGACTCTTACATTAAGTGCCAGCTTGAACTTCTTAAATTTGGCAGTGATGCAGCATAGTAAGTAGTGATAATTGCCTTGCAGAGCTGGGAACATACGGCAGTGTCAAAGGGAGAGAGAATAGGGTATGATCTTTTACCAGTGATACATAGAAGAGAAAGTTCCTCCTACAGAGGCCTATTTGGCAGCAGCAGTGGAGAGGAGGGATGTTTTTAAATTACAAACTGCGCTGAATGCGGATGTCTTCAACAGACTGAGAAAGCTCTACACAGGAGGGGATGCCAGCCTCAGGTGTGAGGCACCTGGCTGCTTCCCTGTGTTCAGTGTAGAATGGGGTACTGTCCTTGTGTCAATACACAGAAACTGCCCCAAGTTCCACGGAAATATTAAGAGGGAGGGAAGAAGAAGCTTGGAAGAAGACCACGTATCAATATTGTGAAAGAACATTTGCATGCCACTACTCTTTGGTTTTGTTCCAAACATGCATAAGCTCCACATCAGTGCCCCACATTAGGTATTACTAACTTAGGCTGCAGGTATTCTCAGCAAACTGAACAAGAGTCTTTTTGTGACTAACCATGCCCCTACTGTGGTGCCTACATCTCCCCCATGTGTATAGGAAAACAAACAATAATTTCCTTGAGATAAAAGAATGGGGAGTCAATTAAGAATTCATGAAAGAATAATGAAATCTGTAACTTGAATACAAGAATGCTAGGATCACTGGCAGAATTCCTCCACCTTCCTCCATGATTTCAATGTATTACATTGTCTTTAGATGATTTTAAACAAAATTAAATTAAATAGTAAAAACCTCTCTAAAAAATCAGGTTTGTTATAATGTATCTAAAGGAGAGGAGAAAAACCAACCCTCCTTACATTTACAGTTAGTTAGTATTTTGATACATAATGTCCCATTTCCTTTATTATTAGAATTCTATCAATACGATTTATTTAATTTTAAAACACTTATATTAGGAGAAAGGAAACTTTTCTATCACACTACCAAGTATTTTATCAGTGAGTCTGGGTTTTCTGCATTGCTGAGATATCATGAAGTCAAAAGAAAGGATGATAAAAATTTTATGTAGCAATGGATTTTAGAGAGGAAGTACATTACTGATATATACTAAAAGAGTTCTTAATTTTACTGGGGTTCAGTTTATTATTGTTTGATCCATAAAGCAAAATATATTGCTGAAAAAGAAAAGAACTAAAAAGCTGGAGATCACGGGAGACACATAGCAATATTTATATTATCATTATTTTATTAAACCATGCAGTTACTATCATACTGCCAGCTACACTGATGACAGGAATTATAACAAACTTGCTAATTTTTACACATGTTCAAGCTTTAAGTAAATGGCAGAGATGTACTTGCTAATCTGTCTCACTGATGCACTGTTTATACAGCCAAAGCACTTTTTCAGCACAATAGATTCATTTGGCATTCCCAATTTTTCTACACTGAGGAGGCTTTCCTCTAGCCAATCGTTCAAGAAACTGCTTAGCAAATTGACTCTACAGTCAATTCTGTATTATCTGAATACTAGGAAACTGTGCAATGTGGATGTGCTGAGGGGTACATAATATATGCAAATCCAACCACAAAGAGTCAGTTTGGAGCCATCCGGATATATAAATTATGCATCAGTTTGGCATTTCTGGATGTAATTGGACTCTTCCAGAGCTGATCAGGTTGCTCTACACACCATCACACAGTTCTCCAGAAGCTTTGTAAGCAACTACTTGATTTCGCCCACCACAAATTCTGGAAAATAGATCATCTGTGCTGCAGGAACTAATACCCCCTGAGAAATATTGCCTGAGCGTCCTGTTGAGTAATGCTGTTTCTTCCATGTAGTATAGAGTATGAAGCTTTAGGTTGGAAAAAACCATAAATGGTTTGCTATTTTAACTCTTTTCTCTGTTTTATTCTTATCAACACATTAAACCACATCTTGAATAAGTCACTCACTCTCACCACTTTTTCATACCAAATATTGTTATTAAAAAGAAACTTGCAGCAGGACCCAAACAGTTGGACTTGCACAGGAATCACGGTCAGGTAAGCTAGTACAGCAGTTGAAGGATACCCATCAGAAGGGCAGAAACTATTGCTAAGACACAACTGAAGGCTGCTCACAGAAAGTGTAATAAACTGCTATTTATCTCGGGACCACAGCGCATACTAGAATAGTTCTCCTATATGCAAGTTCTGTAGCTATGGTATTTTGAATTTCTAATCACAGCAAGTGTGATCACATACCTATTTTGTTCCCTGTAGAAATACAACCATACGGTAACAAACAGAGGTCCAAGGATTCTGCTTCCCAAATGGATTCCATAATTCGGAGAATCTAGTAACAAATGCATACACTGAGTTACTTCAAATTATTTGGACATTACTTATTACTCACACAAATAACACTACCCAGACTTCTGAAGTGGGGCTAAACTTGTCTATTTCACAGATTAAGAGATATATACAGAAAGTGTGCAGCCATTCAAGATTATCAATTACAGAACCAGGGTTTATATTTCCTCATCTGTCCTGTGCCCGGGCAAACTCTACTGTTTTATTAAGTATTAATAAATATATCGTATGATTTCTACATGAGCTGAGATTGAATACATTAGCAAGTATGTCCATTTTTTCCCATAAATACCCCCGAAAGTGATAACAAACCAGTTTATCAGAACAGTCACTGAAATATTACTAGAGCAATGCTACCTACCGGTTTCTTTTTAATTTTAACTTCACCCATTGCATAAATAAATGGTAAAAACACTTCATCAGAAAAATGTGCCATCTTGTACTAAATAAGATTCCTTCTCTAGAACACCAAAATGTGAAGTATGTATGGCACATGGCAGGAGAAAACAGGGTAAAAGTATGTACTGGATCTGGCTGAGATGAAGTTAATATTCTTCAGAGCAGCTTGTATGGTGCTATGGTTTAGGTTTGTGATCAAAGCAATGCTGGTAACACACTGATGTTCCAGCTACTGCTGAACAGTGTTTGCAGAGCAGGCTGCCTCTGTCTCTCACTCTGCCCCACTATGAGTAGATTGGGAGTGCACAAGAGGTTGGGAGGGGACACAACCAGGTAGATGACCTGAACCAACCAAAGAAATATTCCATGCTGAATAATGTCATGCTCAGCAATAAAACAGTGAGGAAGGGGGTTAGGTAGGTTAACTATCTTTTGTGCAGGAACTGGCTGGGCATTGGTCTACCCATGAGATGTGGTGAGTGACTGTCTTTGCATCACTTATTTTGTTTTCTCTCTCTCTTCTTCCACTTCTCCTTTGCTTATTAAACAGTTTTTATCTCAACCCACAAGTTTTCTTGCTTTTACTCTTCCTTTCCTCTTTCCCCATCCCACTGGGGTTAACCCGCAACACAGTAACATAAAAAACTGCAGTACAAGAATGAAGATCCAGTTTTGATGTCAGCCTTGTCATACACAGTTTAAAAAACAAAAGACAACCTTGTATTTCATATGGACAGTAAAGATAAGGTATACACACTTCTGAAAAGTAAAATGATTTTTAAATATTTTAAAATATTTACATTATTAATTTTATACATTTTAGCTATCATACCTGTAAAATAAGCATGTCCTGACGGAGGTCATCTCCATGTTTGAAGATTATGCCTATGGTTTCATTTGACAGAGCTGTTGGATCTGCACATTTAAACTCAAGCCAGAGGGGCTTCTTCTTAGATGCCATTACTTTGCATTTTTCTATCTGTGAAAGACACATTTATTGCTAGCCATTGTACTCCAACATCAACACAACTAACCTGTTTACACACCAGCTACAGAGTAGCTTACCAACTTCCAGTCAGTTATACCACAAGAAACACACCAAAAGCACATGTAAGCAATGGTATTCAGTTGCCACACAAAGCCTCACTGAACTTACACAACTTTTAACACTGTCCATGATAAAGGAAAAAGCCTGCCTTGACTCTCCAAAACTGGATTTAGCTTGTAAATCTGCTTCAGACAGAAGAAAACCCTTTTAAATGAAGAGTAAGAGATTCTAACAAAACTGGCAAATAATGGACCCTCACAACAGCACTCTGACAGGTGCTTTGCAAAACCAGAACATAATCACCACCCAATGCAACTTACTGCATCATCCACCCTTCTGACTTCTAGCAGCCTCAGTTATTCCAGATTGCTTGATTAAATTCCCTTCGCAAATCATTCAAATTCATGGGGAAAATGGCATTTGTGAAACTAATTTAACATAATCATTCATAAAATGAAAAAATAAATTCCCTATTTAGTTTTATTACATTTTTAATCTTGAGAAATTCAGCACTGAAACTACTGAAATTGATTATTTAAAATGTTTTCTCAACTAGTTATGTCTAATACAACTGTAGTATGTAATACTTTCTATGCTGGAATTCCTGGTTCATTGTTGAATGTCACTATGTACAATAAAGCCATCTAAAATAATAAAAGCAATTGCACATTAGTGTTTGAGAGCTGACAGAATCGATGACATCAGAGAAGAATATTTTTCATAGATTGAGGTTCTGAGCTTGTAGGTTAAAACAAAGCAGTTTTTACTATCCTTATTTTTAAAAAGGAAAGAAGTCGTTAAATCTTTGAACTTATTAGAAACACTGATTTTCCTTCTAATATTTCCTTTAGACTAGTCCAATTTCAGTGTTTGAAGATTATGGACAAGTTGCACTTGCTAGAATGAAGATGAAATGAAAGCTTATCAATACATTTGTTATACCAAATATTTTTATTCACATAGTTTGGAGGGGCAGGGAGGGAAGGCTCTAACCTATCTATTTTTGGACATAGCTACCTTCCCATGTAAATCTATTGCTTCCTTCATCTAGGAAGGTCCTGATAGGGCTGCATACTTCCTAAGCAAAGGAAAACTAGAAAATCCAGAAAGATCTCTTATTTTATTTTGAAATTCACTTTTTGTCATGCAGTTGGTGATTTTTGTACACAAAGGACTAAAGAGAGAAAAATACAATCAAGAAAATAATATTTAAGAAGCCACATATTCTGTATTTCTGAGTAAACAATGTTTGTATTGACTTCTGCACTGACAGTACCTCAGTCATGCCCAACTAGGAGGTGTTTAACACTCTCATCTTGAAGACAGACTAGCTTTGAAGACAGACTAGCTTACAGCCTGTCTATCAAGACACAGGTTTATTTAACAGAAACATAGCCAGACAACTAATATCAGTTACCCAAATGAGTACCCTACTATTCAGCAATTCCTTAGGTTGGGTGGTTTGTCTGTCCTTAGCTAAGAGAAAAATCAAGGGATTCTTTTCTTGTAGGCTCCTTGCTGCACATCAAACTAATCCAAGGAACTTCACTGTGCTTTTTTACCCAAACTTCACATTGCATAGTAGATACATGAGCCGATTCCCTTTCACTACTCATCTCCTGATTTATTAATCTTGTTTCTAACTGAGTTGACATAAGCCACAGTAATCTCACCACAAAACTGGAGGCAGCAATACAGAAAAACCCAAGTGTTCCTTAATGTATTTCTAACAAAATCTTAATGTATTTTCTAATAAAAGCAACAAAAGCAACACAGAGATATTGAAAAATCAGAAATAGCCAAGGTGGACATTTTTGTTAGTAAGATGAAGGTCTGGGACCTAAACCAGATATGAAAGTCTTCAGTAAGACAGAGAAAGTAACTGGAGGAGCATAAACTGAATATCCCAAAGTCCCTGAAGTAAGATAAAACATTTATACAGGTATTTAATGTAAAAAAGTCAGTTATCTGGTTAAAATCCAGATTAAACTAATGGAAAAATCATAATTGCCATTTAATGATTAGGATTTTATGGGTCGTTGCATTTTTTTAGTGCATGGTGGCATGTTATTACATTTAGAAAAATGCCAAAAGCTTTGGCAACAAAAACCTACTGAGTCCATTAAATGTCATCGCATTCACATTGAAATAAGACCTTTAGATGTATTAGCAAAAAATTCCATCGAATGACACATACTTGCAAATAGGAGAATTTTTTCAAAAAGTATTTGTAGAAACTCAGAATATACTTACCACTAGGGCTCCTGCTCTTAGCCCAGGATCATATGGAACTCTAAAACTTTCTGGAAGTCTGCTGCTCTGTAGTTTTTCAAGCTTTTGTCTCAGCTGTGCAATAACTGCAATTACAAGTAAGAAAACACAATGAAATCAGAAGTTGGAAGGCAAAAAAGTTAATCAAACTTGATAAGCATCATGATTTAGCTAGAAACCACCTCCATTTAGCCACTTTTAAAACTGCTTTCCTCAAGGATCTCTTGATTTGAGGAATGGAGAAAGACTCTTTAAACTTGGACTATTAATGGTCAGAGCTGTTTCAGATACCTAAAGGTAAAGTCTTCATGCACTTCACAAGTCGTGTGCCCTCTATGCAGTAAGCACTGCACAGTGCTTGGTGTTCTTCTGAAGACTTAGGAGATTGCATTAAATGTGTCACCTTTCATTTAAAAAACAAAATACAGCATAACGCACCAAAAAATATTTTGCCCTTATAACTGCCATGGAAATGTTGAGCTATCGACGCCAAAGGCTCTGAAGGAGGAGGCATTTAAAAGCACCTCACATTTTCCAGTATTATTTTGACCTACCTCATTGCTCTTGCAGAAAGACTCATGGCTTTTGAATTCCTGGAATCGATTATACTGTAATCATAAGGACTCCAACTATAGAGATACTGAATGTCCTATCCTCCTAAAACTGGTTTCATAGTGCAGCCTTGTTAATCTCACATTCCAGTAAGAAGAAAATCTGCTGTATATTTATACGTACAAGAATTTTCATGTTCATATATAAACTGAATCTTTTAATTCGTAAAACTGCAAGCTTCTGAATCTTCAGCTTAGAACAATATGCATTATACTACATATGTGTGATGCACTAGCAGGCATTAGCAGCATAAGCAATACACTGGGTATCACCCTTCGTTAGGACAAAGATCAGAAAACTGTTGTAAAAGAAAGTGCAGCTACACAGCAGAGGCTGCATATACATGTTCAAGTAATTTTGGAGATAAAAATTAACGAGCAAAAAAAGTTGTAATGAGAAAGCTAGACATGGACCTGGATAATTAATATACAAAATCGTAAAACCATACAATCATAGAATGGTTTGCATTGGAAAGGACCTTTAAAGGCCATCTAGTCCAACCCCCCTGCAATAAGCAGGGACATCTTCAACTAGACCAGGTTGCTCAAAGCCCCGTCCAACCTGACCTTGCACGTTTCCAGGGATGGGGCATCTACCACCTCTCTGGGCAACCTGTTCCAGTGCCTCACCACCCTCATCATAAAAAATTTCTTCCTTAAACCTAGCTCGAATCTACCCTCTTTTAGTTTAAAACCATTATCCTTTGTCCTATCACTACAGACCCTGCTAAAAAGTTTGTCCTCATCTTTCTTATAAGCTCCCTTTAAGTGCTGAAAGGCTGCAAAAAGGCCTTCTCCTCTCCAGGCTGAACAACCCCAACTTTCTCAACCTGTCTTCATAGGAGAGGTGCTCCTGCCCTCTGATCATCTTCATGGCCCTCCTCTGGACTCACTCCAACAGGTCCAAGTCCTTCTTACATTGGGGGCCCCAGAGCTGAACGCAGTACTCCAGGTGGGGTCTCGCCAGAGTGGAGTAAGGGATCATCTCCCTTGACCTACTGTTTATGCTTCTTTTGATGCAGCCCAGGATACGGTTGGCTTTCTGGGCTGCGAGTGCACATTGCAGGCTCATGACCAGAAAATGAAGACATTTCAAAAGTTGCTATCAAATTAAGAAAGTCAAGCCAAAAGAATTACCTGAGAACTCACAGAACACAAATGTTACACTTATTCTAAAGGCTTTTAGAGAAGAACTACCTAGCAGTGCCAGGTGACCAATGTGGTGTCTCCTCTGGTAAAAAGTAAATAAATCTGACAGCAAGATACAGGAGCAAATAAGGGGACTTTATCATTACACACCTTTCAAAAAAAAAAACCCCACAAAACAAAACCCAAAAGAAATCAAAACCAAAAAAACCCTAGGTTGTAGTAACTTGGGTTATGAAACAGCTTTCTAAAATGTAACCATTGATTTCCTAGACAAATCTAGCTTGATTTCAGTAAGTCTCCTCCACATAATATAATGTAATTTGAAATTGTATGCCAACCAACTAAAGCTAGTAAAGATTAGGAATTAGCTGATTTTAAAATGCAAGTGAAGGCGCTTGCTAAAACAATTTCAAGTTGATCTGGCTTAAGAACAAAGTGCTATGCATTTTAAGAGAAGAAACAGACGCATAGACATTCTTGGGAGACAAATCATCTAACAGAGTAGTAATGAGAGCAGATAATCCTATGCAAGCTGTAATGCTATGATCTTAAGAATTTATTTATTTATTATTACTCTCTATGTTCAAATATAAGCAAAGAGATTACATGAAATGTGAAAGAAACAATTTGACAGCATGATTGCTACTCAACTAGTATAGACCTAACAGGAAGGAATGTGTTCTTTAAAAAAATCCATGAATACTGGAGGAAGAAAAATATATACAAGAAGTAGATAAGGCTGCATGACAGAATGAAACAAAACAATCCAAAACATTCAGACTGAAAATATAAACAACTATGAATATTAGAAACGATGGGGCAAAAAAAAAGCAATAAACTAAAGAAGAAATTTTAGGATACACGTTTTTAAAAATGTAAGAAGTAGAAGGTGCCTGTAGGAAAAATCATATCCTCAATAATCTGAGAATAAATTAAATTAGATATAGCATTAGTAGGACACTTCACAGTTTCAGGAAGCCTTATTCAGTGAAAATGTCAATTATATAAGTCATCTATCAATGTTCTGCTGTACGTTACATACAAAGATTCTTTAATTTCAAAACCTGGTGGGTGTTAATGTGATTGCTTTCTCTTGAAACTTTTCTTCTTTGCCCACATATCCTTCAAAGATAACGTATTCTAGAAACCACTGCTGTCACAGACCTGTACATCTGCAAGGCTGTAAAGTTTCTTTCCAAAACACAGGATTCTGACCGAATATATTTAGATTATAGAGCATTTTAAGATAAATTATTAGAAAGCTGTTTAGAAAGAGTATTTTATATGGGGGTTCAGTAAGTCCCCTAACTCACACTATGTGGTAACATAACTGATATGACATTATATATTGAAGAATAAATGCATTCTTCCTTGAAATTTCTCTTGAAACACCACTACAGCCACTTCTGCATAACCAGAGTGGAAAGGCTTTCCAAACCACGGACTTCCTCGCCTGGACCACACCAGGCTGAACATGCAGGAAGAGCTGGTCTCTCTACAGCTTTTAGAATTTGAGTATTGTCATATGTCTTCTCGCACTTACTCCAAACACCAAGCAACTAACAGAAATGATGACAAACAAGCTTTTAAGGATGTTGGGAAAAAAGAAACAACAGCAAGCAAAACCCAGAGGTAAACAGGCATTGCATAACCCAAACGTGGCTTCGGCTTCCAAAGCAGTGCTTACAAGAACCAGAACTAACAATACCACATCTGTGTCTCACAGGACTCCTATTCAGCACATCGCAAAGCCCCAGAGATGTGCTCTGTATATTCACTGCTGATCCACCAGCTACTTTTGTGGCATAGCACAGGCTGTACTGGACTCCTCCCCAGCCTTCTTGCCAGGAGTCTTTTCATGACTGCTTAGGGTAAGGCTGTGTTTCTTGGCAAGTGTCACGTTTTCTTTTTATTTCCAGTTAATATTTGTGTCCTGGGTTGTTTCTTTCTTCAGTGCTGGCATTCAGCTGAGGGTTATGGACAAGAACTTATCTGTTTCTCAGTTGCATGGTGCAAGGTTCAAGAAGATAAGCCAAATCATGGGAAAGAACTGGGTGTCTACAACATTGATAGTCTTCCCATTTTGGAATGGAATGAGTAAACAAATGTATTATTAGTTCAATCACTACTAACCTACACTGGCATTTCAAAAGAAGTAATAATGATGCCCTTTGACAGTAATTTATCCTTTAATTTTCTATATAAACAGTACAATTTTCTGCCTACATTTTCACACTCAAAGAGAAAAAACAGTATTATTACAAATGAAGAAACGCCTGTTAGCAAATACCTTGAGAAGTGACATCATACTTTTCTGCAGAAACTGATTTTATCTCCATTGTGACTTTATGCAGCGATTCAATTACTTGAACCTGCTTCATGAAATCATGTAGCATCGCTTTTCCGCAGCCCCTAAGATAGGCTTCTAGGATGACCGCAAACCTCTGTTGGTAATGCATGGACTGGGCAATCTCGCTTCTTAAGAACCAAAACAAGAAGTGACCAATTCTTTTATTCTAGAGGTAAAGAAAAATACTACAATCAGCATGCATTTCTTGACAGAGGGTTTTAACAATGCCAGTAACTTCAGCATAAGTTGACTGTATTTTGAAGTACTTACTCTCAAACCACGTTTTAGCAGAAATCTGGCTAATGCACTGTCATGATATGGCTCAAATTTCACAGCCTGAATAATACAAACATAGAAGACATTATTAACATATTTAAGATCCCATTGCACTTATACTTTTCCAACCACATCGAGAGAACACACTGCTGCAGGAGCAGAAAACATGTAACAAAGCAGGTCTTTCAAGGAAACAAAGTTGAAAAAAAACAAAGCAAGGCTTCTCTGTGTTTGATTCAAGGACTTTTTCTTTGCAACAGGTTCTTTTCAGGTATATTATTAATGTGACAAATAAAGCAACGCAGGGAGCAGCTAACCAGCAAGACCGCTCTGAGTACATGAAGGCATGTGAACAAAGCAACATCATGCTCAGGCTGTGGCAAAAGACAGCAACATGAGAAAACAGTCTGCAGTCTGACTGACACCGAGAAGGCTTGAAAAGATTACTACCAAATGAAACGACATATTTGTAATCATTCTTTACTAACAATTTTCAATAATAAAGCACTGTTTTGACAACACCTCCCACTTCAGGACTGGGGCACCAGGGTTGACTGCTGGGTTCCCCAACAACCACAGGATACCGGCGCAACTTTTCAGAGCACCTAACCTGGCCTTTAGCCCCTAAACGAATGACAGAATAAAGGCTCTGATACTCATCCTGTATTAACAGAGTACAATTAATAAGAAGACTTCACCAGAGCTTTTTAATGACTCTGTGAGCACAGATGTATTTTTTCTCTTCCAACAGCTGCTCCCCTCCATGCAATCCCACAGATATTTCCAAGCTACTGCCAAAAAAAAGGGCAGAAACAAAAGGTCAACAACATTTTTTGAAGTGTCAGGATTGGAAATTTTTGCTGTTATTCTCTCTCCCATCCCAATAACCAAGTGAATTGGTCTACCAGAAAACTATCACACTTTCAGGTACTGGGCTGTGCCAGAAAACTTGTTCAAGTGGTTTTTCCAGCAGCTTCTTTCCTGTTGCTTGAGGGACTCAAGTTTATAGAAGGTTTGTATTAAGATTAATGGTGGAAAAAAGTATACATGTATATCCCATGGCAAGAAAAGAGAAATAAGAAGCATACAATCTCTGGAAGAGAGTCACAAAATCCCTGTCATGGACTGAGGGGGTTGGTGAATGGCTTCAGGTTCTGGAAATAGAGCGCCAGGAAGTGGCACGTAGGGAGATTAAGGGAAAACAAAGGGATGTGCAGAGAGCCGGGTGCATGTAGTATGCTCAGCTTTCAGAAGCAACAAAGTATGCAAACCTCTAATGATAGTTATTCAACAGAATATAATGGCTCTTTCAAGATCAGTGTGGTCTGCAGCTTGCAAAGAAGCAACCAAGCCATCAGCAGAGGTCTACTAAATTCATCGAACAAATCACAGGGTTTTTATAAACTCTTAAAAGTACTGCAGCAAACAGTTCTATTTTTTATTATTAAAATATCAACACTATTCCTAAAATGTAAATCGTCCTGTGGGTTTATTCAACAGAAAAAAAAAAAAAAAGAAAATGAAATTGAGCTTTTTCAGTCTATCTTCTAGAATGAACCAACTTATAAAAAGGCCACAAAGACTTGCTCTTGCCAGCCGCTGGCTAGGAGACAGACAAGAAAGGCAAGCACCAGACTTGCCCTTCTACAGTACCATAATTCTGCAAGAACTGTCTTGACCATCTCTGCAATACTGTTTTATCTCCCCAAGCAACACCACCTTATTTAGAAAAGATAATGAGAACTCACAAACATAAACTGATTTTAAAATATATATATCCTTTTACATTGTGTATGAGATTATGAGGTATGAGGGTTTTTTAATGAAAATTAATTTTCACTGCAACAAGACACCCCAAACCAGTAATTATTACATAAATTCAAATGGATTTGCTGACAGTTCCAAGAAAGCCTATTAAAAACCTCATTCTGGTATATACTTTGCTGGATGTTCTCAGTGCTTATCCTTGAAAAACAATTTAAGAATGAAATACAGCCAAACGACCAGCCATTGCTTCAAAACAAAATCTCCTTGTATTAAGGTTGCAAATATATTTTAACATAAAAGAATATTAGAAAAATATATTATAAGCATCCTTATTATACTTATGTTTTAGAAAAAAATATTTTTAAAAGTCAATCCCATTTTTCTTTTTTCTTCACAAAGTCAAATATCAACACTTGAATAGCAACAATTAAAGCTAGCCATTAAAAAAGTCTACTGGCACTTCATGAGGTCCCTGCACGCACCTTTGCCTTGTCAATTCGGCAGCAGAGGAGCTTTACTCACTACAATATACAAGCAGTACAGTCATTGGTGTTTGTTTTACAATGGATTTTGTTGTATTTTTACTATCCTATCCACGTTTTATCAACCGCACAGAGAACAACAGACCTTTATAGGAAGCTCAATAGGTTTATTTACAGCATGGCTGCTTTTATTTGGGATAAACCTGGGGGGAAATAAAATGTTTGCTTGATTCCTAACTCTATGGGGAGGTAAAATGGGAATATCCTGTGCAGAGTGAAATAAGCCATAAAGCTTTCATGAAGGCATGAATATGAAAAGTGGTGACCATTTGCAGAAGAGACATCTCGATGTGTCTGTTAGAGCAGAGGATTGGCTGACATCCATTCTCTGAAAAATGTGGATTTTCAAATACACTGTGGTACCAATACTTTGCTGCAGGATGCTGATAGCCTATGCTCCATTGTTAGCCAAAGAAGGAAAGACAAGAAAGCAGCAGAGAGGTAAAAGTTGGGATCTAGTATATATTGCCTTTTGGGGGATGGCAATCTGTTAATTTCATACCACATCTCTTACTAAAGATGACATAGTGAAGTTAAGCTACTATGATTTTATGCTACAATAATTTAATTTACTGTTGGAAAGATTTATTCTTTTTAAAACTCTCCAATTTGTACTTCCTGGAAACAAACAATTTCAAAAACAAATGGAAAAAAACCAGTATTTCCCCCATTCTCTCAGGCACTTTGATATCAACCAATCACCATCCCAAACCCCTAATTTGGATACAAAAGCAAATAAAATTGCTGAGCCACATGTAGACAGCAAAAGCTCACAAGCCAAGCATATACGTAGCAGCTGCTATGTGGGTGGCCCAATGAGGTAACCGTGGCGACTCCTTTGGTTAATGCAGAAGTGCATAAATTCTGCCTGGGGAGCCTAATCTTCAGACAAGCAAAGACAAGGCTAAAAAGGCCTTGTTTAAAGCACTACTGCTGCACAGCAAAATCTGAAATACTAACTTCATTTTCCTGGGCGCTCGGGCTCTCTCGAAACCCACAGAAATTAAAAGCCCCATCCCACAGCTTCCCTGGCTGCAGCAGTTCCTTTTTTTTTTTTTTTTAAATTTTGAATGCCAATTTTGCCCTCTGATTCTTTGAAAAAAGTATTTCCTGCTCTGCAGGGCAACAGCCTTTCCACACGAACCAGAGCCCTGTCGGGTGTAGGAAGCCTGCGGAGTTGCCTTGCTTCAGGGGCTGTGTTTACCAGGAAGAACCGCAGGGTTACACCTTTCATCAGCCATCAGACGTGACTTTGCTGCTGACAGGCTGCCCAGCTCCGCCATCGCGTTGTGAAAAAGGAAACAAACCAATTTTCTTGTATAACTGATACGAACCTTCCTGACGTTTCACCTGGCAGATCTGCACACAAAGCGCTTCAAATTGATACAGCAGTGATTCAATGCCATTAAAACCACAATTTTTCACCCAGCTTCCCAGAATGAATTAATCTTATTATGGAGTCCTAGCAACCCTTTATTGACTTTTTAAAAATTTTTGGAAGCTTCTACATAACTTTGGTCCCCTTAACAGTACAAGACTGAAGTCATTACAACATACTACGTAACTACACTGTTATTCTTGACCTAAAACCCAACCCCAGATTTTTCTTCAGGCCTTGCCTGTGTCAACATCTGCCTTTACTTTCTTTCTGTCTACACTATTTCTGAACGACTCCTAAAGACGGTCAACAATTCTTCAGTGCTGTGTGATTCAGACCTGATCGAACAGGATTAGAGACAGCGCAGTTAGGATTTGCTCCCATGACAGCTGTGCTAATGTTGACCATTTCCAGGAAAACATACTACTGTAAACCCAAGACACAAACTGTAAGACACAAGGCAATGGTAACACAAAAATGACAACACAGGCGAAAGGCAAATGCAGAAAGCGTGGTTTAGGTTAATTTGGTTATTACCACTGCTTTGACTAAATGCTGAAGACTTCAAAACCAGGTATTGCTAACTAGACCTACTAAGACAGGAATGATGATGGGGTAATGCAAATATTCCCAGGAGGCAGAGTTCAAGAATGCAAATACACCTTACCTGCACAAGCTGTAAAAGATAATGAAGAACATCATCATCTTCTAAACTTTCCAGTTTCTGAACTGCCATTGCTCGGACATTTTCATCCGAAAAGTTACAGTCCAGAAGTTGCATTGTGAGTCCAACATCTAAAGTGCTTTGATCCCAAACCTCCTTTTTAGCTAGCAACTGGTATGTTTTGGCCACTATTTCTTGTTGTCCCCATTTCACAGAGCTAAGCAGCTTAGGATATGCTTTGGGGTGCTTTATGCTTTCATATCTAAAGTGCCACAACAGTTCTTTGTCTTCAGGAGAAAGTGGATTAAGTGGGTCAGTTGCGATGATCTCTTCAAGTTGCTTGCGAAGCTGATTGGGCATTTCAGCTCGTGTCCTATCCCCTTGGGGGTCTGATGTTATCCTGTGCTTGGGCAAGGCAATTGGGTGACAGTATTTGTCCAGCACAATAGAGATAGCCATTGAGTTTTCTTTATCCGGGTTAGTTGCTGATGTGAGTTTGTCTGCATTGATACTTCCTTGTTCTTCCCCCTTGCCTGGAATTTTCCACATGTGGAGCACATACTCCCCACTTCGTAGCAGGAAACGGTGATCTATCAACAAAAGATTTACATAATAGAGAAGCTGAGTTTTGCATTTTGAATCAGAGTTGGGGGATTCATGTGACGGAAGGTTCGTCTTTGTGGACAGCCCCTGTGCTTTGCCACAGTATATCTGGAGATTCAGGAGTGCTCCTTTAGGCAAATCCTTGATTTTGATATCAAACTCCAACCAAATATTCCACAGAACCTCCTCAGTAAAAGGCTTCGATGAAGTCCTCCTCTGTGAAAGGAGCTGTTGCCCATGTTGAATGTTAGCCTCCACAAACACAGTAAGATCAGTATTTCTTGGTAAAACTGGGATATCAATGCCAATTATTTTCACCCTAAATTTCCTATTACAATCCCACAAAGAGATAGTGAAGACTCTCTCGTGATCTTTTCCATCTATTGTCAATTGTTCATGATAACCTGTAACTCCTGTACAGTCATCCACCAGGGGCCACTCTTCCTTCTGAACCTCATCCTCATTCGGGTCAGGGGGATTGTCTAAGACAAGGTGGATTTCTTCCCCATTCTTAAGGCACTGTCTTATCCAGTGAAAATCTTTGATTGGTGTCTCTCCAGTAATGTACTCATCTCTGCCACAAATCCTGAGAACAAAATCCAGTTCACTATGATCTTCAGGAATGTCCATCAAAGACTTTTTCTTTGCCATTTTTGTGAAAAAGCTGTGGAGAATCGTATCTGGAGTGTCATCTATTGACACTTTAATTTTTTGGCTAGTTGTTCCTCTATGTATGATTATGAAAATGTTATTATTAGTGATCTTTTTAAATAAATATTCTGGGAGTGGTTTAGATGTAGTCCATGGGTGCATTGCATACAATTTAGGATCTCTACAGGCTACCTCTATCATTCGTGGAGTGACTAATCTGCGACGGGTAAATTCTAGTTCATCATCATGCACATTGCTTACATCAGTGACATCATAACCAATCAAATTGTTAAGTTGCCGCTGAAACTCCTGAACTTCTTCTGATGGTTTTTGTTTCTGGACAACATAGATCTTGCCTACCTTTTTCTGTAACACTTTCCAGTATAATATGCAGTCCAATGTTTGTAATACTTGATGTTTATCATAAATTTCATACCATTGCCCTTTCTTCTGATACTGCAGAATAAATTGATCCGGGGTGAATGCGTGGTAGAAGTCTGTGGTTTGACTCATCTCTATTGCACGCATCCAAATCTGTGCTTTCATTTGCTCAACTGTACAGTTGCCAGCTATTTCAAGTAACATCATTTCCGGTACTTTAGTATGTTTATTGCTCGTAGGTAAAATGAACTCAATGGATATCAGTTCCATTGATGACAAATTACTTGATGTACAATGAGGTTTCATTCTTCTTCTCCTTCGTTTGTTTTCCTCTCTCATAACAACGGGCTGTTCATAATCCCCCAACTCCATGCCAGAAGAAATCTAGCAAAACATACAAATAGATTACTTTGTCATTTACATTTTTCTTTACTTTTATTTTTTAACTCTTCTTAACTAAAATCACAGGCCAGTCAGAATCCTGCTATGTATACAGTTTTTATATTTCCCTTTCCCCCTATTTTCTCATCATATTTGATTTAAATAAACCACCTCAGATGTAATCTATTCAATTCAATACCAAACATATTTTAAAAAACCCAAACAACCATCCAATGATTAAATAATTAAAATAGAGCTTTTAAACAGCCTTCACAGATTTCACTGAGGATGAGCAGTCTGACTATGTATTTCCTCCATACAGACTTGTTCTTGCTTCTGTTTGATCCAGCACTGATTCTTCTGCTGCCTCATCTGTTTTGATGCTGCTGATATTAACATAAATGGATTTTCATACAAATCAAAAGACACGCTACTGTGTATGAACTGCCTGTGATGCCACCAAGCTCCAGGAATGACAGCAAGTAAGAAAACAAGCAATTTATTTCCAGACTGGACAAAGGTAAGCCTATTCCCATTTTCCCCTGCCTCTCTTTTTAATGATGGACTTACACCAAAAAAAGCCCCTAGGATTCAAAAGTCAGGGAATACTTCTGAAGACAGATATTTAATGTGCATCTAAATTCAAGCTTAGTGTCCTCAGATGTGCTTCTTTTAAATAAACCCATTCACCAGACTGATAACTTCCATCCATTTTAAAAGTAAACACTTCCAGTATAAACTATTAGTTTGCTACAGAAGGAAAAACTCCCAAGCTGATGCCAATTTATTATCCTATACATCAAATCACACCTAAGCCATCTGTAAAACAACATCAAACATGAGTAGCCTACCTTATCAACTTTCAAAAAATATTGTTGCTCACAGTTAATCTCCATTAAACAATATTAAAGTGGAAATTATTCACCGAGAGCTTGGAAGAGGAAGGCAGTGCCGACAGAGCACGCTCGCACAAGCTAAGTTACAGCAACATACTGAACTTCTTTTCCAGACAATGCTCTTTACACATAAAATCTTTCTCTAACTGCTGGAAAAACTAAAACCAACATAACGATGCCTTAGCAGATAACAAAACAAGATAAAAATATAAAACATTAAACTGAAACAACACAGCATGCTAACTAAAACTCTTTTTTCAAGTTCCGGAAAGCAAGGACTGTGGACACACCACCTCTGTAACTGACAAAGCACACGGAAATATTACCTGCTTATAAAATAAAGGCTGAATTGCTGAAGACGATTCATTTGTTTAACTTCTGAAGTTCCTATTTTTTTAAAGGAAGATCATTCACACAAAAAATTTCTTTGTTTAAGCTGTTCTGCTTTTCTTGCTTGCCCTCGTATCCAGATGCAAAGGAAGTGCTGCACTTACCAGGAAGGAAGTTTTAACCAAGTTGAATATATGTATGATTGCTCATTTTAAAAAAAGTCAGAATGCTTTTCCTGTTACAACAGTAAAAATACACTAACAGTATACCAATTTAATTTTAACACACATGCATAGAAGACATGCTTAAAGCCTTTTAAAAAATAGCTAAGAATAATCCAGGCAATAAATCTAATGAATCCAAATAAAACATTTTAAAAACAACGTATTTTTGAGAGCCTAACTAACTACTTTATAAAAGCTAAATAAAAACACTAGATAATAGACAACTAAATCTGCAATATTTCCTTATTTTTATTTTCATTATGATAGCCCTTTGAGGATTCCCAACTTAAGTTCATTAGAGTTTTTTAAGCCAGTGTCTGTACAGGTGTCACATGGAGATGGTATCTGCCAAGGATCTTGCATGATAACCTCAGCAAAAGAACTGCTGGGCAATGTTCCTCCTAGTATTTTTAACTTACCCATTTATGATTACAAACACACAGTGAAATCCACTAGAAATGATGATGTAAGACTCAGGAATAATTTAAACCATGGACTTTCAACCCTAATTCTTGTGGTTAACTACTAAAAAAAAGTCCCCACAGGAAAAAATTTGGGAAACCATGTACAAATAGAAAGAAAAGACAGAAAAAACTCTAACTGTATCCTTTTTCCTTATGACTTTTCCAGTGAAATACTGACCATTTTGAAAAGCAGTAAGTAGTACACATCCTACAGCAGTACATATCCTACAAAAATGATGACTCTTGAGAAGGAGAAAAAAATATGAAACAACTGAAAGGTCTTTTAGCAACAGTGAAGCAGTGGTGTCTTTTTTTTTTTTTTTTTTTTTAACATATGCACACTTCCTATCTTGTAAGACACCTTTCTTATTAAAAAGCAGGAAAAAAAAGGACCCTCTGTATTGGCAAAAATAATCTGATAGTCTCCCACCTGCCTCCAACGTGCCACTCACAACCTCTGAAATTAACACTTTGCCAAGGTGGAAAAAAAAAAATACCCTCCACCATAGACATATCTCTTCTTTCTCTCTCAGAGCATCATTTTGCTTGGCAGCTAAGACTGATTTCTTTTTTTTGATGTTATTTTTCTCAGGAAGTGAGTTTGGGGAAAACACACCTTGTCCTAGCTCCCTCTACCTTTTAGAGCCAGTATTTGAAATCTCTCAAGGAAGTGGCAACTTGCCCGAACATTGTGTCGCCACTATGAAATCTACCCATCTTGGCCAAGACATCTCCAACACTCGTCCTGTGTGCATGTGCAGCCTGTCAGCATTCACCAGCCACAATCTCCATGGCATCTCAGCACTACACACTGCTTTCCTCTCTAGTCCTCCTCTTGACTGAAAAAAGCACTCGGTTGCTGGAAAACCTGAGCCCCTGTAACCTCAATAGCGGTGTCCAGGATGATGGAGAAGAAGGAAGCAGCCGGTTTCACATAAAAAGGAAAAGGAGCTGGACATGTAGGAAAAGAAAAGGAGCAACGCTTAAGGGGAAACCACGTTTTGCAAAACCTATGTGTTGAAATTCCCTGACTTTGGAGAGTCTGACTTTACAACACTTTTGCAGAGTCTGTACTTTGAAGTATAACTTCTAAAATGTGTAATACAGTCCCATATTATTCTTCATTTAAACATAAGCAAGTAGCAGCAAGGGTTTTTTCATGCCAACAGGCTACACGTTTTTTGCAAATATCCCTCGTTCTAAAAGTCATTGTGCTGACCCTATTAAGTAAACCTGGACTCATCACCTTTTCATGGAGTTTTGCCAGACATAAGAAAGCATGCCAGTTTAAAATGTCCTCATCTTGCCACCATGTGCCACACACTTAATTTTTCAAACACATATACACACAAATATTCCATCTCCTGCTAAGCTATTCTAGCACTACTCCATTGATCAAGACCATCAAGACAATCAAAAGCAGCATCTCTACCTCGTGCAGCAGAGAACTACCCTGTACACTGGTCAACAAACATAATTGTTTTGACACTTTCATCCACTTAAAAAGACTGGTAGAACACTTTTGTGAAAGGTTCAAATATTCCCCCACAAACTACATCGGATACAGCGCAAAACACGTGACACTCGTGTAACTGCCCATACAAGACTGTCTCTTCTCCCACATTCATCTGGGCTGTGACCTGCCATGTCTAGTCCAGTCCAGATGTCCAACTCCATCTCCAGTTCAGCTCTGACTCCTTTTCATCAGCTTCAGAAGCCAATTCTTAGACTGATGATTGTCTCTAATCTGTCTCAGGAATGACAGACACAAAAGCGTCCCCATTCTTAGGGTGACACCAAATTGTATCTATTTTCTGCTGACCCATGTGTAAGCATGGCAAAACCATATACTTCCTCATGCATATGCATGAGAAAACTTTGACATTTATAATGGAAAATCATTTAAAGTAACTTCCTAAAACCTTTGTCATGCCTAAGCATTACATACAGTATTGACGTTTCTATATGCCTACTGCAACAACACCACAAAAAAAAAAAAAAAAAAAAATCACTCTAATTTCTAATTCTAATGAGCCTCATCAACCCTGAATTTCCCTGTATTAGGAGAACTGTCCTACCACTGGTCCACGAATCCTGATGGGGTACAATGAAGCGGGAGGAGGTGGGCCTGTAAAAGGTAACTAAGACAAGCAAACAGGCTTGCCTTTGTCTCCGGTCATGTTCCTATCTCATCACCCAGGTCAGCAAACTGATCATAACAAGAACAACAACAAAAAATTTGGTTAATTTTCAGCTGGATCAGTTCCTTGATCTGACTCATCACTTGCAGGAGTGGTAGGGCAGGGGAGGGAAGAGAAGGGAAGGGAATGGAGCCAGGGCAGTTTAGGGTAACTGAAACCAAAACATAATTCACAGCAGGATTAGGAGATAAATTCATGAGTAAACTTGTTAAAAGATTTAAGAAAACTGGTTGAAAGGTGCTTTAAAAAGACTGTGATATTATCATGAATTACTTCACATATTCTGCTACAAAAAATTCAAGATATCTGTCAAGCATCACTGCTTTGTTAGAGTTTTACCGGTTACTTATTCTTCACCAGTTATTCTTATGCTTACACTATACTAGTTTCTGTTTCTGGTTTAATCTACCACGTGAAAACCTTATTTTTAAATTATTCTTTTCACTTCAGTGTCAGCTCTTTCCCAGACAACATAACCCGCAAGAAACTCTCTATCAGAGTAAGAATCACCTCCTGCACACATTATGCAAATATAATAATAATCTATTTACACTCACACTTTTAAGATAAATTAAAAAAAACACGTAGGACATGACCCAAAGTTTTCCAAGCAGCATACTACATCTACTTGCCAGCATTGTCCTGTAGCAGGAGACTGCTTTGCATTTGCTGGATAGGTGTACACTAGTCTTCCCTACATCTACAATGATCCAGTGCTGAACTGTGCAGGCAAAATACAGCACTAACATGTTACAAATGAACACAAGAACAAAAACTGCTTTGCTCAGTTCTTTTGTCAAATCCTCTAGCAACTACTAGCTCTCACAGGAATGAAATCAGTGCAGCTTCCCATCAGCAAGTAAACGTCACAGATAATATAGTCCCATTCTTCATCAAAAACTGTACTAATCAGCAGATACAGCTGAACATCTCCGCCAGGAGGCTGCACAGTGAATCTGACTGCTATTATGGCTGTAATGTTTTCAGGACACCCCTGCCTTCACTACAGACCTATGCATATTTTTTGGGTTCCTAAATGAGGTATCTATTTGGGGTTGCTTCTGGAACTAACAATAACTTCTAGCTGGTTCCAAAAATTTAGGTAAGAATTTTGGTAAAGCTCTAGTTAACTGGAGTTACACAAATGATGGTAATCTACCTTTAAACCAACACTTTACAGAGTTTGGAAAACACAGAGATCCCAGCTATGGCTCCTGCAGGGACACACTCACCATTTGGCTAGAGCCTGTCCTTTCAACTTATGCCCGGTTCTTCAAATAGTGATCTTTAGCAGTGTGATCACCGACAACCAACACCTGAATGCCCTCAGCTATTATTTCAGACAGCTTGTGATGGGGGAAGGTTTTACAGTCTACACGTATTGGGTAGACAAAAGAGGTTATTATTTGTTGGATGAGGAAATAGTCGTTTATTGCTTAAAAGCTATGTTGTAGCAGAGCTGACTCACAGATGTGAAGACCAGAGGGCACAGCTACCACTGCCTAGTGTGATCCTTCACTTTGCACTGTTTTATTCAACATACTAATAGTTTCCTCAGCAGGTTTTGCATCAAACCTGCAGCTCTTGCTTGGGCCACGACGTCAGCCGGGACCAAAGCCGCAGGGACC
>JAVJGG010000005.1:15415144-15428449 GCA_035590195.1 Aviceda cuculoides | reverse complement strand
AGCACCATCTGATTCTTGCTATTTTTTTTCGGCCCCCCCCCCTTCTCATGGATTATGTATGCATTGTGGTGTTGCACTAGTATGTGCTCAGGGTATTTTGAATCCCAAGCATTCCCAAGCTTCAGTTTACTCTGATCAAGGATGCGTGAAGAATGGAGGTTCAGGACTTGTGGCTGTTCTTGATGGTGCAAAAACTTTTTTTTTTTTTTTTTAAATTTCATGGGCTTAGTGATATATAAAGATGTATCGCGCAGTATAATTGTTACACTTTTGTATCTAAAGTCATTTTTAAAGTTTTCTAGTTGAACTAATATTTGTTTCTATTGAGCACCTAAAGATAGAATCATCCTGATATTTTATAACCCTCTTTGCTTTAGGGAAGCTCATTTGGTCAGCCTAAGTGAACTTAATAAAAGTCAAAGAACAAGTGACGTTTCAGTTCAATGAAACTACACAGGGACGGGTTCCCGGGTGAAGTACACAATCTAGGCGCTTAATGTAAACAAGCTTAGAGTTTGTGAAGAATGTAACTGCTCATCGAAGCAATGTATAGATGTCCGAAGGTGAGGTATGATACGACGTTGGTGCTGACAGCCAAAAGTCAGTAGCTCATGGGCCGCAAATACCACACTGAAGTGCCTTTCTCTGCAAAAAGCAAGACTTGATAGCTGATCGCTTCATAACAAAATAGCGCTGGTTGTTATCCTGTGGTTGTGAGATGATTAATGATGGATAATAATATTTAACATAATTACCTGCACGTAATTATTTTTATAAACCTCTCTTGGGTTTCATGGTAGGCTCTGATGCAAAATTCATCATGTAGCTTGGTTATTTTGACTGAAAAATACCATGTTGTCATTCTGTGCGATAGGCAGTCTCTTTTTAAACTGATTTGTTAAGGGCTTTCCTTAGGTCTTACACCTTGCAGTTGGCGCGTGAGGAGCGAAGGTGTGAGAGAGGTATGAGGGAGAATGTGATATTTCTTAATTTTTTTTTTTTTTTTTATGCTTGGGAGAGGAATAAGAAATACTTGGTAATAGACATTTTATGTCCCTAGTATCCCATCAGATGAGACTGACATACCAATTTCTGCAGTGGAATGAATGACTTCACAACTTGTTTATAGAATGATTTGGTGACTCTTAAAATTTCTTTTCTGATGGCTGTTGACTCCTTGTTGCCTGCTGTCTACAGAGGCAATAAGACAGCTCGATGTATAGAGGCTGCTTGTAAAAACTTGCTAGCGCTAACCTAAAGTAGCCAACTTATTCTAAAACCCGCTTATATTTTCTAGTTCTTACTTAGTGAACCTGCAAGTTCTTATTCTTCCAAACTAACAGTTAATCTATTCTATATCCATCAGGCTTCTGAAATTGTTTACATAATGTTAGACTGCCTGCTGATCGCTGCAGTAGTGCCATGTCACATCTCAGAAGTGAATCAGGAAATGAAAGTTCAAGGGTTCATATTGTTGTGCTATTGCTCTGGGTATAATACCTGCTTAAATGTAAAGGTGAAATTGTGTTGATTTAAAACTCAGTCAAGCTGCAGTGTGACCAAATGCTGAGGCTCCAAGTATTTCAGTTTTGACATTCCCCTTTGAAACTCAAGTTAAGAGTATCGTTACTAGTTATTGAAGCAGCTAGTTGATTTCAGTGCTCCTACTGTTAGGTTATTTTTTTTAGTATTCTTTTGAAAGATCTGTGTAGAAAGATGATGAAGATGTAAGCAGTTGTTTTGTGCAGATTCTTCACTGAACTTGTAAGCAGGCGCAGGAGAGGCTAGATCAGATTTCAAGGGCAGAGTTAAGTCTGCCAGAGGTATGATGTGGGAGACACTGTATTAAATTTGTGCTGCCTTGTTTGGAGGCTTATCCCGAAACATTCTGTGTGGGTACAAAATACAGTGAAGTACCTTTAACTCTGTTGAGTGACTCTTCTTGTCTGGGCTGTAAGCAAAAGGCTTGCTTATTTTTCTCTTGGTTGCAGTTTGACTTCTTGGTTTTGAAGTGGCAGCTTTATTGGGGGTATAGTATGCTTTGCTGATACCCTGTTAGCAAGTTGGTTTGAAGTTTCACTGTAGTCTAAACTCTGGCAGCTGCATTTACAGATGTTTAACAGAGCTATTTCAGTCTGTGAAGTCAGTTAAGGGGGGGAAGATCTTTAGTCAGGTTTTCTGGCAAATTAATGTGCTCAGCAAAGGATCTGGGTACGGGACGGGGTGTGAAAGCGTAACAGTTTACAGGGAAGCTAAGACAGCTAACTTCATGATTGTTTTCATGGCAGTTTGTGGCAATCCAGGACAGGATTTTCTGTGGTCCAGCTTCCCCCCCCGCCCCCTTTTCCCTCTCAAAGCTGTAACTCCTACATACCTCTCTGTCTTTATGCTCATCTGAGGAAGCTAAGCAATCATAACACTGTTCAATTTTAGGTTTGGGCAGGTTGATACCTGTTGGCTTTTCAACCTTCTACCTGTAGACCAGAGCTGAGGAAGGTTGAAAGGAGGTGTGCAAAACTGCTGCAATACTGAGTTAGATGATTTTAAACATGGAAGCCTTAGGCTTTATTTGACATAAAGGGCTAATAATTTTATTGTACTCTACCTATACTCATGCTGTTGGAGAAAGTATGGTGGGTTAGATGGACTTCTGGTCTGACTCTGTGTGGCTGTTCCTATGCACCCACAGAGCGGTGCGAGAGGTGTGATTTGTCCGATTTAACTCGGTGGTTTCAGCATCCTGTCATATGGGGCTGCTTCTGAGACTGACAAAATGCAGGCCCAGAATAAATGCAGTGTACAATGCCCAGTCTAGTTTGGTCAGCACAGATGGTGTCATATTAAACAGGAATCTTGTGGTAGCCTCTGTTGCCAGACTTTTCTTTCAGTAGCTGGTTCCCTCCCTTACAAGCTCCCTTCGTACAGTGACTTTGTGTAGTGGAAGTTGTGCTATTTCCTTTACCAAATCTGAATTTTCATCCAGTCACTCAAAGTTTATTGAACTTCAGAATGCCACAATGCCAAAAAGAGTTGCGTGATGGCTCCAGATGTCAGGGAGAGAGCTGAGATGACCATTGTGTCTAACATGTTGCCTAGTACAGTCTTTTACATTCAAGGGGCAGTGCCTCTGAGTCACTGTACAAATACATTGTTCAGGACTGAAGCTCATAAAAGGAGAAAGCAGTGGCTTGCAAAAACTTTCCTGTACTCTAATGGTGTATAGAAGTTTTCACATCAAAAGGATTAAAGTGTACAACTGGTCCTTGAAACCATCCATTCCTAGCCTGTAAACAACAAACTCTCTATATGCCTAAACCTCGTGCAGAGCATTGTTGTACACGTTTGCCGAAGGCAGGACTTGTGGTACTTGGATTTTGCTCTGAAGGGGTAGGGGTTGTTGTGTATATCTGTATTTCCTTGCCTATCGGAAGCAAAGGGCAGAGTGAATCCAGTTTATAGATTGCAGCTTTGATCCCAGATAATTTTTCACTTGCTGCTTCTGCAGCAGTCCTGGGCTCTTCATGCTATTTAAACCAGTTGATTTATGCTAAATTAGGATGGATCAATGCTGTAGTTTCAGTCCAAGGTTTGCATGCACACGAAACCAGTAGTATGAAAGCATCTCTTTCCTTTTGACTCAATGGACGGAAAGAAGAATTTTCTGATTTGTGTGTATTAGTTGAAAGCAGTGATTTTGGGTTGAACAGAAGTTTTGTTTGACTTGAAATGCTCTGGTTTTGCTTGTGTCTACAAATACAGGAAATGTGGAAGCAAAGGACTAGATTCACAAGAGTGAATCGCCTCACAGAAATGAGGCAATTTATCTCAAGTAAGATAGTAGGTCAGAAATCCTGGACTTCTGGAGACCCAAATTCCGGTGCCCCCTCTGTCTGATTTGGAGGAGGAGCTTTGAAGCTCTGTCCCCTGAGGACTAGGTTATAATAGCTTGAACCATTTCACTCTGTATAATAAATATTTACTAAGCTAGAGAAAATTCCTGGATATTGGGTTTTTTAGAGAACACTTTGGTTCTTCATCCGATATTTATTTTCAGTGAGCATAACTGCCTTAACTGAGGAGAGGCTGAGACAGACCCATTCCAGAGTATTCTGTGGTAGGGGATCTGTGCAGGCAGTGGCTCCAAAACTGTGCTGCTCGTGACGGTTTATTCCCAAACTATCATGAGACAACCAGTATGTATGGTGGTAGGACTATGTAGGAGAATTTTGGAACACTTCTTATCCCTTAATCAAGGCAAAGCCATTTATCAACACTGTAAAAATAAAGCATATTTTCTCAATGTTAGTGCCTAAATATCTTTATAGAATTACCAAAAAGTTCTTTTAGTTCTTCTGTTGTTGCTGCCATTTTCTTATGTAAAAAGACCTGAAAATATTTTTGAGGCTTGATATCAAGAATAAAGAGTCTCATTTATCCATTTATTTATTGTGAAGCTCCTCAGGAAACTGCTGGCTGAGTAGGGATTGACATTATAGGACATGGAAGAAGTGAGCCTTCGTTCATGTAGTTAATTTTTACTCAAACAGGTGTGCAAGATACCCAGCCAAACAGAAGAGCGTGTTGTTCCCTGTACTCTCTACTGGGCTTTAAGAAAGCTTCCATTCCAGTTCTCTTTCAACCTCCTTATTTCAGATTATAGAAGATGAGACTTGATAGTGTCAAAGTTAAAACACTGCCAGCAGGAAAGCCCTATCCCTTGAGCTGCTCTGATCATTTTGGCATTTTTTTCCCCATTGCTACTTCAGGAATGCAGACAATCTGTACCCACCCTCTTTTCCTAGCTGGTTTTGATCAGAGAGTGAATGGTCTAGAGTAGATGGAAGGTGAAATAGTTGCTCTGAAAGATGGCTTTGCATTTTCTTGCATGTCTTGTGTGTAGCTGGCTGCTTCTTCCCACCTCCTCAGAGGGTATTCACTCTGTCTTTGTGCTGCCTTCAGCCATCTCTAATTGCTTGTTACTTTGCTTGTGCAACTGAGCAGCCTAATTATCAGCTTATGTTGCCCATGCCAAATCAACTTGCTACAGGATGATGTGTCAAGATTGAGGGGACATGTTCACAAGTACATGTACTTGTCATAAGCATTATCCTGACCTCACGTTTGGGCAGCAGTAGGCCTAACTCAGAATACCAGATGCTGTTTCCAAATGTGTGGTGTTTCCTGGGTGAGAGGTAAGAAACCAAACTGAAAGAACCTGCTGTGATGATTCCTTGTGATTGAGTCTGCATGATCCAAGATGCCTTTTCAAAGACTTTCTGAAAAGGAAGGAAAGTTTCCTTCCGTCTCCCCATGAATCCATACACTTGAGTTCTAAAATGAAGGTGTATGTTATTGTAGGCTTTTTCTTTTCCAGTTGAGCAGTTGCAATAACAACCACCCACTTTTTACATTCCAAGGTCGTTAAAATCATTTATAACTGAACTTGTCCCATGGCTCTGTAAGATAACTGGTGAATACTGAGCATGTACTTCTGAATTAACTGTGCAGTGTCAGGTGTGTAGGAAGCTGGCAAAATGCATTTCACCCCCTGTAAGGATATGTGTCTGCTCAACTACTGGGAGTTAGTGGTACAGATTGGGACCAGCAATGCAAGTTTTCTTGAAACAGCAGAAAGAGTGGGTTAGGGCATGGGCTGAGCTGCTCTTTTCCTTCACTCTACCCAAGCTCCAATGTAAAGGTTCCAACTGTCAATCATTTCCTAATGATATAGCAAAACTGTCCCAAGGCCACAACAATCCTTCCTGGAATCTACCTCACACACTTCCTGATGGTTATCCTGTCCAGAAACCACTTTCCAATAAGATTTCTGTGGACTTCTGCCTTATGTCGAATCCACTAACATAAAAATTTGTGGCATAATTTCCACTTAGCACCTGCAGTTTTGGGATGTTGTGAGGGGAATTTAGCTCCTCCGCAAGAACGGGTGTCTGATTTTTCTTTTCCAGCAATAGTTTGGTAGAGGAAGCAACCAGAGACACAAAATCTTAAAACCCAATCTTTTGTCTTAGCTGGAAGAGTGAAGAGCTGTTCTTGCTGCTGTTGAGTGGCCTTCAGCAGGAAGGGTCAAACAGCTTGGGCCCAAAATGCCTTCAACTTAAGTACTTTTTCCAGGAAGAAACACAGAGCACCTCTTCCTGTGAAGGCACAGAAATAGTACTGTGCTGATTCTCAGTGGGCTTTGATGTGGTTGTAAATGTCAGGTGTGATTTTTTTCATATAAATTCTCAGTACTTTGTACCTTTTGCTAAAGAATGGACAGGTTTTCTTTTCATCTCTGGACCTTTTAAGGAGCTCAATGTTTAAATCTTTCAAGTGCTACCCACACTATTTTTCTTCCCAAAGATGCATCCATTGCTCAGGTAGTTGTGCATGTGCAACATAGAATAATTCAGGTTGGAAGGGACTTACAGAGGTTAACGTGGTCAACAGCATCCTCCACAGACATCCTAAGTACTCTTCTTAAAGAGGAAGAGAAGAAGTAGGAAGAGTATTAATCAGAAACAAGAATGGGAGGAGAATATCCTGGGTTGAAATCCACAATGAAAAAACAGGGTGCCAGTCTTTGATATTGTGCAATCTGTACATTGTCACCATAGTGTCATTTGGAGCTTTTTATCCTCTCATCTTGGATGGTTAAATTAATGCTGCTGAACATAAACATCCCAATACTTATTTCAGGACAAGTGGGAAGAGGTAGAGGAGAAAGTGGAGGAAATTTTTGTCAATTTTTATTTTTTGAAATTGTTCCATCTACTTTACTGCCTTGTTTCACATTCCAGCCTTTCACTGCAGCTCCATGTAATTTGACAAAATTCCCGAGTGCAACGAGTTGTGCTACAGAGAATATACCCTAGCTGCTCTTAAAACACATTAAGTATTTGAATACTGATTAGATCCATCAAATGGGCTCATTTATTAGCAATAAATAACGATCCTTTGTGTAACAACTGTGCATGAATTACTTCCATCTGCACATAAATTTCACCTCATTGTCCGGTATCTAATGGAAGCAGTTTCATCCATCTTTTCACCAGACCAGGTGTCTTTAATAATCCCCTGATGTTTGTATCCTTCTGAATTGGCTTAACATTTTTGTCATTGTCTGTTTCCTCATGTCCAGCTTCCTCTTCCATATTTTTGAAGTATTTAAGAATGCCCTTCCTATTAAGGGGGAAAAAAAAGTCGTAATCACAGTGATCACGGCCTCCTTGGAGCAATTTGAATGAAACAAAACCTCAAGGATTTTGGAGGGCTGCCTGAAATGATCTTTAAAAATAAAAGTTTGACTTCATGAAAAATGTCCTATTTAAAAGAAAAGGAAAGCACAAAGCAGCCAGTTGGTTTTGCATGATTTGTTTTGTTGACATTTTTATCAAAACATGTTTTATTTTTGCAAAAGTCTTTCATTAAACTAAATATTTGGGAAGTTCAATTTTTGGCAAAAGTAGAAAAGATAACAGAGGTGGAAGCTGCTCAGACTTTATTTTCATTATTTGAGTAACTTCAATGTTTACAAATGCAAAACAATGTATCAGTAAGCACTGGGAACTCATTTATGTTCAGTGATTTTCTCTGTGGACAGTGATGCCTAGACCAGGATTTTGTAGGTACCTACCTAAAGGAATCATTAAACAGATGAGCTGGTCAGCTGGGCACCGGCTGGGCAAGAGGGTCCTTGTGTTAGGCACAATTCTTGCACGCACGGTAGGAGATTCGGATCACCGTGCCCTCCCTGCTGACGCTTAGCGTGCCCCTCTCAAGGCACTCCTTCCCTGAAGGACGGCAGTCTGAAACCCGGGTCTGAAAGGCTGTTGCCCTCCTACGTTGCATGCTGCATAGGATTTTCTCTTGGGCACAGAGTGAAAAATACCATTTCAGAATTGCGGTTCTGTCTTGCCTTGCTGGAATGCTGCATAATATCAGGAAGGCTAGACAAGGAAATAATATTTCATGTCAGCAGTGTTGCTAATTAACATGTAAATCATTTTGCTTACTTTTCCCCATGACAAGATTGGCTTAAAAAAAAAAAAATCAAAAGATTTAAAAATGATATATATAGGCCTGCAACTTTAGTGAGTCACTGAATTTCATGCTTTTCAAGATTTTCTTTGCCTCCAAGAAGAACAGAATCTCATTTTAATTTTGAATTACAAATAAAAGTTTTCTTAGTCTAGGAATGGGGACAGTAAGGAAAACATCAAATACCATGATCCTGGCAATAAAAGCCCAAAGAGTTGGCAGTTGTGGGTCAGAGAAGACAAGGCTTGGGAGGGAGCCAGAGCCTGCCTGTGAACAGGAGCAGCAGGCTGGAGACAGCTGTCTGGAATCTGTCTGGGCAGCAGGCACCCCAGGAGATGAGAGGGTCATGCAGGGAAGCAGCTTTTTGCTGCTATGGGAGCCGTAACATCAGAGCTTGTTTCCACTTAAAGGGGTTTCCTGTTAGAACTACAACTGGCAAACCCTGCCCGTGAAGATGAAAGTTAGACAGCTTCCCAGAATGGAGTTAAGTGAGCAGCGAGGAGCTGCTGCATGTATAAAAACATCTATATTAGAGATTTTGTTGGTATGGTTGTGGGGTTTGAGAATGGGCATTTGGTTGGATCTTGTTTTTTAAATTGATGGAGAGCAAGGCTATAGGAAAAGGAGAAGACACAGGTACCAGTGTAGTGAGGCACAAGTTGCCTGTCTCTAGGCACAATTTTGAACAATTGCAACAAGGTCAGACCAGGATTGCCCAGGTGTTAGGACCTGTGGGGAGGTGCAGATGACCTTTGATAGCAAAACAGTCTACTACTATTCCCATGAAAGTTGGGAATGCTTATTGAAATTCATGGTAAAGCCTATCGGTTTGCAAAGCCAGGAGCACATCCCATTCCTGGCTCTAGGCTTCTCGTGCACAGATGTCCCGTCGAACACACTAACCATGATTTTAGGGCTAGCTGGAACCTGGATTTGAGGACGTGTTAAAGAGGTTCAGCCATATTATCTGTCCACCTTCTTTTCATCTTGGTAGCTGCAGTTTAGACATAAATCATCTGGCCTGTGCTTAGGAAGACCCAAGTTTCAGGTTGACTTCTGGTGGACTACTTTAATTCATTCCAGCTGATAGTCTGTCTAGACTAGATGAAGGAAAGCTTGAAGCTTGGGTTCATGTGATAGCATATTGCAAGTATCTTAAGCTTTCACGACTCCAGGCAGGCCCAGAGTTCAGCATTCACAAAACCAGTGTGGGTGGTAGGTGGTGCTGGGCTGGAGCATAAACTCAGACCCAGGACTGATGAACAGCATAGGCATAGCCAGAGAAAGGGCTGGCTGATCATGGAGATCAGAACAACATCTGAGTGTGATAGGTTTGCCGGTACGTTGCACCCTCTTACTCGCTGATGCCTGTGGTGTGTGCTGGTGCAAACTGCAGAGCTGAGCCCAAAGGCAATGACTGCTGCTCAAGTAGTGACCTACTTAGGTGGAAAGCAGCATGTGCATGTGGTTACTAATACCATAGCTGAGTGTGAGTATTGTGAGTGAAGAGCTGCGATTCCTCCACCCAACTGATGATCTGCCCCTAATTTAACCAGCCACTTAATCATTTTTACTATCTTTCCTGGTACCTGTCAGAAGGATGCACACCATCCAACTCAGGCACAGATGTGTAAATGGATAGTCTCTCCTCCAGTAGGTCTTGAAAAGCATCAGCCTCCCTCCCCTAGTTTTGTAGAGAACATGAGCATTTGCTTTCAGATGCTCACTACCATTGAAGCATGAATTAAATGCCTAAGGCTGTGTCTGTGTAAATGTTTTGGTTCAAAGCTATAGTACTGTTTTGAAGTGAACTCCCTGATTACCCCTGCTTACTGTGTGTTGATTTGGTATGCAAAACAGTTTTGGTGTCTGTGAGCTAGCTTCCTTTAAGAGGAGACTTAGTCAGAAGCTCAACCCCAGCTGCAACACCAAATGTGCTCCAACCCCTGATGAAGATAATAGCATCTGAACCAATGAGCAGGCTGCACAACCATGAAGTCCTCCAACATGTACTGAACATGCACAAGCTACTAGAAATCTCCCCAAACCACTACGTGCTTCTGCAACATTCTGAATGTGTCTCCTGGTGTACAAAGGACCTGCTGCATTTCCAGATTTTCTTGCAACTGCCAGCCCTCAGCTCCCTGTGACTCTTTTGTTCCTTCTCGGTCACCTACCTCATCTTTCTTGGAAACCTTGACCTCCTGTACACTGACTTCTGTTGCCTTCCCCAGCCTTTTCTATTATTCTCTGTTATTTTCCCTTTCCTACTGTTGTTTTCAGCAATGGTAACATCTGTGCCATCAACATCCCAGAAATCCAGTGGGTGGGCAACTGGAGGCCTCGAGAAACTGATGCAACCCATTAACTTTGCGAGGACTGGAAGTGTATCCAGCAGCAACATAACCCAGTGGCAGTACCAGAAGACTGCTAACTGCTCTGTAGTGCTTCATAGAATTGATGGCCTTGCTCCTGAAGATCCAGACAAACACCTGGGCTTGGCATGGCTGACACGTCTCCAATGCAGAGAGCTCAAATCAGTCTTTGGGTGGGAGGAGACCACCCAGCCTGCTCAGCACCAGGAGAAGAGTTTGGAGGGGCATGCTTCTCCTGGCACTGCTTTCGGGTCCCTGGACCCCACCGGAGAGCCATGCAAGGACACATCAAGGAACACATCTTCGTTCTTCTCCCCACCCTGGCTGGAATCAGGGGAACAGCACCAGTCGACCAGCTTCCAGCCCAAGGTGTATGCTGGGTGACCAGCTCCCAGTGCTGTACGTCTGTGTCTAGCCCCTTCCTAGTTTCTGCAGGGTGACCCCATCACTTGTAAAATAACTTATTTCCTCCAGGTCTGTGTATCAGAGTTCATCTTCTGGATGTGTGAACGCACAGGATCTGAGTACAAGTTTAGATCAGGCAAAGTAAATCCCACAGCTTCAACTAAAAGGAATGTCAAATTGTACAAGAATGTATTAACAGACTTTGCATAGCTATGGGGCCCAGCAGACCACAGAACTGTGCAGAAACAAGACAAAATAGTCTGAGGGAAGGTACTGAGGGACAGGGGTAAAGACAAGAAACCTGGCTGTACCTTCTGGCTTGCCTTGTTTGTAAGGACTGAAATACTGCCTAAGTGGACGTCTGCTTTTTGTCACAGGTGCCTGGGAATTGCTTTTTGAAAATGGGTTTTAAATTGCACCTGGAGGATGAGGAAGGACCTGGCCCAGGCACCCAGGGCAGCCATAAGGGAGGAATGGGCAGGAACCAGCTCATGGGCTCATCCCCAGGATGGAGAAGTGGAGGGACACTTGGTTGCTCTCTCCAGCAAAAGGCAGGCTGACACCTTTCGTACCACCGGGAAGGACAGTTTTCCAGTCCTTGACCTGTTGGCTTTGCTGGAGTGACCACAGTGCCATTCCTTCACCCCTCCACCCCTTGTTATTTCAGCCTCCTCTTCCCTCCTTCACATTTCCCCTTTCTGATGAGGTGGAGCCCAAAATGGGGGAGGAAGTGATAAATGCAAATTGTCTCTACAAAGTGGCTGAAGGCAGGAGCTTTCCCTTTGCCTTTCCAAATCCTACAGGACTGATACCAGGGCTGTGGCTGCACCCCAGACAGATACATCCCCATAAAACTGTGCTCACCAGCTTTCAATACTGTTGAAACCACTGGCATGTTAAAACACCTTGTTACTACTGGCAACCATTTTCTGCTAGTCTAATTTTTGTCCTTTCAAAGAGTGGGAGAGGATAAAGTTGTGTTTCTTGTTTGCTTAGGAAGCTCCAGTGTTGTTTTTACTCCTGGACAGGTCAGTTCCCCCTCTGCCGCTTTTGCAGACCACAGTCACGGCCAGTGATTTATCAGTTCAGCTGCCCCTGGTGCGGAGGGTTTTCCAGAAACCAGCCATAACCCAGTCGTTTCCCATGCTGGTACCTGTGAGCACAGCAGAGCTCTCAGCCTGTCCAAACGTGCAGCATGGGCCCCATCTCTCCTGCCTTTTGTTAACCGGCCACTCAGCCATCCTCTTTTTCCCGCAACAGAATTATTTTGTCTATCTGGGAGGTAAAAATAACTCACTGTTTTCTAGGGACGGATCCTAGAGAGATGTTCTCAAGAGAAAAGCACTGAGCAGCAGAAGAAATAAACCAAAAGAGTATAATTCTGTGATAAACCTATTACCTTTGAATGTACCTGTATGGTCTGAGAATAAAATTACCAGAAATAGCAACAATTTTCATTTTTCCAATCTGTTTTTTGGGGGTTTTTTTTGGTTTTTTTTTTGGTTGTTGTTCTACCTCTTGCAGAATAGGCAAATGTTTCCTCAGGACTCATACCCTGCAGGCTTGCATCCATAAAGCACTGGGTGTAGGCATCTTGTGAGAAAGTTTTGGCCAGTTTATAGTCACAGACCAGAAAGACCAGAACCCACCATCTAATGTGATATGAGAGCAGCTGGAAGGCTGTGTTATGAGATTATATTGCTCGCGTGTGGCCTCCCGTAGTCTGCTGCTACAAGAAAACTGGAGCCCTGTTGCTTAGGCATAGTTTCTAATAATTCAAAGGGTTTAAAGATAGCTGTTGGAATACATTGAGTTTCTGAGCACTGCTGGAGAGCCTTATAAGTAAAGCAGGACTTAAAATATTGAAGTGACATAATTCCCATTTCAGACTGTAAAGTTAGTTACTGGGAGCTATGGATACGTTAAGTTTAGTTGTCAAACTTTTCCACTCATACATGAACATTTTGGTCTCTGCAAGTTAACTTTTGCTTGTCTCGGTGTCTCGGCAGAAGATGTGAAGCCTTGCTACAGAAACCCTGGGACATCCCAGAGGCAGCAGGGTGAGGTGCTCAGAGGTTTGCCCGGCTCCTTCTGCACTGCCATGTGCCCCTGCTGCCTGGCCCTAGCCGGGGGGGTGCTGGTTGCAGCATGCTCAAAGGGTTTTTCTCTCCGAACTCGGCCCAACCTGCTCCCACCCTAGTCCTGCCAAGATGACATGAGGCACCCCACAGCATGGGTGCATGGCTTTATAGGACAAATTTGATCCTAACTCATGGTTTAACCCCAGCCAGCAACTAAGCACCCCGTAGGATGGGGGAGAGAATCGGAAGGAAAAAGGTAAAACTCGTGGCTTGAGATAAGAACAGTTTACTAGAACAGAAAGGAAGAAACTAATAATGATAATAATGGTAATAAAATGACAATAATAATAAAAGGATTGGAATATACAAAACAAGTGATGCACAATGCAATTGCTCACCACTCA
>JAVJGG010000005.1:15388429-15410959 GCA_035590195.1 Aviceda cuculoides | reverse complement strand
TGCTCAGCAGTAACTGAAACATCCCTGTGTTACCAACACTGTTTTGGTCACAAATCCAAAACATAGCCCCATACCAGGTACTGTGAAGAAAATTAACTCTACCCCAGCCAAAACCAGCACATGTGGTGAGGGACTGGTGAGAGAGAAGACTTTCCTTGAAGTCTCACAAGGAACTCCAGTTATCCAAGGAAATCATGGTGTTCAGTGTTTTCGATGAAACACAGAGCGCCTTCAGCGAGCAGATCTGTGTCGGTAGTCATCATGTTGCTACCTCTAATAATACCATCTTGCACCTCAAAATACTTTTTCACATTGTAGCACAAATAATTCTATTATTATGTGAGACTAAATTTTCATTAAAAGAGGGGGGGGGAAGTGCATGCATAACCCTTATAACTGTGGAGCATGTGAATTCCAGCCTCTTAAAAAGAAGGCAATTCTAATGTTTATTTGTTTTGAAGTCTTATGGTTAGATTAAGCACAGGATTTTCAGGTTCTGGGTTTTTTTTGCATGTCATATTTTGCTTCTCCTCCTGAAGCAAATTGATTCTAGAGACAATTACCACAAGGTAAGAGCTAGACTCGAGCATGCTTTTGCAAGGATTTCATCTTCTTTGTTTTCTAATTCTTATCTTAGCCACAACACAGCCACGGTTCCAGGGTAAGAAGGAGGATGATTTTGGTTCTGCTCTGCACAGAACTCTGTTCTTCTCCCACTGAAATCAGTGACAAAACTCCCTCCGAATTCAGTGGAAGCAGGGTTGAGCCAGCGACTCCTAACAAAGGCAGTATTGTTCGTCCTTGCAGGGGTCGGGGATGCTGGTGATGCCCTTTCGTCTTTGTGCTCACTTCTTCTGGCTCATTAGGGCTGTGGCTTTTGGTTTTTCAGCTCCGGGGTGTGTGTTTGCTATCGGGCGTCAGCGATGTTTCATGGGCTCTGGTGCCTACTGTGCTACAAGGCAGATGTTCCAGCGATCTTTTCAACTGCGACATCTATTGCAGGGGAGTGGGGTCTTTCCTCCTCATTTAAATGCACAAAATCTAAGATCGGGTTTGCATTTCAGTCTAGATTAGATTCGCATGATTTGTTTATTATTTTTGCATGGGTTTTTTTTTTTTAATGCCAGCAATAAAAGGTAACTTAAACCGCAAGAGGCTGCCTTAAGTACCTGCGTTGCTCTCATCTTTCTTGACATGTCGATCAGCAGCGCATTTCCTTCACACAGGATGTCAGCAGGCTTGATTTCCTATGCTGAAGTGGTAGGCAAAATAGCATAAAGAGAGGCTGGGAAATTGAGAATTATGGGAGGTATCAAAACCTCGGTCTTGTAAGAGGTCCCTGGAGGAGCACTGATCTGTCGTTCCAGAGACCAGAGAAAAGCACTAATACCCTGGTTAAATAGGTGCAAGCAAGTCACAGAGAGTATTCAGGCAACTGCAGCAGAGAGAGGGACAGTTAGTGTCAAGAGGATAGAGGGTGTTTTTTTAAGCATATGCTTAAGCTTTCAAAATGTATATTGTTAAATTTTGATATGTACTGATACCGATTTTGCAGGATAAACTATTAAAATTAATTACCGACTATTTTCATTCTTTATAATTACTGTAAAGGTTAGAGAGATATATTTGTTCCAAATTAGATTTTATTCTCATGCTCAAGTATGTGTTTAGATTAATTCTACCTGAAGTGGATAAACTATCTTGGTTTTATGAAGCAATCTGGTCAAATTTCCCAGCTGGGCATTTTAAAAAGAGGAATCTGAAACATCAAATGTGCTAGTCCTACCTTGATGAAGACACCTTTCCCCTGCAGGGAAATCTGCATTTTTTGTTGTTCATTTCACTTTTCAAAAGCACTTCAGCTATAAATTGCAGAGATATAGTTCAAATACTTTGTTAATTACTACTAGTATTTCCAAAGCTCTCAGATGTGGCAGGTAGTTTGTCGAAGTATTGTTGTATCTGGGTGCATCTGCTGCTAATGGAAGATAAAAAAAAGACTCTCTGTTTTGGTATTTCCAGGTTAGAATTTAGTTTCTATATTTCATTCCTATTTTCTCCTGTCTTAGCTGTATGGCTGCCAAGGAGGTGTTGCCCCCAGACGCCCCAGCCTCCCCTGGAGGCTTCGGGGAGCTGCGGCTGTGGGCTGTGCCAGCTTGCTCTCCCTGCCGGCTCCAGCTGCTGCGACCACGCAAGACCAGCCCTTCCTCTGCACCACAACCCGTGGTCCCTGAGGACGTGGGATAAGGCTGGAGCATCTCCATGGCTTGGGAAGGAGCCCTCCCTGAAGCGGTGCAGGTACCACTGCCTGTGCCCTGCCTCTTCTGCAGAACATCTGACTCTGGTACCCAAGGTCAACAACAACCACACGCTCCTTTTAAGCTGCCAGCATTACAAAGCCTGGGTATTGTATTCTGCCTTAGGAGAGTTGGAGGAAACAGGGTGAAACCCATGTTTATAAAAGGATGTGAGATATAAACTAACACTCTCCTTCTGATATCTGAAGATTTATCTCTCAGTAAAATTCCGCAAGGGAAAGCTGCAAAAATTCAACCTCAGTGTTAATTAAGAACCCATAAACTCCATTTATCTGAATTTACATATGGAAAAGAAGGGGGTATGATAAAAGAGAGATGTAGCTATACATCCCTCTCTGCAAATATAAACACAGTTTTCCCTGTGTTTATGCTAGACTGTCTACAAATGCATTGTAATACAGAAAAGGGAAGCTTGGAGCCCTGAGCACATCTCTGTGCCAGGGCCGAGAACTTTGGCAAGTGCAGTGGCTGTAGCATACAGAGTAATGCGAACCATTCTCCAGCTGAGGGCAGGAGCTATGGTTGTGACATGGAAGGTCAATCCAGGCCAGGATTTTGAGTGGGAAGAGCTGTGGTCAAAGACGGGAGATGAGCACTCAGGGAGGAGGATGTACAATTATTCTGAAGGAGAAGGCAACACTGCCTAAGCAGCAAGGATGAGTAAACAGGATAATTACCAGGAATTTACAGAAGTATTAGCGCAATCATGGGATGGCCTTTGTTTGAGCAGAGAGAAGGAGGTGGAGGAGCCAGAAAGAAGCTCCAGGTTAAGAGCTGTAATGGCAGAGAATTTACTAGAGTTTTAATAGCTGTGGAGAAAGGGGGAAGGAGGAAAAATATGAATTCAGTTTTGAGATATCAGGAGACCATGCAGGAGAAGAGAGCAAGGAAAAGATGTGGGTCTGGCTACTCACTCACAGTTGTTGGTGCAGATGTGATAGTTATAACTGGGAAAAAAGATTTAGATAAGCAGGTATAAAAAGAAAGCAGGATAGCACCTCCATCAAAGATAGCTCTGAAGGACAAGACAAAACAAAGGAAAAAACAGGAAGAAAATCTCAATGAGCAAAGGATACACCTGGCTGTTGAAGGCGAGGGAGAGGTAGGCAACCCTTGTTCTTAAGAAAGAGGTGGAGGGACTGCTTCAATACCCCAGAGAGGGAGAAGCTGGTAAGAGGAAGAAAAGGAAATCAAAATACTGGAAGCAGAAACCTTGAGGTTTTGAGAAGCCTGCAGATGAGGGGGAGGAGAGAGAGCAAGCAGCAAGCAGAAAAAGAGGTGGAGCTGGGCTGGCAGCTAAAGCCTCCTAGGCTCCCAGGGAGAAGGAAAGAAACCCAAGAAAAAACTGGTTAGTGAGAGGCTGAGAGGAAGGGCAAGGGGGGAGCTACAGAATTGCAGCTGGAGCAGTGGATTGCACTGGGAACAGAGCAGGGGAGCAAGTTGGGTAACACGTCCTCACACAAAGCCTTTTCTCTTTGTGTCTGGACGTGCCTGTTACTGTCAATTCAATTAAATTAAGCAGTTGATCTCGTTATCCAGGTGATGGGTGGGTGCTGATACATAGCCCTCAGAAGCACATAGAGCCTATAGGAAAAATTGGTTTATGAGTCAGTGGCCAGAATTTTCAAAAATCCCTAAGAAAACAAGCAGTGTGGTCCTAAACAAAGCTTATCTTTCCCCGTTTCCTTTTTTTTTCTTGGTGATGAAAGAACAGGAACAGAAATAAAATTCTCTGCATCTAATGAGAAGAAAAATATCTGATTTCAGGTCCTCATAAGGAATGCTGGAGGAACAAAGCGGCAAATTTTTCCTCCCGCTGCTGCTGTGGGAGCTGGAGCCTTGCTGTCCCGCACAGGAGAGCACAACCCACACACCGAGGAGCTGCATTTCGCTCCTGCCAACAGGAATTTGACCCCACCACTCTCTGGTGACTCCCTCAGTGCTGGGCTGGTGAGCCGTCTGCCCCCCACGCTTTGTGCAAGGCATGAAGTCCCACCAGTGGGGACTAGCGTGTGTCACCTGCCTGGGCTGTTCTTCTCTCCAGAGGGAGATAGGCAGGTTCACATCTACTGACTGCCCAGTTCAGGCTGTGATTTTTGATTAAATTCCTCTCTCAGTCACAAGTGGATGCTGCGGGGTGGTGTTCGGGGGGTAGCTCTCCCTCCCTGCTGGCAGCCAAAGCTGTTCCACAGAAGAGTTGCTGGGACAGAAAGCAAGTGAAAAGGAAGAGAATGACTTTGTGGCCTGAGCCTGGTATAATGTTTGAAGACCAGGGTAACAGGTAACATTCGTCTTAGATGGGTTGACCTTTTTTTAAGGCAACATAATTATTTGGGATGATCTACTGCTCTGAAGCTGTAGAGCCCCTTGCATGGGCAGTGGGCAGTTTGCCTGGTGGGGAAGCAGGAGTCCCTCCTCCGCGTGGCTGTCTGCTCCCAGTGGCAAAGAGGTGCCGGGTCCCACTCCCCGAAGAGCGCGCTGGCAGCCCTGCTTACCGAAGAGCCCCTCCAGCCAGTACCAGGGACCTCACAACACCCCTGCAAGTCCCAGCCATGTTCCCCAACACAGCTGTTGCTCTCCAAGCATGGTGTATTCCATGGGTTGCTTTGGACAGGTTTATGTAGACCTGCCAAGCATCTCACCGTGTGTGGCCCTGGCTCTTGCTGTTCCTCTCTGGCCCTGGTAAGGTGCATGTGCTCGGCGCCAAACCTTCTCCATCATTTGCCGACTCCGCCGCAGGCTTCCACTTACCCCAACTCCAAGCTCTGCGCCCAGGGCTGAGGCTGAAGAGGGACAAGCTCTTGGCCAGTTTTTCCATTTGGTGGTATGAAGGTTTAAGCTCCCTGGCTCTCAGCACCATCCCTGTTCAGCAGAGCTCCGTGCCACCTCTCCTAACGCGACCGCTGCCCTGACCGATGCCAAGCCTGCCCGCAGCAGGACTCAGCTAGCGCTGGCAAAGAGCTCGGTGTGCTTTCACTGCTGAAGTGAGGTCTGTTTAATACTTGCCTGTACTCAATGTGTAAATATTATGAGGAATCTGTAAAAAAATCTCCTGAAAGCCACTTTACACAGATGTTACCACAAATAGACTATTGTCCATTTATGGCCGAGGGAGAGACTTTGTAATTTACAGTGCATTTTATATCTCTATGATTTCTGTTGCACTGGGAGTAGTCAGCAAAAATCTATTAATAACAGAGAAGACAGAGTTAGGATCTCTGTAACAGGAAAAAGAAGGATGGTGGGAGGGTGATTTATGATTACTCAAACCCCCCAGTTTGCTCAAATGCAGACTGTCTCCTTAAGAAAAATATATTGCTATGTAAACAGGTGATAAATAATAATTTATAATGAGACAATTTAAACAGGTGTTATGAATTACTTCTTCATAAAAGTACAAACAACATTTACTGCTGTTTCGACAACAACCTCATTAATGGTCAGGGTTCCATTTAATTAGCCCTTGGGTATGCTGCTTTAGACTTCCCTTTACCCACTCCACATGCTGCGTGACCTCCTCCCAACAGCTGTATCTTGGGGGGTGTTTTTCGTACAACTGAAACTCCCAAATGCTGCCAACATTTAAAAGAATCACAGCAGAAGAAAGCCCAGAGATTTTCTGATAACCTTAAAAGCAATGGGGAATGTAGGCTCACTCCAGACATCAAGCCCAAAGTGGTGCTAGATCCAAGGGAATCTCTTGGCTCAACCTTTGCTCACCAATTTGTGTGGTAAATCCAGGCTGTTAATGCTATGTAAAGTGTATGTTAACAAACGTGAACACAGAGCCATAAACCTGGGCCACCTTGTCCCTGGGAAAATTGCAGCACTTGCAGAGGAGCATCAGAGATGGCTTTAGTTGTGGGTTTGGAGGGCTGAGGACGCGGGGGACTGGCCAGGATGGAGCTGACACAGCAGAAGGCCCTGGCTCTGACGAGTCTCAACCGCTCAGAGGGTTATGAATGCAGCAACCCTTTGGGTTTGTTCTTTATACTTACTGAAGTCCCATTTGATGAACACCCCTGGCCAGCGAATGCATACGCAACTAAAAATAACTTGAATGTAAGCCAAAGTCAGCCCACCTGGCGTCTGCAAACGCGGTTGTCTCCCGTTCCTTCCTTCCTTCCTTCCCGCCTGCCTCCCCCGGCTCAGTTTAACCAGAGCACAGGTGTCTTCCTGCACACCAGCACTGGAAAGATGAAGCAACCGCTCTTCTCTTCAATCAGCGGGGGGTTGATCACTTGCGCTGATTTACTTGTGAATCGGAGCAGGGCGATGCTAATGCCCTGCAGATGCCTCCCTTCCGAACCTCAGCAGTCCCAGAGGCAGCCGGTGAGGTGGCATGTGGGGGATGGCTGCCCTACCTGAACCACAAAGGAGCAGATCCTCGCAGTGACTGTCAACAGATCTGGCAGAGGGAGGAGGCAGTACTGCACTGGCCAAAGCCAAATATAACCATGAGTAATGTCAGCACAGGTAGTAGGAAGTCCCATCCTGGGGTCTCTACCTTTCCTCTCCTCCTTTCAGCTTCTCTGGGACTCTCAACAGTTACCAGCTGAGGCCTTCTTTCCATCACAGCTGAAGGGAGATAAGCAGACATAGACACCTGAATGGTTTTATTTAGCTAGACCTTTTTATGTAAAACAGATCTGCTTCATGTTCATTTGAAAGAACGCCTTCAAAGACAGCAATTTCTTTTGGCACAACCATATTGATCCAAATCTAACCTGAAGGCAAGCCAGGGCAGAGCTGCTTAGCCAAGTTCTGCCCTTGGAAGCAGTCACTGGCTGTGGGCATTTTCTAGAGGTGGGACTGGGTGCAAGGGAGCACCGAGCTGTTTCTCAGCTTTTCCAGCAATTCCTATGTGGACATGAACACATCAACTAAACTTTCACCCTCTGCATTGCCATATATGAAACATGAGTGAAGACAATCACTTTTCTAAATAGCTTTTGGATCTACAGAGGAAAGACACCACATAAAGGACTTCTGAATATGTAATCAGGACCAACAGGTAGCCTGCAGGCCAGCTCCTGCCCTCACCTTCAAGGTGTTCATTTTAGCAGTCCTCCAAGGACATGCTACTGCCCTTGCACGTGAGGTGGTGCCTGGACCTGTGAGCAGTGTGGGGTATGTGGGGGGTCCCAAATGGGAGCCACCTCACACTGCTCTGGAGGCCAGCTCACTCTGAAAACACTTTCTATTTGGATGGAAAATGGAGCTGCACAGTGTTAGCTCCATGTTTCAACACAAGTTTTATTTTTATCTTTGCATGTGGAATGGGTTCACACACTGAATGGTAATTTGAAATGTCAGGTTTAACCCTGAATGAAAGACACCAAATTTGTTGGCAAGAAAGCAAAATCCACGGCTGTTCTCATGCTGTTTGCTTCCTTTCAATAAGCTTTGAGAAAAGGCAGCAGCAGTGTGTCAGCAGCAGCCCCAGCCACCAGCTCAGGGAGGAGGGTGGGAGTGCTCCTGCCCTGGTGTCCCCCCTCCATGTCCCCACCAACTCGACTACTACTGACCTTCCTGAAATGTCATTTCTCAGCCTGCCTCTCTGTACAGTAGTGCTGCACCTACATGGGGGGCAGAGGTGGCCTCTCCTCCGCCTTGTCGAGCCCAGTCCAGCAATGGGCACCTCACTGCTGGATGTGGGTTTGAATCTCAGGGACTGCCACCAGGTTTCCTGGGCAAATGCACTTGTCTGCACCCACTGAAAGGAGCAGGACCCCCTTCTCTGGGTTCCTTTTTAACAAGAAGGGATGTGGGAGAAGGAGCCCAGGAGGACTGAAATGAGACACTCCAGGGCAGGTGATGTTTGGGAGCCACCTCATGCCAAGCATCTCCATAAACACCCCTCTGCTTGGCTTGCGCTTGGCAGGCAGCAGTTTGAAGCATCTTGGTTCAGGAAGGGATTGCATTGCCCTTTGGGGTGAGGACCCTGGTCCTGACCTGCCCAGCACAACAGTGTTTCTGTCTGTATTGACTGCATCCCTCCCAGCTGGGAAGTGGCTTTGTTACCTACTGCCTTCCCACGGAGCCCTAAAATCACCCATTACATTTCAGAAATTGGGCCAGGGCAAAGAACCACTCAGAGCTGGTCAGAAACATTGTGGGGCAGCAGGAGAAAGGTGCCAGATGAGTCAAGGCAGTGGAGGAGACAGGTGTTGTTCAGGGTGAGCTGCACAGAAAATAAAAGGTTGGGCAAGCCAAAGGGAAAGAAATCCTCTCTGCTGTGCAGCTGATGGATAGAAGAAACCAGAGAGACTGAAAGAGGGAAACTCTGAAACTGAAAGATGAAAGATGTCATTACTTACAGTTCTCCAGTTGATCTTCCAAACATGTTCATGCCCGGCACATTTTTTTCAGATATCCAGCCCTCTTGTGAATCCAGACGAATTATGTCTGCTCCCATTACTCCCTGTGTTCATACTACCATAAAATATGGAATTGATTTCATACAGCGTGAGGTGCTCTTTGAAAGTTCATGGCTGCCTGCTACATAGAAAGACTCTTGCTTTAGTATTTTTGATGTTGCTTTTCTCCTGCATGTGATTGGATTGGTGAAACACAGCAGTCACCACCACCACTCTTACTGTGTCTTTTGAAAGCTTATATTGCTCTCAACTTGCTTTGATTTGATTCTTGATAGGTCAAGAATTGCTCATGACTACACTAAAGAAATTATTAGTATTTCAGTTAGGGGTTCATTGACAAACTTTATCAATTCTGGAGGAGGCTAGCCACTGCAAGGTTAAAACCTTCGATCCACACCAGATCATTCCCCACCTTTCCTTCATTATTACATTTATAAACTACTCCTCATTTTGTTAATGTACATAATTTTCTTACTGAGCACAGATTGGAACAAAGGGTTCAATAATGTTTAATTGGATTTTGTTGCTTTTGTCTTCACTGAGGCTTTCAGCTGGAATCTGAACACTACCACAGTTAACACGGATGACTACAGTAAATGCTGAAGCCTGAATAGGCAAATAAGTTGCAGAATACATAGAAAAGGAGGTGTTTTCAAGTCTTCTGGGCTTGCAATTCATCCTAGAGCTGTTAGGAGCCAGCAGAAGAAACTGCAGACCCAGTAGTCATTGTCTTTGGGCACTCAAGGAGGACAGTGATGTTTCAGAGGACTGGAAAAGATATGCACACACATTTAAATCTACTCAAAAAGGGGGAAAAGAAGCTCTCAGGGAATTATAGACCAGTCTACCAAGCTTCAGTTCTCAGAAAAATACTGGGAAAAATAAGAACATAGAGAAAAAAAAAAAAAGATGAGCACATATTTGTCAGGAACATGTAATGTCAGATGCATTTAATCTATTTCTGAAAAACAGCAAGCGACCTTGCTGATAAGAAAAAAGGAGTTGACTTGACATTTCTTGTAGTGATTGTCCACAGATCCATTCAAATTGAAAAGGCACCACATCTTATGGCTGTAGTCTTTTCTAGCCTAATCATCATCAAGCAAGCACATGCCCTGCCTCCACCCTGTCAGGCCATGACCATGCATAATGTATAGTTTGGTCATTGCCCATGCGCCCTCAGATCCCCTTGCACATCTAGATGGAGCTCTTTTTATGACTGAAGCCTTCTTTGATCTACCCTTAGATCTTCAACTTGGATGTTAGCTTGACTTACCCCTTTCATGCATGCTCCCACCTTTGGCACCTTTCTCCCTGAAAAAGGAGAGGCATTTTTATTTAATCTTTGATATTCAGACCCCTGGAGCTGCTGAGCCTCCAGTTTGCCCTGAGCCCCGGTGCATATGGACACAGTCTGTTTTCTGAAGTTCCCTTTGAAGTCCAGACTCAGTGACCACACCCAGAGCAGGAGTATGTACAGGCATCCTCTGGGTTGCACAGTTTAGCCATACAACCCATTTGCTATAGGTAAGTCTCCAACACTGTCAAGAGTTTAACCCTGGGATCAAAACCAGTATGTAGCAATAAATGCTGGAGAAGAAAGTCCACAGAAATTTCTCCTCATTAAAATTTTCTGTGTCTTAACAGAGCCCTGGGCTTGCATTTACAACCCAGTCCATATCAACACCAAAGATGACATCTATATCAGTGAACTAAACAGGGTCTCAGTACAGGCTTGAGCACTTGCCTGCAACCATCCCAGCTGTTTAACTGCTGGCATACAACCTGGCATGGTTTTTACCTATGTCAATTGGCAGTCCCCGGACAATTCCCCAGGCTCAGTCTGAAACTGTTCCCTATAGGAAGTATTGGTGGGAGTGAAGGACATTAGCCTCATGGATGTGAACTGTGTCACACTATCTGTCTTTAAGGCAAAAGATCAAGTCCTGGCTTGGTTTTATTTAAAAGTATTAGCAAAGAGACTGCTTTTTAGGATGGTACAAGGACTTGCCCATTGGCCAAATGGTAATGGGATAAGAGGTCTTTGAGTTTAAGTCTGGCGTGGTACAACCCCACTCCAGATTTCCTGGCCCTAAGTGGCCACTAGTGAAGCTCATCATCAGTATTCCAGCTTTCAGAGATGATCACAGAGCCAAAAACATTGGCTCAAGGAAACAAGCTAAAGCTTAAGGACAAATAACCCCCTACAACATTAGAACATGGGGAATGCAGGCAAAATAGATCCTAATGGGGAACATGTTCCCCATGCCCCTTGCCAATGTCAACTAAAACAGCTGCTTGGGTTCAGCATGGTGGTATCCCTCTGCAGGGTCATTGTGGAGCTCTCCAACTCCTCAGACCTCTTGAAGAACAGACAGAAAGCTAAAGACAGTCTAGTCCCTGGACTTCACAGGGGCAAATCTGAATGTCATTCTGGTCAGGACTTGTCTTCCCTGAGCTGCCACGGACAGATGTACTCTACAGCTCACCTGGGATCCAGTTCAAGTATGGGTCTGCCTGTCCTGCTGGCATACGTATTTTGACTCTGCAAATAATACTGCACTATGCCGATTTCTCAGGAATACACCCCCTCCATGTAACAGGGTCTGCTCTTCTGTAGTGGCAAATTGCCATGCCAGTCTTATTCACGTTTCTCCCTGTCATGATTTATTCTTCCTTCTCTGTTGGAGTGGGGGCCCTTACTCATAAGACCTGCAGGCCCAGAGCCTTTGGTGGCCCCAGGAGAGGGCTAGCCTGCAAATTTCAGTGTTTTAGCCCCCAGAGCAGTGAGGAAGGTCTCTTGATGCTGCCATGTCCAAGTGTTGACCAGCCTTATGATACTCTGGATGAAGAAGCTGAGGATGCTCGTTTTCCTCTACAGTGCAGAGGATATTTATTTTGGGGTTATGCATGACACATCAGATTTTCCTCCTAGTGCTGTAACAACCAGGTGCTGAATACACTGCCAATTACCTCAGCCTGTTCTGCCCAGGGTTTCGGCAGCAGCTATATTCAGTTTTCCAAGATACTCCAAGCTTATCTGTTTCCTTGGACTTCTACAGAAAATTAACCTGGGCCTTCTAATGAATGCTTTTTGGATACTTTTCCCAGGACACCTGTGAATTACCTCCACCCCTCTTCAACCTCCAATACCACGAAAGGTAAAGGCAGCTGTAATCGTGGTCAGCACAATCTTATGGATGCAGTTCTGAATCCAGGATGTAAAGATGCTGTCAGTGAGGGACCATCTTCTCTGGGGAGAAAACCTATAACCTATATTTCATAGCAGGGAGACCTATTTTTTGATTCACCTGGATCAGGAGACAAGTTTTGCCTGGTAGTTTGAGTAGGTCTGGTTCACCTTGGTAGGAATCGATTCTGCTCATCTGAGGTGAACTGCCTGGACTGAAGGACACAAGGTTGCCCGTTAGTTTGGCTAAAGCCAACTCTGGCAACCTGGAGCTCCTTTCAAGACTTCACAGAGCCCTGTGTCCTTTCAGAGCACCGAAAAATGACTATTCCTTTTGCAAGGGTGTGCTGAGATCCCTGTTCACTGAAGCAACCTGAAAAAAACCACCATGCACTTGTGAATACTTGTGGCACTGCCTGTTGTCACCAAGGAAGGAGTTGACAAGTGGGTGATCTTCTTCAGGACATGTTGATCTATGTATTAATTCACTTTCTTTTCTCCTTTTCCTCTTCATAGCAGTCTAGTAAGTTTTTGCATGAACTCAGACTGAAACAGCCTGTGGGCTTATGAATGCATGCTAGACTTTACCTTGGCTTGGCTTGGAATACCCCATTAAATACTGCTAACACTGATAAAGTTCCCAGTCTTGAGTATTTACAAGGCACATCCATCCAGAGACTGGATATGCATATGTAAGGCATTCTTAGAGGAACCAAGGATTCAGAGAAACAACTTACCATTGACTTCAGCAAGGCTTTGGTATTGCTCCATAAAACTCTTTCATAAGCAAGCTAAGAAAATATGGACTAAATAAGTAGTAATTCTGCTGGAAAACTGTGGTTAAGGGGTAGTTATCAGGGGTCTGTGATAAGATTTGAAGGCCTTATTGAATAGATTCCCTATGGCCAGTCCCAGGCCAAGCAAAAGCCAAGGTATCCATTAATGGTCCTGACATAGGAATAGACAATGCTCTCACTAGTGTTGTGGATGATCAAACCTAGGGAAGGAGAGAAATGCAAACCCTTTGAAAGCTAGGATTAGAATTGAAAAGTTCCCAACCAATTACAGCGAGAACCTAAAATAAATAGCCAATAACCCCTTAAGGTTAAGGGCAAAGTATGATATGCGGGTAGTAATAGGCAGCTACACAAATACAAATTGGGTAACTGCTTAAGCAGTAGCTCTGCAGAGATGGAGTTGGTGATTAAAGATGAATATGAGTCATAGGCTTGGTGCTGCTGTGAAAGAAGGCAGATGCCACACTCAGGTATAGGATGAGGAGTCATAAGAAAGATGCAGTCAGTATTTCTTTTTCCACTTTATTCACCCCTTCAAGACCTCTGAAATTTTGTACATTTTCAAGTACCACACTTACAACTCCAACTGGACAGTGCCCTGAGGAAGGCAGGGAGGAATGTTCTGCCTGAAGGGAAAAAAAAACTGGCCTGGGAAGAAGAGAAAGTATTTGGTTTAGTTTGTTTAGAGAAGATAGGGCTGAAGGGAAGGGAAAAGAAAAAAAAAAGCATGCTAATGCTTTTCGGGTTATGATAAAAGATTGCTACACAGAGAAGGGGGCCAAACTGTGTGTGTACTAAGTGTAGGGCAGCAAGTCATGAAGAAAGACATTAGGACAAACTCAAGGATAAGTAAGCTCTGGAACAGATGGCCTAGGAGACCTACAGTATTTTAGAAACAGATTGTAAAATACCAATAAAGACTGATTTAGATATAATCAGTCCTGTGCTGGGGTTATGAGATGGGACAAGATAACCTCTCTACTTCCTGCCACTCCTGTCATATATTATTCTGCGATCCTGTAATTATTTTTTAATTCAGTACCATATAAGTGTCATTACATGCTCTACCTGATTTGTTAACCTATTTACCTTTTCTCCAGCATTTCTTCTGCTGGTATCATCCCTCTCTTCCCTCTCCTGCTCTCTGATGGGCCTTATCTCAGTGTCTTTGTTGTCCATCTCTTCTTCCCTCTGAAAGGCAACCTCTTTTGTATCATTAGTTTTTCTCACAACACCACCTCGTAAACAGCAATTTTCTTCAGTTACACATTCAAACTAGATGACTTTACCTTCAGCTGTTTAAGAACACAAAGGTGAATCACTGTTTTTTGTTCCTTCTTCCTCTTCTTTACATTCTTGGAAGGGTGATGGGTTGTGCCCTCCCAGTGACATGCAGCTTTGTCTCACACCCATGGGCCAAAATGTCTGCATTGAGGATTTAAATAAAAGTGTGGTCTACAAGCTTAGAAACAAAGGGAAGGGTAAGAAAAACTATTACAAGCTGAGAATATTACAGATGCCTATTTTCATATCCCATGTTAGACATTGAAAGAAGAGACTTAAGTGGCAAGCCTACTTGGCTCCATGCACAGTCAACTGAGACAGAGAGAAGCATTTCTGGTGGGTGATTCATCCTGACTAACACCCGAGTTGCCTGCTCACGTTGCCAACAGTAGGACTCGAGGGAGACTTGGCTTCTGGCTGGGGGCCTCAGACAACTGGTGGGGAGGCAGGAGGCACTTGGGTGCTGCCAGAGGCACTGTTGTGAGCAGGAACCAACAAACCTGCTTAGCTAAAGGAAGGGGACAGCAAACTGTTAAAGAGAGTGGTAATTGCAGTAAGCGATATTGTTCTGGGATGGTGAGAAAATATTTGCAGCAACCAAGTTTCTTCAGTGCTACACAGGGCTGTAATATGCTCTGGGAACCTTGTTTTGAGAACTCTGTTTTAGTTGTCCTTAATTGGATTGATGTTTAATTTTTGCAGGTGTTGTCCTTTTTGAAAATTCATTTTATCTGAGGAGAAGAAAAACTTGGTGAAGCTGTTGGCAAATCCTGCCTTTTTGCTGAGCTGGAAGTGATAGAAAATAAAAGCCTAGCTAAACCGTGCTGGGGAGTGTTGCTCTGACTCATCTCTGCTTCTTGTAAATCCTTGGTTTGACCCTTAGCTGTATCTTCTACCTCCAGGTAATCTGGGCTGGTTGGAATGCTCCTTCCTGCCCAGCTCAGGGGGCTGGATACTTCTGATTTTCTACTAGATACTTAAGGGATTCAAAGCAGGAGTCCCATTGACTTGGCTCTCAACTTTGTGTCGGGCTTGTTGTTTGATCACTCCAAGATAGTGGGTGTTCATTCATCTGAGGAAAGGGCTCCACGTCCTGTTTGAACTGGGAGAGCCCTCCAATCATCACCCAAGAGCAAAGAAATAATTTTCCAGCTCTCTGAGCCATGTTTCTAGCACCTCTCCACTGCCCTCTTCTTTTCTGTTTCATAAACCTTCTCTTCACTCACAAGCCCTTCCTCAAGACCAGTGCTTCTTAGCATCTCCCATCTGGCCTGGAAGATGTCCACCATCCATCATCCATCATCCGCCATCCACCATCTACCATCCTGTTGTCACATCTTCCAGCAAACACTTTTGAGCATCAGCCCACGACCGGCACTGCCAAGGGGAGCTCCCCAAAGCCACCTCCATGACTCCCTCTGGAAGCCATCCTTTGGCAACAGCCACATCAGGCATTAGGTGTGCAGGGCTTCTTGTCTTTGTACTGCTCCATCAGTCAATACTTGCCTCTTGACTGTGGTGCTATATTTAAATGGTGAACTACTTGGAGAACACCCTGTCCCTTCCTTTTGTGATTACACTGTGCCTCATATAATGGAGTATTGCATCATGACTTCTGCTGTTAGGCACGGACACAAAGCAAAAAAAAAAAATTAATGCTAATAAGAGCCTTTCCTTACTTCCTTCTTTTGTTTTTCTTTTCTTTGTTTCTTTTATCTTCACTGTTATAGCTATGCTTATTTCATTTAAATAAAAGAACCACTCAAATACAGCTTACTTTTTATCTTCCCAGAGAGTGTTCACTTCTTAGTCCAAAGTTAAAATACTGAATACCAAATCAAGCAACATGGAGGCTGTTTTTAATCAAATAATTTATCTTGGCGGGCACTGCTGCTGTTTGGGAAAATAATCCATTTCTGTCTCAGCAGAAGCCTGTGCATACTATTGAAGCTGATCCTTCGTTCATTTGATTTTCTGTTTAGTTTGATCAGTACCTCAAAGAACAGCTCTTTTGTGTTAAAAAAGTAGCTAACACCTTTCTTTTTGATCACTTCAAGAACTGCTACTGAATAATTAACTTTGTTCCTAGAAAACATCCTCACTGCCCCACAGATGCATCACTAAGCATGGTGTGCAAAACAGGACATTTACAGCTGCAGCTGGGTAAATTGCTGTTTTTCATTTTTACTGCAAATAGCAAATTTGTCCCTGAATGTTGTTTTAGTTATTCCCAAACTATTTGTGTATCTGAGAAAAATGCACCAAGTAGTTTTGGCTAGAAGCTAGATCCTGAAGCCTATCAGAGAGAACATATCCACAATTTATGCAACACTCTATGGTCAGTGATATCTGGGCAGTGAAAGACTTACACATAATCCCCATTTCTGCATGTGGGACTTGAACCCTGCTTCCCCAGAGAGTCCTCTGAGCAGCAGCCTGAGGGGTATTCATGGGAAAGGCTGACCACAAAGTTCTTCTGAAGTCCTACTCAGGATGGGATATTGCAACATCCTCTATTAATATTGCTGTTGTTCTGTTTAAGGGATAGAAAAGACAGACGCAGACACCATAGCAAGATATGCATTGTTAATAAAACTCAAATTTTTGTGTGCTCTCTTTTTTCCTAGCAAAGACTGTCACTAAAAGCTTGTACTTAGGTAAGCAAGAGAAAAGACATAAAGTTTAAGGTACGAAATACCACATTGTCATTAAACCATAGGAAATTTCAGCTTCTGGTGTACTTGGGCAGCAGCCTGATGGAAAAGAAGACAAAGGACAGGACTGGATTTTTAGTATGAGCAACCTGGTCTCCATTGGTATGTTCACTGCATCCCAGAGAATTAATGGCTCTGTAAATGAGCCACTGAGATGGTAAGAGTTATCTACATATTCCATTTATTTTATAATAGCTGTTAATCTTACACAGCCTGATTTGATAAAACAGATCATCAGATCTTGATTTTTGTGTGCTTAATTTAAACTGTAATTAACTATGCATTATACATATAAATTGCAATGCAGAAGTCTCTAAAAGTAAATGAGGATGGGGCTAAGGTCCAAAAACAAGTGTACAAAGCTATTGCTGAATTCCTGCCCAAGTGTGAAAAAGGGACAAGTTGGTGTTGAAGAATTAGAATAGCTACTCTATTACAAGCCAGCCCATGCCAGTGGGTTCCCAGATACACGGTAGGAAGGAAAGAAAGGTAGTAACCTAATGGGCCACATCCATCAGAGCCTCCTGCCCAGAGTGTCCCTTCTGGGCAAGTCCTGTTGTGATGAAGTTTGGCCACTTTCATGGCTCAAAGTGCAGAGAAGAGACCCAAGAAGCTGGAGGGGGAATGTAAATGTCAATGTCTCCTCCTGGGGAGGCCATGATGTTGCATGGACTAGCTATCATGTTAGTGAAATAAATAGGTATCTGAAAGGTAAAGTGCAATTACACACTGAACTCAGGCTGACAAAACTTGGCACATTGGCCCTCAGTCCAGACCCATGATTTAACTCTGAAGCTTAGTGGAACTGGACATCTAAATTACGGCTTCTGCATGCTGAAGTTCAGTGACAAACCAGATCTATAACGAAAACAGAAACCTTTAATTACAATGACTCAAATGCCTTAACACCAGTTTATATTCTTGTTCCACAGTCATGCTAAGTTAGCTCAAATCCTGGTGCAGACCAAGTCCTGCTCCCCCTGGCTCCCGGACACATGCCACCTCTCTTCCTCTGATCCTTCCCTCCTGCCAGCACACACACTTGTGTGGCCAGGCAATAAACTAGCTCTGGGAGCTCATCCGGCTTGAAACAAGCCCTCTGTCCTCCAAAAAGGGTTAGCCCCAAACCCCCGCAGGACTGCCTTTGGGGTGAGCCACCGGCAGCAAAACCTGGGGTGAGGTGGCTGCAGCCTGCTCTGGCTCTCTTTCCTGTTAGGGGCTTTAACGTCTCAGGGTCAAAAGTGGTCAGAAAGAGAAAAGTATCCCAAAACGTTCTGAGATTTATGGAAAGGATTTTAAAAAACTGGCTAGTCCAAACCTCTGTACTAAGACAATTAAGTTGTCTTTGTTCTTCAGCTGAGATACACTTTTTTTCTCCACTGTTGTTAAAAACCTTCAGTGAAGGATGTACTTTTGGATTCAAGATAAAAAAAGAGAAAATTCCTCTCTTCTATCTTCCTGCCACCATCTGTTCCTTTTTCCTTCCTTTTGTCTTATCTTTACGTGTGTATTTATTGAGTTGTGAAAGAGATTCAAGTGATGTGTTCTCCAATAATTGCCTATGATCTTCAGTGTAGCTATAGAAAACCATACATTAATATGCCTTAGGAGGTGAAGGGACAAATACCTCAGCATGCACACACCTCTAGCAGGTATTTATTTTTGAAAATAGACATGTAAACAGCCATGTTGGAACTTGCAAAGCTTCTTGGTGTAATTATTACTGCCCTATGACTGTGTCCCTGTATGATGAACATTCTTTTAACATAGTTCAATGCAAATATTTGATGACTTAAGAAAAAGCTCTCTTGTTTGTTGCAAATGGAATCTGTTGTGTTACAGTACTAACAGACCTCAGTTCCTTGATATGTTTGAGGAATACATTTTTTATGTTGCTAAAATTAATTTTAAAAGATTATTTGGCTTAGGTGGTTAGGGTAACCATACTTAAGCCTCCCCTTTGTTTTAAATGCAGTTCAAATCAGTGCATAACTGTCAATAAACAAGTGTTTTAAATCCTGTTTCTGTGAGGGGACATCACAAAAGGTGCTATCACAGTTGGTAATGTGTAGTGAATTTCTTGGCACATTCAATGGAAAGCAAAAAACTGGCTGAATGGATTATACCTGAAAATCTTTTCTCATAAGCACATGGTGTATCGAGTTTGTGTGGCAAGGTTTTGGTAGCGGGGGGGCTGCAGGGGTGGCTTCTGTGAGAAGATGCCGGAAGCTTCTCCCATGTCCGAGGGAGCCAATGTCAGCTGGCTCCGTGTCGGACCCATGGCTGGCCAAGGCTGAGCCCATCAGCGATGGTGGTAGTGCCTCTGGGATAATGTTATTTAAGAAGAGGGCGGAAAAACTGCGTAACTGCAGCCGGAGAGAGAGTGAGAACATGTGAGAGAAACAGCCCCGCAGACCCCCAGGTCAGTGCAGAAGGAGGGGGAGGAGATGCTCCAGGCACCGGAGCAGAGATTCCCCTGCAGCCCGTGGTGATGAAGACCATGGTGAGGCAGGCTGTCCCCCTGCAGCCCAGGGAGGTCCACGGGGGAGCAGATCTCCACCTGCAGCCCGGGGAGGACCCCACGCTGGAGCAGGGGGATGCCCGAAGGAGGCTGGGACCCCATGGGAAGCCCGTGCTGGAGCAGGCTCCTGGCAGGACCTGTGGCCCCGTGGAGAGAGAGAGGAGCCCAGGCTGGAGCAGGTTTGCTGACAGGAACTATGGCCTGCATAAGCAGCTGTAGAAATATACCATTACCTCCCTCCCCCTGCATCTCCTAATATCCAAGCTTCACAAAATATTTTCAAAATCTGTATTTTTTCAGGTTGTGGTAGCATTCACGGAGAATCCTTACCGATTTTCCAGCTCGAATACTAAATGAAGATCAACTTGACTTACTGTTCAAATTAGCATTTGAAGACATACTGATCCTTCCCATAACGTGCTCATGAAATATATAGTGTATGCCTTTTTGTCAAGTATGAAGAATCAAACAGATGATGGTTGAATAGCTATTCAATATCGGATGCAAGTAGAACGCCATGAGCCATAAATATATATATATTAGATTTCACGAAGACATTTTTGCCATACAAGAAAGAAAACCTAACATTTCTTTATAGTTAAATCACAAATATTTATTTTTAGATTGATTTAAAAATAGTATCACCACACATTTGATAACAATTGTAATAATTAAGCTATTTAAAACCTATGTGAAAAAAATGCTAGTTTACTTCGTGGGACAAAATACTAAAAACAGAACTGAGACTATGCTGAACTAAATCACTCTTGTAGAGGCAGCTTTTTGGCTGCTGCTCTCACACTTGGAATGTCCAGCCCTTCTCTTCAAATCACTCTTTAATACACATTTCCTCTTTCTTCAGCAAGGATTTCTGCATTTAGTAGTCACACCACCCAAAACTACCGCATGCAGCTAAACTGCAGTACTCAAAATTGAGCGTATGCTTCTTCAACTAATACTTGTTAGAATACATGTATACAAAAGAAATCCCAATTTAGGAGTTAAATGGAGAATTACCATCACTACCAATATAAGTTTAATAGATAAAACCACACAGACAGAGTGGCAAACTAAAAGGTGAAATAAGTCTAATGAAGTCTGCATTGCTGGATGTCCCATTCAAAAAACAAAATATACCACAATGACAGTAAGTACTGAAGACAGCAGGCAGAAGATTGACTGCATAAATGAAAACACTACTGTATATTTTCTCAAGTTGCTCCAATGTAGCAATTATTTTCTGAGATTTTTTGGACTTTCTGATTATGTAGGCAGTGGAAAATATTCAACGACCTAAACTTCGGATATTCAACTTTGGTACCCGAAGTTAGAAGGACTGTCTCACTAGGAACTTATATATAACCCTATAAACATAGAAAGAAGTATTTCTCTAAGTCTGAACTTTAACATAAAGGACATCAAGGAGATCTTTAGGGCACAACTACTGGACTGCTGCATCCAATTCAGAGACAGCAACACAGACCCACAAATGTCCTTTTTTTAAATTCCTTTCCCTTATCCACATGCCAGAATTAAGTGTGGTAACGCACATAAAATTACCTAGGAGGGACAATGCTCAAACTAAAATGCAAATTAAGATATCATTAACTCAAGTCAGGTACAAGTTTTCAGTATTTTGCGTGGGGTAATGGCTACAAAATAAGCCCAGTTAAACATATTTGCAGTTAGGCAAGTAGTATCTTTTTGCACTTCACAGTAAATAGTCCTTGCTAACTACCAACCTGCCAAAAAATTACAGGCAACATGAATTTGCCTTTTCTATCTTTTTTTTCCTGTTTCTAATTAATGGTAAAGAGCCATCATTTTATATTTCATGTGTGTAGACTCACAAAGGATAAATGGTGTTAGTCCACTGCCATGGCCATTTGAAACTTGAAGATGTTTCTTTCAGGTCAGACAACAGGTTTTGAAGATGTAAGTATTCTATATCGTTTAAGAACAAATTTCAAAATATACCTGGGTTCAATGTATGATGGCAACAGCATTCCAGAAATTCAAGCTACTATGTTACTATAACACATCAAGGCCATCACCCATCTACAGAGGCTTCTCATAGGACAGCAGGTCAGTTTTAAGATTTCTTGTCCTTTTTATTCCTTGGGACAGGGCCAGCACAGTTAAAGCTCACACCAGATCCAAGGATTAATTCCATGGAGGACAATCCCTCCGTCTAAGAAGAAATGAAGTTTTCTAATCAGATTTGTCTGTGGAGGAGGTAAGCCTTCCTGAAGGGCTTATCCAAAATTTGGAAATACCACTTACTTCCTTAGGGAGAGTTTAATAACAAAACACTACTTTCCTCTCCATGTGCAAGGCTTTTTTTTTTTTTTTTTTTTTTTAACTTAGTGTCATCCGTGTAGGGCAAGCGCAGGGTAACGGAGACTCCCGGCAAGGAAGCCCCGTTAACAAGAGGGAGATGCCCCAGTTCCATGTCAGCCCTCGCTGGCTGTAGTAGAGGCGAACTCTGAAGGTTGCTAAGTAACTTAGGGACTGACCGCACAGTTCTCGTTCCTGAAAGAAGCTTTCCGTTGTCAGCCCCAGGTGAAAATCCTGGAAGAGCAAGCTGGGAAGCACCCTCTGAGTCCCGTCCTTCAGGCAGCGCTGACAGCCATCACCCGCTGCGGGGAAGACATCCGTCTTCCAGGCTCTGGCTCGCTACGGCTTCTTGAGATCACAGATAGAAGCACGTAGTGTTTGAGAAAGAAAATGCAAAAGGTAGAATTGTATCAACTTTCGAGGTGGTAATGTTCACCCACTTACCAATTTAACTTAAAAAAACTCCCCAAACACGCCACCAGAAAACAACCAACCACCCACTGCCCCAGTGTCAGAAAAGCTTTTGGCCGCAAAGACTTTGGGTTAAGGGCAATTGAAGCTCGGAGCACATTACTGCTTCTCCAGCAGTACTACTTGTCCAGAGGCAACTACAGCAGGTTACTAACTCCAGCAGGTCTTAAAAGCAACAGATGAGCATTCAGCATCTGTTTGATAATCAGCGTGAAAAAACACGCTCCCATTTTCAGCTGCTGGCCAACTTCAGTTTCTGAAATTTAAGAGACACACCTTGGATCAATTAGCAGGGGTGTCCTGGTTTTAGCGGGGCTAGAGTTAATATCCTTTCTAGTAGCTGGTAGAGAGTTATGTTTTGGATTCAGGATGAGAAGAAGGTTGATAATACACTGATGTTTTCAGTTGTTGCTCAGTAGTGTTTATACCAAGTCAAGGATTTTTTCAGCTTCTCATGCCCAGCCAGCAAGAAGGCTGGAGGGGCACAAGAAGCTGGGAGGGGACACAGCCAGGACAGC
>JAVJGG010000005.1:15340222-15388329 GCA_035590195.1 Aviceda cuculoides | reverse complement strand
ACCTGTGGCCCCATGGAGAGAGGAGCCCAGGCTGGAGCAGGTTTTCTGGCAGGACTTGTGACCCCGTGGGGGACCCAGTATTCCATTCCTGAAGGGCTGCACCCCATGGAAAGGACATGTGGAAAGGACCCACTCTGGAGCAGTTGGTGAAGAACTGCAGCCCATGGGAAGGACCCATGTTGGAGAATTTTGTGGAGGACTGTCTGCCGTGGGAGGGACCCCACACTGGAGCAGGGAAAGAGCAAGGAGGAAGGAGCAGCAGAGACAAAATGTGATGAACTTACTGCAACCCTCATTCCTCATCCCCCTGTGCCACTTGTGGGGAGGATGTAGAGAAATCAGGAGTGAAGTTGAGCCTGGGAAGAAGGGAGGGGGAGGGGGAAGATTTGGTTTTATTTCTCATTATCCTACTCTGATTTGATTGTTAACAAATTGAATTAATTTCTCCAAGTTGAGTCTGTTTTGCCTGTGATGGTAACTGCTGAGTGATCTCTCCCTGTCCTTATCTCGACCTACGAGCTTTTTGTCATATTTTTTCTTCCCCTGTCCAGTTGAGGAGGGGGAGTGATGGAGCGGCTTGGTGGGCACCTGGTGTCCAGCCAGGTTCAACCACCACACATGGTTACGCTGGAAGTGAGATATCCAAAGCAACCATTGGCAGGTTTAAAAGCTTTTGTGATGCGTAAAGTAGGGAAAACTGGTTATGGGAGAAAACTCCAGGCTGCCTATGGTAGACAGCGTAAATACAGCCATTGTCTTGACAGTGTGGGAAGACCATATGTCTCATTTCAATACAAAGAAAACTTCAGCATACAAGGGTGCTCTAAAGCAATCCACCACTCACACATGCTGGGACATAAGGCAGAGGCCATTTGCCCCTGACTAATCCTATCGTAGAGCAATACTTCTAATTTGATCCATCTGCTAATTTGCAAGGTCACTTCTTCAGCCCTTTACATCCTCCGAAGTCATTTCTCAAGTCAACATCATCTCCTCTGGCCCTTGGGTCACTAAGTATGTTGTTCAGTATTGTCATGATATGGCCAATATATTCTACCTTATTTATCTCTACTTTTGGTCAGCTATTCGTAATTGTATACACCTCACATTGTCATTGTTCTTCATCTCATAATTTTATTATGAATATCTGACACAGATCTCCAACTGAAAGTTGTTTAAACAGTGCTTGATAAACTTACTGCTTCTCCCTGATACACAGTTTAGTGAGGACATTATTTATGTTAGACTCTATTCTTACCAGCAGTCCTCTCCTTGCCCATCTGAGCACTGCACCACAGATAGAGACACAGGGCCTGTGAGATATACTGCCTGAGTAAATAAATGTGACAACAATGCTTGCAGTTACTCCTTCTAGAACAGTGGTGCCACATAAGGTCATATTTATTTTCATAGCCCTTGTTTTTTGACCTGTTGCTTGTAAGACCTTATTGTTTTGCTGTTCTGACTAAGCTGTTTGTCTTTTGTTGTATCTCATCTGCTGATGAACAGATATCCCCAGCAAACCGAGACTGCCAAACACCCCTGGGACTCGAGTCTCTGTGCCAGATATTTGTCGTACAGCAGTATGAGACACTGCAGGGAGATGATGTACCTTAGCCTATGCCAGCAGTGCCATCAAAGCAATCATTTAATTACCAGTGTACTAAGAAAGATTTTGGAAAATACAAATGATTTTACAAGAAATCTGTAAATTTTCAGTGTCTTGCTATAGCAGCATCATTGTCAAATGCTTTCCTACAATCACTGGGATGTAAGAGTACTAGTTGCCATTAATTTCTTTATTCACTAGTATTATGTAGGGTGAAGGTATGGTATATGAATGAACAACTAGGAAGGAAACCAGCTAGCTCTACTTAGTGGCACTGTGGCTTCTCTGAAGAATAATTGTACAAAGTCCTTTTTTAGACCAGACCATTATTTACTTCCAGTTGTTTCAATCACTTAACTTTTTCTTAGGCAATTCTGTCATGGTGCATTTCCTCCTTTCCTTTGAGGTGAATTTTAGACCCTGTTCCCTGCTGTAGTTTCATTCTTCGTATCACTTACTTTGAGTGGATGTGCACTTACTTTCCTTGCTGGCAGTCTTTATAGCTCTGTAGTTTGCTGTTGGAAGCTTTCAGTTCACCTTAGGTGATCTTAGGTGCTCCAGATCTTACCAGGTTCAGTCTTGTTTCAGTTGGAGGTCTATTTAGTGCACAATAGAAGCAGCCCATGATCCAAATTGACATAACCTGTCTTTCCCTTTGGTTTTGGTTTTTTTTTGTTTTGTTTTGTTTTTGTTTTTGTTTTTGTTTTTGTGCTTGCGGTGATTCACTGCTCCTTCCTTCCTTTGGAAAGTCCCAACACATTCTCAGCCATATCAGTGAATGTGCTTCTGATGGGTCTCCAGGTCTAGTCTACGTGACTGGAAAGGGATTCCAAGGCCTTCCAGATAGAAAACTCATCTGAAAGGGAAGAAGTTGGAAGTGATCCCATGATACTTCCTATTACATGACTGAGCCATTGACTTTGGGTGACCACTTCTAATCAGAAAAGCAATCATTTCAATAGCTTACGTGACCATATCATTAAATCTGCCACTACACTACAAATCCTGCAGTTAAGACTGAAGTGAGTAATCTTGCTCTAAATGTGAAATACTTGAAATGTATAAAATACTGCTATTCTTGTTCTTCCAGAGCGCCACATGGAAGACTCTTGATCAAAGATAATTTTTTTTTTCCTTGCTTCTGCAAACTACCATTGGAAGTGCTGATCTGTTTTATATATAAAATATGAACTCAGGGACTCTGCTCAAGCAACATAGTTTATGCAATTTTATACCTTTGTGAATAAAACAAATGATATTACTGCGATGGATATTTGTAAATCACCAAGTGTGGAAAACTCACTGACTAATGTTTTGCTAACATTAAAACACTACAACATATCTAAGCAGTTTTAATAGATATTAAACTGTATGAGTGATGAAAACTTGATAATGCTGGAGAACAACTGTTTCTGTGGACACTTTTGGAAGACTAAAAATGCCAAACAACTAAAAAAGCCTGGGTATGCTAGAAAGTGCTCTACATAACTGATCTTTGCCTCATATCACAGGATAATGATGGCTTTCTTCTTTGTGTTATTAGTTCATTACTTTTTTACTTACAGACAGAATCTTTTTTGTCATTATTTGTGAGCCATAGATGTTAGTTCTTAGGCTGGCATCTGCCCTCTCCTGAAAACTTCCATGCAAGGACTGAGATTCTTGTCAGGACACAATCAAGAAAATTGCCATACTGATCCCAGGTAGTGCAAGTCAAAGTTGGCTTGAAAGCCTCTTGGAGAGCATGGTGGAGAGCAGTGCCCTTGCAACAGGCTCCTGGAAAACAGTTACTCCATGCCACCCAAGAGCAAAGTGCTCTACAAACAATATGTGCCTACTCCTAAAGCCTTGGATAGCTACAGAAGTCAGTAAGATGATAGAAAGCATTGAGTTTTTGACACTAAGACACAGAATGTGGAAGATCCTCCATTTGTTATGTGCTGTGACCCAACAGGCCAACAAAATGCTGCCAGTAAATCCAAATGCAGTCATCGAAGCAGCTGCTCAGGAGCACAGAGATATGGGTTAATAGAACCTATCAATGTCAAGCTTATAAATAACTTCATCAAAATTCATCAGTGTGTCAGATATCCTTTTGGTTTCAGTATTAAAGTTTAACAAAGGGCTCATGCCACCAAATCACAAAAGGTTGCTGGACTTGAGGCTACTTTTTGCCAAGTTCCTTAAGAATTAGAGAATAGCTGGCAATTTCATTCACAGATATTTGCATTCCTAGTCAGACAGTGGAAGCGTGGAAGGCTGGAAAAGCGATGGCTATGCTGCATCTGAGGAGAAGGAAAATGAGCTCTAAGGCTATAATCCCTTCTTAGGAAACCTTCTCTTGGGTTGATGTACAGAGCTGGAAACCTCTATTAAAATGTATGTTCGGGATCTGGCCCTGACTTCTGGGACCAGGATCTAGCATGGCCCACCTAGAAACGGGCTACCAAAGGTAGCAGCTGTGCTGACCGACCTCTCTAGGTGCTCTGGGGGAGTGTCTGCTGCGTCTAGCAGTCCCAGTCATTTTCTCATAATTCAAAAGCTCAGCGACAGCAGTCTGCATGCCTTGCTTGGCAGTCATCCCAGTAGCACAAGAGCACTCTGCAATGGACTCTTTGAGTTTCTAGGCTAGTGTGACTACTTCTTAGATCTTATAACAGCAACAGTTCATCCTATCTTCCACACTTTATGGATACAATGGCACTGCAAGTGAAATATTAGGCATAGTTTCTTCAAGGGACGAAGCAAACCCTCAGAGATGATCAGGGATTTCGGGCTCTTCTTCTTTAAGATATATGGCCACCCTCCCCCGAAGAAGAATGGATTTTGAACCTCTGGTCTCAGACAGATCCCATTCTTGCATGTGGAATTCCAAGAGCAATGACAGATTAGGAACTCATGCCAAAGTCACTGAAGCGTTTAATAGAGTCTGAGGAAGCCAGTGTCAATCTTTCCTTTGTCCAGAATTACTTTAGCAGAAGTATGCAGGCTCTTCACGTCCTGTGCCTGGTTCACGTGAAGCGAAACCTCATCTAAGTGCGGTAATCTCAGGGCATTAAATTACATTTAACCTAAATTGTTAACAGTTGTTGATTCTCCATGTTATAATTATATTGGCTACAAACGGGATCAAGTCAACAGCGTGGAGGAGACGTCAGTGGGGCGACTGTAAAATGACAGGCAGCCTCACCAATCCCTGTCGTCGTCCCCCCCTCCCAGCTCGTGTATGCTCGTAGCTCCAGGCTGGGAGGGCTCAGGGGAAGGGGGGGAGCTCCGCACATATGTCCAGAAATTGCTGCAGTGGATGGCTTGGCTCGCTTCTCACTGCTATTTAAAGGCACATGAGCTGCATGTTAAATTGAGCATTAGTATTTGCCTGGCTCTCCAACATACAGCTGGTTTGACTGTGCTATACAGCAGTCCTGTTGGGGAATTGAGGACAAAACACAGGCAGAGCCCATAAGCACAGACATTACAGGACATTAGGGGCTGAGTCCTCCTTCTCCTCTTCCGATGACGGTTTCATTAGGGCAGCTCCCTAAACACAACAGTATTAGCAAATTGAGGTCATGGCTTGCCACTGTGCTTTGAGTTGCCAAGAAATGCTTGGTTTCTTCCACAAAGTGCCAGCTCAGGTAAATCTCTGGACTTTTAGTGCAAGATAAGAAGGAGCATTTGCAAATGGTGGATTTGCCTCTTGCCTAGTGTAAACACTGAGCTTGGGTGCCTGTTGCTAGCAGTTATCCCAGCTCTGCAGGAGGTGGCTGTAAAGCCTCAGGACACCTGAATATTTACAGTGGACTTATTCTAGGAACATAAAATAATGGATTCTGCTAAGTCCATAAACTGCTGTCTAGAATACCTATCAGCTCACAAGCAAACTATTACCAAAAAGGTTTTAAAGCAGAAGTGAATGAGAGAGGAACCACAGCACAAAGAAACTGAAGCTGTGTCTATACTAGTAAACTGAATGTGCCTGGGGCCATTCCCTGGCACTGAGGCCAGTTGGCAAGGAGCAGCCTGCACCCATAGCATTAAACTGTCTTACTCTCCAAAACAGGGTGGCCACATGGAAACTGGTGCTGGGAGCAGTCCCTGGCCCATGGTGCTCCTGAACCTTACCCAGAAACTGTGCGGCAGAGCACTACTTAGCACAGTTCAAAATGTGCCAAGACCCATGCTAAAAATTCCATGGTGCAGAGGATGGGGAGCACTGAGGGATGTTCCTGGTGCTGTTAAATGTAGTGGTATTGATGTAGCCTGAAAATTTCAACCTATGCTATGGACAAGAAGAAAAATCTCAGAAAGAATAGAAGCAACTCCACCCTTTTAAGCTCCTGGTTGGGAGCACGAGAACACGTAAGCTGTGTGCTTTGCCCTGAAAGCCTTGCTGGCAGGAGTTTCAGCCCTTGTGCCATGGGTGGGCGCACACCTCCTCTGGAGTGCAGTCATGCAGAGTTTTGTCAAAACCAAGCTATTTCAGTTTGTTGGGGTTTTTTTTGTTTGGTTTTGGTTGTTTTTTGTGTTTTGTTTTTTTTTAAGTATAGCTTTTCCTATGACTTTGGAGGGTTTGTAAGGCTTTGTTTTGCTGTAATTGGAACCTTCCTTAATGTTTTGCACCCTGCAACTGCTGATATGTAGTTTTACCTCTCAGCCATTTCTAACACTGTTTTCCATCTTCGAGTTTCATTTTCATGACACGAGATGACAAACATGAGCACTGAATAAGACAGCCACAGTATTTTTTGAGACTGGAAGACACTAGTACTCAGTTATTTAAAACAAAACAAATTAAAAAAAATCCCAGGAAAGAGGACTCCCTGCTTCTAATGGCAGATTCTTTTGTAAATCAGAACAATGCAGAGGAGCCCAGCCAGGCTGGCCGTGGAGCTGGGGCTGTGATTTCTTAATGCAAGGTGTTCAGTGGCAATGCTAGTTTCAATTATTCTCACAATCGCTTGTTCCCATCACAGAACTGACATTTCTTGGCAGGATTTTTTTTTTTTAATAGGATCAGGTCCCTAATCCAGTTTAAAATATAGTCCTGCAAACAGTTGTGCTGTCACAACTGAATGGGCTGAAGACCGGCGGATAGGACACAGGAGACGGAGAGTGGGAGGCAGGGAAGGTATGAAATATTGCATTTGCATTGTGTTTGTAGCTGCTTTCTCTTTCTAATGCCTGCTGCTTTTTGCTTTCTTCACCTATGGGTGAAAGCATAATCTGAGGAGATAGCAAGCTCAGGAATTCATGGCTGTCCATTGCTTGTTTTCTTCGCACCCTCCTTCCTTCTCAGACTTCTGTGATGGTTTGTGCAGATAGTGCCATGCTCCTATACTGCTTTGGCAAAGCGGTGCTTAGGCTTCCTCTTTCCAACAAGGAATGACTCAGAAGGTAGGAGGCATTTTCACAGCAAATATGAGCTTACTTCTGTCTGTAGGAAGACTGGTAGATCTGGCCAGTGCAACCATCCCTTTGAGAGTGAGTCCTCATTCCAGCAGGACTTCCGTGATCACTCAAGTTACTTAATATTTTTTTTTCTGCGTCCACCTTCACTAGAAAGATTAACTGCTATCAGATGTTTAATGCAATTAACAGCAGTGTCAAAAGGGGAAGAACTCAGACTAGAAGAGAAGGAACGGATTAGGGAGTATTCCTTCAATTAGATGTTTTCAGCTTGGTTGGGTCTAATGAAAATCACCCTAGAGTACTTAGGGATATAGCTGAAGCAATCACAGAGGCATTTGCAGCTAAAACCAGCTCTCAGGCATCTGTGGTTGAATTATCCAGTTTGGAGATTATCTGTGCCACAGATGCAGAGATAGCTAGAGTTTGACATGGCTCATTAGCACAAGCACCGCATGAGTAAAGCATTGCAGATACCAGGGTCAGGTTGGGTCTGGAAATAGTCCAACAACTTCGATTCAGGACAAAGCTAAGGCCTTCTCTTAGAAAGCCTGGCTGGATGTGAACTGACTGTGTGTACTTGTACCTGTATTATATTCCCTGCCGAGCTCCAGGAGACTCATCAGCTTAGGTAGAGTGTGAGGAAAGTGGTATAGGTCATTTCAAGCCCACTTGTTATGCCCATGTAAAAAGCCCCATCTAACATGAGTCCAAAATAAGTCCAACTGGATCCGAGCTAAGTCTGTAAAAAGATCTTGGACCATCTCTGCATTGTGTTCCCACAGACCTGCATTGTTCCCTATATTCATGGCCCAGAGCATCTCAGCCCTCCTGAGGCTCCAGCAAGGAGCTGATGGTATCTTGGAGGATTTGCAAACCTGCAGAAGACTGGAAAGAGACAAATATTAAAAGAAAGGAAAGGAAGAGCTGGTATGGGTCAGATCAAAGTCATTAAAAGGCTGACTAAAAAACTGCCTGTTGACCTGTGCTGGGGAGAAGCAACTCAGATATGAAGTAGTAGCCCAGAGGGGTTGGCCAAGAATAAGTCATATTGAAACAAGCTAATTTCTTTCTATGCCTTGTTCCAGCCCTGCTTGCATCTGTAGCTTTTCCTGCTCCTCTTTACTGGTGTTTTCCAGCATTTCCCAAGGACATGGGTGATGTCACGAACCCCAGTGCTGGGACAGTCCTGACTGCAGCCCTGTTCCTAGGAAATGCAGTGGCTTGATGTCACAACTCCGGCCTAGCAGTGACACCAGGTCCATGCTTCAGTGGTAGCCTTTTCCAACGAGCCTTTCCCAAATAAAGGGTCATGTAACTGCTCCTTCTTCTTGACTGTATGAATGTCAGATGTTACTCCAAGCAGCAAAAGGGTTTTACCCAAATCACAACAATGTATGAGGAGACAGAAATGTTTAAATAAGGTAGCTAAACAACCCTGCATCTTTCCATTAATTACACTAGAATAAGAAAGAAAATTAAATACCTTAAAGCATCTTTAAGTAGCAGTTTAATTCTGAACTGGATTTATGCAGACATTAGCGTTCCTCTAGTACAAGTGCACTCCACTTGTACACTAAGTAATCATATGGTACCTGGTTGGGAAAGGTTGTGCAGGTATTGTAAACATGTGCTTCCATGCCCTGAGATATTTTGATACCTCTTTAGAAGCAGAAAATCTGTAACTCCAGATACTGTCTGGAAGAATCCACTTAAAAGTAGTAGGCATGTAATAAGAGACATGCTTACCCTTCTGCAAAAAACACTGTGAAAGATCAAGCACTAATATGCTGCCCCCCACACTTTCCACACCACATAATCTCTATATGCCACATCCAAGACACTTCATTGTCTGATTTACCAATACTGAACAGTGACCATTTCAGTGTTTTCCAGTCCTTCAACTGATTAACACCTTACATGTCACATATCTGAATGGAGGCAGAATTACACCTGTGACTTACTTAGATTTTTCTTTTAGTATAATTACACACCTTCAGCAGAAACGGAGGTTTCATGACTTTGCCACCATGGCTAATGGATGTGTCTGTGTGCTGGCAGAGATGTGAGTTACCCATCCACCCATCTCCCAGCTATCGGATAAAGATGGGAGTGACTCAACTCTGGGGTACCAAGTCACACCAGCAAGGAAACAGTTCCTTCTTGTTTCTTTCCTCTTTGAATTTTGCTCTGTATAAATAGGAAAATCTGAGACAATCAACCCCATGATCACATTTAAAGGTAAATTAAATGACTCAGTTGCAGGATCTCACCTCACTGCAGATGCCAATAGCGCGGCCATCTGTGTCAGAGCTGGTTGCGCTAGGCTCCCTTTTAGTCAACAGAGGGAAATAGGCACTTGTAGGGCCTGACTCACCTTGACTAGGTTAAATATCAGCATTAACACGGGATGAGTCGTGTTATAAAAATGCCTGTTCCCCTGCTGACTCTGGAGACAGCCTGCATGACACCCTCCGGCACTGATAGCTACACTGCAGATAACCTGCAGTGACGGGTGATGAATCCTGCCCCAGGTGAGTCAGAAACAAGTGCACATGAAGAGATCTGACAAAATAACCTGCTTTGTCATCCGGACATAGTCTCCCACCCCTCTCTACCTGACTTACTGCTCTTCCCAGGGCCATGGGATGCCCGTTCTTCAGATGGCAGGGGCTGCTGTCCCCTATGGTGGCAGGAGATAGCACAGGGTGGTGGCAGGACCTTTGGAAACTGTCCCGTAAACTGACTGGAGACTGATTTGACTTTTTGCATTGCTGTGTCTTCCACTTTGGTGCAGCAGCCCGGCACTGCAAGCAGTGCACATGGGAGCCCACGTGTTGAACTGGGTGCCCACCAGCACTGATTTAAAAAAAAAAAAAAAATTACTAATTTGCCAACCTATGGGTTTACAGACCTAGTTTCAAAAGAGGCAGCATAATATCTTCTTTTCAGGATCTGAAATGCTCCTTTGGATGGTTTCCCAGGGGCTTTTTAATTTATTTATTTTGATTTATACATCCAGTAAAAAGGATCATTTCTAATCCCAACTCTAATGCCATTGGCTATTTTTTAAGTGCAACTGCAGCATTAAACACTTTTGCTAAACACTCTTTCTGGGGAGGAAGAGAGAGAAAAAGTAGGGCCTAGCAACAGCAAAAAAATCCATAACATTTTAACAACAAATTTTTCTCAAATCACATATAAACCCTTTCAGGATTATAATGAATTTCAGTGAAAATAGATTTAAAGAAGGATTAACACAATTTAAATACAGTTATAAAAAGTGCAGCCTAGATAGATAGGTAAAAGAGAGAATAAAAGTCCTACAGAGTTCAGAATAACTTTGCTGTGATGCCTTGGACCAAACTGAATAATAAGTATATTTACCGAGGAACACCCAGAAAACCTCATGTTTTTCCTGATGTAATTCCTGAAACAGACCACCCTGAGTGTGGTGAACCCCGACGGATGCTGCCGTGAAGAGCAGAACAGCCAGATTCACACTCAGCAACCCCCACTTCTGAAATGCACTAATTTGTGGCCATGCTGGTTCTGAGCAAGAGGATTTCAGAAGGGTGTTATGCACAACTACTCTTACAACTTAGTTAACTAGGATGAATTTCCTAGAGTGCCATTTTATAAGCATATTTTATGCAGGCATCCTTCCTCCTAGGTCACTAAAAGCCCTATCCAGAGCAAGATGCTCCATAACCCAACCTTCTCCTCTTCGTTATCCACCTTCATTCTCTGAAATAAAACCTTTTTTCTTGTCTTCCTCACTGTTTGACACACTCCTGGAGGATAAGATATCCAGGAACCTGAGTTTTCTTCCAATGATAATGAAAACTCCCAGCTCCAGCGGGGCTGGGGACGCCCTCCTCCCCGCTCCGGCTCCACTACACCTTGCCAAGAGCCGCAGCTCTGCCCGCTAACAACGCACTTTCCAATAGCATCAAAATAATATTGCACAACGTGATAAGACTCGCAAAATGTTTCGGCTGGCTGAGGCTGTGCACGAGAAACACTGCGGTGTCGAGCGAGAGCAGAGCGGTGCAGGAGACCCACAAATCCTTTTTGGCCCCCAAATTTTTCTGGCCCCTGAAATCATGCCCTGCAGGGCCCCATCCTGACAGAAAAGGCAGGAGCTTGTGATTTTTCAGGATTTTTTCCATTAGTTTTAATGACCAGGCATAATTGCAGCACAGATTTTGAACCAGGAACCTGGAAAGTTTTGACAAGCTCTGTCAAAACTTTTGCAGTTCATCTCAAGGACTAGCTTTACAATTAGTGTCATTCTTTAGTTTATAGTCATAATCCTGGAGCAAGAGCTGATGATTGTTAATTTTATGCTTTCTTTCTGCTTACTCATTATGTCAGCATATTTCATTTATGCTAGGCTTTCTGAAATCAATTTTCATTTTAATGTATAGGCCCCTATTGCCTTTTTTTTTTTCAGTAAACAGCGCAAGATTTAGTGTTGGCTTCTAACACTGAATTCGTTTATGATAGTTTACATAATCAGATTTTCAGTGCACTGTAAATCTGTCTTAAAATGCTTGCATTGCTCCAGGACTAAACTGGTTAACTTTCTGAACTGTTTTTCATCATTTGTGTATATTTCACCATTTTAAGGAACAGTTAAGATGCTATTTTGGTAGGGCTTTAACACCTTCCATGTGCCATTGTTTTTTTCCCCAATGGGGAATTTCTGCAAATGAATGTTGTATTTCAGAAGAAGAACTGCTTCGATCATAAATATCTTCTAAGCTACTAAATGTCAAAATTTCTTGTGGCATAGGGTAATTCATCTCTTGAATATAGTGGTTGACTTTTGCAATTAAACAAAGTGATGAAATTTCACAGGGAAGAACAAGCAAAACTAGCCGAAACATTAACATGCAGATGGGCGGTGAACCTATGAAGCAGCTCTGGGGGGAAGCAGGAATGTGCTCCCAGAGGCTGCCCGTGGATTTTCCTCCTGTGTACGGCATCCTGCTTTTAAGCTCTGAGGAGCATTAGGGCTAACAGACTTCAAGCAAAGCAGTTTGCTCTGCTGTATCCTTTGGCAGCGGGACACAAAAGCGATGCGTAGGCCAAATGGAAGGGCCTGGTGACCGCTGGACAAGCCACCAAAGAAAGCCTGCCCAAGTTACCCAGGGATGTGTTGCTTCACCGCCATGGGTTTTAGGAGGCTTCAGCTGAGTCATTGCTCAATATACACACAAGTCACCTTCGGATGAAGGCACTTGAGGGTGAAGGCCCTGAGCAGCTGCCAGCCAGGCTGGAACATAGCGTCACAGCTGGGGCTTGCTCGCTTTTGCAAGGGTGGGTTTGACCAGTAGCTGATCCTTCCCTGAAGCCTGATGTTTCTTCCTCTCCAGCTTGAGGACGTCTGTACAGAAATGCAACCCATTTCACAAGCTCGGTTGCTAAACTGATTGCATTAAATCAGCAATATTTTCTCATGAGGAAACACACTGACTTTTGCTCATACTTCTCATATAAAGTAGACTCAACACCAAGCACTTTGAACTTGGTTTATAACTGTACACACTGGGCGGTTAGTAAATCCTTTTAGAAGCTGAACTGGTGTGGAGAGTGGAGAAAATTGCATTTGGATGTAGCTTGTGAGTGTGGACAGATGTCAAATACGAAGTGTCTGAGTTCAAGACTGGGAGATAATAGCTTTACAATGCCACAGCTGGCTTTGGTTGTTCCCTGTGACAATGTTACCTTGCAAAATTAAGGGTAAATGAGCAAATGATGATATGGGTTTAACTGGAGCAAATCCAAAAGATTTCAACTGCAGTTGGGTAAGTATCACTTTGTTTACCTTATACCAATGGACAGGATCTAATCAAAACTGTCAAATAAATGACTATTTTAAAACATTTGGTCCAGGCAAACACCTAGATGTTTGGAGATATATTTTAGACACATAGAGTTGTCTAAATGAGGAAGAAGCTGAGAAAAGGAGTAGGTGGTGTGGAAGGGACAGAACAGAGGAAAGAGCTAGAAGGGGCCAAGTCTGAAGTGAAGGCTTGGGGAAAATAAGTCAAAGTGTTCATACCCTTGGGATACTGAACAAGAAAAAAACCACAGCCTGGAGACTCCCCTTGCCCTGACGCAGGGAGGTAAGCTGTAAAGGGTTCAGGATGGTCCATACAGACAGCAAGCACTGTGGACGGATGCTGTCCCTGCCAAATTGATACCGACCGCATGGTGCTATTTATGGGACTTCAGGAAGTGTTTTTTTCTTTTAAAACTTAGAAAATAAAGGTTAGAAATGGTGTTACCAGCGCATTATTAAAGTTATGAAGTTAAATACTCCAGAGTTTAGAAGTACTAGAAAGGAGCATGTTTGTGCTTCTGCGCGTGTGCTCTGCTGGGCAGGCTTTGACCATGCACAGTTTCTCATAGGACTCATACCAATAGCCCAGGCTCCACTGTGCTGGGCTTACTTCAGCATTTGACCTTGCAGACACATGATGTCTGGGTGGACACTCTGTAATTCTGGGCTGTGGCACTTTCTGCTGAGCTCAGTAGCGCTGGCAGGCAGGAAAATTGTCCAGGACATACCTGATGAATTTATGGTGCCTTCAGGGCTGATGGCCCCTGAGCTGTTGAGTGCTAGATTGCTCTATTAGGTATAGATGAAAATTCTGCCTAAGCCCTTGAGTAGTTTCTTGTGCTGGTATACTGGACTTCGTCCCTAGAACTAAAAAAACCCAACACGTTGCTTAATTAGGAGCATATGATCCTTAACAACCGGGTGGAGCAACAACATGAAGAAAAGGAGAGGGTCAGCACCCAGCAGTCCTGTGCTGCCCTCTGTTATGTATGCTAAACTATAGCTTTGCCGTTATAGAACAACCACCGTATTTCTCCCTTGCATTGGCTCAAGCTGGATGCAACTTTGTTCGCTGCCTGTGAAACGTGAGTTGTGCGAAGGTGTAGCCACGTACGCTGTGGTAAGGGTGCTGCTGGTAGCTGGGGTCCAAGTGGAAAATTTGATTGCTCATTCTGCACTGTTTGCTGGAGTTTTTAACCATCTACTCTTGTAAGGGAATTGTATGTCATGTGAGGTGGTCTCTGGAGGACTTTTCAATGATTGGGGCATAACAGCTGGAAAAGACCATCCACCCACAGAATGATTATTTGTTCCAGAAGAGAGATCAGAGCAACTCAGCTCTTTTCTACTATCAGTTCATATCAGGAGTGTTTCTAACCAGATATGGATCTGAGCTAGATTCCCAAATTCACATACACCTGAACTTCAAAGTAACCTAAATCAGGGACCAGATCCACAGGGCTGAATATTCAAGTTCCTTGAAACAAGGAAGAAGAGAGATGGGCTGGGATAACAGCATGTGCGTGTGCAAGAGAGAAAGAATCATTGATGGAGATGGAAACTATGTTGTGCAGCTCTGGGTTCATCCCTGTTTCCAGCTCCAGCATACATAGAAAGGCTGTTCCCAGCTTTCCAAATCAGGCAGACACAGTCAGTGTATTCATGGATCTGAATCAAGCTACTGTGTGCAGACTCAGTCTCCTTCTGCAGAGTACTTTGATATGAGGGGACCGGCTGTCTTGGGGGATCTCTAATAAGTTATGTTTACTGTGAGGCTGCTGGTTGCAATCTCATCTGCAGAGATTTGTAATGAAGCTGTTGCATGAATGATTGTGGGATTAGCATTTTTGCACATATGGAAAGGTGGAGCACACATTGCTATGTGAGGCTAACCTTGAAAATCAGAGCTAGAAAGAAGGAATGTGGGAAGGAATTAGCTCTGAAGAGAGAAATGTGTATTTTGGTAGGGGAAGCACCATCACTCATTACCTAATGGGCATCAAATGTATTCCTCATACTGCATAAAAGCAAGAGGCTCTCTGGTATGATGATCACAACGCGATGGCACCTGGACCTTTTATCTGAAGCACCAGAAAGGACTGAGGCTGCAGCTGCACAGGATGCTGAGCCACTTGAACAGCTTGCTGCCTGGGCAGGGGAGCCTTCCAGCCATGTGCAGGGGTGCACAGGTTAAACGATCTGCCCCAAACACACGGGGAGGGAGTTCGTGCTGAGAGAGAGAGGTGCTGCTGGCAGTCTGGGTTTGGAGCTCTTCCCCACCATGTGTACACTGAAACACCGTGTGTATGTCTTGAAGAGAGCCCGTTCTACTTAAAAAAGAGGAAAGAAACGGTGTCAAGTGGATGTCCTCCAGTGGTCAGCAAGAGACTGCCTGCTTCTCTGCAACATCCAAGACTTAAATCAGCTACTGTTGGGCTATAAATTTTAAGGTAGACCACTGAGGTAGAGTCAGGATTGGCAAACCAGCCCTCGGAGCTACTCAGTCAAAAATACATCTAACAACAAACTCATGGCATGGATTTCAAAAGAATGAGATAAAACACAGCCAGTGTGATAGTGTTTGTGCACTTTCTGTTTCCTGAGCCTTCAGGTTTCACCTTTTCTCCCCAGCCAGGAGATTCTCAAATTTAACATTTAAAATGAAAGTGCTCCTGTAATTTCTTTACACTTTTAAATGCACGTGTAAATGTGATTTCTTAAATAACTATGAAGCTGAGTGGTTTGTTGAAGATGTCTCAGTAGAAAGTTTTTTAAGTCATATTTATAAACAAATTGCAAATCTCTTCAAATCTATAATTATCTATCACAACTGATGAGCACTGAAAATATCTTCCAAGATACTGTTAACTCTTTAGAGCTGTTTAAACTGTGATTTGTTATACCTTTGTAACTTTGAACAGGGAACTTTAATATGAAGTTTATACTCAGCACTTGACTCTGTGAACTGGATTTAAGGTAAAGAGCAAATACTGTGAAACTGTGATAAAATCTGGAGAACTGGCAGAAGCATACTTGCACAGACAGCAGAGAGCCAAGTGTGAGACACCCTGTACACTCCTATGGGTTGTTCTTTAACATGAACGGCAAGCTGAAAATGCTGGTTGGCTGCCTCAAATGCCAGCCATGCCCGCAGGTTTGTCTCTCAGCACTTCCTTTGCTACCTCTGAGATCTCCAAAACATGTTGAATAAGCTGTGGGCATCACTCCTTCTAGTGCTAGCAGGTAAGTCTGGAGGCGGGGAGACGGCTGCGTTGTACCCAGCTCCTCCATATGTAGGTCGTGCCTGGGGCAGCCCAGTGCAATCCCCGCGCATCCCCTGGCACCCATCTCCAGAAGGACCAGTTAAACTGTTATCAGAGCTGTGGCACTGCTTCTTTACAATTTTCAATGACTATCAATATAAAGGGCAAAAACATTGTCACAACTACTCTTGGATTTTTGCCTGACATGAAGACTGTGAGAATGGCGGGCGCAGCTGCTCCTGGTGTCCAGTGCCCCTCAGCAGAGATCCCACTTGTCTCTTCTGTCAGGATGGATATTTGGAAGATACCTATCTCTCCATTTCATCTAATCTGGATAATATCACACCTCTGACACCATAGCCACCCACAGATATTCTGAGCAATTGGCCAGATGCATGTCCCGATAAGCATGCTATGCCTGTTGCAGCAGATTAAGGCTCACGCACTTAATTAGAAACAGGTGGAAATCTGGCCGGTGGTCCAGCAGCGACAGTGGGAAATATGGAAAAGGGGTATGGTGTGGGTCAAACCCTACCCCTGAGCCTGGTATGGCCCTAGACAGAGCTGGGATCTGAGCATCCATCCTGCAGGAATACTGTTCAGGATCTTTTACGTAGCTCACACTGGTCAGGTGTCCTTGTGCTATATGGGGCACTCCAATCTATCCCTTTGAAGACCATTGAAAATAGACCCTGAAATGTCTTGCTGTGTATTTAAGAAGCCTGACACAAAAGCTTCAAAGGTGGACTTACAGAAACAAATTGCACCTCATAACAAGGATATTTTCTACCGATATGTTGTGGTTTAAGCCCAGCTGGCAACAAAGCACTATGAAGCCGCTCGCTCACTCCTCCCCCTGACCCTGGTGGGATGAGAAGGAGAAAATATAGAGAAAAGCTCGTGGGTTGAGGCAAGGACAGGGAGGGATCACTTACCACTTATGGTCATGGGCAGAAAACAGAGACAACTTGGGGAAAAACCAAAATCACTTTAGTTTACTATAAATCAAATGAAAACAAGGATATTAGGAAGTAAAACCAAACCTTAAAACACCTTCCCTCCACCCCTCCCTCCTTCCTGGCTCAACTCCACTCCCGATTTCTCTCCCTCCTCCCCCTGGTGGTGCAGGGGGATGGGGAATGGGTGTTGGGGTCAGTTCCTCACACCTTGTTTCTGATGGTCCTTCCTCCTCAGGGAGAGGACTCCTCACTCCTCCCCTGCTTCAATGTGGGGTCCCTCCCATGGCAGACAGTCCTCCATGAACTTCTCCAATGTGGGTCCCTTCCCACGGGCTGCAGTTCTTCAGTCACAGACTGCCTCAGCGCAGGCTTTCCCACGGAGTCCCGGCCACCCTGGAGGGCATCCCCCTGCTCCGGTGTGGGCTCCTCTCTCCCAGGGCTGCAGGTGGGCATCTGCTCCCCCACTCCCCTCCATGGGCTGGGGGGGGACAGCCTGCCGTCTCATCTCAACACGGGCTGCAGGGGCATCCCCTCCTCCTCCTCCTTCCTCACTGGCCTCGGTATCTGCAGAGGGGTTCCTCTCACATCCCAATCCCCTACTTGCTGCAGGTTCCCCCTCTTAACTCTGTTCTCCCAGAGGCACTACCACCATCGCTGATGGGCTGGGCCTTGGCCAGCGGCAGGTCCGTCTTGGAGCTGGCTGGCATTAGCTCCATCAGACATGGGGGAAGCTTCTAGCAGCTTCTCACAGAAGCCACCCCTGCAGCCCCCCCCGACTACCAAAACCTTGCCACGCAACCCCCAAACAAGATATATTTCTTGATTAATGCTATTTGGACATGTGGTAACAAAGTGAAAATGTCAGCATAGTCTCCTACAACCTCATTCTTAAGACTTTTGATAGAAAAATAATGTAACATTTCAAGAGAATTCTGCTGCGTCCCCAACTAATCCTTGGCCTCAAGTGTGCTGCAAAGCACATTACAGTGTGTCTGAAGAATGAGAATTACTGCTGGCAGTACAAGGAGGAGCTCAGCGTCAAGGACAACATCCAGTTTTATCATGCTCCCATGTAGCCCATTGAAGATAACAAAAAGAGACTATTCCAACCAGAAATTTTTGTGAATCTCTAGTGTTTAAAATAATACTCTAAAAAATAATCCTGAAGGCTCATGGATGGCAAAGACCTTTGCATACAGTAAATATTTTAATAGCTCATTTTCCAAATTTATTCCTGGCAAACAACACTTACATTTTTTGCTAAGTTTGTTTTGAACCCTGGCTGTATTTATTTTGGGATGAGGAGAACTGCATGATGCTTCTTCTCCATTCCCGAGACTACAGTCAAATGAAGCTGATGAAACACTTTAACATTAACAGTAGAGGCACTCTTTGTTCATCCTTTAGTTCATCTCCTGTGCTAGGTTGAGTAGTATAGTCTTTTCCTTAAGCCTTCCAGGTAGCAACCAAAACATGGAGTCCCTGATTTCTCAAGCTGAGCCCACAGCCTTCCCCAGCTCCTGCTATAGGAGGGATGCTGTGGCACTCCCAGCGCCGCACAGCTCAGCGCACAATGACAGGAGGAGGAAAAGCAAGGTCTTCCCAGTGCCAGAGCATAAGGCATTTCTTCCATGAGACATGTGTGGTTTTGTGGTTCGGGAAAATTTTCAGGGCCTGGCTTTCTATTCCCTGGACTTTTTACTTGTAAACCAAAGAGTCATAGTCAGAATTGCTCAGAGAAAAGGAGCTGAAGTCTTAATTTCAAAGTGAAAAATGCATTTCCAGATAGAGTTTGCACATTTGTGCCTGAAGCCATGGTGTGTACTACCCCCAAAGTGGTGACACAAGCTTGTTTTGCAGAGTTGACAAAGCAAGGCTGAAGCAAGCTCTCACTGAAGGCAGCAGCACAACTCCCATGGGCCTTGAGGGAATCGTAATTTTCTTTAGGAATGGAGATGGGTGAAGTTCTCAGTCATATTTCTAGTGCAACACAGCTCCCGCTGGGCTAATCCCAGAGCCAGCACCACATCTCTTGCAAAGGCAGCCCTGCCTGAGGGAAAACTCCTACCCCTGCCTGCCTCCTCCATTTTCCCTCCCCTGGGTGATGCTGCCCAAAGCAGGACCCCAGAGGCGGATGGAGAGGGAGGGGGCAGGGAGCAACTCACAGCACCTCTGCCTCTCCTACCTGCAAAGCTGGAGTGTCTCAGCTCACCTCTCCAGGCATGTGTGGGAGCAGGGGGGAGTCTCAGCAACCACCCCCATGTCCAGCTGACAAGGCAGGAGTCCCCCAGGCTGTTGGGGGGCAGGGGAGGGAGCAGAATCCCAGGCAATGCCACGGGGCAAATGAGGGAGGAGCATTTATGTAGGTCAGGGAGGTTCATAATTAATTGCTGGAGGATAGGAGAGTATGTGTGGAGGGTGAAGAGCACAAATAAATTAATTTGAGTAACTGGGATTTGGAGAGGGGCTGGATGTGCCATGTTATCAGGCAATTGGCAAGGGCAAGAGTGAGCCTGTGGCTTCACCTTCACCAGCAACACTGAGAAAACAGCAGTGGCCACTGTCACTCCTCACCATCACTCTTTGCTGCTCCTGCATCTTCTCCTTGTGCTAGAGCCACTGCTCTGTATGCGGTAAGTCAGATGAGAGGACTAAACTCCTGGGGAAATAACTCAGCAAAAGGTTTTTTCAAAAAAATCACAAGGTATTTTTCAGCCAGATCAACCATCTGAGCAGGTTTGCTTTCAAGCTGTGCTAGCAGAGTGCAAGTGATGGCACAGGGCAGAAAGAAGGAGGGGAGGGCAAGGAGCTCAGCTGAGCCTGCAGTGCAGGCACAGAGGAAACCCTGGGGTGCCGCAGCCACAGAATGAAAGCCAGTTCCTTTGGGAAACTAATGCTTCTCTCATGCACATGGGAATGAAGTTCAAAGCTGACCTTCAGACAAAATCTTTATTTTCTCAAAATTTGAACAATGATTCTTGAACTTTTGAGATTGGCAATGCTGCAGTTTGTAAGCCTTCGACTCACGGCTTTCCATAGGTTTTTCATCCTTTAAATGACAGCTCTCGCAAGGGGACAGTATCTGCAAAGATGAGTAAGGAAAGAGGAAATTCACAGTAAAACAACCGCGAGTGAATGAAAGGCAGCAAATTCACTGGGAGTGGATGAAATCCAGTGGGGACAGGTTAGCAAACAGAAGCAGGATGACTCACTGCAGGGCAGATCTTGCCCTGAGGATAGTGGGGTCCATCCCCACCACAACTTTATTGCTGTTGGCAAAATTATTCCAAGCTGTATTTTGCCCTCATGCTCAGGGCAACCAGTGGGGTGCTGGACCAGCACGACGCAGCAGGAAGCACTCACTGGCACACCAGCCCCATGGGGATTTCCCCCGCTGTCCCTAGGCTTGTCTTGTTAGCGTTATCTGGATGATCAGGACTAAGGGTACAGCTCTGTCTCCCTATTTCCTTCTCCTTGCTTGTGTGTCCTCTGTCTATTGCACATGTGGGTCCCAGCCTATGCTCCAGATTTGGCATTTCCAGCTTCTTAATTCCCTGCAAATTTCCCTGATGGGGATGCAGTGTTGACTGACCATGCACTTTGATATTCAAGATAAAAGTTGCCATTGTTTGTTGATTTCTTTAAAACCTATGAGATTTTAAATGTTCTTTTTGTCCATAGGGAGTGCTCGCCCATTGCTTTAAGTGGGCTCTGTGACTGCATCCTAGGCTGGCCTGCAGCCACTGGAAGTAGAAATGCTGTAACTGGGGGCCACAACCAGACAGCTGCACTCAGCGCATCCACGCAAGGGTGTGGAAACACACACCAAAGGATGTGCATAGAGCTGAGTTTGGGGAGATGCCTCCTCCCTCCCTGTCTCAAGGCCTCCTCAGCACCTGTGTACTGCCCTGAGGATGTGGGAGGCAGCTCAGGGAGCAGAGGGGATAGGTAGGGAGAAGCCCTGGGAAGGGGGGCGAAAGACACAGGGCAAGGACTGGGGATGGGGCAAGGGCCGGGAAGGAAGAGTGTGGTTTGGGGGAAGAAGGGGCTTTGGGGAAGGGCCAAGAAGCCCAGGGAGGGAGGGAGGCTGGAGACTGGCCTCAGGTCCAGCTGCAGGGTGGTTTCAATGCATCGCACTGCTTTTCCCTCACCAGGATTTGCCACCTTGGCAAAGGTCCCTTGGCGTCCCTGCGTGCTGTGCAAACAGAAAACCGCCTGGTCCGTGCCCGAGCCCTGAGCTTGTTACCCGCAGGCAGAGGACAGAGGACAGGAAGAGACCCTGCCGGAGGCTGGGGTGGCGTGACTGCGGCCACCAGCCCTGCGCCATGCGGCTGGGGGAGACCTGTCCCAGGCAGAGGGTGAGCACTCAGGGAGGGCAGTGGTGGGGCTACCGCCACGGTGTGGACTGAGCTCCAGGTGTGAGGACAGTGCAGCATGGGCCCGACCTCTGTCGTCACCTCCTGGCACTAATCCCTCATCCTTTGGCTGATTTCTGGACCCGATCCAGCATTTTGTGTGTCTTGCAGGAATTGGCAGGCTTTGAAACTGCAGGTTCCTTACTTGGATGAGTGATGAGATGATGAGGATGAGAACTGTGCTGGAGGGAGGGATTTACTGCACCCTCCCAGTATCTCCCAGTGCTGCATTAGTCACAAAGGTCACATCTACTAACAGACAGAGCTGTAGTGTGTGGCAAGCTGGTCACATGCTACCAGCTTCTTGTTTCCACCCAGTAATATGTGCTAAAAGGGAAGTAATTTAGCGTTGGACAATTTCTCTGGGACACAGATGTCTCAAGGCAGGGGAGAATGCTGCTTCCATCTGCTGGTTGACAGAAATGGGGAGTGGAGGGGTAAAACTATTGAAAGAATTTCCCTATATAAACTATTTACTTAAATTCTCTAAGGGGGCATGAGAACAAGAAGTGAAGCAAGAAGCATTCAGAGAAACACTTCTCCTACTGCCTTTGCATTTGCAAGGAGAGAGCACTGGCAGACCCTGCCCAATGTGAGCTTTCTAACAAGACCTCCTCAAATGATGCACTGGGCATCTGCACGCAAGCCAGAATTGCTTGAATAGTGGAAATGAAATGAGCAAACCTGATTCCTGCTATGGAGCACGCCCATGGGGCAAAGACTTGGGTTGCTGCTTGAGGAAGAGTTGGCAGCAGTCAGCACAGCTGCGGGAGGAGGTTGCTCCCCTGGTGCTGGTACAACTGTTAGTGCTGCCGTGCGGTAAATGAGATCAGAGAACTGAGCTGGTTGGAAAATATTTTTTTTCTCCCCCCCGCCCCCGCCTTTCAGCTGGGTGAGTTTTCAGCCAGATCAGTTCCCCAGGCCAGTTCATGGTGCAGCTGCATGTTGGCTTGTGATGGCATGACATGAAGACAGCACAAAAATAGACCGAAGGCACAGATGGGAGAAACTCCTTTCAAAGGAAAGTGCTCACCCAACTACAGCCTGATTGAGCCCTGAAGCTCCTCCTGCCTAACTGTTAACAAAAGCTCTGTTAGGCAGTGTCCTCAGCAATCGTGAGGCTTTGCACTGGGGTAGGTCTGCTCTTCTTCCAAACATCTGTCTTTGCATGCTGTCTTGCCCTCCCCACTGAACATGTGCAAGAGGAGCAGATGTGATAAGGGAGACAAACAGGAGGATGGATACTGCAAAGCTGGGTGAGACCCACCACTGCAACCTCCTGCTGCCAAAACTCATCCTTGAATAGTAAGGATCGAGGTGTGGTCCATGTGGAGATGCCCAGCTTTGCGAAGTGGGTATCTGAGCACGATGCAGGGGAGCAAACGTGATATGAAGGTACACACAGAGATGTCAAACTGCAGTGTCAGAGCCAAATTACTGCAAACTAGTTTTTCCTTTTTTTATCTTAATAATGAAAAGAAGAAACAACCTGAGTTGCCGAAGGCTAGTGGCATTATGCTGAATAACAGGGCCAGGTGGGCCGAATGAGGTAGATGTCTGTAAAGCTCTTCATGGGGATGCTGTCTGTCCATCTGTGCGTGCTGTCCTAGGTACACTGGAAGAAAACTGAGAAATCCTAATAAATTGTGTGAGAAATGACATTACTCTTCCTTGGGTCCAAGAAGCTGATTTCCTCCCAAGCAATATGTTTTACAGGAATCTTTTTGAGCCCTAAGCTGAAGGACATTTTTTAGCAAGCCACTTCCTTTGTGCATTTCCCAGTGCACAGCTGACATGAACAGACATTGCACGTCACAGCCTGGAACGATTTCCAGCCTCGGTGCAGGTCAGTGGCCGTGCCGTGTCTGCAGAGCAATTTGGCACATTTCTAGTTTAACTCAGTAAATCAGATCAGCTTCTGAAAATTATTTTGTTTCCAGCACTCCAAGAAAAGCAGTCTACTTCAGCTGAAAGAATAGAAGACTATTCTCAAAATACTGACCATAATGTGAGGATTTATTGAGAAACTGCATGTGGGAGTCGTAAACCAAACAAACCAAGATCAGTCCTACAGAAAAGCACTACCACAGAACAGGAAGGGCTAATTTCAAGGTCATTACCCGAAATGATTGTTGTCTGTATGAGAGAGAATCATGATATTTAGGAATTTTCACTGGAATGTGAAGCATTCTTCAGTTCTGGGAAGAAATGTATTTTATTTTGCTGATTGATGCAATAATCAGTGCTTTGAGTAACTAATGAATAGTGGTTCTTTTCATTTAAAAGGAATGCTTGGAGGCCATATTCCTTAAACCCACATACCCTTAAGGAAAATTGAAACTATTGGCCTTTTGGGGGGCTTTGCACCTTGCCTTGGTGCCATGACTCTGCAACTTCTCACTACTGGATTGTATCACATTTGGAATGAAGTAGAGGCAACACCGCTTATTTCAAAGTGCCTATTAAAAAGATTGAAAAAATAACTGTGCTGTGGGCAATACCTACAGAGTAGTTATTACTTAGGATCATGCAGACTCTGCAAAGGAATATCTTTAAATTCCAAATTTACCTGGATCCAATCGGACTGAAACCATTCACATCTGGCAGATAGATAACAAACACAGATAAATTGCAAATTCTGCCTGTAGAGACTCACCTGTGCTGTGTCTCCTGATATCTTGGAGATATTCTTTGACCCTGAAACTCCTCACTTGCCTGTTTGCCTTTATGTCTCTAGGGCTTGATCTGCTGGAGTCAGTGGAAGCTTTGCTCCTGATTACAACGGGGCATGTCTGGGCTCAGCCTGAGCATCGATGGAGTCGAAACTGCAGCTTTTCTTCTGCCTTCTTATCTACACCTTTGGACTGCAGTTTAACTGTGCCAGTTTCACCCAAACCCCTGACCTCACCTCCTGTTTCACTGCATGCTGCCACCTTTGCTCCCCTGGGGATCCCCATCTTTACTTGAGTCCTACCTTATCTATTTTCACTCCAGGTAAGAACAGCTGTGCTGGTTCAGACCATCTAACCCATCCATCTACTCTGCCTCCAACAGTGGCCATAAGCAGACTCCGACAAAAATTAAGAACAGACTAACATATAGATTGTTTCTCCCCTAATACTACCACAGCTCCAGCTATTTTCATCTCAGAGGATTTCCTGAACCTGCTGTGGTTTGCCTGTGGCATGGACCCCTCCAAATACTTGGGAGAGCATGTAAGCTCCTTGCAATCCCAGGGTGCTTTGGAGAGGATCTCCTTGGCAGGTCCACTGCCTGCTGCATGACAAACTTCTTCCTTTTGTTTGCTTTGAACTTAGCTCCTAGCAGCTTCATTAGCTGGTCCCTCATTGTCCTGGAGACACAATCAACACTTGATCCCTAGCCATTCTCTCTGTGTTATTAATGATTTCATAGATTTCCGTGTACAGTGTCCCCCATCTCATCTCTTTTCCAACTTGAAAAGCCCCACTCTCCTGCAATGTGCCTTGTACAGAAGTTGTGTCACACTTTTGTTCATCCTGTTACTCTTCTTTGAACCTTTTACAGCTCTTCTCTACCCTTTTTGGGGGCCCAGAACTGCACAGAGTATTCAAGGTGTGGGTGCAAGATGGATTTATACAGCAGCACAGCGATGTTTGCTACTTTATTGGCTTTTCCTTTCCTAATTCCAAACATCTGTTTGTTCTTTGACTGTTACTGAGCAGTGATTTGATACTTTCAAGAAAGTGTCTACAGTAGCTCTACCAAGGCCTCTCTCCTGAATAGCAGCGGTGAGCAGAGAAACCATGATTTATATGTGAAGCTGGAGCAGCTTCTCCCTAAATGCATTCCTTGCTTTACATCTGCCTAGACTGAATTTTATTTGCAATTATATGGGCTGGTCACTCTATCTCTTAAGGTCCTCCTTGAGTTCTTCACCATCTGCCCTCATATTCACTACCAATAACTCTGTATTATCATTAAAGTTTGTGACCTCCCTGCTCACCTCCTCTTGCAGCTCTCCACTCTGGTTTTCCTCTGCTGCTAACCTCTCTGCCCTTTCCCTGCTTTCTCCACTCCAAGGACTCACAGTATCCTTCAGATTTCTTCACTTCGACCCATCATCCTTCACATTTGTCATCTGCAGCCTACACCATCCAGAAAAGCCATACTCCTTCCTCGTACTTGCTGACACTACCAGCACTCTGCTTTGCCAAATGGTTGTAATTGTGGCAAACAGAGTTGTACCAAACCTTTGGTGTCCGGAGGGAGGCTGTCCCTCCTGCAAGCTCTATTGTCAGAGAGAAGGGACAGGACAGGATGCTCCTGCCAGGCAACTGAAGTAACACTTAGGAATTTTTGAAATTACTTATGATGTCATTTTTATTTTTTGAAGGCTTTAGAAAATAAAGTTGTGGGGTTTGTTAACAGGAAAAAGAGGATTTATTATCCTTTTTTGACCCTAGTGGTTAGCCAAAATTTGGATTGTTACAGTTAAATCTTTAGTGCCTGGATTGTTTCAAAACCTAACTGTTTATTTACAAAGAACAGGCACTGCCTTCTTTGCTTAACATGAGGAAGCACTTTGCTCGCAGCTCCAAACTCTTTTCCAGCTAGTAGTTCATACAGTTTGTACTACCAATGCATTTTGCTGGCGTAGCTCAGCTCCCTCAGAAGACTTGTGTCATGTGCCTGCATTTTGGATGGTGGTTCCTATTGTTCCGGATAGTTGATTCCATAAAGGATGTTAATTGTTCCCTTTTGCTTAATAGGAATGAATAGGGCTGCAATACCTTCTGTTTCCAACAAGCTTTAACATGATCTATGATGGAAGGAACTTCATAAGGAGCCAGTGGTCTTCCAGTTGTGTTGATTTTTCAAGAACGAGCATACTCAGTCTGAAAACTCTTCTTCACTACTTTCTTTCACCAGTAAAGCACAGTTCAGTCATGCAGTGTCTTCATCCCACAGACATGCCAACTCTGTGGAAGCCCTGGCAAAATCAAGCCTTGCAGTAGTAATAACATGGAATTCCACCACTGGCAGTAATTTTAACCAGGCTCAAGGCTTCTAGAGATTAACTTCCTGGTTAGTCTTCCCAGTTGAAAAGCAGAAAGTAGTACCTTGTACCTTTTCTTGTTTTCAAGGATTTGTAAGTGGACTGTCTCTAATGAAAAGGTTGGGGAGACAAGGAGTTAATTTGGAAATTAGAGTTGGCTTCAATGACATTCAGAAACTGTCACATCCTTTTTGCATGACATACAAAATTTTCAATAGGTCTGTGCAATTCCAAAAAATGAATGTGGCAACCGCTGACTCCAGCTCCTGGCTCCAGCCCTTTGCTTCTCCTCCATTTGGGAACATCTCATGGTCTTTTCCAGTGATACTTCTCATGGGGACAGTGTGATTTTTCCTCCCTCCTTTCAGACTGTTCTCTGAGCACCTGAGCTAAGTGACACAGTTCTGAGCAGTCCTCCTACAGCTTGCTCACATTTTTTATGTTGCCCAGCTTCACTGCTCATAACCACATTCAAACACAGCCATGCCTTACAGACCAGCCAAGCACTACCATGGTAATTCTCCACTCGCAATTCTCTTATCTCTGCATGGTGTAACACAACTCATTGCACTGATGCTAGCCTGCACAGCAGGAGGAGATGGCGTTGCTCCTGCAATCCAGGGATGTTTTGTTCAGTGGTTGGGCTTCTTCTCAGTTACGTGCTAGCAAGACATGCTCTCTGCTCTGCTTCAGAGGGGACAGCACAGGGCCCTCGCTAACTGCCACCTTCTGCTGCCCGCTCTCCAATGCAGAGGATACAAATGCTGTTTCTCAAGACACAGCACTGCTTTTCATGTTACTAGTAGGGTCAGAAGAGAACGGGATCTGTTGCCCATAGAAAATGCACTCTTTCTGGAGAAGGTGTTTATGGCTGCCGTCCTTGCTGTCTGGCAGAGCACCCATGCGGCAGGACAAGCCTGGTACCTGCTAGATCACTTCTGCCTAAGGAACTCTGGCAGCGTGATCCAGCGCTGTACCCATTGAATAACCTTCCCTAGCACAGCCCTGATGTTTTTAACAGCTGAGCACTGACTTTAGGCATTTTTGCACAAGGCATAAGCGGGGAGGGATGGGACCCTGGACAGACTTCTTTCTCTTTGAGAACACACTGACCAGCTCTACATCCAGGGAGGGAAGGAGGCAGTGGTGTTGCCTCCTGCTGTTAAACTCCCACTGCCGAGAGAAGAAGGGTGTCAATGGAAATGAGACATCCTGATCTGGGAACAAATGACTGATTTTATCCAGGCCCATGTGAGATGGCTCTGCAACAGAAAGATGGACAAGGGCTGATGTTGCAATGACTTCCGCTAGCAACCATCAGCAGTTACTGCTGCACGAGAGTTTCTGTAGTAATCTCAGGCTTTCAAGCATTTATTAACTAGTGAAAAATCCTTTCTTTGGCTGAAATTTGGCCCATGAAATAGGAATATATTAGGAATACCATTGCGCCTTTTTTTCACCCAAAAAAGTCTTGTGGTTTTCTGTTCTTGTTTTGGGGATTCCTGTTCTCATTTGGGGGGTTCCTTCTGGCTATTGCAAATGCAAAAGCAATTCAGATCATATTGACATTTTCTTATGTTTTCCCATGTCTAAGAGCATTATTAATGGATTTAGAGAGCTTGTCACTTGTTAATCTCTATGTGTCATACAAAAAAGAGATCACTATTATATATAGTCTAGTTTCTGTTTTCATTTCTTGCTGACTTATCTCCTCTTGAGTACGGGCTTGCAACAGTTGCTGTTGCAGGCTTATTACCCATAGCCTACATCTGCATTTGCACAACAAACTGGAACAAAAGCAGTGGATGGAATATGTCTTTCTGGATAAAAACGGACTTAATTCTCTATTGCCTTTTACTTGGGTAAAACAAGCACAATGACCCCATATCATTGTATGCCATGGCACTGTATGTCACGTAAGCAGCTCTACAAAATGCAAAGCAGTGCAAAGGAGTGCCTGGGGGCATCGTACAGCTCCAGAGTCCTTTGACTCTTTGTGGTCGAAGAGTCACTCAGGTCCATCTCACACCTGAGTGGTATTACCTTTTCTTTAAAGTTTTGTAATAATGGAAAGACACTACACTAAAAAAAAAACCACCAAACCTTTGACTGACTTGGACTCGTACAGGCCCATGAGTTACGATGAAACCATTCTTTTTATTGGAAAATTCTCATGATCCTTGCTGCAAATATGAAAATGCAACATGGCTTGTTATGTGTTAAGTTTGTACTCTGAAGTATTTTGTTAGAAACTAGTGATCTTGTCTCTCAGATGCAATTAATAGACATTTCCTATAGCATATGTGATGAAAGTAATTGCATTTCCTCAAACGATAAAGTAATAGTGCTCTACACATTTATTAATCATTGCCTTGCTGTTTAGTTCATCCTTAATCCAATAATAAACCTTTAGTTGTTCAACTCTGAGAAAATCTTTTTGGTATCAAAACCCTGACAAAATTCATAGGGTTTTTGAGAGGGGAAGTAGCTCTGTGTTTGTAGATTCAGATTCCGCTGATGATTAGCTCTTAGTACACAATAACTTAGAGCTTATACAAACAGCAGTTTTTGCAAAATTTGGCTTTGAATTTGCAATGCCGTAAGTCATTTGCACACTAACTCCACAAATAGCCACTCTTAGGCCAAAAAATATATACATATATGTGTTTTCCTTAGGTTTTATTTCAACCAGACAAATCTTCTGATGCAGTTTGAGCAGCAGCTCAACCTGAAGTGGAGGCCAGGAGCCCACAGTGGAGGGTGGGAAGGGCGAAGTACTGCATCAACCACTGCAGTTAAACGAAATGCTTGTTAATCTTTGCCCTTAGCGTGCAACAAGCGTGAGGGAATGAGCTCTCATCTGGAAGAGTATTTGGAGAGAAGTAGCAAACATGCTATAAATTAACACCCTTGCCGGCTTAATGGAAACCTTCCTGCCTTAACCTGCTAGACAGGGGTGTGATTGATCCCACTACCCAGCAGTGCTCCCTACCACAGAGGAAATCTGTATGTGCTGTAACGGATGGGTGGAAATGAGTGCAGTGGGAGCAGCTGTCCCAGCCAAAGACCTGGCTGCGTCCACAGCACTCCCTGCAGCACTGGGATCGCTGGGTGCTACACCTCTGCATGAGCTGTGATTTAAACAAATCATAAACAGCCTGAGCGTGCTGGGGTTCGGCTGGACTCGGCTTGCTCTTTGCCTCTGAAGCTTCTTATTACCAGGAACCCAACTACAGACATGTAGCTGCTTTCATGCAATGTCCTGCCAGGCTGGGTCACAAATGCACTACTGAGAGCATGGGTCTACTCCCGTATCTACCACCGGGTCCTCCTCTGCATCTCTGTGGGAGACATCAGTCCCTCCTCTTTATTACAAGGAATTCTGTGCAATGAATTGCTAAACCATCCGGCGTCTCAGCCATCTGGGAGATGACTATAAAGGCAATTGCTCTGTCAGCTCTTTCTCATGCCTTTTCTGTGGATGTGCATGCATAATCCCACCGAGGGCTCTAGGCTAGCAGATTGTTTTGTTATAATCAATGACAAGTTTGCTAAAAATGAGTGTCTTGCTGTTGTCATTTTATATATATTTTTGAGGGGTGCTATCTATGAGGTTGGGGTTGGGGACCTGGGGAACGCCATGCAGTGGGATCAAATGAGAAGGCACCAGAAGTCTTTTGGTCTCCTTTAATACTGGTCTGAATCTGCCCTGGTTAATACTGAAAAAAAGTTGTTTCCAGCAGCTTGGCTTGCAGGAATGAACTGGGAGGATCAGTCCAAAGCTGGCCTTTGTGGTCAGGAGGAGGTGTTTTATACACAAGCCTTCTGCTGGTGCAAACAGTAGGGGAAGGGTATTTCCTTCAGCTGGGGCTGAGCAAAGTGAGAAGGAGCAGGGAGAGGTGGTGGTGCTCATCTTGCTGACATGCCCTACAGTATGTTGTGACCAGGACCTCGTCTTTGCATGGGACTTTATACTGCAAATAGCTATTGCTTGTTTGCTTTTTGGTGAGGAAACAAGACCTTTTTAAATAGCAATAGGGAGCAGTTTCCAGTGCTCGTGGGCTGGGTACTCCTGGTGCCACTACTGGTAGAGGTTAAGGGCAAACTGGGTTGTGGAGACACAAATAAACTTGCATGTAGGTAGCTGGCCTGTCTCTCTAACCTTGTCTCAGTGTTCCCGGCGTGAATGGCCGTGCCAGCCTACCAGCAAGGGCTTCCCATGTGCGAGAGAGGGTGCAAATGAAGGATCAAGGTGCTCAAGTCAAGAGAGATTTTGGTAAAAGTGTGAAAAGGAAGAAGCTGCTGCAACATTTCCTCTCTTGAGCAAAAGGCAGCTCAGCTCTCTGTGCAGCTGAACTCTGTGCAGGTCCTGGAGCCCATATCAAGCATCAAGCAAAGGTGCTGGCACTGGGAGAGGCAAGGCAGGAGCAGAGGCAGGCAGTGTGACAAGCAGCAGTGGCAGGAGCTGCTCCCACCCACCTCACCTCCCTGGCCCGGTTGCTGGGGGGGCGGGGCCTTAAGAAAAATACTGTTTGTTTGTCATTGGTTCATATTTGGGAGTAGGGAAAATTAGGTCACTGAGCACCAGTTTAGCATAATTTTCCTGTGTTTCTAGGTGGCGGCTTGGATCAAGGCTATTTATAAGGACAGTTTTAAAACCGAGGTCAGGCCTTGTTGCTGGCTGTGACGGCTGGCAGGTTTGCCCTCTAATCCTACTCCTGCTTTTGCATCTCTTTTGTCTGCACAACTTTGGATGAAATATTCCCGTTCTGTTCATGGCTTGGTTTTACACTTCTGTTAAACAAGAAAAATAAACGTGCTATGTGATGGAGCTTGCTTGTTCTTCATCAGATGTGACCTTACACATGTAGAAAGTGCTTTACACCCCCCCTTAAAAAAAAAAAAAAAGGGCAAAAGCAAGTTGGAGTCATAGCAACCTAGAGGCAAAAGCTACCAGGAAGACAAAATGTCATCCAAACACAGCAGCGTCTGAGCCACAGGACGGGAACAGAAGCAGCTCTCCAGCAGCGGCAGCCTGCCAAGAAATCAGGTGCTGCTGTGGCTACTGCCATCAAGTTTTTGTTTTTTTTAACTGTGTCACTTGAAACATGGCTGTGAGCATAATCCAAAGAGAAAGGCAGGGCAGAGGAGGGCAGTGGGCAGCCCTCCCACCAGGCTGTCTCTTGCAGCTCCAGCTCCGCCTGCCCTCTCCTAGCTGCCTGCATTGACACATAGCTGTATTTAAACACTTCTCTCTTCTCCTGTCTTCTGCTGGTGCTTTCTCATGGAAACCTCTGCCTTTTTGCTGATGAACAGGGAGAAGGTGAGCACTTCTCATGGCTTTCTCCATTCCCAGGGATGGAGGCTCTCCAGGCCTCTAATGGCATCTTAAATGCCCAAATCCAAATTTCTTTCAAGCCTTTCTCTATTGAAATGAGTAATACCTCATGCATCAGATGATAGCCATGCTAGAGCCACAAGGATTTGGCATTTGCAGATACATGCAGGAGGAAATGCAATGAAAGGAACCATTTCCTCAGGAACTGTATCTACCGAGGACTGTATTTATGTTAACCCTGGCTATCACATTTCAGCCTGGTGCAGCATGCCACCTATGCAAGACTATGTTTTTCAACAGATAGATTGTATCTCGGGGGGCTTTCCTGATCTCTGGCTGCTGCTTGGCTCACAAAAGTGCCCAGGTCCTGACCAAGCCTTGCTTCTCTGGTGGATTTCTCCCATGTTCCTGCCCATCAGGGGTGCCCACGAGGTTGTTTTGATCAGGGGGTGCAACAACTGCTGCAAGATGGGGAAAACACTGCAATGCCTCCAAATACCTGTTTGCTTTTTAAGCTTCTGCCTGCTGTTTTGGCAGGTGGCTAGCGTGTGCTGGGAGCTTTCAAATCCTTCCCCTGCTTAACATGGCATTACCTCCCCTGTCCGCACCAAGCTGGCACCGCCTGGTATTTCTGCCAATGTGAACACCTGTGTTGGTTGAAGTCCCATAATTATGCTAATTTTCAGGCACCACTTGTACCATTACTTGGCCTAGTCCTTAATTACATGAACGGTGATACTGGATAGTGTAATAGTCTCCCCTTATACTTCAATAAGGACATTTCCACTGCAAAGGTAATACCATAAGAGGTAATTATTCAATGGCTCTTTTAAGAAGCAACAAAGAGAGGAAGAATTTGCCTTTAAAGAAACAAAACTGCCTGTCTGAGTGGGTGCATGGCAGCACAGCAGCTCCTGGCCTGGCAGCCTCACACCCAGCAGCACCAGGCAAGCCACTGGACAGCTGCTCCAGCTGCACTCACTGCCACGAGCTCCTAAGTCTTATGGCCAGAGAAAATAATGGAAAATTTTGTGTTATGGAGTACGTAACTCACTTGAGACTGAGCTTTGCAGAGACTGCTTAGCTTGCTTCCCATGTTCCCTCGTCTTGCAAGTCCTTTTCTGAATAGGAAGCAAAAAAAAAAACCAACCCAAAACCAAAAAAGGAAGCTATTCCTCTGGAGTGCTTTGATGAGTGCTATTTGTAAACCCTTTAAATTAGTTTTTCCTGTCATGGAAGCCTCGGAGGCCAGTATGTGCTCTTTGTGGGGTGTTTGCAATGAGACGTGGCCACATCTGTGGAGTATTCCCGTGTTGGAATTCCTGCCCCTCCGCCGCGTCAGAAATAGGCCCGGCTGGCAGAAGCCGAACCTTTCAAAGCAACCATCAGTTTTGTATATCTGTGATTTTGGTTTGAGGGTTTGGGTTAACACGCACACACGCACACACGCACACACACACCCCACACCCCCCATTTAATTCACAGAACACTTCTCCAATTAGCCCTGAGTGACTGACAGCTTAGTCACTTCTGCTGAATACTCTGGAAGTCACTGCAAGGAAGTGTTTACCAAGTTTTAAAGGAAAATTGAGCCTGCCCTCTAGCTGCTGAGCGCACACACATCCCCGCTTCCTTGGCTTTCCCGCAGCAGGCAGGACTTGGAATCAGTTCTGCTTCCCCCCCTCAGGCTTCCTGGGCTCTGCTGCCTCCTGCCCTGCTCAGGGGCTGCAGCCGGGTTTGCTGCGGGCTTCCCCTGCACCGACGTGACCACCTGGATGGCCATTGACTGAGAAAGTACGACGGCCTGACTTTTGCACAGTAAAGCTGATTCTCCAAGCCACAGGGCAGCAGTTTGTGGCGTTAAGTTCGCCTGCGTTGCCTTCATGATGGTGGGGAACCAGGTCTTGAAGGGCAGGACCATTTCTCGCAGCCCTCGGAGCCTGGTGATGCATAGCACCTACGGTCAGCATCTGAATTTAAACCAGGGGTAAGGTAAGGACCACAGCAAAACCAGGTTCGAGTGCCAGTGCAGATATGTGTAAAGACGTTATTTGGATAAATCAATCTTGAAAAATGCAGCAGAAAGCAAGAGGTCTTGCTTTGGGGGACTGATACTCTAAAAGCATAATGCCCCTGAAATGCCAGAAAGGTTCAGAATTTTGGAGTTTTAAATGATGAGAAGACAAATTGATGCTTGTACTTATATATACTGGCACAAAGGCACACAGCATCGTACAAACAGATTGCCATACAAATCAGAGGCAGGGGCTGTGGATTAAGAAGCTAATGGCTTGAGACACGTGTTGCTTCAAGAAGTGGGGTGCACCTTGAAGATCTTCTGAATTTCAGGACTGATTAATTAAATTGACTGTGAGGAAACAGCAACTCAAAGTGTGGCTGGATAGAGAAGTAGTTCAGAAAAAGTAGGGGAAAGAGGGAAGATTGCACGGTAAGGATCTTTCCACAGTGTTTCCTCACTTTCTGTCTGTTGTTCTGGAGTTCAGCTAAAAGGCCCAGAATACAAGATCTGTCCCTTAGCTTATCATAATGTAGGAAAAAAAAGAAGAAACCATGTATGGAGGAGAAAAAGGAGCACTTTCCCCCCTCTCATACTGGGCAGTTGCTATATGTATTCTGCTTAGCTACATTGGCGAGGGGAGAAATGATCTTAGGGATGTCAGCACAGTTCTTTGTTTGTTGTCTGTGGTGAAGCCTGGCAGTGGCCATTCACAAACACAAAGTAATTTCTCCAAATGGTCTGAAAGGAAAAAATGGTAAATCATTTCAGAAATGTTGAAAGAGTTGCTTTGGTTTTGTTTTGGGGTTTATTTTTCTTTTTTTTTTTTTTTTTTTTATTTCAGAAAAGTCAAAGAGTTTTTTGCAGAAAAAGGAAACATCTGGCACTTTCAACATGGACTATTCTGTTTTCAAGCATTTGAAATGAAAGACAACAAACTGATGTTTGGGGAAAGTGGCTTCTTTTTTACTGCTGCCTCTGCCTAATGCAAGTGCTAGAGATAACATGGATCAGGTCCGGATTCTTTCTTTGCCTGGCGTGACTTGGACACCCATTGTCCAAATTTAATGATGACAAAATTCTTCCTTTCATAACTGCAAATATGTGCTCTGTGTCCTGTGACAAGGCATCCTGGCTGGAGCTGGGCTCATCCCGAGTGACCGCGGTGCTGGCAGTCCTCAAAGGGTTTCCATTGACCTCTTCTGCAGACACCATCTCAATTTGCTGGCAGCACTTTGGGGCTGACTGAGGCACAGAGGTATTTATTAACACAGTGGTTAGGCCACTGTGATGAGAAGGGAGCAAGACTAATCAAATTAACTCTTTTTGAGACAAAACATAGTTCCTAACCAAAACTTCCTATTTCTTGGAGAAACGGCCTAACAGCAGGGCTATGGTTACACCTTCTGTCTCAATGAAAATGGCTGTAGGGCACTCAAAAAGTAGCTGTTGAGCTGAGCAATAAAATCCTCCCTGGCCCTTGTAAGAAGCTAGGAAGGGGGAAAGGGGAAGACCACTTTAAACCTTTGTGGTTTAATTTTTTTCTTGGAAAACTTGGATTTTAACTAACCTGTGAATTTTGTGGCAAGTGTCTGCCATCACTGAATGCTTAAAAGTAAAATGTACAGCCTCCTCTCCACCAGACATTTGGTTCAGGTGGTGAGACAGAGGGGTAAGGTGGGCAGTCAAAGGGGGTTGGTCTCCAGGAAGGCTTTGAACAAGATGGGCACACAGGAGAGAGCTCTAAGCAAAGCCCAAGGTGGTGGAAATTTCTTGTGGGCGTCTCTGAGGATGCAATGAGGAGTGAGAACTTGCTGGGGCTGATGCGAGTCGGCTCTTGGGACGGGCCGTTGCGGGGGAGGTTTGCAGCGGTGCCGGGGGTGCGTTGCAGTGCCCTGCACCTCGGCTTACTTCTTCAGTAGCAAGGTTGAGACATACGGAACAACTGGCAGAAGCAGCGTGTCTGAAAGTCATGTTTAATAAGGAATTTCCCACTTCGAAAGCCACTAGGTGGCATATGAGGTGTAGCAGAAAGGAAGCACAGTAGCTGAGGCAGAAGAAGCCTCAGTGGTCAGGCATGCCTGGAAGGGCCATCACCTGGCCCGGGCATCGTTGCGCAAGACAAAGCTTGTTGCAGTAACTTCATATTCTAACATGTCACAAACGTGTGGGTGTTGTGGGTTTTTTTCTCTTTAAAAAAAAGGAAAAAAAGTTAGGTTTTTATGGGACACGGTCTGTTAACAGGCAGGAACCAGCCCTTGGTTCTCCATGGGGACCTCCCAGCATGCCTCTGCCTCCCTCGGGCTGCAACCCAGGGGATGTAGCCACCCACCTCCGTGGAAGGCCATGTCTGGGCCTTTGTAGCAGTTACCAGTTACCTCCTGCTGTGTGTTCACTCTGAGTTTAAACAGAGTGTTATTCTACATGAACATTCACCAGCTAGGAATTTGTCTGTGGCCAAATATATTTTATAAAGGTCACTGAACAGCCACCATTAGTCTCTACCTACTATTGCAGGGTATGGTGCTGAAGCAGTTGTCCAGCTCTGTCACCTCTGTCTTGTATTGAACCATTTGGTCATTTTTTGTGAGTTTTTTGTTTGTGCTCTTATTTGTTTTTAATTCTCAAATTGAACAAACTCCAACAAAGATCCCATGCAAACCCAGCTGACTAATCAAGGCTACTTATTTTTAGCCATGGGTCACAAAACCATCTTTGTTTCAGTAGCTAAAATCATCTTCTACAATGAAGATTCGTTCCTCCAGTGGTATTTGCAAGTAATGCCACAGAGGTCTCTTAAAGTCCCCCAGTGCAGCTTTGGTATATGCCAGCTTGGAAACAACCCTCTGAATCCTGGCCCTCTGAATCACTTGGTCATGGCACAGAATGATATTTTCTCCCAGCTATTCAGCTTGCAGAAACTTTGTCATTTGGAAGAGAAAACTTAGTTAATCAACTGATAGAATAATGTGTTGAAATATAGGAAAAATAAAGGATACCTCTAAAAAAAAAAGTGGAAGCTTAAGTAGCCCTGGCTATACACAGCAGGATACAGGTTCCACCTACTAATGAGTCCTGGTTTCTAGGAAGAAAAAGGCAGAGAAGTGTTTGGAAAGGCAAAGATGGGAATTAGGCACCTTACTTCTGCACTGGACAAAGTTTGTACAAGTGCCACCAGCCACCCATGAAAGCTGTAGGTTGAACGTGTGAAAGGTGAGGGCAGGGACATGTTCCCACTCTATTGCTTGCAATGAGAACTGAGCCCCTAATTTGATTATGAATTACAGGGGCCCATCATTAGCCCTGGAGATGGCTTGCTGCCTTCGTCTTTCTGTGCCAGCCAGTATGTGGGTAGTATTGGCTGGATGGTCTCCATCTGAGTCCTACACAGCTATCAAGGACTGTCAAGACATATATGCTTTCTGCTACTTGAAGTCTTGAGTGCATTTATAAATGAAGCAACAGTTTAGAAGTTTTAGGAAAGACTTTCTGGTTTGACTACATGCGCTTTTTCAGCATAAACACCATTTAGGGCTTTTCAAAGTAAACCAAAGTGGTTGCTGTTGTAATTTCAGCATTACCTGTCAAAACACCCCTCTTGGTGGTTCTCTTCCTATGGCATGTAGGCCTGTGTGGCTGGCTTTTGGCTCTGCAGTTCAGAATGATCTGTAGAAGTGAGCAAAAAGATGAAAGCCAATTTTTAAAAAACAAAGCCAAACCCCAACCAAACAAGCTGTTTAGTAATTTCTGGCTTAATTTCTCCTTTTGTCTAAGGATTCAGGCTGTAACAATTGGGCACGGGGGCTCTGTATGTTTTTCCTAGTTCAAAGTAAATAGCTCTGTTGTGTGGGAGCAGTGATAGACCTATACTGGGTTATTTAGATTAGCAATAAGAAAACATGCATAAAAATGTTGAGGTAGCATTGGATTTACTGTAAAGAGAGAAGGTCCTAAAGGAGCCCAAACTGCCTGTCTCCAATAATTGTTGTCTCCTGCACTCTACTTACTTCTGGCATGTTGCCCTCTCCCTGCCTTCTGCAGAGTGCTTCAGCTTATTTCCAGCTCTGCCAACAAGTGCTTCCCCAGCTGAGGACCCAGCTACCGCTCCAACCCTGTTAGATAATGAGCATGCCCTTGGCATTTAAATTCATATAAATTAAAGGACAACTAACTCACCAACTGGTGTCCCAGACTGTGCAGTAAGAAGTAGGTAAACTCTGTATTGCCTAAAGTAGAAGAGGATTTACTCTTAAATGCATTTACTTTTGACATGCTGATGCTGCATGCTGTAGCAACACAGGCATGGAGACCTTCTTGTCACAGGAACAGACTGTGGAGCAGAAACCCCCATGAGGAACACCCAGATGGAGGTGGTTTTGCTCTCACAGATGTCTGAGAAATCAGAAATGGCCACCGTCCACTTTAGGATGAACCCAAATTCCTGGGCCCTTTGCTGTTTAACAGAAAGGTCACAGAGACCTTTCTCACCTCTGTAACAGCCTAGAGGTCATCAGAAAGGCATTTACTGGGCAATGACAGACCAAGAGTCAGTCCCTGCTCATGCCTGGTTTCAGGCTGGAGCTCTGCACCCTCTTGCCCACACCCAGCAGGATGGGATAAAGTATGCCAAGGAGGCTCCCCTTCCTTGAGGAGAGTGGTTCCACCTTATTCTAGTTAAAGTTTATTTGCAGAAAGCTCAGCCCTTGCTTTCCTACAGCCTGCCTGCTCTCCTCCCAGCAGGCTGTCTGCTCTCCCAGAACTGGGGATGGTCTCTCTCGCCTGGAGCAGAGATTGCGTGCCCACATTTACGTAGCACTATGGCCTTAGGTTGGTTGCCTGGACTGCTGCCTTCAAATTTTTTACATTTGTCCTCTAATGATGAGTTTAATCAATTCCCAGCAATGTCAACTTCAGCTGGGTTTTGACAGCAAAACAGGCTGCTGGCTAGGTGCTAGTAGGTGAAGTTAGAGAAACACAAAGTGGACTAGAGGAGGAGACCCCACATTGATCATAAGGAAGGATGCTGCAACGGACTGACTGGGACCCCAGGTCTGGGCTCTGGCCATATCACATCTGACCTGTTCTGGAGGGTCTTGGCTACATGAGCTGGGCTTCCAAAACCCCAGCAGCTATGAGCAGAGGTTTTTTCTGCTGCTATTGCAACACCAGTTTCCCCAAGAATTTTAGCTGAGCTCACCACTGATCCACCCAGACTCCTTGAAAAAAGATCATTCTAGCTCCACTTCTGGAAAGAGGCCTGATCCAACCTCAGTGATGGAAGGCACAGATAGGGAGGGGCCCTGGTCTTTGGCCTTAGGCCACACCAGCAATAAGGACATGCCTGCAGCACTCTGTCAGCAGGGATGGTTGTTTTCTACAACTACAACAATTTTTTTTTCTAAGTTTTCTGCAGTGTTGACTAAGAGAATTGTCTCGCCCTACACTCTTAGCCAAAACATCTAATCTGGCAAAACTTTGCAAAGTAGAGGCTGATCCAGGGTTCGTGCTTTGATATTGCAGTAGAAATGTTTCTTAGGACTGTGGGAAAAGAGTAAGGTTCCTCAGGCAGTAATAGGTTTGGGTGGCATTTCAGCAAAGAAGCTCATGATCACGTGTTTAATTTTCAAGTTGAAGCTTTTAGTGCATGTTCCTAGCTAAAGGGTCAACTTTGGATTTCCAGGCACTGTGTTGAGCTATGTGGTACAAACCAGAGGCAGCTCACTTGCAGAACACGGGGCAAGAATCTGCAGGTCTTCTTCACAGGAAGGTCCATAATGTAAAGAATCAGAATAAGATCACAATTAAAAAAGATTTGGAAGCATTCAAATTTTGCATGTTGAGTGCTGAAATGTTTTGAATGTTGAAATATATTTATTAGACTATGAAATAAAAATATTCTGTTCTGGCAGTGCCAAAATAGAACTTCCAGCCTTAATCAAATGGGTGTTTACATTTTTTTCCTATGAAATGTCACTGAAATCATCCTGTTTCCTGGGGATTCTGGATTTCAACACAACTGTGTTTTCCTATGCACTCCATTCTGTCAGAAAATTTCCAGCTCTTTCTAGCTACGGCTATTGGCTAATACAGAATTGGTCTGTCTACCTGCTGTACAGTTTTGCTCTAAGAAATTCCCTCAACCACAGCTTTTTAATAAAAGCTGCACTGATGCATGTATGTTTGAAATCAGATTAGAAACATCCTCCCTGCAGTGTGCCATATTCTGAAAGAGCATTATCATTACAATAAAATCTCTCTTTTCTTTCATCTGTGACCTACTTTACAGTAATTTCTGTCAAAAAGCATAAATATCTGCTGAATAAAACTCTATGCATTGTACCTTTTATCATAATTTTTTTTATTAACCTTAATGAATGAACATCTCAGAAGTCCAGCTGGCACCTAAGGTGATGCTCATTGCATGTTTTGGGCACCTGAGGAACCGGGGAAGTAAGGGTCTGACATGCCGGACGCGTTACCATTCGAGCCTGTAGCAGAGCCTGTGAGACCAGCAGCAGCAGCGTAATTTCCCAGAAGCTTGAGACAGTTCCGTTTCACTGTCAGGTGCCTTCTCCTGAACTTAGTCATAAAATAACTGTGGGGGGAAAAACAACTCTTCTCGCGTGAAGGCTGTGGAAAGCCTTAAGATGGTTTGCCCTTTTTCAATTCCCATACAATCTATTAGTACATGTGATGCAATGTTTTACTGTAATATTTAGGAGATTCAAATTGCAATGTGCCAGGAAGTGAAGCAGTAAAGAGGAAAAGGAGGGAAGTCAAAATAGTTCCAGATCCTCTGCTTGTCCTTGAGTTCCTCTGCCAAAATGCGGTGCTTGCACTGCCCTGTATTTTTAGTTTCCGTTATCACGAGGCAGAAGAGCTGGATAGATCCCAGGAAAACTAACAGACTGACCAACTATGTAGGGGCACAGTAAATAGGAATAGTCTTTATGTCCTGACAACTGTACCAATACACAAGGTGAGGAAGGAAAGACTCTTCTGAGTAATTGTTCTGTAACTGCACATGCAAGAAGTGACAGAAGACAAAACATTTTTCCACTTGCAAATGTTATTTTTTTAGGGGGCCTTCTTTTCCTCCTGCAATGATGTGGCGACATGTTATAAACATGAATAGAACAATGAGTAATATGTCCTAGTTAGAGGGCCAGAAACAGACCTCCTTAAGCCACAGAACAGAAATGCATTTTTGAATGTGTTTCTACCATCCCACTGTAGTGGTTAGATTTGCTGAAAAAAATTCTCAAGGGCTTTTCATTCGATTTTGTTTTGTTTTGTTTTATTTTATTTTATTTTATTTCTTGCATTCTAGCAGTTGAAGTTGATAGTAATGGCAGCAGCCATAGAGTGTAATTATTACAGTTGCTGTTCTGATTTTGGTTTAAGTTCCTTGAAGGCAAGGCTTTTATGAGCTGCAAATCAAGGGCACTCTGGTGAGTGCTTTCCTGGCTTCCAGAGAGCGATCAGCAGTGACAGCTAAAGATCCCATCTATTATTTATCAGCTTTATCATAGTTTTGAGTTTTGCCCTTTATATCATGCAGGCAGTGGAGTGGAGTAATAAAACACCTCTGCATGGGAGATGATTTAACATCACATGGATTGATCCAAAAATAAACCTGACCAGCATCCAGGTACAGGATGGACACTAGAAGCTTTATGGAAGAGGTGGATTGCCAAATGCTGGGGTTTCTTTATTGATCGCTCCTCATGATACCTTTCATTTTTTAAAAACTGGAACATTCATCCGTGCTGAAAATCAGAAAAGGCACTTTCATTGCCCATTTCTGCAGAGGATGGTGGGCAAGCATGTGCCAGACACTACTGTTACTACCAGATGAGCTATGTCAGCATGGAAAAATGACCTTTCTAGGACTGATCCTGGGTTAATTTTCCATGGAAAAGCCTGGCTGCTCCCCTGTCACTCCAGGACACCCCATCTGTGGGAGCAGCGTGCTTCCTCCCAGGCTGGCACTCAGTGCCTGGTGTGCTGCACCAGGAGGTGCTGGTCCATGGTGGTCCCCAGGCACTCAGACTCTGTAAAGTATCATTTTAAACGCTGTTCATTAGAGCTAACACTATAAAGATAAAATAGCATAGATAATCTTACATCCCTTTAGATGCCAGGAACCCCAAACTGTGCACCCACATGCAGCACTCCATGCAGACCCCTCCGCAGAGAGGGATACCCCAATTTGGTCAATTGAGCTGTTACAGGATTTTCTTACAAGATAACAATTCAGCTCATCATTCCTGCTGTCAAACAGAAAGGATGTTCACATCACAACTTCATGCTGCACTTTTGGACAAAGGCAAGGCCACACTGGCGGCATAATGGCTGGTACCAAGTGGGAGCTGCCCGCAGGCTCCTGCGTTACAACATGATGGTGAAATTTGTCCTGCACCCGCGCGTACCCCAGCACAGGGACTCAGCGCATGCACAGGCTAATTGCTCTGTGGGTCACTAGCTCCTCTATGCACGGTGCTCCTCCGGTCAGGATCACCGCACCAAGGCTTCCCCGCACCCTGGTCTCTTGCAGAAGCTGTCCTGGCCAGCAGCGGTGCAGGGGGGGCTCCCAAGGGGGACCTACAGCAGCACCATGGTGCCGCAGACCCGCTCTGCACCAGGACGTCATGTGCCAGTCACCCTGCATATCCACCAGGCTGCCGGCGGTGGTAATTATGACTCGGGCATATGGGCTAATCCATCGCCTCTTGCTGCGAGATCGCCGTCCTCACAGCACATCTTTCAACAAACCTTGCCAGGGAGGTTTAAGACACCTGTAAAAGCCCCTTAGGAAGTGAAAACTGAATGTCTAATTCAGTGTTGTCAAACTCCTGTACGTCACTAAGCAGATGTTCTTAAAACAATGTAGATTTAAGCTTAATTGACGTGAATGACCATGTGTGTGTTTGTGCACCAGCTGATTCATGCCAGTGTGGTTTTGGTTCTGCAGCTACTGTAGAAAAATAAGGTCCTGATCCCCTGTCACCCCACCCTACTACTGTCATTGCTCAGGCCTCTGCCAAGGGAGTAGAGAATGCTACCAAACTAGAAGAACAGCCCTGTGCTGCTCCTTGGCTTGGGATGCACTGGTGCAAGCAGGCACAGGGTGTGCACAGGCTGAGCCCTCCTGCCAACGACAAATATTTAAGCAACGACAACAGACCCATGCTGAATACATGATGAGGCCAAGGCAGTGACCTCCCCGAGCACCCGGTGGATGCTGGAGGGTTTTTCTTGCTCCCTTCAGTGCAAATCAGGGAGAAAATGGGAATCTGTAAGGAGGCATACAGAGGTGCATGGGGACCCCGACCTGTGGTGGCTGGCGGGCAGTGGGGGCTGCCAGGACCACCCCTGGGTTGCTGTCTTTGATGAGTTGGTGCTTGCAAAGCATCGGTCCCTCAGCTCACAGCACTGCGCAGTGGCTCTACTGCAGGGAAAATCACTGACCCTTCTCGCTCAGTGCTTTCACATCTGTTTGGCCAGGATAGTTTTATTTTTCTCACCCTGAAAGAAATATCTTTAAATGGAGTCGCCTTAACCTCTGCAGAGGGTTATTACAAGTTATTCGGGCATGTCTGGAGCATACAGTGTGGCTGCTCAGTCTTCAAAAATCAGATTATAGTTTCCTTTTAAAACCTAGAGGAATGTGTTCTTGAGCCGTGAGTCACCTTAACTGTGACATACTCTGGACTGTTTATACTTAAAAAAAGAAGCCCTGAGCATCAAAGAGCAGTGGGAGGTGGCAAGGGGTGGATGAAAGCCTCCACGCACTTCATCCCAAAGGAAACCCAGCAGAGAGCGTGCCTGGCCCCAGCAGCAAGGAGCTGCATCCCTGTGTCCCGCAAGCACAGCCGGATGGGCTCCTGCCCCGCGGCACGTGGCGCGGCATGGAAGGAAGCGCTCCAGCGTTGCAGAAACCCACACTGATGTGACACGAAAGCAAACGCTGCTTGGAACCTCCCCCTGCAAAAAGGGTTTTGCCTTGCATTGTCAGACGAATCGGGCTGTGGCGCTTGCAGCCTGAGCGGGGCAGTGGTTTGGGAGCAGGGGGCTTCTCCCGTCTTCCCACCGCTGCGCCCACCGCTTCTGCCTCCAGTCCTGCAAGCACCCAGTGTGCCGCTGGCACGGCCCGACCTGTCCCGGTGCCCTGCGGCAGGGCTCAGCGCCACGGCCCTGGCCCCGGTCTGCAATGGAGTGGTGAGGGCTGCACTGGTGTCCCCCAAACAGGGTCCCAGACCCCGACACGGCTCGTGGCAGGGAGCACTGCCTTGGGGCGCAGCAGGAGGACCAGCCTCTCGCGGGGGTTAGGCAAACCTGGCTAGGCAGTGCCTCCAGGGAGAGTTTGTGGCAGTGGGGAAGGGTCATGTTGGATGCGATTCAATGGCACGGAGCGGTGCTCCCCGAGGAGCTGCGGCTGACTGCTGCCCCTGCCCTAGGCAAACAACGGAGCAAAACGGCCGCCCGGCAAAATGAAACCCTGAAAACCTCTCCTTGCTTTTGTAACACGATCGAAGCACAGCCTGCGGTGAGAGAAGGGGAAAGTGCCAGTTTGGCAGCTCTTTTTAATTAGTCAATGAGTAAGCAAGGTCCAACAATAATCTGGTGAGCATCCCACTGTTGCTAGTGGTGTCCCCTGATTTACAAGTCCCCATTTTACTTCAGCTGAGGATTTTGCACTTGTGTAATGCTGCTGTTATACAACTAACTCCAGCCACATGTTTTCTGGTTTCACTTGTAATTCATATCACGCAGGAGCAGAAACATGCTCCCTGGCTCCTGCCGAACAAAAGTCACACTGCATTATTTAGGTTAAGGTTCGTAGTACTTGGACCCTTGAGCAGCAACAGGCATATCAAACAAATTGACAGCAGTTAATATTTACAGGACCAAAGAACACAGAAAATCAATAAAGTCCGTGAGATGATCGTGAGGAAAAACTTCAAAACCAGAGGTAAAACCTTCCAGACTAAAGGGCCAGCAAAAGACCCATCAGCGTCCAACAATGTGGTTTGCTTCTTTCCCTTGTACATCCTCTTGTGTAACGCCGCATGTACAGCTTAGACCAAAAGCTTTTGTCCCTAAAATCAGGCTTTATATCACATGCTTCAATGAAAGGACTTGTAATAGGCAAAGGGAGCACCAGGCTAATACCAAAGGTATCTAGTTCATGGAGCGCTTTCCTGGAATTTGTGCAACAACCAAATATTGCAGGCTGGTGCTTCCTAAGCTGCCTTATGGTCTGTAGGACGTGGGTCCATGGGCACATTTTTTTCAGGATACAACTCCCAGTGCAGACTGAAAACTTTGTGTGGTCCCACATTCTTGTGCCATGCAATTTAGGACTCTAGGAAATATGCCATGCAAAAAAATTTGCAGGAACAGGAGGAGGTAAGACATACAGAGAAGAGCAGGCAAAAGCATATGGCGTCCCCTCCAGCTGTTTAGCTGTAATATGTGTTTTTGACTAGAGGCCCAGGGAAGGTCTCTCCTGAAGTTGCTCCCATGCTGCACCCCCATGCCAAAGCCCGTGACTTCTGACTGGACATTCATGTTGCACCTCCTGCTTGGCAGCCCCAGCATAAATCCAGCTGGAGAGCACGACAACGATCCCAATTTGGGGTATAAGGACTCCATTTAATTTAGCTCCTTTTTGGAAAGCATCCTCATGTGGAGGACATGTCCCTGGCCAGGCATCTAACGTGGTACTTACCTCAAACTTACAGCACAGTCCGAGAGCGTGCAAAGCTGGGAGGTGAGGGTGGAGGAGTGGTGCATAGTACACCACATTCGTCCTCCCAGATGATGCACTAACTGCAGGCTTGTTTGTGGAGCCAGAGTTAAGCTGGGACTAGATGCAGATTGGGGCTGAGTCCCCTTGTGCTGGGCTAGGGGAAAAGTGCCCAGGAGAAAGGCAGGGAAAGGGGGCACCTGATGAGGCAATGTCACAAGTGAGGGGCTGAGGTGGCAGGTCATGGCTGGAATGATGCTTTAGAAAGGGGACCTGGGAATTGTACCTGTGGCCACAAAGCTCGGGTGTAATCCCACGAAGGAGGAAGACAATGTAAAGGGGTTGCTCTGGGGCTGGGGCTGCCCAGTGCTGTCCCCACTGGATACTGCCCTGGTCTTGTGATCCCTCAGCCCTGCATCCCAGAAGATCCCTGAAACAAGAAATCCTGTAAAGGAGCATCCCATAACCACACAAGTTAATCCTCCACTCCCCCACTCCCCACAGCCCGGAGTGGCTGAGGTCTTTCTCTCACAGCATGACAAATGCAAAGAAATCCTTCTGCAGAATTAAGTTAATTGACATTTAAATCAGCAGCTTTCAACCTGCAGCCCATGCAATCCCGCAGGTACAAGGTAAGTAACCAACAAATGGGAAGCCTATTGTCAGAAGACTTAAATTTGTCACAGGGGGATCCCACATCTGTCGGGGAAAATATCTGGGCCCATAAGTGTAAAATGGTCCACAGCCTCCTAGATGTGTGTTTACCCATAAAACATCTGACATTCCAGTGGAATGGCATTCCTAGGGAGTTAGAGTTTAGCCACAAGATAAAAATAGCCAGGGCTAAAATTTGGAAAAAGTTGTCTATGTTTTGCAAATTCGTAAAAAGCTATTATGCTGAAACAGTGGTGTCATGCCCGTGTCATTTAATATTACAGGGATTTAAATCTTGGCTAACCCAATGGGCCAGGCCAGTTCTTTTATAATCCCGAAGGAAAAAAATGCAAAGTTGTGTATATTCTGTGTGGGGCTCTATTTTTATTTCTTGCAGGCTTCTAGCTCTTTCTCCATTGCTGAACTGCTTGCATAATACATTGCAGTTTTAATTCAGGGAGAAAAGCATGTTGTGGCTGCCAGTGACCTAGGCAGTAGGAAATGTTTTACCAGTAAAATTGGGCAGGTAGTTTTATTGGTGGCAGAGGAAGAGGAGGAGGTTAAACCATGTGAAGCTGTTTCTATGTTCTGGCATTTATTAACAAGGCAAGGCAGGGAGTATATTTCCTCTCAGACCAATTGGTGGTTGATGCTGCAATGCAATTTCATGCTGCACAAGGAAAGCTCTGCTTAAACCCTTTGAAGAGTGAGAGGGAGTTAAGCAGAGACTGCTGTTTCACCTGGTCCCATTACACAGGGCATTCAGCATATAAAAAAGCTTTTTGGCTGTGAGCTCATCTTGCCACATCCATATTTATTCAAGATAACACAGAATTAGACAGCACTAATGACACTAAGTGACACTTAGCTCTTTGCAGTATGACAGCAAATGGTCTTGTTGAAGTAGGCACGTGCTATTTGCCTTGGTTTGTAGATGTGGAAACTGAAGTGCAGAGCTGAGCTGCTCAAGGTGACAAATACTAACTGGCAGGATTGCGACTAGGACCCAGTCCTGCTTTTTTCTGGAGTGCTCTTGTGTGACGTGTTCCCAGACTTTGTATTATGGATTAGCTCCAGCCCTGCCCCTGCACTGCTGAACTTCTGACTTGTCATGTGTGGCTGTGGGTCAGCAACTGGGACATCCCTGGGGGCTCAAATGGTTGATCTCCTCTTGGCTCTGGGCATGAATTAGCCACGCTCCTGATCTCTTGCTCTCTGCAGCACTTCAAACACTCTACACCACACTGAGCTTCCTACATGGATCTTCATGAAGGATCTTCATCCCTAGAAGTTATTTAAGAAAATGTTCAGTAGCTGCTGTTCAGAAGTGCTATAAAGGGCAGCTGGGCAGGAGGTTGTATTAGCTGATATCCTGAGATCCACTCCAGTCCTAACTGATTTTATCTGAATGACTAAAAAACATTGACACCCTATTTTCTGGCAGGGATTGTGCTGAGAAGCCTCAGTTGTTTATCACCTGCCATCTTGCGAGAGTTGTGGTGGCTCCAATCCTTGTCCTCCAGAGCTGTCGCTGCTGGAGGCCTGAGGCCACTGGTGCCTTGGGGTGCATGCATCAGGGTTGTTGTCTAACCAACAGCTGATGGCTTGGCTCTTGAAGATGCTGGGCATGTGTCAGCAGCAGCATCCTCTCAAATTAAATCACAGCTGTCTAGGGTACGCTTGGTTTTCACACAACTGGCTTTCCCGGCAGCTTAGTGTGGTGGTTTAACCCTGGCTGGACGCCAGGTGCCCACCAAAGCCGTTCTATCACTCCCCCCTCCTCAGCTGGACAGGGGAGAGAAAAT
>JAVJGG010000005.1:15318763-15337381 GCA_035590195.1 Aviceda cuculoides | reverse complement strand
CCTATGGTGTGGGATATCCCTTGGGTCAGTGGGGGTCAGCTGTCCCGGCTGTGTCCCCTCCCAACTCCTTGTGCCCCCGCAGCCTCCTCGCTGGTGTGCGGGGGTGAGGAGCAGAGAAGCCCTTGGCTCTGGGTAAGCACTGCTCAGCAGGAACCAAAACATCCCTGTGTTAGCAACACTGTTTTCAGCACAGATCCAAACCATAGCCCCATACTAGCTACCATGAAGAAAATCAACTCTATCCCAGCCAAAACTAGCACATAGAGCTGTCAGCCTGACTCTGGGAATGTTTCTAGAAAAGATCCCTGCTAAGGTGCACTTCCAAAGGGGAGTGGAGATACCTGTGTCCAAGACTGCAAAAACGACTCCCCCCCTGCCAAACCTACTCTGGGAGGTACCACAGATAACTCTATCCCTGACCTGCAAGTTCTCTTTGCATATAAAGCAGCAGGTCCATGCAGCTCCCTGTCTCAGTGCCTACACATTGCACCTGCCTAGGGAGTGTTTGCCCACATTCGTTGGGGAGTCCAGGCTGGTTGGCATTTCTGACGCTAAATCCTTCTTACTGTCACCCTCCTGGTGATGCTTCATTCATCTTCATGAACTTCCTTGGAAGTCACTTAGCAGCCAGGTGCTTAAAGTGCTGAGCTGGATTGACCCAGCCAGCAGCCAAGCACCCACACAGCTGCTAGCTCATTCCCCCTTCCCCAAGAGAGATGGGGGAGACAATAGGAAGAACAAAAGCAAGAAAACTTGCGGGTTGAGACAAAGGCAGCTTAAAATGTGAAGGAAGGAGGTAAAAAAAACCACAGGTGATGCAAAGGAAATTGTTCACCACCTCCCACAAGCAGACCAATGCCCAGCCAGTCTCTGAGCAACAGCCCCCTTAGAAGCCCCAAACCTCCCCTTCTTCTTCCTCTCACCTGTTTTATTGCTGACATGATGTTATACAGTATGGGATATCCCTTTGGCCAGTTCAGGTCAGCTGTCCGAGCTGTGTCCCCTCCCAGTCTCTTGTGCACTGCCGGCCTACTTGCTGGTGGAAGCAAAGTGGGGAAAAGAGAAAGCCTAGATGCTGTCAAGTACTGTTCAGCAATAGCTAAAACATCAGTGTGCTGTCAACACTGGTTTAACCACAAATCCAAAATGCAGCACCACACAGGCTGCTGTGAAGAAAGTTGACCCCATCGCAGCCAGACCCAGTCCAAGTGCCTGCCCAGGAGGGAGAAGGAGGGTCGAATCCAGCTCCCCATACTTGCTCCTGCATTTTATCCCAAGGCTTGGCAGGCTACCACACAGGGCTGGCCTGGGCAACAAAGAGAAGAAACTGGGGCTCCCCTGCCTAGATAAGCACAAGGACCACCAGACCAGTGCCAGCCACACATGTCCTTGGTCCTCTGACATCCTTGGGATGTCTGATACCCGTTTTTATGCTATCAGACAGCTTCAGTGCAAGGGTACGTCCACAACCTGTTAGCAGGCTCCCTGGCTGCTGGAAGATGTGCTTTCAAGTCCTCTTCTGGCACAGGAGAGAGTTCAATTTACCAGATTTGCCATAGGTAAAAGAGGCTGGTATTCAGCATTTCTGCATTTAATGAGACACCTGATGCTGTTGTGTGCTAGCTGCATTATAAGGGTACTGGATGGAGTCAGCGCCCAGGTTGCCTAGGCTGGAGCCACGTCTGCATCTTGTCTACCTGAGGTAGCTCCAGCCTTGCATGGGGGTGCAGCTGGAGGCCACAAGAAATTTAAAAAGCAGGATTTGTGTGCTTCAGCATGGCACTGAGCTGAGATTTTCAGACCCACAGTTAAGAATGGAGGTGGAGTTTGAGCTCATAACTCCTCCAGCTGACTTGGTCTGTGACGCCACTTTACTACTCCCTCTCCAGTGCCACAACACATCATCCATGCTGAGAAGTGCTCCTTCAGAAAATGTCTGAAAAAACAGCTTTCCATTTCTTTCTATTCTTTCTTTAAATATCCACCATGATCTCCAGGCTTTAAGCAGCTAGTACCCTAAAAACATATGTGTTCATCTGTGTGCTCTATTAAGGATAATAAGCAAGACATAGGGAAGTTTCGAACTTGAAATAAATGTGTAGTTATAATTGCCTTAGTTCTTTTCTGGTTCTCTTGGTGCTTCAGAATGAATCTAAGCATCCTGTATCCACAAGGATAACAAAGGCAATCCACATGCACCTTAATTGTTGTCAAAAGTAATATGATCTGACTGTCATGGAATCAAGACTCAAATAAAAATCCTAATGTCAGGAAGTGAGCTCTGTTGTTTATAATACCTTCTGTTGGAGCTATAATGAGGCAGAGAGGTAAGGAGGAGGTCTGAAGCCATAGGTATTTCATAGACTTTCAAATCGTAAGATGGAGCCAGATCCGTCCACATAAATATTTATATTAGAGACACAAAGCTGCAGCAAATTCTTGGCTGATGTGAAGAGCCTTCAGCTGATGTGAATTTTTATGTCTTGTGTTTTCCAGCAGGGCTGTGACAATTCACATCAGCAGAGGAGCTGCTACTCTATAATTAGCCAAATCCTTGCAACGGGGACTGCTGTCACCTTCCCATCAACCCTGCTCTCCACACACAGTTGCTATTTAACCAGTTACAGAAACGCCGCTTATCAGAGCATCTCAACAGGACACCGAACAAAAGAATATCTGGAACTCAGGCTTGCTGTCAGACAGGCAGAGCCACAGACGACAACAGCATTAGTTCAGGATCTTTAGTATATTAGAAGATCCAAGATCAGCAGATCAAAGGAGACAGTTTCTTTCGCAAAATGACGGATGAAGGAGTTGGACTGAAGTTGCTCCTGAGCCATCGCCTCTGGGTTGCGGCTGGGGAGGCAGGCAGCCGAGCTCGCCCGCGGGGAAGAGGGAAGAGCATGGACGTCTGCTTCTGCTTGCAGCCCGGGTTCCTCCTGCACACATCAGGGTCTGTGACATTGGCTTTTGCCCTAGGCATTACATCTAGCAAAGCTGCCTGTTAATACAGACAAAATAACAGAAGGATTACTGGGGTGACGAGGTCTGGGCCAAATACCTTTCATTGCATTTTTCCCAGGGCAGTGGAGGGAAAGGACAAGCTTTCCCGGCCTCACTGCAATGCGGGAGAGCTTGGGTTGATCTACATGGCTCTGAGTGGTGCAGCGGTTGCAGGTTCCCTGCTGGGCTGGCAGCTGCAACCTGGTGGAAAAATAGGCCAAAAGTGGCTTTCCTGGGGGTTGCAGAGCCCTGTCAAATGCCCAGGCAATGCCAGAGCTTAGCTGGAGGAAGGTGCCTACAGTATTAGAGAAGGACATGGACAACACAAGTAATTAGAAACTAGAAACCAAAAAGATCACGACATTTCATTGCATAAAGTGAATGTAAAGCCCATTCCCAATGCATGTGCAACCCTCATTATTCAAGCAAAACCAGGGACTCACCATAGGCCAAGGAGTGGCCTTCACTGGGGGTGACCCTCCAGCTCACCTCCCAAATCACAAACCCACACTTGGGCTCGCAGCAGTGCCTGTGGCTGCTCCATGAGGGTTTCTCTGCTCCGCGGACATCCATACCAAGATCGTGGCTGGGCACGGTGGGCAGGAGCCAGGCTCTGCATGACATCTCGAGCTCGACTTCTGGCGTGCGCTTGCTGAGGCCGTGGTCTGCCATCGCCAGCGCCCTCACCAGACTGCTCAGGCAAGGACCTGGTGCCCTGCCCCGGCATTTCTGCGCCGATCTGTGTTGTGCGGACTCGGTGCGGCCCCGTGGAGGCCTCACGCAGACCAGGGGTTTAGCTGGTCATCTCATCCTCCTTGCCAGGCCCCAGGGAAGGCTGTTTCTTCAGGAGATGAGTGCTATTTCAAAGAGATGTCGCCCTTTGGGAAAATCACAAGTGGGTGTTTTGTTTCCAGGAGTGACTTTTCCTAAGGCTTTCACAGCAGCGCTGCCTGTGTGGGCTCCCATGCCAGCCTGCTCTCTGGAACAACCTGGCTGATCCTTTTTTTGGCAGCTTATGCAGAATTTGATTGCTTTTTGCTCTGGTCTGTGACTGAATATTTCTCCTTCTGGCCCGGAGGGTTTGCAGAGTCAGGGCAACCCCTGGGATGCTCTGTCCTGATGGATGTCTGCATAAAGCATCTACCCCTTCTACTTGGAAGCTGCCCTGGCCACCTTTCCAGTTAAATGCATGAACCCTCCAAAGAAGAGAACCTCACGGTGCCTTTGCACACTAGTACAGATCATGGAGGTATATTATCTGACCACCAGCAACTTCTTAAAAACAGAGTAAAGGCAATGGGGTAGGAAGCATTCCCCTTGGCATCACAGCAAGATGAAGAGGGGCATCCCCCACTACTCTCCTCTCTGACTCCACCTTCTCACAACACTTCTGCAACTGGTTCTTTGGCAAATAGGTATTAACTTACCCTTAAGCGAACACCACTCAGTTTATCAAAGAGTAGTTGAAAAGGTAAATTGCTTTCTGACTGCAGCTTTACACTACCCCCTTCCTGTGTGATTTGATTGTGGAAGCTTCAGAAAACTGAACAGAATTTCCAGACTATTCTTAAAAAGGGTATATATGTGTGTGTGCACGTGTGAAGCATGTAGGTGTGGGGTTTTTAGATATATGAATATATATATATATGTTTTGCTTATTGTCTTTTGTGTATGTATGTCTACAGACAGAGACAAAAACAGCAAAACGGGTGGGACTGGCTTTTATCAGTCCCTTTCATGCAGTGAGCTGTGTCTTCGCTCCCCTCCAGCTGCCCCCATGCCTGTGTGCAGTGCTGCCGCGGGCTGCTGCCACACACGTGGTCCTTGCGCTTGCTGGCGGGATGCAGATGTTGCAGCAGCCTTGGCTCATGCCACCGTTGCTCCACGTGCCTTTGGATGTGCTATGCAGCTGAGTGCAGCCTGGGCAGCAGACGGAGCCTGCCGAGGGATCTCCTGCTCCTCCAGGGAGATGCGCAGACCCAGAGCAGCGCAGACGTGGGGCTTTACCCTGCCCCTGCGCTCTCTGCTGTGGGGATGGGAGGCAGCACTAGCCCACAGGCTGTGCCTCTCATCCCCGTGGGACCACTCGTCTCACACACAAGGCATCAACATCTTCCTGCCATTGCTACTGTATTTCCACACCCATTCTGAGTATGATCAAGCAACTACTAGGTAAATGTAGAATCTCAGTTGCTCTGGGGCTGTCAACACCTGACCGCAGTCATTGACATTGCCAAAGCATCAATGCCCACACTGAGGATATAACACAACCCCCACCTGCAGCCCAGTCTGGTCAGCCCTCTGCCAAGCAACAGCTCTGAACATGCAAGACCAATGCCAGGCCCTGCCTGGCTTTGGAAGACACCAGTGCACTGCCAGGGTGTCCAGTCCCAGTCTTTAGTACTCCGCTGGGCTTGCTCCTGCATGTGGTGGTGACTAGTTGGAGCAGCTCCTGTCTGGGCAACAGGAAGAAAGACCCCCACAGGTCACAGTCATGATGGCTGTGCATCTGGTCCACACCATTCCTCTTCCCTGCAAGGTCCACCAGGCTGGGATGGGTATATGGGGATCATCACACGCTGCCCACAATGACAGGGAACTGCCAGGAGTTCCTTGGGCTTCGAAAGCTTCATCACGTCCATCCTGAGTGGTTTTCTGTTGGACATCATCAAGGACCCTGCCCTGCTGGGCACCCTTCTGCGACCCTGCCCAGACCCCTTTGTGAGAGCAGTGTGCTCACAAGCTGGGGAGGCCACCAAGACGTGGCTGGAGCATGGGTGCCTGTTTGCTGGGGTAACATGGAAGGCTAGGAGCCCGTTTTGTGCCTACAGCTTTAGTGGAGGCTGCTGTGAGGAGGGATGTGGGAGGAAACAGGGAACGGCTGTGGTGGCCATGGCCGACTGCACCACCAGGCTGACCAGCAGGCTGGCTGGAACGCCTGCCAGTGAGAAAACCCTTGGACCACTGGATGTAACCAGGGATTTTGGCAGCCCCAGGCCATGGGATCCTTGGTTTGGGGGTCTGCAGGGCAGGGACAAGCTGCATTTCATGGTGATGGGGGCTGGAATAGGGTCCTGGGCTGTGGGCAGATGCATTTGTGGTTCTGCCCCTGCATCAGACAAGGTCTGTCAGGCCTTAAAAAGTTCACACTTTTTTCTTGATCTGATTACTTTAGGCTTGCCACATATGATGTGGGTTGTATTGCTCCTCAAGCCTCAGCAGTGCCTTGTCTGAGCTTTGGATGGGAGCTCAGTTCATCAGATGCTTGGTGCTTCAGGTCCCCTTAGTTATTGACCTGTCAGTCTCCAATAATATTGGAAGAACTGGTACAGCCATCCACTAATAAATAACTAAAGGAAGGTAATAGGATTAGTGTTGCATAACCTAAATTTATAAAAGATATTACATTCTCATTTTAAAAGTAATGCTAAATTAGCTTGAGAAGTTTGGTTGATAAATATGTAATTATAGCAATACGCTTAGATTTGTATAAGGAAACTTGCTTAATCTTAACTTGTATTCTGACTGAGATAAAAGATAAAACAAAATTGACACCGGGTCTTTGTCTTTTTCAGGAGACATCCAAAAGAAAACAATTATTATTGAGAATGCTGGGGGAATTGGTAAAAATACTGGCACAAGCAAATAATGTGTATTTCAGTTTGGTAAAATACAATATAATATATCAAGGAACAGAAAAATGCAGGTCATGTTTGCCTAATAAGGTGTTCTGTCTTGCAGAGCAGTAATTCTGGAGGAGGTTAGGGTTCACTGATAGATAATCAGTTGTAATGAAATTGCAATATGATGTTGGGACTTTCAGAGTCAATGCTATTCTTAAATGCAGTCCCCAGCTTGTCAATGAGCAAGAGCTCAGTAAGGTTTATTACTTCTGCATTTGGCACAGGTGCAGCTGGAGTATGGTGTCTAGTCCTGGACTTCACACTCCAAGAAGGATATAAAAAAATCAGAGGAGTTTCATCACAGACCAATACTGTCTGAAGGCCTGAAGAACCTCTTACAGGAGACACAAAGTCTACTTATCTTCTCTAAATGGTCTGTAGAGAGCCTGGCAAAGAGTTTTGATGTTACAGATAAAGATGCAACAGCCTTCTGCATTTAGAGTTGATAGATAACTTTAAGCGAGAAATATAATTATTTTCACTAATGAGGATGATGATTGTCATAGATTTGCCATCCCTGGAGAAGACTTCAGTCAATGTTTCTCTGAAGGGTATCCTCAATTATGACTGTAGTTACTGGAACTGAATCAAGGACTAATTTGGGGGAATTAGGTAAGGACTCAGACAAATGATCTCAGTTGTTCTTCCTGGGCTGATGGTTACAGGTAATCACACAGCTCAGCCCTAGGCAAATCTGAAAATCTGGAAAGTTTGAGTTCAGTATCTTTTCATGCCCTGCTCTACAATGTTCAACATCTTGGCAAATGCCAGGGAGGAACAAATTTATGCTAGTGACTGCAGGGGCAGCCAATACTCTCCTCCTTCCCTTTGGGGAGATCCAGTGCTTGTGGTACCTGCTGTGTCCCAGCTGCTGGCTCTGCAGCTCTCAGCATGTACCTGAGCAGCAGAGCAGACTTTTATTTAAGGCATATTTAAGACATACCAGATGAAAACTACAGAATACCATTCCTTTTTTACCTTTGTGAACCCTACTCTAATCTCCAAGACTGCGTAGTGGAATTGCATAGTGAATCGTGGTAGGTTTGCATGAAGCCAGCTCTGTGAATACCTGTCTCGCTGTGCTGTGAAGCCGTGATGAAGGGATGACTGGAACCTGCAATCCTGATCCTCCTCCTCCAGGGCCTTAAGCTGGCATGAGGTGCATCTCCACTCATTCGGGGGGAACTCTGCCAACTGCAGTTCTCTGATGGAAACCTGGACGGGAGACCAGATCTAGCAGCCAGTGACAATGCCTAGGGCTAGCTGACAAATCTGGCTATGTGTGATAAGCTCGTTGCTCCAGCGCATCGCACCAGCTATCGGTGCAGTCCCCATTGCCAGTAGCCGATGAATGCCCACAATTTTACTTCATCCCTTGTCAATGTGGGTTGTATCATGCTCCCATCTGATTGTGTTAAGAGCTCTGATCTTCAGAGCTTCCCATAAGTTAGGAGTGGCTTTAAGGCAAAGGTTCGTGATCGTCACCTTTCAGCCTTGGGTTGCCAAATCAGTTGCCAAAGTCTGTTGGTACTTGCAGCCTTGTACGTCACAGTTTATCTGTTAGACTGTAAACAAACATTTCTCAAGAAGATGGTGTGTGGCTCTGCACAGCACGCACAGACAGTCTGGCTGCGTTACTGTGTCCTTCTCATGAGTCCCTGGAAACTCCAGTACCACTGGAATTTAAAATTACACTGTGATTATGTGTGTGTGTATACATAAACAGATACCCGCATGCATATAAGGAGAGCTGTAGATATAAAATACATATACTACAAACTACATATATATAACATAAATAATGTAATTATGAATCAATACAGTGTATTTATATATGCACACACATATATATGCATGCATGTCTGTATGAAGAGAGTGAGAATCTGTAAGTATGAGTGTACAACTACTGCACCACTATCACTTTTTCTTAGCACCTTCAGCCTGGTGTGAATCCAGAGCTGATAAGGGGCACTCAGCTCATAGCTCAGGCATGGAAGCTTCTGATTCTGCCCAGCTCCGTGCTGTCAGCAGCCCTGTGAGCTGCTTAGTCCTGTCCTTGCAATGCGTAACAATTTAACCTGGATGGACGCATCCCCGGCATGGTAAGATACTGGGGTTGGCTGAGGCTAAAAACTAACCTCAGGGCTAGATTTGCACAAGCAGTCTAATCATAGGAGATTTCTTCTCTGCAAGGACTGTCTCTGCAAGTACTTCAAACCCATTTTTTCCTTTTAATTATTCTTTTGAGAAGACTAAGGCTTTGAAGAATTTTTTAGAATGAGGAGCAAAAACTAAAAATCTGCCAGTCTGTGTGACTGTGTTTAACAAAATTCTCTATTTTGACTTGGAATGCTAATTTAAAAGCGAGCAGCCAAGAGTGCAAGGCATTTCTAATTATTCTGTGCTGTTACAGGCAAGAAGGTTCAGGAATGAGAACAACTAACCAGATGTCATCACTACTACTTGAAACTCTTCTTTCAATGGTTATACATATCAGGAGTCTGGATCAGTGAGAAATGCTAGTTGCTTCTACAGGTTTCTTGCTTCTTTATTTTTTCATTAGGATTGTATCTTCAAATACAGCAGTATCTCCTTTCACAGCTCAGACCGTTAAAGCTTTGTAAATATATATGTTCATCCCATTTCTTCTTTTGGATTTCATGACCCCTTTTAGCAAGGTGCAAAAGTTATTTGTGCAGTGCAGTTCTATGAAGACTAAGAGTTATTCTCCCAAGGCCTTTTATCTTGTGTTTGAAAAAAAAAGCTGCTATTAGACGTGAACTGCTTCAGTAACATGGCTTGGTTTATTGACTGTATGATAGCAATAAAGTTGGCAAAGCTTTACCTGACAAACTAAAAAATCTCTGCTGTCTCATTCTCCACATTGCAGTAAAGATCAGATCCCACCTCAGCAGCAGAGTTAAAAATCAGGTCTTTCGGGGACCTCTGATGCTTTATTTTGTATCTCACACCATGCTGCAAATTATGTCTTCAAATTGCTTCTTGACTCGTATAAGCAAGGAAAAACAAGGCATACACAGCTGCGTGTGTAAAAAGGCACCTGAGATGGTTTTGCAAGTCCTCCTTGACTTGTCTTAAGAGACTTGTGTAGTACAAGCTATTTTTAACTGTCTCTTGCTGTGTAAGGATGAACACTGCAAGCACAGAGAAGTAGGTGTCTTCTTTTCTGCAAGACCTGTGCCTGCTGCGTAGGTGCACCTGCTGGAGCTGCCCTTTTGTCAGGCAGGCACAGGGGAGGCAGAGATATATTTAATCTTTATACATACATATTTTTCTTTTCTAATCCATGAAGGACAGCATTTTGGGACAAGGACTATGTCATACAATGAGTCACAAGAGTTACTTGTGGACAGTTTATTGTTTCCAGCCAGCACGCAGCTTGCCAGAAGCACAGACTTGTTTTTCTTCCTGTTAGTTCTCAGCAGGTCAGCCCTCAGCTCGTAGTGAACACTCTCCCCCGGTATTTCATCAGAAACAGTCCTCAGACACGCTTTCTCTCACTGTCCTTTCACAAGACTCTCTTCAGTTCTTCTGCCAGGGATTCAACCCTCCTGTCGAAAGTATCGCCAAAGTAATATTTCTGTGATATTCTGCTTGCCCAGCTCGGGGCAGGAGTCGCCCCACAGTTACAGCAAGTGTTCAGCGTGAGCCTCTCTGCTTAGCATTGCCCAGGATGCAGCCCAGGTTTGCTTGTTTATACGGCGGTGTTGTCCTCAAGGCTTTCTCCCCAGGCCAACCAGGCTCTGGAGAAGGAGCATGTCACACACAAGGCTGTCCCTGGTAGCTACCCCATCAGCCTTCCCTCGGCAGCCAGGTTGCTGTTGGACTGCCAGTGCACACAAGGGCCAGAGGAGGGTTTCACGCAGTGTCCCAATGCCCAATAACTGGCTTAAGCAGGGCAGTTATCCCTCCACCCATGGTACTCCTACAACCGTTGTCCTCATTCCTTCCAGTCCCTGTCTCCTCCAGCCAACAGACGTGTTCACTCAGCCCACCTATTCTCTCCAGGGGATGCTAAATCTCCTTTTTTTGGGTTTCTCTACTTCTCCGACTATGTTATTGTGGGAGGAAAGTGATCTTTTACCTGCCCTTCTGCCCTCCCTGGTTGGATTTCTTCCCATTTTCTCCTTTTGGTGGCCAAGTTGCAATCCAGGGCTTATTAGCTCCCTCTCTTCTCGTCTTCTTGCACCTGTCTGCAAAAGTACTTCATCTGATTTAAACCATTCTTGAAGGTACTGATTTTGCCTGCAAGGAAGATGCCAAGTGAGACTTCTGCACAGCTTATGTCAGAATGTGATTTAAATAATGACTGCCTTTCCTTGGCACCAGGTGATGCTTCATGGGACTGCGCTTTTGAATGCGGAGCTTGGAAGGATGAAATATAGCACTAACCTTTAAGGCTTCTCCAGAAACTCAAAACGTGGCACTGATCAAATGTCAAAAGCAGCGCTCTTAGATATTTTATCTGGGCTATATGAATTGAAAACCCCAGCACTTTGCTACATGTGTTAAGCAGCAATGTATCACTGAATCAAATCATTATGTAATGATTATTACTTATGCATTATTCTCCCAATTCTCCATATGCATACTTTTAGGTGTTATCATTTTAAAATTAATGACATTTCTTTGAAAATATGATGAAGGATATGTGCACGCCTGTAGTATTTGGACTCAGCCATTTGAGTGTGCATAAACAGAAAAATGGCAAAGCTTGATTTAAAAGTACTTTAAAATGTTTCTCTTCTGAGAAACCCTGAATCACTCAAAGCAACCAAAGTGATCAGGAGCCACGTTCAGGACCTGCTTCAAGAACTCCTCAAGACCCGGGTCAAAAGACAGAACCCCTTTGGCACCAAACTATACTGAGCTTGGTAAGGTCAGGGAAGAGATCGTATGACATGCTGCTACTCCAGGAAAAATGAACTCGATGATCAGAAGGTGTCCGTGTTCCTGAATGTTTGTATCAAGTATGAGTGCATAACCACATTATCAGCCCTTGTATGGTCCTAAACTAGCAGATCACGTGTGTATATTCTGATCTGAAGCCTGGGCAATTCTTTTGGCTTTCAGGGGCTACTTAGTTGCATGAAGTTAAGCAAGTGTATGATTGCAGTCTTCACAGGAGTTTTGCAAGGCCTTCATTCTAAAATAAGGTTAATGCAAGTGGGTCCTTAAGGCCCCATTGCAATTGGATCTTCAACTGCTTATGCGTGTTCACACTTCTGCTACACAGTAGGTAAGAGCACTGTTCACATGAGAAAAGTTCGGGACAGATTTCACCTGGGAGAGTGGCAGGAATTGAAAAATGTGTTTACCTTGATAACACCATCTTCAAATCAACAGCAGTTAAGAATGAAACATTTTCTAAAAGGGTTCACTGTTGAATTTCTAGGATATTTGCAAAACTGTGTTTTGATCAACTACTGGATCCAATGGTCAGCCCAGACTGCTGTGTAGCAGGCTGCTGTAATTTCTAGCCTCCTTTTTCAGTTTCATTTTGGACTTTGTAGGTTCATTACATCCAACAGCTCAAACTACAATAAGCACTGACTGTACCCTTTCTGGGAGTAGCACTGAGGCTCTTGGTGATCTCCTCAGAACCAAAAGGATTGCAAGGCTTTATCAGAAGTAAGCTGGGTTTATACTAATTGTAAAAGATTTCCTAAAAGAGCTTACAAGATATCTTAATTTCAGTGCATGTGCTTTATAGACATCCTGATAGTCCTTTAAAGCTCATCAGTTCAATACCAATAATGGGGCAGTAAACAACTTGTATTAAGGAACTGATAGTAAAATTGATAGAGCGCAGCTTTGAAGGAAGGCATCCAGCTGACAGTTCAACAGAGGAAAGGTAAGTTGAAAAAAGTTCACTGCTGCCTTGTCATCAACAGAAATTCATGTATTCAATCTGTAACACCACCGACTCCTTTCAGATTGGCTGCTTTTCCCAAGAGTGCAGAGACAGCAAAAATAAATATTACATAGAAGAAACACAACAGGCAACAGTATATCTATATGTGTGTGTGTGTGAATGCATTGCATATATAAAAAAATTATATAATGCATACATAAAAGTAACAGATTTGGAAACACTGGAAATGCAGCAAGCATTCTATTAGAGCCTTACCACGTGCCATTCATGCATGTGCTAAGATTTACGTACACACCCAGGTTGTTTACCAAATCGATGCTAGAATAAGTTGCCCAGCCTGTTTGCTCAGCTCCTCAGACTAGGATTGAAATCCTGCTCTACTCCTTTAGAGCAAGGGATGCCTATGACTCTGCAGTTCTTGCAGCAGAATTGGAATTGACAGTAGTAAAAAGTGGTGCTCCTAAAATATTCATGTAAACATTTCACTTAAAACATTTGGAGGTCGGTCAGGCTTCTAAAAATAAAGCAGAACAAAACGCCAAAAGAAACTAGTGTGGTTTTCTGTTGTCCTTTATGCCTGTGTTTTTTCCCCCTTTCTAACTACAGGGAAGAAAATATCAGCAAATTATTCTAAACCCCAAGTTTAAACCTCTCCTGTAGTCCCCAAGATTCTGCTCCCATGTGGATGAATCAATCTAATCACAGCATGCTGTTTGAAAAGCCATTCTCGAGACTTGTCTTGAACAGTTATGGCTGCTTCTGTGTTTTACATTCATCAAATGCTGCTCTGAATGCAATATAAATACCCTTTTCAAACGGATTTTACAATAGGTTTGGGGGAAGTTTTCCTAAGACAATCTTCTCCCTCACCTTTCTCTTCACCGTGTGAGCAGGCCACATTTTTTTGTGGTACTTAAAGTAATTTGCAGAGATGAGCCTGTAACATGTAAGCTGTGATAGCCAACATTTAATTTCTTGGTGGAAACATTTCTCATGAAAAACTGGCAATGCTTTGGCAGATTTTTGGGAAGAAGATGGAGGGGGGATGGAAGTGAACAGAAGGTAAAAAAGGAGGGATTTTTTTTTTTTTAGTAGTGCCACCAGTAAATACATGCATCCAGTTTCACTTAATCATGTTCTTTTTTATTGTCCTCCACTGAGCATTCTCTCTGCTAGATTATGGAGATCCAAAATGTACCTGGTGGTCTGCAGTGACTGTACAGGATACCCCAGCAGTCTCAGATCAGATGTTAACAAAACATTCTGCTCTACAGAACACGTACCAACTTGTATTTGCTCACCTTGTCTTTCCCTCTCTTACATGCAGATGTTGAATGAGGTCCCTTGATTACCAAATGCTGGTGGTTGTATTCTGGCTGCTGCAAAAGCAGCTTCGTGTCCTTTCACAGCAGAAGTGCTGATAACACGCAGTATGCACAGCCAGCGTCATTGAGATGATGGACAGGAGAAGCTTTAAAAGCTTTGTTGAGGGACAGAAACCATATGAAATAAAGGTGATTTTCCACATATACCCAGCACAACAGCTCAGAAGAGATCAGGAATGAACCTCACTGGCTATATTTACCTCCCAGGACTAGTGCTGACTGCCACAACACCTTAATGCTTCACCTTCCCAAGGACACCAAGCCTGAAGGCTCCCAAAATTTACTGTTGAGTATGGACATAAGCAGTAACCCAAAAGCCGCTGATACACTACAAAGTCACACTCTGTTTATGTGGCAATAATGTATCCTGCACCCATATCCAAGACATTCCCATGAAACACTGGTTTCATAGCATACAGTGCCATTCATGAGATCTCCATCAGCAAATCCCTGGAAGTGACCCACTGACTTGGGAAGCCACAGGAGGAGAATTGAACAGAAACATCACTTTTCCTGTAGATGGAAATCAGGAGAAAACCATTAAGGAAGCGGCAGTGTGTGGAGCCCACCGCTGTGCTCCTATGTGTCTGTTCATTTCCCTTGTCTGCAATGAGCTCTGGATACAGCCCTCAAAGTGGCCCATCGGAAAACAAAACCAAGAAAACCCAACCCCCCTTATGCAAAACCAGCTTTTTCCAGAGAATTCCGAGAGTTACATTTTATTCTGTTCTCTGAAGCTTTTACAAGGAGTTCTCCTAAAGGAAGAGTTATCCCCTTACGCCAACTCTCAAATTTCTGCTCCCTGTCTTATCAGCTGTAAAGCTATTCTAAAACACATTGCAACAATTATTTTATAATGGAAACAATACAGCTTTTTTAATCCTTCTTCACATCTTCCTAGGAAATACCTTTTTTTCTCCTGACTCAAGTTGACTTCTAGGCCCTCATCCCTCCTCAGCTGCCTGAGGTTTTATTTGCTGTACCCTAACAACTGTAACAGGTTCTTTTAATCTCAGACTCTCATCTCACAGTGCTTCTCATTATTGTTTCAAGAAATACTTTTTCACAGCAGTTGGAGAGGGCCAGGAAATTATTACTATCTTTCACTGATCTTGCAAAAGAGATTTATCTGTTATGACCAGGAAGCCAATGGCAGAAGCAATGAAACAATCCAGGTCCTCCGTGTCCTATCTACCAAGCCATAGGAGCAGTCTTGGTTTCCAGCAGACCCATCCCTCACTCTGTACATGTCACAAAACTTCAGTACTGACAGTTTCAGGTACCCAGCCCCGCTCTACCAGTCTGCCAAATCCTTCTTCCAAGTGATGCATGGTATGAGGTAGGCAACCCAATAGCAATCAGATATGATGACATTACAGAAGTTTATTACAGTGAATCCACACATAGTCTGAAATAACTCTGGACTTTTGCAGACATGGTGTGCAAGGAGAGCAGTCCCCAGCAGGAGATGATACTGGGATGAGACCTGTGGGTTATGCCTCAGCCTCCTTCCACACAAGTCTTTGTGACTACTGGGCTAGGGAATTTGTAACTTAATCTCTATCCTTGGGAAATTTGGTTTGTCTTTAAAGAGGCTTAGACTCCAACTCACAGTCTGCAGCACGTAACGTGCAGTGAATATAGTGTAATACAAGTGCATGCAGAGAAATAAGGAAGCACAGAGAGGACAGCGTTATGGGGGAAGCTCTCGTACCTTTTCTGGGAAACCAGCAGGGCTGCGTGCCTTTCTGAGGTGCTCGTCCACTGACACATGCAGCATGGGGAACACACAAAAGGAATTACAAAGTCTGTGATCTGACTGGGATCACAAAGACATGGCGTGACAGATCACCGGCTGAAGTGCTGCCATGGATGGATACTGGCTTTCTGGGAAGGACAGGCTGGGAAAGCGAGGATGGGGTTCACCCTTTATGTGCTAGAGCAGGGGCAATGCATAGAGCTCTGCCTGGGGTAGACGATGAGCCAGCTGAAAGCTTATGAGTTAGGATTAGAGGGCTGACCAATGTGGGCAATGTTGTGGTGGGTGTCTGCTAGAGACCACCTGATCAGGAAGAGCATTTCCCACTGGTCTCAGGGGCCTGTGATTCTTGAAGGCAAATCTCACCAGTAAAGACCAAGCAAAGTGGACGTTGTTTATCTCGATATTATCAAGGCTTTAGACAGTGTCTCCCAAAACATTCTTATAGACAAACCAATGAAGTACAGACTAGATAAATGCACAATAAGTGGCATAAAGTCCAACCAGAGGCCATTCACTAGTGGAGTACCCCAGGGGTTGATATTGGGCCTAATACTGTTTAACAGCTTCGTTAATGACCTGGACAATGGGAGACAGTACCCTCTCAGCAATCTGGCAGACAATATAAAACTGGGAGAAGTGGTTGATGCCCCAGTGCATTTTGCTGCCTTCCAAAGAAACCTGCACAGGCTGGAGAAACAGGTGGACAGGAAGCTCAACACAGGGAAACACCAAGTCCATCACCTGAGCAGGAATAACTTCAGGCACCAGAGCAGGCTGGAGGTCAACTGGTTGGAAAGCAGCTTTGCAGAAAAGGACCTGGGGGTCCCAGTGGCAAGCTGGCCATGAGCCACCAATGTGCTCTTGCAGCAAAGGAGGCCACCAGCCTCCCGGCTGCATTAGGCAGAGCATCAGCAGCAGGTCAAGGGAGGTGATCCTTCCCTTTTGCTCAGCACTGATGTCTTGTGTCTCGTTCTGGGCTCCCCAGTACAAGACAGGCATGCACATACTGCAGTGAGTCCAGCAAAGGGCCACAAAAATGGTTAAGGGACTGGAGGATCTGACACATGAGGAGAGGCTGAGAGAGCTGGGACTGTTCAGCCATGAAGAGAAGCTCAGAGAGATCTTATCAGTGGGTATAAATAAATACCTGATGGGGGAGTAAAGAACAGAGACACACTCTTCTCTGTAGTGCCCAGTGACAGGAGAAATGGGCACAAACTGAAACACAGAAAATTCCACTTGAACATAAAAAAACCTAACACTTTTTCATTGAGAAGGTGCTCAGACAACAGTGCAGGTTGCCCAGACAGTACATGGGGTTTCCATTGTTGGGGATTTTTCAAAAATGCACTGGACACAGCCCTGAGCAGCCTGCTGTAGCTGGCCCTGCTCTGAGCGGGGGGGCAGGATGATCTCCAGAGGTGCCTTCAAACCTCATCCATGCCATGACTCTGCGTTCCTGTGGTATCTCTTGTAGGTGTCTGCTCTGATCCTTGGCTTCTGACCCATGGCGCAGGCAGTCGAAGAGTAGCCTGTCCCCTCTTCAATTAACCTGAGCTGTCATCAGTGCCAGTGGCACCACTCACACTAGTACCTGGATAGGATGGTGAGGAGCTCAATGCACAACTGCTGCTGCTGCCCCTGCTCAGGGACAGGAGTCTCCACAGTGCCAGAGCAGTAACCCTCTGAATCACGCCAGTCCAAAAACTCAAGAGCATGTCAGAGCATTTGTCTGGTTTGGACCGATGCAAGGAGAATGGCTTAATACACTGATAGAAAGAAAAAAGAAGTTCTTTATCCTTTTAGCCAAGCTCTTTCAGTGGTTGAGAAAAGATGGACTAAACCCAGAGGAACTGTGAGTTTTCTTTTATTAGTGATAAAATCTAACCTGTTGTTAGAAACAACAGGAGGATTTAATAGGCATAACAGAGACTCCTAAATTCATCAGGAGGCCTGTGAATTTGGAGTTCAGGTCTGTGAGAGCTAGGAAGTGCTTGGTACCTTATCAGCAGTCAGCTCGGCAGCCTTCGGAGAATGAAAATCACCTTTTTGTTCAACTTCCCTTGGTAGCTTGCCAACCTTCTTGTTACTCACTAAGTCAACTGTCTCTAGAAAATATGCTCTCTGGTCTAAGCCACAGGATTCAAAACACAGCTTAATAAGTAAGCAGCAAGTAGATGGGAATTATACCATAATGTCTCCTCAACAGGCAGAGGCAGTTCAGCTCCTTGACTGCACAATATCCTAACTAGTCAATGGGTTCTGCTCGGTGGTGCCATTACCTTGTAGGCACAGAGTCCTCCCCATGAAGCTGTCTGGCCTCTTTCCTTCTGGAAAGCAATGGGCAGCTAGGGACACAGAGAGGTAGTATGAGGAAAGGACCGAGGAGAGAAAAGCCAAATAACTGGAGTAGGTGGATGAGCAGCTGGCAAACAACCTCAGAGCCATGAAATGTCCTTAGCAGTCTTCTCAGAGTGGTTGAAGCATCCTCCCCAAACTAACCTCATTGTGACCCTGGGTGTTTCTGTTCACATGGCTGAAATTTGCTAAAGTTGCTTGTCATGTTTTAACCGCAGCTGGCAACTAAGCACCACCCAGCTGCTCACTCACCTCCCTCCACGGCAGGATAGCGGAGACAATCAGAAGAGTAAAAGTGATAAAACTCGTCAATTGAGATAAAGACAGTTTAATAGGTAAAACAAAAGCCACTCATGCAAGCAAAGCAAACCAAGGAATTCATTCCCCACTTCCCACGGACAGGCAGATGTTCAGCCATCTCCAGGACAGCCGGGCTCCATCACGCTAAGTAATGGTGACTTGGGAAGACAAATGCCGTCACTCCAAATGTCCCCCCTTTTCCTTCTCCCCCCAGCTTTATATGCTGAGCGT
>JAVJGG010000005.1:15296179-15310891 GCA_035590195.1 Aviceda cuculoides | reverse complement strand
TTCTATTAAACTGTTCTTATCTCAACCCATGAGTTTTACTTCTTTTTCCTGATTTCCTCCCCCATCCCACTGGGGGGTAGGGGGGAGTGAGTGAGTGGCCGCGTGGTGCTTAGTTGCTGGCTGGGGTTAAACCACGAAACTTTTGCAAACAGTCAGTACAAACTATTCCTGAAGATGCAAAAATACTCATGTAGGACAGACTTTTGTACACAGTTAAGACATTTCAACTAGTTTTGTATGTAGCTACCACGGACAAAACAGTCCAGAATCGGGAAATTTTACTTGCGTTAATTTATTGCCAGGTCACACAAGCTTCTGATCTCTAATTTGGATATTGAGGGAAAGAAGAACACAAACAGCTAGACAGTCACTCACACGAAACTCCATCCTCCCTCCTTCCCAGCCTCAACTTCCCTTATTTTTGACACTGTTACAACCAGTCTTTCAAAACTCCTCTGGCAAAGGGATGGGCGGCATAGGAAGTGGAAGCAGTGCATGTGATGGCTTTCTGTTGCCCTGCATATAACTGTTTCTGCCAGGCTGCGCTTTGTGATTCCTGACACTCTTTGTGTAATGGTTTCCGCCGTGCTGCACGTCACGGCCTCTGCTGCTCTCTTCCTCAGTGTCCCCGCTCTGGCATGGGTCGCCCATGGGTGTGCTTTTTCACCATATAGTTTTCACTTACTTCAGGGCAGGCTGGAACCATTTTTGGCAGACGGCGGGTCATGGGCTCACCCCAGGCAGGTCACCACTGCAAACCGGTGCTACATATAGCCTGCAACATCTGCCCATTGCAGCAAGTATGGTAACAGGGATGGATTATGCGTGGTCATGCGGGACGGCTTGCAACTGAGAACTTCTATGACCGTTGCAGTGGGGACTCCTGTTGGCACAGGACAGTGAGCAACCATTCTGAGAGATTTGATTCCCCATGTGAAAGTTACCTTATGATAAGATAAAAAAAAAAAAAAAGGTTTTATTTTAAACAAACACTCTGTCACTGAGTGTCTATGCAACATTGGGCTGCATGAGAAATGGTTATTAAAATATCTTTATAGCACTCCCTCCAAAAGATGTACAGCTCAGCAGCTCAGTATATCCCCAAAAGCATGAACATGAGGGTTAACTCTACTTATCAGCAGTTGGCTCACTTCAATTAGAAACAGTAGTAAGCATCTTAGCAGTAGAGACAAAGATTATCAGAGCTGAGTTTTTTGTTTATGCTGCCAAATGAAGGGAGTCTGAAAAGCGGCTGTCTGTCCATCTCTTAGAAAGCACTGCAAAGGAGGAAACCTGACAGCCTGATGTCTGCTAGTAGCATTCCTACTTTAGGATGACTTTCAGTCCTATAATTGCCATGTGTGTGTAACGGGAATCTGCTGAGATTGCAGAATTTAAGTCGAAGCCCTACCCACAGTCAGACTGCATGTAGCTACCACCCTCTGTATGCTCTAAATAGAGATCTGGGACCAGTGAAGCTTACATAAAGTGTCTCAAACAATTCCTCTCTGTACTTATACTCCAAGCTGGGAAAACAGTCTTCTCATGTCATGTAAGAGCTGTACAGGCTGCTCCAGCCATGCCCATTTTGGGAAAGGATTAAGAGAGGTTTAAGCATGTGGGGGCAGCTGCAGAGCTGGTGCATTTGGGTGGACTCCATCCTTCTCACTTCTGCTGGCTGACCTGGAGTTTTCACACTTGATTGTTTTTCACACCAATGCTGCTATATCTGAAGGTACAATGATTGCTATAATTCAATCGCTTCATTGATCTAAATAATTTCTGACAGCTTTATCTGTACTCATCTAAATTTATAAAGAACAATGTCAACTCTGTTAGCAGTTATAAAGTCCTCAAATACCCTCAGATATTGCTGTCCATAATGAGTGCACTGTGAAATCTAAAGATTCTCTTCAGAATATGCTTTTAAATAAAGAAAGCCATGGTAGCTTCTCAGGGAGTGCTGTTTGCAGTGGCCGAGCACTTAATTTTAATGCTGATCCCTAATCCTACTTCAAGTAAATCAGAAGTGGAAATAAAATTGTACTATTACACAATTGCCAAGGCAGTCAATTCTGCTGTCAGCAGATGCGGTGGTTAAAGATCCCCTTAATCACGGACACAGGATGTCTGAGTGATACACCCCTAGATAAAAGAACAAATATCAATGTGAAAGTGAAGCATTGGCAAACATTTCACATAAAACCTAAGTTATGTAGTGTGCAAGAAGGTCTGAGTCATAGATACGTTATACTGTAATATTAGATGTTGTAGACTGTGAAAATGTCACCATTAGTACAAGTTCTGCCCCCCCATCAGGCAGAAATAATAATATACGTAGGTCAGTTAACCTGCCACATACTGCATTTTTTTTACTATTATTGCAATAGTATCTCCATTTTGAATTCCTATGTGTAATTTATCTCAGGAACAGGTAGATGAATAAATATGTATTTATTTAAAAAAAATTTAAAAGCTATATTTAAAAATATATAACAATGTATTTCTATTTTGTAGATGCATCTCACTTCTCTGGGCAGCTGCAAACTTCTACAATCACACCACAAAGAATTCTCAGAGGGACTCACAAATTATTGATGTTTACCCCAGGGTAATTACTGTCACTATATGTGTATCTTTCATCTGTCAGATATAGTAAACTGAGATACAGTCTGCCAAATGATGAATGCCTGTTTTCTCAAATCCCTTTAAAGATGCTCAACCTTTAACTGTTCTTCTCAGACACCAGATGAAAGCAGCATTCAGCCATTCAGCACTGAGTTTTGCTGCATATATTCTCCAAAGGCCAAGAGAATGAAGATTCCTTAAGGACATAGGAAGGTGATCTCTGACAACGCATTCTCAGCTGGCAGGTACTTCAGCACATAAAAAGTACCTGGAATAAATCCAACTATTTGGGGGGTGGGGGGGGTGTTGTATAAAGACTAATCAGATTCAGAATTCCTGTGCAAATGTTGATAGGTAAAATGGCATAATATATTTTTAAATACAGGCTGTCTTCCTCATTCCTTCTGCATTCCCTTTATTTTTTTCCTTAAACTTTCTTTTGGCTTTGAAATCCCCAATCACATTTTCATTGCACATGTTTATGTATGTAAAAACCTGGAAAATGAAGGGTTGTTTAATTTCAGTGTACACATATGGGCTACGCTAAAGTCCATGCGAGTTACTACATTCCTCCTGAAAGTGTTGGAAACAGCAAAGGGCAATATGTTACTGCAACTTGTGAAAAGCTGCAGCTGCCTATTTAATTAGTCTGAGATTGCATTTTTCCGGAGTCAGTTGAGTTAAGAAGCTGAGCCGTGGAATGCCAGCTGACAAGGCTGTCAGACCATGGCTTCAAGGGATTTAAACCTCTGCATACCCAGAGGAAGCAAAGCATTTTCAAGGCTGCATATGAGCAATGTCCTGTTACAAAGGAACACTTAACACTAGTGTAGGTGGAGACCTTATCTCCATCATCCCCAACAAAGCATAATTTTTTTTAAGAGATTGAGTGTCCAACCTTATGTAGATACTTCTCTGCTTAGTGCCTGATGAGTACAAATACCCTGTCCAGATTGATTGTACTCCTGTTATAAAGCATGTGCTGCAGAAGATCTGGCTCAGATTTTGCTTGGTGCACAGTTTCCCCACTACAGACTTATCTGTAGTTCAAAGTAGGTTTCAGGCAATGTCAGGTCCCTTACCGTTACGGAAAACAAATGTTCAGCTAAACATACGTTCCTCTCTGGGTATGTCTGCAGTATGTGTTTACCACCTGTTTTGGAGTGAACTACTGGGGCCAAACTGCTGCTGTCAAATTGCTGTGTGTCACTGGCAGTTCGTGGGAGATTGGGGATTGTTATTTTGGTCTGGAACACTATCCAGATTGGGCACGTCTCCACTGCACAGTGGCTCAAGAGTCCTTCCATGAGCACTGCACCCAAACAGCATGGACATCTCTACTGCACACCACAAACCTCATCCATCTGCTGCACATGGGTCTTAGTGGTGTCTTTAGTGGCATATGATCTAGGAGTTGCAATGGGGTCCCTATGGAATAAGTGACTTCTCCAAGACAAAAAGTGGGGCCTCTGGAGCAGAAGTGTGAGGAAAGTGTTCTTCTAATGGCAGAAAACTCATTGGCTCTGAGGGTTACTCCACAGAAAAAGGAAACTGGGCTGGAGGCTCACAAAGTGTGCTCTTGAATGGTCTTAAAGGATTTATCAGTCCTGTTCCCTCTCTTTGGACTGCTGGTGCTACTCCATTAGGAGTGGCTGCTCTGCTACTCAGTTCCTATGTGGTCAACAGGCACACCCTTAGTGGAAGCGGTGCTCCCACTGCAGACCAGGTGCGAGTCAACAGACCAGTCCTGGTTCAGGGTCCCTGACAGGGTAGGGTCACCAGTCTCCGTTTATCTCTAGGCCCTGGGCAGCATGGCAGCCCGCAGTGTCTTTCCACCTGAGAACCTTGTGGGGAGAACATGTGTATCAACCCCTGCAGACTTCTGAAAACACACAATACGACTGCACCGCTCGTGTCCACTCCCTATCGTGCCCTCAACACTGAGGTCTACATTGTCAGCAGTGGAACGAGAAGCCTCAGAGAGACTTGTTCGTTCATTGCCTGTGTTGTAAGAGGATTAGGCCACTGAGTGGCAAGGCTCTTTCAACACATTCAGCTCAGCAGCAGCCTATGCTTCAGATCACAGAGAGAGGAGTTGAGCAAGCACAGGCAAGGGGAGGGCAGGGAGGAGTCAGTTTATGCACTGTGTATGAAGGACACCATGGTAAATGCCCTCCTCTGCTGGTACTTTATAACGAACACTAACTAGTGAGTCAACTGAGCACCTCTTGCTGATTCAGGTAGTCCTCTAGGAAAGTGGATGATGCCTTTGGGCACAGAGACAAAGCCCTTCCCACACTTGCTGTTCACCTGCTGTATGCTATGCTGTGACCCATCCGGATCGAGAAGTGGTCTGGTACAGTATGTTTCTGAACACTTTAACCAACCCTTATTGGCAGTCAAGCAGGAATTTGGCTTTTAGAAAGGCAGGATGTCATTTGAAGACTGCTGGGGAGTGACAGGATATACCTGATGAAGTGGGGCAAGAGCACATTTGTCAAAAGGCTGGCAATCCTGATAAGAAGGGCTTTAAACCAGAAAGATTGGGAAATGGAGGTTATGACCCACAGTTAGGTGAGGCAACAGAGGTTGGTAGTGGAAAGCAAATTATGCAAGTGGGTGGGAACAAGAGTGATGTCAGGAATGATAAGATAGGGCAAAAGGACACCCATCTCAAGTGTATGTCCACAGCCTGAAAAAAAAGCATGAAGACCTAGAGCACTACATGCAGAACTGCAACATCTCTGGAAAAACTGAGATGTGGTGGGACATCTTGTATGACAGCAGTAATGTGAGGGATGGATAGAAGCTCTTCAGGAATGACAGGAGGGAAGGGGACAAGAGAGTTGTCCTCTATGTGAAGAGGCAGCTTGGATGTATGGAGCTTTCCTATGGGATAGATAACATACTAGTTGAGAGCTTGTGGGCTAGGATCAGAAGACAGGCCAATAAAGATCATATTGTGGTGGGACTTTGTAACGGACCACCCGATCAAGGTGAGAAAGTGGATGAAGTCTTCTTCTAACATGGAATTCTCTGGATGACAGACTTCTCTACTTTTGGGGGGTTTCAGCCTCTCTGATATTTGCTGGATGGGCCACGCAGTGGGATGTAAGCAATACAGGAGAATTCTGAAGGATGCCAGGGATAAATTCTTTACACAGGAACTGAAGGGGCCAAACAAGGGTGACATACAGCTGGCTCTGATATTCACAAAGAAAGAAGAATTAGTTGTGGATGTGATTATCAGTGGCAGCCTTGGCTGTAGTGATCATGAAATAGCCAGCTTTGAGATCCTGAGGGGATTAAGGAAGGTAAGTAGGACAGTACAGACCCTGGACTTTAAGAGAGCAATTTTTGGCTTTTTCAGGCAACTGACAGGTAGAATCCCATGGGAAACAGCTCTGAAGTGCAAAGTAGCTCAGGATAGCTGCAAAGGCCTTAAGTACAGCATCCTCCAAGCACAAGTGCAATATGCAGGATGTCAAGTGGACTTATCAGGAGACTTGATAGTATAAATAGGGAACTCATGACTGAGCCCCAGTGCAGTCAAACATCATACACAAGGTGGGAGCAGGGATAGGAAGCAAATGAGGAATTTAGAAAGATTGTGCAGGCACACAGGGACGGCGTTAGGAAAGCCAAGTTCAAGTAGAGTTGAAACTTGCAAAAGATGTGAAGGGTAATATGAAGAGCTTCTACCACTACATTAGCGGTAGAAGGCTGAACAAAGAAAATATGGGACCATTGCTGAATGGCGTAGGCTATTTTGTAACAGAAAAAGCTGAGGTACATAGTGCCACCTTTGCCTCTGCCTTCACTTACAACGTCTCTTGGGCATCTGGGTTGAAAAGCAGAGTTCAAGGAGCAGAACTACCAGCAATCAAGCCAGCAATGATTTGCTAGAATTCAATCCATCTAAGTCCATGGGAACACACAGGCTGCACCCAACAGTGCTGAGAGTACTGGCTAATATTGTAGTGAGGCCACTGTAATTTTTGAAAGGTTGGGGAAAGTCCCCAACAAGTGGAGAAAGGCAAATGTTACACCCATCTGCAAAAAGGGCATGGTCAGCCTCACTACAATCCCTTGAGAAGTCATGGACTGCGGCCTCTTGGAGCACATTTCTGGGCACATGAAGGAGAAGATTGTGATTGGGAACAGTCAGCATGGTTTAGCAAGGTTTTTGACATCCTGTCTCACAATAATCTTGTATCCAAGTTGGGATGTTACAACCTGGATAGCTGGGCAACTAGGTGGAAAAAGCTGTTTGGATGGTTTGTCTTAATGGTTGATGGACAGTACTCTACCTGGAGGCAAGTAACAAGTGAAGTACTGCAGGGGTCTATCATGGGCCCTACCCTGTTCATTAACTTTACCCGTCACCTGAAGGAGGGACTGTCAGAAAGTCTGCAGGTGACAGCAAATTGACAGGGCGGGAGGGAGAACCAGACAGTATGGTCAAGGGCATAGCAGCCATTCAGAGGGACTTAGGCAGCTTAGAGGAATGGCCCAGCAAGAACCTTCTGAAAATCCGCAAGGACACATGCAAAGTCCTGCACCTGCAACTGGAGAACCCCCTGCAACTGTAGAGGTTGGGCACTGTTTGGCTGGAGAGCAGCTTTGCTGAACGAGACCCGGAGGTCTTGGCAGACAGCAAGCTGAACATAAATCAACAGTGTGCCCCAGCAGCAAAGGCTGACAGCCTCCTGAGGTGTATTAACAGGAGCAGTGCAAGTAGAATGAGCAAAGTGATTACCTCACTTGGCATTCGTTAGACCGTGTCTGAAATACCACATCACTATGGGGCCCTCCAATACAAGAGAGATGTTCATTAACTGGAATAAGTTCAGTGGAGGTTCAGGATGATCAAAGGGCTGCTGCACATGCCCCATGAGGAGAGGCTGGGCTGTTATAGTCTGGAGAAGAGCAAAAGATAACAGGCATAATTTGAAATAGGAGAGGTTGTACCAGACTGGATACTGAGAAAAACTTTTTCCCCATGAGGACAATCAAGCATTAGAACAGATTGTCCAGAGAAGTTGTGGAGCCTCCATCCTCTGAGGATTTAAAGACCTAACTGAATAAAACCCTGAGCAACACAGTCTGATCCCATAGATGGCTCTGAGACCTCCTGAGGTTCCTTCTAACCTGAATTATTCTATGATTCTATAAATTTCATGGAGTTCTCATTGCTGTTGGAATCTGCCTCTGTGGCCCATTCGCAGTGGGCCTGGTGACACACCATGGATTCTGTGTTCAGGTAGGGACTGGAAGAGTAAGTTCTAATGGCTTTTAGTGGAAGTTATCTCCAACATACACTGGTCTCATGCTGATTTACAACTGTCTGTGTATCCTGGGGCTTGTTTACGTGAAGAATTAAAAGGTTCCTATCTTGCTTTGTTTTACCAGGAAGTACCTTTTTTCCAGCCTTTCCCTCTTCTTTTAGCATACCACTGGAATGGTTCTGCTGATGATTGCTTGGACTCTAGGGAATGCCAGTGTGGCCTGACAACAGGTAGACATTTTCCAAAGCTAGTGGAAGATGGAGAAGGGACACTGTAGCCCAGGAAGTTCTGTAAAAGGAAAAAGGGGGTGTGCAGAATACAGTGCTGCACTGATTTTTCCCATGTAAGGAGAATAAATGTAACTGCAATAGCACTTTGACAGTAACACCATGACACCAGGCTAGTGGCAGGAAATGAAAGTGGATGCTGTTCAGAGCAATTTTTCCTCCCAGAACTGCAATCAAAATGTACACAACCAACACAATTATTGCAGCATGGTCTTAACCAGAGTGACTGATGTGATGTCGCTGGCTTCTGCGCAGAAGTCCTCTCCAGCTGATGCCAAACAAGTGAAACTCCTGTTTAACAAACCCAGCATGCTCTACTGTCTGTACGTGGTCTACAGCGGTGAGAATAGCTGGGACAACTTTGGGAAACACTTGCATTCACAGTCTGTTGCACTCATGCTCTCTGTCCCTTTTCTTAGGATTGAAGCAACTGTACAAAGCAAAGCAGTCATGAATTTAGGCTTCTGGGTAGTCAAGAACCATGGCATGAAGACTGAGGATGGTGATGACAGAGGAAGGAAGCTGTTTCCTGATTCCATTGGATGGACTTCACTTAGATCACTGTTCTTGACCTTGGATGGGAATGACAAGCCAGTGTCCCAGGTTTCCTCTACCATGACAGGCCTTATATGAAGGCCAAACTACATGTGGCACCATGATGAACTCTTAGTCAAAACTTTCATCGTGATCATCTTCAGTGAGATTATTTTTGACAAGCCCTTGACCATAGATTTACTGCCCTAAATCTTGAACCAATATGCTGCCAATAAGCATCCCTTCCAGCACTGATGCTAGGAAATCATCCTGACAGCAAAACCTAATGCCCCTCTTTCAGCATAGCCTCACACGAATGTCATTTCTAGACCCGGTGTCTTCCTTCTGTAGGAGGATGAAGTCTGGGACATCTACCTTTGAGGAGAAGGAAGAGGCAAAAAGTAAACCCCTAAATTTAAACTGGATAAAGAAAAGGATTAAAGATAGCAAAAAGAACAGCAAAAAACCCCAGAAGGAATAATAGCAAACAACAGCAAAATGCAGCGCCCATGCCAATGGGCCCTATCAGCAAGCTGCTGAGTGGAGGGCTTCTTTGAGCTACAATACAGGTCGTGGAGGAACACAAACAAAGTGGAATGATCAGAGAATAAGGTACATACAGTGATGAATGCACCACAAAAAACGCTGACTCCTCCAGATGACTACATGGAATTGAAAATTCAAGGGCTAAACACAATTAAATGCTGTAAACTGTTCTGAACCCAGAGCTTGGGACAAAGTCTGTCCCCCAAAACCCAGTGGACATTTAAAAAATGGTTACAGATTTGTATGCCTTAATTTCCCAATTTATTAAATGAAAATAATAAGTTACCTACTTGATATTTTTTATAGGCTTCATTCCTTCGATGTTCAAATGGCTCTAAGATCTTAGGAGCGTAGATTGATATAGAAGCACAAAACATATTCTTTTTGATTACAACCTTAGTGATCAAAATTTCTCATATATTTGGAATTGCTCCCTGAATTGAAGTGACTTTTCAAAACGACATAGCAGTGTTTGACTACTTGTGAAAAATAACCTGAAGACTTTTGTTCAAATTAAGCTGAAGAGATGGGAAATTTATTCAGAATGTTGGATTAATATTCTTACTACAAAAAAAAAAATCTGTAAATCTCTGTGAGATAATAAAACCTCAGAAAAACCACAGAGTATAAATTCTTCTCATCTCAAAACTCTTTGGGCTTCTGATCTGGCTACAGCAGGAGACAGAAAAATGTAAAATTTCAGTTCTTTGAGAAATTAAAACCTATTAAAAAAAGTCTGTGTGAGGTATATAAAAAGGCATTTACCAAAGAATATATGTAATCAGCCTTCCATTAAAGAAAGGTATGCTTTCAAAATCTAACTGCATTGATGGCAAAAGCAAAACCTTCCAAAAATATGTACATGACAATATAGTGACGTGGACACTTTTAATTTCATTCTATAATGCAAGACCTGCTGATAACGGCATAAATAATCAGTGACTGATATTTGTAAAGAAAAAATGCAGTCCATTTAATATAAGAATATACCTTTCATCTTGTCCACTGGCTAGTCCATAGAAGATAAGAATCTACTAGTGCTCCTGATGGTGTTTTTAATACTGAGAAACCCAGTGCTTGTGAGGTTAATAAGATTAAATGTGACAGGCTTGATATTGATATCATATACAGTCACACTAATGTGACGTACAGCAGTTTTATTCATTATTTGAATATCTGGTTTTATCCAATAAGTTACAAGAAATTTGTTAAGAGTACAGGTCTATTGATCTTTGAAGGATTTAATTGTTATGATTCAACCAAACTGGAAATGGATCAGAAAAAAAGACATTTTGAAGTGTTGTGCTAATGTAGTCTTATGCCTTTGTTAAATCAGAGTTCACGGATGATAATCCATTTTACTTAAACTAGAGGAGGGGAAAATATCAGCTTAAATTTGCCTAATTCTGTAATCATTACACCCATTTTACATAGCAGTAACTACTACTAATTTCAGTATGGTTATGCCTATTTTATATCAGGGTAACAGAGAATGAAACAAGGCCCAAGGATTTTAATTTGACTCTTCTTAAGCTTCCCTGTTCACACAGCTAAGTTGTATGTAATCAGTACATATGAAATTAGTAGAAGTTTATGCTCCAGCAGTGCCCTTAAAAACTGGAGCATCCGTACTTGCGTGGTTGCCACTAAATGCCAGGTAGAGCTGCACAGACCTGAGCTGTAGAAGATTAAAGCACTTCAGTTGCACTGCTTCTGTGTTAACTGCTGAATGTTGCTCAGAAAATGTTAAGTGAAGTCCAGGTTTTCCCTAGGCACTTATAATCAAGAGTATTAAATCTATGCAGGAATTCACTATGATATTCGAGATAACCCAGCTGTAGATCAGAAATTTCACAGAAGATAAAATACAACACAGTCTTTTATACATTAATAAATCACAGTAGTATTTGCAGAAGTATTCAGAGGAGTACTGGAAGTTCTTGGTTCGTTATGACAAATTTACACACTTTAAAATCTTTCTCAAAAAGTACACAGAAATATCTATATGGAGAAAGATTTCAGTATGCGTTGCTTAAACAGACTCGTCCCACCATCGTGAGCTCACCTCCTGAACCAGAACTGTTCTGAATTACTTTCACCTGAAGTCGACAATCAGAGGAAATAGTGGCTACAACAATTGCTCAAAGGCATTTCCACCGCTTGTAGTGTCCTTCAAGGGGGACACCTACAGTTGCAATCTATATTCCTTATTCTGATGGGTCTTTCAATCAGCTCCCTTGAAGAAGAGAGTCATCAAGAAGAATCAGCTATCTTCATGAAGAGGTTACCATCTGTGCACAGTAAAAGGGGAACAGCTGATTCACATACTGCACTTTAGCCACCTTCCTTCCCTGTCGGCATAACATTCAGGGTCTTCCATAATCTCTGGTTGGGATGACAGGGAACACCATTTCCTGCGTTCCCAATAGCCTGCATTATCTGAGCAACAGTGCCACATTATCTAAGCAACTGGTTGGGGAATTTTCTGACTTAACAGGTAGGAAAGAACGAGTATCCAGAACTAACACAGCTCATGAATACATATAGGCTTTAAAGAGTTTCTTACTAAAAAGAGAAGTTCAAATAAAACTTTATCTTGCTTGTTTACAACACTTTTATTAGGCTAGAGTGTACTTGGGCTTCCAGGAAACCCCAAAGGTATGGATGACCCAGCTTTATTTAGTGCTCTGACAGAGAGTGAGGAGACCAGAAACCCTGCAACCATTGGTTCCAAAGCTTCCAGGTTCATTCACTCTTCCCAGGGCTTCCACCCTCCCAGTTCCCTTCATCCTGCTCAGGCTCCAAGCAGAGCATCCAAGTTGTGCACTGCAGCTGAGGCAGGTGTTTGAAGCTGAGCTCCGTGCCTCAATTTCAACATTTTTTAAGACTGTGTTTAATAAAATGTTTGTATTTATCTTAAAACAATTATTAATAAATCCTTCCACAACAAATATTGACATTTCTACCTTTGTTTCTAACATAAAGAATTTAATCGCATACGCAAGTTTCCCAGAAGGCAGATATTTCTCTTTTCTACCAGCTCTGCTCCCAATTATTTCATGTATTTATCATTATGATGTGCTGGTAAGACAGAAAAGTACAACCATCCCCATATTACAAGGAACAAACAGGCAGCAGGCTTGTTAACTGCTAAAGAGGACTTCAAACAAGATACACCATCACAAGATGGTGAGAACAGCTTGCAGTTAAGCAAGGGAGGTCCTGGTGGTAAGTAGCTGAGACAAGGTGACGGGAGCAAGTGAGCCCTTCGGAAGGATAAAATAGGTGTAAGGGGCTACCTCAAATGCCCATACACAAACACATGTAGCCAGAGAAACAGGAGCAGCTAGAGTTCTGCATCTGGATACAGAGCTATGACATCACTGGAATCACTGAGACATTATGAGACCAGTCATACCAGCAGAGTTCTGGGATGGATGGATGGATGGATGGATGGACAGACAGACAGGTGGGATAGACAAAGGCTTGCAAAGGAAATATTAAAACATTGCCCAGGCACTCAGGGATGATGCCAGGAAAGACAAAGCTCAACTAGAGTTAAAACTTGCAAAGGACATCGGGGACAACAAGAACTTCTACTGTTACATTAGTTTTAAAAGAATAAACAAATGTAGGTCTGCTGCTGAATGGGGTGGGTGATTTAGTGACAGTGGGCACAGATAAAGCTGAGTTACTCAATGCTTCCTTCACCTCAGCCTTCATCAGCAAGGTTTCCTGGGCTGTTGTGCCTAGAGAGGGGAGCAAACAACTATCTTTTCCTTGGAAGAGGATTGAGGCAAGTATCCCTTGAGAAACCTTGACTCATCCAATGTGATCAGATCACACATGCCCATGAGATTGTTCAGCCTGGAGAAGGGTTCAGAGAGCACCTAATAGTAGCCTTCCAGTGCCTAAAAGGAGACTGAAACACAGAAGGTTCCAGCCGGATATAAGGGCTGGGGGGCAGGGGAATCACTAGGAGGATAATTAAACCTTGGAACAACTTGTCCAGAGACATTGAAGAACCTCTGTTCTTGGAAATTTTCAAGACTTGACACAACAAAGCCTTGAACAATATGGTCTGAATTCCCTATTGACCTGCTTTGAGCAGCAGGCCAGACTAGAGCTCTTCCAAGGTCTCTTCCAGCCTGGACAGCTCTATGAATTATCACAGAGAGTTTGAGTTGCCTGAGATCCAACAGGAAATGGTGGGAAAAGAAATGGTCTCAGGATTTGCCAAGACTTCAGCTCACCTTTTTCCCTTCCTGATGCATCTCCTCTCTCACCAGCTCAAAATAACATAATGCTCAGAGAGTCTACACTTACACCATTGCATCCAGGAATCTCCTCTAATTCCCAGGTCTGAATCTGGAATGATACCACCTCCTGACTGCATCTGGAGCTCTCATATGAGACTGGAACTTCATAGCCATCCTCCTTCCCCTAACCCTGCCTTGTGTACCATACTAAATAATCTCAGGTACACCTCTTGGAAAGCTGATATGCTAGAAGAGATGATAAACTGTATAACCAGCAGCCAGAACACCACTGTACCACAGTGTGACTCAACACATAAATTAGGACACAACTCCTCTGTTGATTTCCTGATCTCGTGGACTCCTGAGAACCTCCCCATAGCCATGATTCATAGGAGGGGTGGGGAAGATTACGCCAGCACTGTTTGCATAATTAAGGACAACCGACCATTTCTTCTACATATATATTTTCACTGTTGTCTTCTGGATTGTTTATTTTCAATCTTTAATTTCACTCCCTCTCTTTTCCATTGCTCCATGCTAGTTAGTTGACTCTCACTGTCCTCTGAGTATTTCCCTTTGGGAGGGAAAGTTTTGACTCTTTAGTACTTCAGCATCAAATAGAACATTGTTTCTTGAGCTACACACTCAGACGTTTCCCCCTCAAATTTCCAGTGTTGTATTTCCATTCTCTCTGTAAAATAGACCTTTGGGATTAACAAATATTGCACAATGTTTATCAGTTAATTGTTATTTAAATCTTAAAAGTCTTCTAAATTTAAATCTTTTAATTGGAATCAAGTTGTTATCAAATGTCTGACCTTTGTGACAGTATAAGTTAGGTGACTGGATAATACATAAATACTAATAAATATAAAGTGACACGGAAATAAATCCTCTTAACAGGAATATTGATTGATTTCCACTACTATGATCAGCTTATAAGAGAGATAAAACATTACTATGTTGTCGTGGTTTAACCCTAGCCAGCAACTAAGCACTACGCGGCCACTCACTCACTCCCCCCACCACCACCCAGTGGGATGGGGGAGAAAATCAGGAAAAGAAGTAAAACTCATGGATTGAGATAAGAACGGTTCAATAGAACAGAAAAGAAGAAACTAATAACGATAATGATAACACTAATAAAATGACAACAGTAATAATAAAAGG
>JAVJGG010000005.1:15242801-15285370 GCA_035590195.1 Aviceda cuculoides | reverse complement strand
CAGCTGAGCCCCAGGAGCCGAAAGCGAACGGGTCTCAGTCATCGCCAAACTCGAGCACCTCGTCCCCCCCCCCCGCCGCCGGCGCCGCGGCGGCGGCCGCCGGGCTGCCCGCCCTCGCCCGCCCGCTCCCTCCTGCCCTGGCCGGGGACGGGAGCGGGCGCACATGTCGCCTTGGCAGGAGGGTGGAAAGCGAGCAGGGCGCTGACTCCTTTTTTCTGTGCCTCCCTCCTCCCGTTTGGCTCAGTTCGGGCGGCGAAACCGTGCCGGTGACTGCCTGCCTGCCGCTTCGTACCTGGCTGTGATGCAGGGTGCTCCGAGGCAGCGGCCGCCCCGAAGTGCCGGTTTCGTAGTCCTCGGCTTAGTTTCTGGTCATTGCGGCGTCAGGTTTGCGAGGCAAGGTGTTCGTTCAGAGCAGGGAGCCGCGCTTCGCAGTCCTTCCTTCGTTCGTGAAATTACTTGCAAACAGCGTTGCCTGATGGCAAGGGCCGAGTATGGGCGCGCTCGCTGTCCACACTCCGATCCGGCGATTTCTCACCCAGAAGCTCTTGACGTGCCTCACAACGTGAGTGTGCCCAGGCCCAAGTCCTCCTCCGGCGCAACGTTGCGTCCATGTGAGCGTGCGGTTTCTAGGCACTGGGTAGAGCCAGCGTCCGAGTCCGGTCCTACGGATGCGTCCTGTGTCTGTCTCCTAGGCTGAAAACCCAACTTTTTTCCCTTCAGGAGCTGCGTTGCAATGCCAAAGAGGTTGTTGGTGCCCTCAGCAAAACTACAGTAACAGTCCTGATTATAAAGCATTTACTATGTTATAGCTCTTTAACGATTTGACCACTCAGATGGGTTGGCGGGGGGGGGTACTTTTAAACAGAAGAGTTGAAAAAAGCAAATACGATGTTATGGCCAGGTCTTGTTACTGGCTAACTACCAAATTACAAGCCTCACTGTGTGCTCCGATTGCTGACTTGTGCTGTTGTACCTGTCCCAGCTCCTCTGTGATATTATTATTATATGACGCTACATAAAGATGCTCTTTTTTGTAAAGGAATTCTTAACATTTGTTGTTGCTGTTTCTGGGAAGGTGTGTTGGAAGACCGGAAGATGCTGATAAATCTCAGAGCACCTCAGTCAGAGCATCCTAACACCGCTGTTGAGGGCTCACAAAACTGCTTTCATTAAGGGCTTAATCTAGCTATAGTGCTCTTTAAGAACTATGTTTAAGTGTTCGTTATCAAACTTACTCAAATATGGAAGATCCACTTTTCTTCTATGTCTGAGACTAATCACATTAAATACTGTAGGCCTGGGTTTAAATGGTGTCTATTTTAAACCTAATTTGCGCACTGCTTTTCCTAAATTCACTGGATCTGCTCTAGGATTAGTGGTAGTTAGGAACGCTGGGATGACAGATGACCAGTTAGCTTCTGGTTTGCTGTTTCATGGGAAAGATGGTGTGGTAACGTTCCAGGAGTGGTAGAAATCTTAGAGGTCAAGTAAAGGCCCGAGTTGGTTTTGGTTTGTTTTTTTTCCAGTTGAAAACTGAATTTGGGTGAGGTTTTCTGTGGCAGCTAGGAGCATTTTGTATTATACTAAAAACAGTTGGAATTGTCTACTTTGCTTTGCTAGGACTATTCAAATCGTCTCCCCTCCTGTATGCTTTTTTTCAAAATCTTAGGAACTCTGGCATCTTTGAACAACAACACTTAAACAAGTAGCTTCTTCTATCTTGTTAGGTAATATGAGCAAACATCACTTATCTTCTCCCTGGATGGTACTGGCATTTCCTAATCAATGAAACACACTTAGTGAGAGCACTTTCAGTAACAATCCCACTAAAATAGCTGGTAGTTTGCAACATTAAGTTTTTTACAGGAGTTACCAAACACTCTTACTAGCAATTAAAACAAAAATGAGAACTGATCTTATGTGTGTGTTAGGGTTTTTTTAGATATTTCTGCCATATCCACAATTGTAGCATCTGATTGTGTGCAGTACTGTCCGTATATAACAGTCAGACTCTGAGAAAAAACATGTATCAGTTCAGAGGCTTACTTGGTGATCCTATCGCAGTAGATGCTGATCCATACAAACTAATGTTGGTGACAAAAGTCATGTGGAAATAAACAGCTTGGGGAAAAAAAAATATAAAATGTGCAGACCACCCTAAACAGTACAGCCCTAGCTTAGGCAGCTGTCCATGAGTAAAAAGTTCTGTTATCTCAGGGTCATATCTGTCACAACTCATTAGTTTGAGTGTTAGCTCCAGTGTCCCAGTTCTCTACAGCTGGAAATTTGGCATGGAGAGAAAACTGGTTGCTGGTTTAGTGCCTATGTTGACAGTTAAGCCGGCCTCCCCTCCCTCTAAACTGTTTCCCTGTCTATGTGCACATCACAGGACACTTCCTCTTAAATCAGACAAGATTATCAGATATTCAGTTTCAAAATCTTACAAGCTGTTTTTGAAAAACAGCCGAGTATCATGCTAATTTCTAGTATACTGGATATTTCTAGGTAGGAATAGTTCCCAGTGGGTGAATTTCAGAGACTTGCTACACGCTGGACCCAGCACTGAGCTTCCATTATGAACTGGGGCTTACTAAATTGTGCAAGCGCTCCAGGATTTTGAAGCTGGCCTTCAAATTGTCCACTTTATCTCTAACCCCCATAACAAGATAAATGTTTTTACATCAATTAGGTTTTTTTTTCCTTCCTGTGTGTACTTTGTCACGTATTCTTGAGCTCCTCCAAATCCCCCAAGAGTATAATTCCTCCTGTGTGCTGGGTATGACATGCCATCCCCTCAGAGCCTGGGTGTGGGCATATGGTATGGTGCGTGTGCATCCTGCTGATAAACAGCAGCGGCCTTTTTAATTCTTTGGATCATAAGACTTTCAAGAGATTCATCAATGTGGTGTGTGGGGAACCTCTTTGTGTGAATGTCCAGTATAGCAATGACGCTTTTAATAGTAAAGTTTTCTGCTAGTGACTCAGTATTCCTGAAAAGGGGAAGCGTTTGAAGTTAAAATCCTTGTTGCTAGAAAGCTGCAAGTGAGGGGCTATCGGCAGGCTCCTTGAAGCTCGCTGTTGATGCTGCACAGTGTGTCTATACCAAGAAGTCCCTGCGGTCTTGTCTCTCTGTGACGGTGAGGGTTCTGTTTGCTCTTTGCGCTTCCCAAGGAAAAAGGTCCGTGCCCTTGAGTTCCCCATTCGTCTGATGTTGTTGACACGCCACCTCTCCATTTTCTTTCGCTTTGATTCCCAATGCTCTGTTTATCCCGTGTTGGTTTATTTCTGCACAGGCCAGAAATCTTCCAGGGTGTGCGTAGTCTGAAGCGGTACTGGGAGGATCAGCTCAGCGGAGCTGTGTTGTTCAGTCGGAAGATAGCAGTGACTGGCGTGTGCCAGGCCTGGGTGGGATGGGCCGTGAGCTGCAAGTGGGGAAAGGCTATCAAAGTGAGGACTGGACCTTGTTCGCTAAAGTAATAATAGCTTATTTTGCTTTTACCAGTGGAATATATTACTGTTTCTTGGAATGTTTCATAATTAAGCTCATAGCTATAATAAACTGCCATGCAATTACCCCATAGGAGGAGCTGACTTGCTATCTAGACTGTAAATGAGATCTGTTTCAGAATTCAGTTCTTTCTGGACGCCTCAAGCAAGCCTAAAAGATATGTTTTAACTCTGTATGCCTCACATGTTGAAATTTTAAGTATTTGTTGTTCGAATGACTTCTTTTACTCTGCATGGGTGTAGGAGAGCAGTTACTTCTGAAGCACTTCACCTGAGTGTGTGTTTATTCCAGGCTCTGACAGCCTGTATATTCTTTATTTAGAAGGCTAGAGGTATGCAAGGAAGAGAAATGAGTACTCTTTAGGTTATTGATTTTGACTAGTACTTAATGACTGCAAAATATTCTTTTCAGTAGCCTATATATGTATATATTTTTTTTTAATTAAAATCTTGTGGTGGGGGTATGAATGTGTTCTCTTTTCTCCTGCAATTCTGTCAGTGGGAAAGCATTGCAAACTTCTGGCTTGCAGTCCTCATAAGAAGCAGTCTTCGCTCTGTCTGGTTTGTTATCTTCCAAGTTTTGATTTGCAGTCACACGATCCTGTTACAAACCCCGAGTCATCATTGCTCTAAAGGAACACTGCAACTATACAGAATTCAGCCAATTTTTAAATTAATGGAAAGTAACCCCTTCCAGAATCATTACAACTTTCATTGTTGAAAAGGTAAATGTTTTTCTTTTTTCCTTAAAGAATAGGAAACTTGTAGCAGTATGGGAGGCAGTACAGCTGACTATTCACAAGTGTGTAAACAGTAAACATAAGGCATTTTGTCTTCTTTTTTTATTATAATCTTGGATGCAAAACACACAGAAATTTTTAGTGGTGAAGAAGTCTGCTGTAAAGTGTTACCTTTTTTTAAACATTGTACTGTCTCTGAGCAATTTAGAATACATTCAGTTCTAGTGCTTACACTTGACCTGTTTTTTTAAATGAATGTGGACCTGGTCATTTACAGCATCTCTACTGATAATGTGCAGCTTTCGTAGGAATTCAGTTGCTTGCATGTGCTCTCCTTAGTTTTCTTAGTACTGACTGATCTCCTAACTTTTCTTTGGTCACCTCTGATCCTCTTATTTTTCAATACACATATAAAAGATGGTGGATGAACTAGAATAGAGACATTAAAAGTGGTACAAGATCAACCTTCAGTGATAACCTGCATTAGCTTGTCCTTCTCATCTCATAAGAGCAGATATCTCCCAATATTCTCACTTTAGTTCTTAAATATTATCTTAATCTGTATTATGCTTCACTTACACTTTTTTAATAAGGACTCTAGAGTCTCTCTAAGGCTACTTTCCTATGGTAATCTGAAGCTCGTGTATAACTAAACTAGTAAGATTGTACTTGACTCTTGGATTTTTATTTTTTTTTTTTAAACTCACTTCAAGTGTCTTGCACTTTACCTGCTATTGTTGGATGTCCTTTTTGTTGAGTTATTGAAGATTGATTCTTCTGACGTTTCCTCTTTTGTTCAAATAAGCTTATCATTTAACCACACTGACTTTTGATTTGGTTTTCATTTCCACTTTTGTTTGTGGTGTGCATTCCTTTTGTGATTGCTTTGAAAGCTACAAAAGCATCCTTGTTGAATATAACTGCTAGTCACAGTTGTGGGTTTTTGTGTTGTTGTGTTGTTGGGTTTTTTTAACCCTGAAGGGGGTCAGCACTGCTGTTAGTTATGTCTCATCCCAGTGAGGTATATCTGATCAAGCATTTCCTTAGTTCCCAAGTACTGGTTCATCTCCTCATTGTTGTTAATGATGTTGTTTTCCATATAGGTTATTGGCAACCTTTGCTTTAACCTCTGCATTGGCTAAACCTCATAAAGGTTTAGGTTAAGCGGTCTTTCAAATCACAGCCTCTTTCCACAATGTTCCATAACTAATGGGGATCTTAGAGGTGCTTCGCAGAAGTCTCCCAGGTGTAAATGCCAGAAGCACCACTGAAGTAAGTCATCTAACTCAGTAAGTTGTATGTGGGGGCGAGGATCCCCCAAATATATCTCTTCCAGCATCAACAAGCCATTCTGACACTGTACCCTACAACCATAGCTCTCATTTTCAGTTGTCACGTAAACAAGGCTACTGCCAATTTTCATCCACAGTGGAAAGGATATAGCTCGCTTCAGTGTCTGAACAAGGCTTGCAGGACAGTGACCAACCCACACCTTGGGCCCTAATTACTTGCTGCAGACCTGAAGTGCCCAGCTGAGTGGCCCAGCTGCTGGCGTCCAGGGCCGTGCTTCTCCTGGCCGTGTCTTCCCCCTGTCCCTCTGATTCTTCGTGTTTCTGGCTGTTCAGTGCCACGGGTTCAGAAGCTGGGTTGTTCCCTACCCATTTTGCACTAAAGATTTTTCAAAGGAACCCCTCAAAGTTCAAGTATTGTCTCAGTTGAAGTGGTGTCGTCTTACCATTTGTGAAGTTAGGGTACAGGCAAGATCCTGCTGGCTAGATATTTGGGGTTTTGTTTGTTTCCTTCACTGTAGGCAGGGCTTAGAAGCATCTTTCTGATGGCTCGTGTTAGCACCCATCTGACCTAGGTGAGCACCAGGAATAAACCACCGATGGAGAATTTGGCCATGCCTCACTTCTCTACTCAGGTTCAGAGCTAGTTTTCTCATGTTTTCAAATGCTTGAGTTATATAGACTTAAATAACCTTTTAAACTCATTTCACTGCAATCTCTTGTCCAACAAAGATTGTAGATTATAAGATTATTTGGCTTTATGACAAAAGTTTTCTTATCTAGCGTATAAAAATGCAGCTTTTACCTCAGTCATCCCTGTTTTGTGATGAATACCTGTTAATTCCTTTTTCTTAAAATTTAACTCTTAATGTTTGGGGTAGTTTTTTGGATGGCTGATCTAAATGCAATTTGTGCTTCATGGTTTTTCTCAAATAGCTGACTTGATTTAGTTAAGTAGATGTAGTCCTTGTGGAGGTATTCTTTGTTCAGAATGTACCTTTATTTGGATGAAATTTAATAAGGAGCTATCACAACTGGAATAAAAGTGCTCTATTTCAGTCATAGTACATAACCTTGTTGTAGGTGGTTGTTCCAAGGCTGTTTGTCATACTTTTTGTTTACAAAACCTAAACCACAGCCTTTGAACTAAATATCAAAAGGCCTTTGAAGATATTTTGGGGTTTTATTTTCTTGTAAGGGTCTCTTAATCCCAGTAGGGGCTTTTGTTTGGGTTTTGGTTGGTGGGGTTTTTTTGTTTTGTTTTGTTTTTTTCTGTAGAGAAGGGGTTTCCTATTGGCTTCATAGTCACTCCTACTTATCAAGAGCCCGCCTGTACAAGTCCTGCTTCTGTCATCCCCTAACTGAAAGCATAGATTTATCAATACTGTCTTGATCTGTAAGTCACATAAAATAAATTTCAAATATTGTTCATTGTCACTGGTTGTTCTTTTCACTCTTCTTTAGAATACAGAAAGATGCAAAACTTCATCTGACAACAAGGAAAGTTCAGGCATTTTCTGAAGCATAGTTTTCATTGTCCAAGTCTCTTGTAGTGTTGTGTTGGGTTTGGGTTTTTTTTGTTTGATTGGGGGTTTTTTTGTTGTTGTTTTCAGTGGCATTCTTTGTGTCTCCTGTGAACCGTTGTTTTCAGTGGCATTCTTTGTGTCTCCTGTGAACCGTTCCCGCTCCCTAGAGCTTGATCCTTTTTCAGACTGTTTTTTACCACCAGGCGTTTCACTACATGCCAGACCTCCCGACCATCGCTATGGTGGATGGATATTATTACCCCATGGCCTAGACGTCCAGAAATGCCAGCTAATAGTCAGAGCTGCCGTGATGTTTTGAGGGCAGATGCTCCTGCTGGGTATGGAGTCCTGCCTGAGAGCTTGGAGCAAAACAGATGGGCAGATAAGTGAACAGGGCATGTAGGTCTTGTGTGTAACTTCCCACATACCACAGCGTGCCGGGAGTAAGCATGTGCTTGTTGGGAAGTGTGGTACTTTAAGATTGCGATTGTGTCTTTAAGCACTGAGTAGTCCGTGAGAAGCCTTGTGGACACCCAGAGGGTGTTTCAGCTTTATAGATAAAACTAATAGCTTCAAAAGAAGCGCAAGTTATTTTAAATTACAGATGTAAAGTTTGCTTAGATGTAAATACCTTCATTGCCAGGGATGTGTATTCTTCACTGTTTAAATGGATTCTAATGTGTGAAGTATATAATTGAATGTTACACATGTAACTTGTAAAATTAGTTCATTATCTCTTTCAAGTACTTGAAGCAAATTAATTGATAAAATTACATTTCTGTCATACACAAATTTTTTATTTAGGTTTGAATCCCTAGAAATAACTATTTTCTGGACACTAGCCGGTATATATTTTCAGGTTAAGATCTAATCTAATGTCAGAAAAATTAGCTACACTGTGTTTTAATGTTTGAGGAACCTGAGTGGGGTTTTTTTAGGTTGACACAGCCAGCAAGGTAGTCTGGAGTAGCTGTTTCCGCAGGTATGCTACATAAAGGGTAAATCTGGCTGTTAGCATTCCAGCCTGACTTCAGCCCTCGTGAGCACCGTGTTTTGTGATCATGCTTCAAAGCAGAGCTAGAATGGGAGGTCCCTGAAAAACCCCTGCGTTGAAACGCAATGGGAAAAGGTGGCACCAACTCACTGTGTGCGCTGTACAACTTAAGCTAACTTGGACCTGTAACCCATGTGGGAGAGAAGCATTTAGCTGGAGGAGATGTCTTTGAACTGCAAAAGTAAAATTTTTTTAAAGACGGTAGCTGAAGATTATGCAAATTTTCATTATAATATAGGTGTTGGCTTCAGCAACCTGCCCATAGCTAGTAAGTTGGATAATTAAACATTTTAAAAGAAATCTGAGTAGGCAGTCTTATGCAGATGTACTTTTCTTTGTTTTGCTTGAACTGTTGTGGTGAGAACAACAACATTGCATTGGTTTGCTCTAGAGCTTGTCACAAGGAATTCGGATGTCGGTTCAGGGAATTGTTCCTGGGACTTCTGCTATGTACACTTGAAACTGGTGGGTTCTGTGTCGAGCATTTACTCTGAAATCATGAAGCTGTAGCATGCCAGTAGGATGAAGAATGGAAATAAACAGAGTTCCCAAGTGATACAATCAAATCATAAAGAAACACCAGCTTAAAGTCCAGTCCCAGTCATAAAAAAGAGCAAAGTTTTTCATACAGTTGTTGTAACTTGAGTAGCAACAGTGCGAAGCAAGGAGTTTCTACACTCTGTGCTTTACAGCAAATGAACCTTCTAATGATTTGTTACATGGTCTTTTTCTCTGAGTCCATTTAATACGTTTTTTTGTAAGGGAATTGTGTGTGTGTGTTCATATTCCCATTAGTTAAAGACATGTAAAACGAAGCATATTTTTGACTGCTGCACAGTAAATGGAGGGGAGTTAGGGGGTGTTTGTGTTTAGTTTTGTTTTATTTGTTTTTTTTTTTCCTTTAAACATGATAATATTCTGAAGAGTTTTCTGTGAGCTGGCAGTGAGATTTACTTGTTTGGAAGTTCTGTGTAGAACTAGGAAAGGACATGTTATAATTTGTTGAGTGAGACATTTATTAACAGCTAGAGCTAAATCTAAAAGCCAGGTTTTGTCTTTGGGTCTAACATTACTCTTAAATATTCTGCTTTTGAGTGGCTGCAGAATTGGAACAGAATACGTTAGTGCTCCATTAAATGCCTGTGTTGCAGTGCTTCGTTTGAAGTAAAGGCAGAAAACTTGCAATGACAAGCTTGGGTTTTATTTTATTGGCCTTGAAAACTTCATACAAATAAAGATAATGGAAAGATCTGAAAATTGACCTTTTCGTTATTTGAATATTTCCTTGCAGCTTTGGAAACACAACTGTAACAGCATTGTGCTGGTACAGGAGAACAGAAAAACTCAGCTGAGCAGTCTAGTTCATTGTCCAAACTGAGCGAAATACTAACTATAAATGGCATGTGAAAGGAAGATGAAAACTGTATTTTTAAAATGCTTTAATATACAGGTTTAGCAATACAGGTATGGGAAACCTTCAACTATTTTATTTTGAAAATATCAGAGGTACATTTAAAAAAACAGGGCAATAGGGAAGAAGTGGTAAAATTATCCCTTTTCCAATTCCTTGTGATAGTATAAACAAACATTTTTAAGGTGATTTTAGAGTAAGAAGTAACAGCAAGAAACTTACAATGAACTCATGCTCTAAGCTATAAATCTGGGGGTTTGGAAAAATTCAGACATAAATTTCACACCTTTTTGAGTTTTGTTCTGATGTATGATGGTGCTTTACTTGTCCATAGGAACAGTTTTCCCTTATGGAATGTATAGGCTTGTCACAGACTTTTCGTCATAATCTAAGAAAACTTTTGATAGCTTCACCTTTGGAAATGCCTTAAGCTGATTTATGTATCCTATAATTTATCACTGATAGTATGAAATTTATGTCATTGTGTATTCTTTTTGTTTAATGTGGAATTATGGATTTTGCAGGGAGTTTGCTTTTTACACATTAGGAGATAAAATTTTACAGGTTTAAGTTGTTAATGTTTAGAGTGTAATTGTTTCAAAGGATGTATTACTCAAATTTCTGGGTAGATTTACTATAATTAGCTAAAAAAAAAGCTGTTATGGTTGAATCCAGCATAACATTGTATGTTCATATGACCAGTTTCCATGTGATACACACTTACAGGCTGCAACTTTTCATGCTTCCTTTATGCTGAACACAACCTTTTTCAAAGACTGGAAAAAAGTCCATCTAGCAAACTTTGTGGGAAGGAACAAACATCAGGTAGATTTTAACAGCGTTACTGACAGTAACAGGTTTGTAAGCTGGCTTTGATGTAACCAGGGCTTGAGAAACCCACTCTGCTCGTGGTGAATGAGACGCTTGGGTAAAGGCCGTCGTCAACGCCTTCTTGAGTCCGGATAGCGTTTATTTGAACTACGTGACTATAGACCTCAAAACTTCAATCAAATACAAGCAGGTGCCTCCACTTTGGTAGTGGCAGGCAACTTAGTGCTGCCGGGAGCTATTTGGCTTGGCCAGAGTGGGGGGGAGTGAAAACTGACCTGGCATGTTGGTGCTCAGTGCCGCTCCCAAAATCCTAACCAGTGTCTTTCCCAGTTAATCAAAGCAAAGTCATCGGGGTGGAAGAGCCGACCGTGAAGATTGCTCTAGGGCGAAAGGCTTGACACCGAAGCAAAGAATAAGATAGGGAAGTCAGTCTTTTGAACTGAAAATCGAAGGCACCCAAAGAAGGGGAAATCCCCTAAATACATACTGTGTGGAATGTGAATGGATAAATAACAGTAGTCCAAAGTGTTGGGAGTTACTCTAAGCTTTAACGTACAAATATGATTGTGTTTTGCAGTGATGTTTTGAGCTCTTACTGAAGTTTTTCCTTAATGTAGGTTACACACTACAAGCAATACCCACCTAACACAAGCAAAGTATATTCCTACTTTGAATGTCGTGAAAAGAAGACTGAAAATTCCAAACTAAGGAAAGTGAAATATGAAGAAACTGTTTTTTATGGTTTGCAGTACATTCTGAATAAATACTTAAAAGGTAACTGTCTCAAATTCCAGTAAAACTTTACCTGTAAACAAATATCTTAATTTTTCTCAAGGCTGGAGCCTTACATTTGAAACAATTCCAGGTTATCTTGGTACAGCATAGGGAGTGACATGCATAAGATCTTATTTATGTGATTCTGAAAATGAGATGTCCACCCTCATAAAATGGTATTGACTTCTTAATTCAGACACCTCTCTACTGTGTTTATTTATACCAATGGCTTATTAGAAACAAAGAGGTGTTCATATCCCAACTTCAGTGGGCTAAATTGAAATGAATGGAAATCGAGTGAGACTGCACAGAATCACAAGAAGATAGAAGATTAGAGGGAAAACACATTTCGCATTTTGAACATAAACTTTAGCCTGTGTTTGCTGGTTTATTTACTGTGTAAACTAATAATTTTTTAATTGCCCTTAAATTTTGGTTGCCATTCAGCTTAGATCATTGACTATGGCAGCTATGTGTGAAAGTGTTTTCAATATTGACAACTTTAAGAGTAATATCTGAAAATTCCTTGATGCACATTTAAGATTTTGTTTGCTTTTTTGCATTATGTGCAAATATCACCTGTTCTGACCTGAATGCAAGTTGTCTTCTGCCAAGCTTTAGAAGGAAAACTTCAGTCATATGGCTTATATATCTTAGTCTTGATCCAGAATTCATAAATATCTCTGCCAATTCTGCCAAAGATTGGAATTCCACTATAATCAAACGCTTGATAATCTTGTTTCTTTTCTTTTTAGCAATCTGAGGATTGTTCTCTAATGTTTCCAGTAGATGACTGATCCCACAGCAGTAGCAATGCTTATTCGAATAATGTGGTTAGTCTGTTAGTTCCTATCACAAGGTGGTCAAAGACTGGTTGTAAGGCCTCTCCATAGGGATTCTCCCTGGAGCAGCATAGCTTAAACCTTGTGCCAGTCTGGTTATGTCTTGTTGCATGTGCCAACTTGCACAATCATCACATTCCTCTGTGAAAAGCACTGCTACTAAAACTCATGAGGGGTTTTTGACCATCATAAAAGAGTAATAATTGCTAATTGCTCCTGAGTCACCTGCAAACCACAAGTGTATTTTATTGTTGGTTTCTTGGGCATCCTAATCTATATAATAATTGAAAGTAAAATTTGGTTTTAACATAGCTAGTGTACTGCATTTGACAGGTTTTCCATGTCTTCGTTGGAGGCAAAGTGGCTTCTGTGTCTGAACCTTTTTGTTGTTTGTTTTATAAATTGACAAATGTCGTCAGTTTCTAAGCTTTCGTCTGTTTCCGAAACCACAGGTAAAGTGGTGACCAAAGAGAAAATCAGGGAAGCCAAAGAAGTATATAGGGAGCATTTTCAAGATGATGTCTTCAATGAAAAGGGATGGAACTATATTCTGGAGGTAAACATTTATTAAAATAATATGAGCTAATGAAGGATTTATGAATCAACTGTAGAATAAGTACAGCAGTCTCTCCTTTTAACCATGTGTCATGGTTTAACCCCAGCCAGCAACGAAGCACCACACAGCTGCTCACTCACTCTACCCCCACACAGTGGGATGGGGGAGAGAATCAGAAAGAAAAAGGTAAAACTCGTGGATTGAGAAAAGAAGTTTAATAGAACAGAAAGGAAGAAAATAATAAGGATAATAATAATAAAAGAGTTGGGATATACAAAACAAGGGATGCACAACGCAATTGCTCACCGCTCACTGACCGATGCCCAGTTAGCCCCTAAGCAGCTATCTGCCCCTCCTAGCCAACTGCCCGCAGTTTATATACTGGGCATGACGTCACATGGTATGGAATACCCCTTTGGCCAGTTTGGGTCGGCTGTCCTGGCTGTGTCCTGTGCCAACTACTTGTGCCCCTCCAGCCTTCTTGCTGGCTGGGCTTGAGAAGCTGAAAAATCCTGGACTTAGTCTAAACAGTACTTAACACACTGATGTTTTTAGTTGTTGCTATCAACATTATTCTCCTACTAAATCCAAAACATAACACTATACCAGCTACTAGAAAGAAAATTAACTCTATCCCAGCTGAAACCAGGACACTATGATAGTAAAGATTGGATAAGTTTAGCTTTTACGTTGAGTGTACAGGGAGTAGCAGCTGTCAAAGAATAATCATATAATTGCAGTTCCTTAGAGAAAAGTGATTTTCATCCTTTCGGATGCCAAATATGGCTTTGCAGGTAGTAAAGATTTATGGCTGCTGTCAGCCAGCTATATAAGTGGGGGCTTGTTGGCAAGTCTCCATATGTAAGTGCTTAGTGGTTGACTGCATCATTTACGTTGCTTTCTGTAACTAATCGTAACCATTTTTATTCTAATGCAGAAAGCATTACAACTTCCTGCGTGTGTAAATACATGTTTTGTTCCATTGTTTCCTAAATTTTTCAGAGATACTTAAGTTGAACTTTATTATTAAATACAAGGCTCAAGCACTTCTGACACACAAATACTTACAAATTAAGTCTTTCCACAATTATCCTCTTCCCCTTTTGTTTAAAAAGGTGTCCGTCTTCAAGTAATTGCAAACATTTCTTCTTAGTAAAAGCAGCAGATTCAGACTAATAGCATTCATCAGAGCTGTTCTAATTTCTGCAGATTAATTAAAAGCTAAGTTTCATTGTGGGTTCTAGTGAATGGATATTTTTGGCGCTTGAAAACACAATTTTTAGTTCTTTGCATTTAATTTTCCCTGGATACCCTGACTGTTTTTTATGGTGGCATCTGTCTGTGAATACGTCTGGATGTCATCTTGCAACCGGGGTGGACCATAAGGTGTGCAAGAAAAAAGTAAATTTCAACTAAATCTTGCAAGTGGCAGCAAGGTAAATAAAACCACTGTTTTCTAAGAAGGAGTAACGGAGAGGTCTGTAGAGGACTTGCATCCATTTCAAATAACTACAGATATGAATTCAATCCATATTTGTGTTTAAGCTACATTATGCATTGTGAACTGCTCTTATCTCTATTTAAAGTAATCTTGATCCCTCTTTGGCTAAACTGAACTAATACACTTTTGATGCTGCATGTCTCTCCACACTGAGTTTTAACGTGGTTTAACTAATTCTGTTCAAATTTTGGTTTAGTCAAAAGAAGCCTTCCTGCATCCCCCCCTCTGAATTAATGCAATTTTTGTTGCCTTTAAAGAATATCTCATGAGAAGCTTTCTGTCAAAAAACATTAATATACAAAACATTTTAAGTATTATCAGTTTAGCTTGCAGAGCTCTGTCAGAAAGTTGTAATTGCTCTTTTAGAGTAGCTGTTTGCAACTTACCCTTTTTCAAAAGGCATATTTCACACAATTTTTAGTCCTTCAGGGATGAAAGATTGAATTTGACAAAAGAATGACACTTTAAGATTAGATTTCATGTTTAGTGAATAATTGACATGATAAAATATTATTTAAAATACGTATTAAATGGATCCTGCTCTAATAAATTAACAAAGCACACATCTATACTAACCAAAACTAGGGATTTTTTTTTTTAAGGCCTAGATAATAGCTAAACTTCTTTTAGCTTACTTCATGTGAAAACACTGAAGAAAACTGAGTAGCAAATATTTCTTGTTCTGTGGGTAGAACTTACAGAATATTTAAGCCTTCCTGACTTAATTTGCACAAGGAATTCAACTGATAACCATCGTTTGGTTTGACAAGGAGACTATTTTTAGGTTACAGGATTTTCCTCCTTTTTTGATAAATGTGGATTTTTTTTTTTTATTTATTTATTCGGGCTGGTGGGTGGGTGTACAAACCAACCAAATGATTTTTAGAGTTGAGAGAAATTAAGAAGAAAAAAACTTTATCAGTAAACTCATAGACTGACTTTTATCCATTGCAGTAAAATAAAGGAGAGGTAGGTCCTAATCTTTCCTGTTGTCTAACAATATTACTGTTTCTTACACAGAAATATGATGGCCATCTTCCTATAGAAATAAAGGCTGTTCCCGAGGGCTCTGTAATTCCCAGAGGAAATGTTCTTTTCACAGTAGAAAACACAGATCCGGAGTGCTACTGGCTCACAAATTGGATTGAGGTCAGTTTGGGAAAGTTAACATGTTTTTTTCTAAGTAAATATTAATGCACTTAAATTAAAGGGTGAATCCCTTATTGCTTTAAGGGGAATCTCTGGCAGCTTTCATTTTCTGCTTTAAGTAAGCCTGGTTTCTTTTTTTAGTGCTCCAGCACAGACCTTTTCCCACTGCCTGGCAAGAGATTGTGAATTTCCTGTAAAATTATTACAACAGTACTTTTATCCACAAGCAAAGGAGGTTGAGGGGAATTGTGTGTCTGTAGCTTGGGAGTGAAAACTCCTGAGATAGTCAATACCTGGCCTACTTTTATAAAGGTATTGTAAAGGCTAACAACTTTAGCCCTAAAGCAAACTGCTGGAGGCATCAGGACTTTCTGAATGGGTGATGAAAATAAATAGACCTTTTTGTGCCTGATTAAATGCCAAGTGGGGATTTTTAAGTCCTAAGCAAATGTAAACTTAATAATGTGATGGGTTTTGTTTTAGACTATTCTTGTGCAGTCATGGTATCCAATCACAGTGGCTACAAACTCTAGAGAGCAGAAAAAGATTTTGGCCAAATATTTGCTAGAGACTTCTGGCAGCTTAGAAGGACTGGAGTATAAACTGCATGACTTCGGCTACAGAGGAGTTTCTTCACAAGAGGTAATGCTACTTGTTTAATGATTTGAGAAGTCTAGTTGTTCTTAACTATAAAGGATTGTAGCATGTGTCTGTTAACAGTTGTGTCCCAGTTCAGCAGTGAAATTGTGAATGCATAGAGCACTGTGTGTGGACTTATTGTGGAGGGGGGAGATCTGGGGTGGGTATGTGTCTGAACTGTGAGCACTAGCCCAGGAGAGTTTTTTTTCTATGTGGAAGCTGTCTTTCCTGTGTAAATGCATGAAGAGAGTATTGGTGAAACAGGAACCAAATCAGAGTTTTGCTGTTACAAACTAGTGCTAGGCAGGGACTGGATTTAGGCTTCTATATTTGGCGTGGCAACTGAAGTTGCATCTTTTTCAGACTGCAGGAATAGGAGCTTCAGCTCATTTGGTGAACTTCAAAGGAACAGACACTGTAGCAGGAATTGCATTAATTAAAAAGTACTACGGTACAAAAGATCCAGTTCCAGGATATTCTGTTCCAGCTGCTGAACACAGGTAAGATATTGGGCTATTAAAGCCTTTTTAAATATAGTTTAACGAAATGTAGTTTTTTCTTATCCATCTTTGTATCCAGAAATATTAAGCTGTTTCACTTACACAGTATTAGCCATGACTGATCCAGCTGTTGAGGCTGAAGCTCAATACTGATGCCTCTGTATGTTCTAGGGGCACAACAGTGGCATGGTTGTTCTTAACTATAAATGTGTTTTAAATGTTTTTAACTAAACCTTCTTATCAGCATCTAAGTAAATTTGGATGATTCTTTTTAGAATGGACTTGAAGGCTTGCAGTAGAGTAGATATTGAGGATTCACATTATGAACTTTTAAATTTTGTTTTAAAGATAAAATCTTAAAATGGAAAACCATCTAAGTTGCAATTCTGGACTCTCCCAGATCATGTTCTTCCTCCAGAAGAGGCAGTTGCTCTAAAGCTTCCCATCAGTATAACTAATTCACCCAATGGTAAATCCTTGATCGCTCACTAAGAATTGTGAATGGGTTTTTGAGAGTAAGGAACTGATCTCAAACAGGCGCTCTCATTTTTTGTATCCAAATCCTGTACGAGGTCAGGAGTGAATGCAACTCCTTGGATTTCACTTGCATGTCTGCATACTGCAATGAGCAGAATATAAAGGAAGGGATGGTTGGTTATTTTCTTATCTAGTACAAAATCTAGTGCTTTTAAATAGTGAATATTTTCACTTAGGATTGCAAGACAGATAATAGAAAGGCTTACATGAATAGTCCTCATAGGCTGATCATAGTGATCATCTTTAAAGGAACACTGCTTCATATAACTTTCTGGACCATTGCTGTAGTGCTGTTCTAGAACTCCTGCTTTGTCTGTAGACAAAGTTTGTCTGAAACATCTTAGCTTAGCTTAATACCATAGTTAAATCCAAAAATGATGGCCCAAGCAACTGTAAAACTCATTGTAATGGAAGCAAACACACGGAGTCAGAGAACAAGCGTCTTTTGCACAGCATATTGAAGTACTGGTATGAGAGCAGACAGCTTGAACTGCCCTAGTTAAAGTTCGCATTGCCAAATACAGACTGCAGTCACCCCTTCCAAGTTAATACACGAAAAGGGTCTCGTGCAAGAGACCCGAATCTTTCCAGAATTGTTCTACTGTTCTACAACCTGCAATGCGAGGTTGTGTTGTGAGTGTGGTGCTTGCCTCTGGCACGCCACCAGGGTTGTTCCTCGGACTGCCCCACCTCTCTGAAACAAATTTTGTTTTTTATCTTCACTACTGTGATCTGGGGCTTGTCTACACAGGACTTAATGCCAGCATTTTACAGTAAAAATTCAATGCCCACTAGCTCTTACTGCACGCCTGTGCTTTGCACGAGAGCATTTTTTGGTGTTCACACACAAGTTACTAAAGTCATTTATGTCAGCTGGTCTGTGACAGCTACATACAGAACAGCTACTGCAGATCAATTGACATTCAGTAACTTATTACCTCTCTTAGTAACTCTGTTTTATGTGCTTGCCTGTACCCTTGTACCAAGGGTAATGCCCTGAGGTTCCTCTAGAAGAATGTATGAGTGAGCATAATGGTTTTCTATCACTATTAAAGAAGAAAATCGATGTGTTTTCTTCTAAGATTTTTCTAACATAAACTGCTAGTTCTCTACTTCCCATTTTGTAGTCTGAAGTTGCCAGAACAGATGTTCTGTTCTTGGATCTGTAGTTCCCTAACTGTCTGATTTTCAGATTTAAAAGAGAAACTCTCTCACAAATGTTTAAAAAAAAAAAAAAAATCACATTTACATATGAGAGAAGTTTAATGTGTCAAGTGTTTGTCTGAGTTGCCAAAGATAAATCCAGGGTGCTGTTTGTTTAGTATATGGTGTGTTTACTATCCATGCAACACAGAGCTGATAAACACATAGTTTATGCTGTCTTGTAATCATATTGCCTATCATTATCTTGAACTGTTGCTGGTAGGAAATATAGAATGTGTGATTTCACATGTAAATGCTGCTCTAATATGGATTTTTCAATTGACTTTACAGTACCATAACAGCTTGGGGGAAAGATCATGAAAAAGATGCTTTTGAACACATAGTGACACAGTTTTCTTCAGTGCCTGTATCTGTGGTTAGTGACAGCTACGACATTTACAACGCTTGTGAAAAAATATGGGGTGATGACTTAAGACATATAATTGAAGCCCGAAGTCCAGAGGCACCACTTATTATTAGACCAGATTCTGGGAATCCCCTTGATACTGTTTTAAAGGTAATCCTGTCTTCAAGTCATTTGTATACAAGGTTGGGAAGGGCAATTGTTCGTCTTGTAATAACTGGCTAACAAACATAGGAAACCTAATGCTCTAACTTGGTATGCATGGTATGTAGTTGATGCTGGATAACTTGGACCTATGAAAAATGTAAACATTTATCTCATCTCAATATAGATATGGAAATTCTTTTGCAATCTGAATACTTGAATCTTTTTCATCAAACCCATTCTTGCATACCATCTTTGAAGTGTTTACAACAGTTACCAGTTTTGCTGGTCTAATAACGCTGGAATGATTCTATAAAGAGAAACTTTCATCACTTAACAAATAAAATAGGAAACAACTTGAGTCTTAATAAATGCCAGGCCAATAAGACTTCTTACCACCAAGTTTAGATATGTTGGTGTCCTGTATTAATGTAATTCACTGTTTTATGCTGCATATTTAGCATTCTTCTGCCTTGTGTAAGACATGCATTTAAGTCAGTAGCACACGACCTCCAAGTTGAAAAATGCGTCTTGCCTTGTAGCTCTTTACAGAGCATAATGATTGTTGCAGTTCTGTAATAAAAGCTGTTGATACCTCTGAATTTGAGTAGCTGTCAGTACTGTTTTAATAAGGAAGTAGGGCAGATTTTAGTTATGTTGGTACTCTATCAAATTAGATCCATACAGATTTAACACTTTTTTTTTTTTTTTTTTCCTTTGGGGCAAGTGACATATCACAAATAGGCACTTTGAATAATCTTTATCAGAGCTGATAAGAAAAACTCCTAACTGAAGTGTTTCATTTTAATTATCGATGGCTAACAAAATTGTAGAAAACTGGAAGCCTCATCCACCATCTTAAGGGAGGTCAAAAGAAGAGCAGAATCTTCAGTTGTGCATTTAATAGCAAAAAATCGCAGCAACCAAAGAAAGAAAAGATGGAAACATGGTTCTGATTAGCTTTTGGGTACAAGTTCATAAAGGCCAAATGGTCTGTGACTGCTTTAATCTAACGGCTTCCACCACAATGGCTGGCATGCTTTTGGTTTGTGCACCTATGTGGATAGATTTAGACCAGGATATGTGGGTATATTTATGGATTTTTCGGGGGTTTTTTGAGAGAGAGAGACCATGACTCAAATGTGGAAATTGTGTTTCTTTATTGGAATGGCAGGCTTTTATTTTTATTTTGAACTGTCTCCTTCCTCTTTTCAATAGGTCTTGGAGATCTTAGGGAAGAAGTTCCCCATTACAGAGAACTCAAAAGGCTACAAACTGCTGCCACCGTATCTCAGAGTTATTCAAGGGGATGGTGTGGATATCAACACATTGCAAGAGGTAGGAGATCCTGTTCATGCGTCAGGGTGACAGTGGCAATATTGATATTTAATCTGGACTCTGTTATTACTCGTCAGATATTGCAGCAGAGACTGCTGACCCCACCCTGCCCCTCATTCCAGACACTGGCAGCGACATCCTAATGCGTAAAACAAATTCATTAAAACTCCACAGGGAATTATTAAGATGCATAAAAAAACCTAAAAGCCACTTCCTAATCCCTCTGTTGTAACCCTTCTCCTCCCACTGTCTCTCCTTTTGTTTGCTTTCATCCTGCTTGTCAAGTCTAATTCAGATCAACGTCTGGCAGTGTTTGGTCCTTTCATTGGTATCTAAGGCACACTGTTTGATTGCTGTGCTATATCAATAATAGTAATTAACTGGTTTGGCTCATTAGTTATGTACCATCTGAAGTATGCTTGCACTCAAGTATTGAAGGTGTAGTTCTGAAGAAGACTTTTTAAAAACAAAGGTAAGGGAAGTGAGTTCATTGATTTGGCAACTACTGGAATAATGATTGTTGAAAGCCCCGAAAATATGTATAACAGATTAGACTGTAGTCTGAGTCAAAAGTGCAATTTCATCAAAACAAAAATTGGTTATTTAGTAGATGCTGCATGCTTGAAACTAGTTACAAATTCACCACTATTGACTAGATGGAGATACTAAATAATATAATGTGGTTACAAAGGTACAGGCTGTGGTAACTACAGATGATGAGGGGCATGTAAAAGGAGGAGGACTTGACTTTATCAGGTTTGTCCTGGATCATTGATCTTCAGTTGTATTTGAGTTCAAAAACAGAAATAAGTTGGATAAATTTAATTTAAATTTTGCTCCTCAAAATTAGGAGTAAGAGAGGCATCAGGCTTGTTTTTTAGTTAGTCTGAAACTATCTGCGTACCTAACATGGGCACATAATGTGGACCTCAAAGACAGAACTCAAATTTGTCACACAGATCCTTAGAGAGCAGTTAACATTGAGATTTTTGCCTGATATGCCAACTGTAGTGCAGTCACGCACTGCAGTTTTATTCCTCATCCAATAGCCTTTAAAGCAAATTTTATTTTACTTTATCTTTTTTTGTCCCATGTGGCTTTTTGAGACTATACAACTGTGCTAATGTGCTTAACAGAACACAAGCATGAAAAGTTAATACCTTGAAAGAAAGTATTATTATTAAATACTAGGGGAAGAGACTTTTTTTTTTTTTTTTTTAAATAAACCTCTGCTTGTTCTCAACAACAATTTAACAGGACTGATGCCTGTGTTAGTCAAAGTATGTTGTGATTGAGATTTTCATGAGTCATGACAGGAAAGAAATTGGACTATGAATTCTTTCTTGTAAGGAACTCAAAGGTACCTTTCTGAAAGTTATACTGGACAAAATTCAAGGATGCTCATAGCATCAACAGTAATCAAAATATTAAAACTAGTATTTAAAAACTTTACATTAGAGGAAAAAATGCACTGCTCTCTAAATTCTAAATAGAGCAGGAAAATAATTCCAGCAGCTAATGGGAGAGGATATGAGGCAGAAGGAGCAAGTCTTTGTTCAGATGATCTACCTGTTTACATATTTTCCTCATCAAACTGTAACTGATGATGAGGAAAAGTCCACCTGTAATAGACAGTAGAAGAGAGTTGAAGATCCAGTTCCACAAGACAGACCGAGCAGACCTAACTCACTGCTGCCTGGCGGCCGCCTTCTCATCTCTCCCTGACCCTAGGCTTGCTGCGCACCTCGTGTCAGCTTTGGTCGTTGAACCGTGCCGCTCATTAAACTAATTCAGCCCGCACATGTAGCAGCAAACTAACTCAACCAAAAGCGATCAAATTTGTGGTTTAGTGAATTAAATTGGCCCAAAAAAAGGGGGCCAGTACTCACGAGCACAATACAGGAGAGAAAATAAACTGTTGTTTTCAGCTGGGAGAAGCAGGCAGGAAGGAAGGAGCCACTTCTGATTTGACAGCAGCAAGTTATATTGGAGCAAAAAGACCATGATCTTGCAGCCTAATTTTAGTCATGTTTAAATTTCATGGATCTCTTTGTCCTCTAATGTCAGCAAAACCAAGGTTACCATGCTGACTTTTGGAAGACTGGGTAATAGTTTGCCATTTAAAAAAAAAAAAAACTAAACAAACAAACAAACCCCCAAACAAACAAACAAAAAAACCCAACACAACCCTGAAGTATAATTCATCCTTTTCAAAAAGGAGCTTACATGAACAGATATGAATGTATTATTGTGGCCATCTTCCCCCCCTCCTCTTATAGCCTATGCAAGTCATTATTCTAATTACTCCATATCAGTCTTAGATTCTAGGCGTGATTTATTGTTATGGATCAGAGGGAAGGTAATGGGTACCATAGGAAAATCTAGAATGAGTAATGACCAATGAGTCTTATTTAACTATCCGAACTAGCTGAAACAACAATATAGAAAACAACTCAGAATATAAACTGGATTTTAAAATTCTTTGTTTTAATAGGGGATGCTGGTAGAACAGGTAAGGAACCTTTTCTGACTTTCTTCTAGCATTTTCACTTTTTAAAATCATTCCAATCTGCTAACTCCACAATATACTACACTTTCAAAGGATTTTCTTTGAACATTCAATTTCCAGATGTCTTTAAATTTTTATTCAAAGACAATCCTCTAATCTGGAGTCACAGTTAATACATTAATCATGCTCATAATGGTCAGAGGAAGCTGGTCAGAACCTTGACACGTGAACTGTTCTCCCTGCATAGGTTTGAAAGTGTGAGACAAGAAATTCTTGTTGTTTCAGATCTCCCCCTTTTCTTCTTCCCTATACTGCTGCTGCTTGCCATCTCTTCCCCATACCTTAGGACAGACCTCTGCTCTGCTGTACGTCACTGGTGCAGCCAGAGCTGTCTTTCAGCTTAGTCTCGATGTCCCTTCCCTTCCACCCTCACCAGCCAAAGATCAGTCAGAGTAAGGCAATTCCTTGGGAGAGAGCGGAAAGGTGGAAGCCAGTTCTTCACCCAAGGTAAGTGAGGAGTTGTGCCTGCGGCACAACGTGAACAAACCATCTGTAAATGAGAGCAGGAACACTAGCTGAGAGAGGGTTCACGTTTCTTCTCACCCAGGCAAGAAGGTTAAGCGGCCGTGGCCCAGCTACACTGTACTTGTACTTGCATCTGTTAACCTACAGGTATCGGTGAAAGCGAGGTCAAAGCATCCTGTGCCTTGGTAGGATGTTGTTTATACTGGGTATTTTGTGCTACATCTTGTGGGCATGTTCAAATATGTTCAGTGTCAGACCTGATCTATAAAACTGGATAAGGAAAGGAAAGGAGTAGAATACATTAGCTCAGGCTTGGTCAGCATCTGGACAGAACTTGATCAGAGTCTCAGTGGAGTTCACCTACACCTGCCTTTTCAAAAGACAGCACAGATAGGCAGAGTCCATATCCAAGCCTAGTCAAGTCTGGTTTCTTATGGTGCTGTTGGGCCTTATGCTTAAGGAAAGGGTATACAAAACCCCTTTTCTTACCTTTCCTTTGTCTTCAGTTACTTCTGAGTTGCTTAAGGGAGAATTTAATTAATTTTAATCCTTTATCTTCCCTGAGTACGCCTTTTAACTGCTTGCAGGAGAACCTAATCACCTGAAAATACAGATTCCTTTTGTGCATGGTCACTGTCTGAAAGGATATGATGATTACTGCTAAAATCCGCAGGACTGTCACATCTTGAGGGGGTATTTGTTCAGGGGACAAAGCTTCCAACGGGTTCCTTTAAGTGAAAGTCATGGTGGTAGGGCCTGAGATTCTTTTTGCTTGGCTTCTTGGATGAGGCTGAGTAAGCTGGTACCATTAAAATGATGGAAACTCACTGATGAGATATCTGCTGGGGAAGTCTCTGCTAAAAATGTAGTAGGAAGGTGTTGAGAGCACGCCCTCAAAAAGTTATGGCTCTGCAGTCTACCCCTCCTGTTGGCTGGCCTCTTGTCAGGCATTCCGACTGAGAGTATTTGTGAAGAGACAGTCTGCGTGTGACTAAATGGATAAAAAAAAAAATACTAGTATGCGCTTTTGTTTACACTGGCTACCCGTTTGCCACTGTCTGAAGTTGGAATTATCTCTTTTTCTTTTTTCTCCCCCAATGAATGAAACTTTAATTTTGCGTTAGCTGTCCCTTAAAAAAAAGTGGCTTGACAACAGTAACTCCTGAAGCAGTCTTGTTCAGTGTTACTTTGGCATTTCTTTTTGATGCAGGGGGCTGAGACTGCACAAAAGGTTACCAGATTTCGATGTTGATTTTTGAAACTCTGCACTGTTGCCCATAGATTATGTCCTTACATTCTGCTTCTTGCCTTCCTTTTCTCTGGATGGATGGGATTTTGCTATTTCACCCACTCTGAAGTTTTCTCACGCACTTTTGTTAGTAAAATGATTAGGACAGGGGAGTTCAAACACTCTCTTATTGGGGCTATTACCATCGTTTCAGGCTGTCATAAGGGTAACAGGTCAGGGAAACAAATCTTGGCCGTTTGTGAGCATGACTAAACTAGCACCCATTACTCCAGGCTAGAGGATGTCATCTTTGTCTGGATAGAACGAGAGTGGGGGGAAATGATATGGTAAGTTTTAACTTGACTGATGGTAGCAATGCAGTTCACATTGATCTGTACCTGCCCAAGAAGGTGGCAAAGCAAACTTTTTGAACAGCTTTATGTGTTTCCATTACCCATCTTTGAAATTGCTAATCTAATCCTAGTCAATGTGATTTTCAGGAGAACTGCTCTGTTGAAGTCATTGGTCAAAGTGGGTAATAACTTTCTGGAGTTGATGAGCAAGATGACTACTTTGTTTCAGGATATATGCTATGCTTTGAGGTCTTCCCGTAATTCTGAGAAATTGGAAGGCTTTACAATACTCCCATGAAATCTTTTCTTTTCTTTAGAGCTCTGATTGTCTGGGCATTGCATTACTGTGCTACCCTAGTTTGGGAAGTATATATGCTGGCATGATAATAGTTTTACAGCAAAAGCTTTCTATAATTATGCCATGCTGCAATCACAAATAAAAATGCAAACAACGTGCCAAGTATTGACAGAATTGTTATGTACGTCTCCTGGAAACTGAATGTTGGTTGGTTTAATTGTCTGTAAAAGCATCTTGTTTAAGTAGAATAATATTTTTATGGAAAAACAGCATGGCCTAAAAGTATGTTTCATCATAATTTTCTTTTTCTTATTAGATTGTGGAGGGAATGAAGAAGAATAAATGGAGTATTGAGAATATTGCTTTTGGATCTGGTGGAGCTTTGTTGCAGAAACTAACCAGAGATCTCTTAAACTGTTCCTTCAAGTGTAGTTACGTGGTAACCAACGGTCTCGGGGTATGTCTTTGTACAACTTCTACCATTATGTTTTCAACAGAGGCCTCCCCACTTGAAAACCTGTTTGACATTTCCTGTTCCACCATCTGCATTAGGTACACAAGCCCCACAAAGCCCATTCCTTTTAAAAAAATACTCTCTTCATTTTAGGTAAATGTCTTCAAGGATCCAGTTGCCGATCCAAACAAAAGGTCAAAGAAAGGACGACTGTCATTGCATAGGACACCTGCTGGAGATTATGTGACACTTGAAGAAGGCAAGGGAGATCTTGAAGAGTATGGACAGGTATAAATTCCAAAATGTATTACATCATTCTTCGTGCAAAAATAGACCAAGAAAAAGCAGGTTATAACTTAATTTTAGAATTTATTTTTGATTGACTTTTTTTTTCCCAACTCCCATCTTATTACCTCAAAACTGACCCCAGTGCTAAATTCGGTGAGAGCAGAATGTTAGAATGCCAGTAGAATGCTCAGGCTTTACAATCAGGGATCTTTCTCTTTTGTTTGTCTCCGGAAACAAGAGAACATTGCTGCTTTTTCCTAAAACTAATGTGTCAGTGTTGCAGAATATATGCTAGTCAAGTAGTTTTGTGTGGGCTATATTGCACAATTTAAGTAGTGACCTAAGCTGGAAGTGGGAGAGGGACAGATGTAACTAAATTTGTTTCTACTTCCCCATTGAGATTTTTAAATAGTTGCTTCAGATGTTAATGCTCTGTATGTGGAGTAGTTGCCCAGTTTTCAAAGAGGTAAATATAAAACAGGAATTCAGTTTCCCTGTTAATTCTTCATGATTGTAAAATGAAAAGCTATTTCAGTAAAATAAGCACAAACTTTATGCCAATCTCAGGCTTTCAGTATAATACTTATGTTCTCAGTGTGCAAGCAATTAAATGATAACTGCATGTTGAGTCTCTTCCTGAATTAAGAGGACTGAAAATAAGTTATCAAATTGCACCTCAGCCTTTAAAAGCTGGAAGTTTCTTCAGTTTTCTGGTATATAGAAGCACATTTCTGTGCTACTAGGCAGAGGGGTACTACTAGGCATGCTGTTTTATGCAACAGTAAGCATAAAACTGAGATCTGAGATACTTCAAGACAGAAAACAGACTGAGTTATATACACTGTAGATAATGTGCTCTGGATGCAAAGATCTAAGAAAAAAGACTTTCCAAGTTATATAGACACATCTGCATGTATATGTTTGTGATGAACATTCATGTATGTGTGTATATATATATATATATGTAGAGAGGGAGGGACCTAATGGTGAGAAATCTCTTCAAATCACAAGACTTCACCTCTGAAATTAGGTGAGATATAGTTCCTTCATTTTTGACAGGTGAAATAATTTGCTAAAAAATGTTCTGTCCTGGGATATTAGAGAGGGTTATTTGTGTGGTACAGATTCTGGGGCTTCCTGGGAAATGGCAGGGAAATGTACTCTTTTCTGGGCCCATTTCCCTAAAGCCATAGGCCCTTGCAATAGGTCAAGCAGAGCAACTGCTCAATGTTGCTTTTGTGCTAACTTTTCTGTACAAAGATGTGCTTATTGCTCTTTGTGTGCTGTTTGCAAGCACTTTGTGATACACTGTTTTAAAAAATATATGTGCAAAGGGTACTGTGAAGAAAGATTTTTTTAAAATTTTTAAATTTTTTTTTTTCCACAGTTCCTCTAGAGGAAATATAGATTTCATTTAAACCTCTGTAATTGAATTTGTATTTAATTGGTTGAGCGTCACCTTTCTTACTAGCTGCTCTAGCAAGGTATATTTAGCATGTGAGTATTTGGCTTTGGACAGATGTGGACAGATAAGGACCACTCAGTACAAAGCTTCTGTCCGTGCACAGGATGGCCTAAATCCTTTCTTCTGTCTAACCATTAGTGAAAGGTGTCAGAAGAAGCTGTAAAAATTTAGTATCTTGACAGTCTAAAGCTCTAGTCTTACCAGGGTTGATTTGGGTGCGTGCTTTTGCGTTTGCGTAACCTATGTTGTTTGTTCATTTGCCCAATCACTCTTGCTAAAACAGCGGTATTTCTTGCAGGATCTCCTTCATACAGTATTTAAGAATGGAAAGGTAACGAAGTCATATTCATTTGATGAAGTAAGACAAAATGCCAGGCTGAAGAACAGTGAACTAGAAATGGCGTCTCACTAAGTTTCATTCCATGTCTGTGTATGTGTGTGTGTAACAAGTATGTACTGCATAGCTACTGGGTTTGTTGTACAGATTTGTGTGTTTGTGTTTTATTACATTGTAGCCAAATTATTTGTTGGTTTATGGACATACTGCCCTATCTTTTGCCAGTCTTTAGAAAAGATGAAATCAGGAAATGGTACTTACATTGTAAAACATATTTAATGCTAAAGTGTGCTTTTTAGGGCCCTTTGCCAGTAGTGACTCAATCTGGTATTGATCTTTTCACAAATGAGACAGAGCTAAGAAACTTTTTTATATATAACAGTATATCACAAAATGGATTTACATAAAATTATCATGATTGCTTTATGTTTATATTTAACTTGTATTTTTGTACAAACAAGATTGTGTAAAATATATTTAAAGTTTCAATAATTAAGTCTTTCCAACTTTTCATGATTTTTATGAGCACAGACTTTCAAGAAAATATTTGGGGGGGAGAAATCCATTGCCTTTTGTCCATTAATCAGCAAATAAAACATGGCCTTAAAGTTTATTGTGACATTGTACCATTTGATGACTGAATCAGGACTCGTATCTCCTTAAGAACCCATAGAATTGCTGACCTCACTGTTTCTTGTAGTTGTCTGTATTAGTAAATCTGCATTGAAGAAAATTACTGTTCTTACTAGAAGGTTTAGGTACTAAAGACCTTGCTGGCACAGTAAGGTATGTAAATGAAATGCCAAATTTGAAAGGATTCTCTACTGCAACTTAACTTGCCAAGTCTATCCCACTTGGCATATGCACCTCAATATTTTAAGAGAAAAGTTTTTAAGAGATCTCCTCTTCCACTATAGAATATATGTGTAAAATACTGAAATATGGAAGCGGTGTATTTTAAAGTAATTACACTTCTGGGTTTATTTTTCATATACTGTAAGTGACATGACTTTAAAGCAAAATACTGGACTGGGTAGTGCACTTTTTTACTTTTTTGTATTTTTTTCATTGATTTGCCTTTTGTCAGACTGGATGTTAAATTGTAAAAATGTTTAACTATTTTTGTTAACAACTTTAATAAAACTTTATGCTAGCCAAACTCCTACATGAATGACAGACCTGTTTCCCCTTCTCGCCTTATCTCATTGAGGTGAGGAGGGGCTTTTATTTTGCAGAGGGTCACTATAAAACAATACGTTTGAGAGATACTTTTGAACTGTCTGCACTTGATTGTATTTGCTCTCTGCATATGCTTGATTTGAATATCTGCTGGAAAACAAAACTGTTGAGGATTTTATTTGAGAAGCTATGTAGTAACCTCTGAAATGTTTGATAGTACTGTAGGATGGCTCTCACTAGAAAAGTACCTCCCTTAAAAAAAAAAAAACATCAAAAGCAAACAGCTCCTTTGTTTATGCTGGTGATCAACTATCAGCCAATGACTTAATATACTGATGTAATTAATGCTTCTAATTAGTAAATGCTGTTACAGAAAATTGTTAGGGGTACTTTAAAATAATTTAAGCCTACAAAATTTTATAAAACGTTATTTTAAAGGAAGATTGAAAAGCCATACTTCATTGTTCTTATTCTCTCACCAAAAAGGGCCACATCAAAGCACCCATAATATTTCCAGGGTTTGTGGTTAAGATGTTTATGCCCAGTCTCAATAGAGAGAGTTAATAATAGAGTTGTTAATAAAAACTTGTTTTCCACTTGTAGTGTATGTAATTACAAATTTAAGTGATGTATTGTTTCAAAAATAGTGCTTTAGTAAGACTCTAAATGCTGACCTTTCACACTGAGGAACTGCCTTCCCTTTGCTATTAATGATACTGTTTGTATTTGGCCAGGCAAGATTTTAAATCTGGACCTAGGATCAGTAGCAGGTAAATAGTACAGAGCCTACTTCACTCCTCCACATGTGTACTAGGGAATTTTATGATGTATGGTTTAAAAAACAATAAAGTAAATGCTGCTTTCATTCTGTACCAATAAAAAATTTTGATAACTATTGACTATCCATAACTGATATTTTTGTACTTGAGAACTGAGGATATACTGTGGAAGCACTGTTTTCTTGTGTACCATGAAACACATTAGTAATTGTTCAGTATTCTCTAAAACTTTTAGCTTATTAGTTGGAGACTTGAAGCAAATTGTCTATTTGTGCATGTCACTTTCAGAAAGTTGTCACATCACTCATTTTATTAAATGTTAATATCTTTAAAAGAAAAAAGAAAAAGAAAAACACCTGGTGCTATTCAGACCTGAATACATGTCTCTGTGTTTGGCGGTTTGACATTCTGGGCATCAAGGGGTTGACAGAAATTACTGCAGTGCTTGAACCATACAATATCCTAATTCTTCCACATGAAAACAAACAGCATGTTTAAGTTTGCTTTAAATTACTAGATTTATAGTCATTGATATATTTTAATTATCCCCATTTCATAATATAACACAGTATTTGTATTTAAAAATAGGAATTGGGAGTTTTGTGTTTAATACTGTAATTTGTAACCATATTTAGCATAAGAAATGGATTTTATAAGACTATTTTTTTCTTCAGGTGCATGATTATGAAAAGATGCTTTTTTGGTACTTTGAAAGATCTGAGGAGAGAACAGAAGAGTACTTAACTGTTTGGTTTGCCAAAATCAAAACAAAGCTTAAACAGTTTTTTTTCTTATAGGTTTTTACATTCCTTCTTAACTTGTTTAGTGAAGAATAAGTATTCCTCACTTAAATCCTCTGTTAAAGTAATTTTAATGTACTTGGCATCAAATACCAGTATGTAATACACATGGAAATAAAGTTTAGTTCTGGCAGTGAAAATAATAGCCATTTGACTGTGTCTTAAAGTTGTGATGTTGGGCATCAGATTTCATTCCTGTGCTCTTTGTTGCCAAACACAGAGCAGAGCATAGCTGGGCTGTCCTTACAGTCTCCGTAGCAGAGCTGCTCCGCTGGCTTGCGTGCAGTTTGTGGCTAAGCAATTGAATTTACAGTCAGCTCAGTTCTAGAGAAGAGAAGGGAAAGTGGGCTCTTTTTGCTTTTTTGCTTTGTTTTTTTGGGGGCACAAGCACATCTGTGCTTCAGCATCTTGCCTGTTTGTGCTTAAAAATGAAGCACTTGTAATCGAATTTGATGTAAGGAATTATCCTCTGTTTATGTTTCACATAATCCTTTCTCAAACAAAGATTCGTTATTTAAGTTTTACCTCTACAGCCACTAAAAATGCTTGTTTAAAAGCAAATTAACCAAAGATGTTGCAGCCTTCAGTTGACTTCAGTATCTGTCAAAAAATAATGTCAGCTCTTCAACGGCGAGAATGTCTCATGTCCCTTTGGGCAGGATTTTCATAATTAGAAGTTGTTAAACTTTTAACTCCTACATAACTGAATTCCAGAGTGTACTTTACAAACAGAGATGCTGTTAGTATGGGTGTATAAGGCACCTAGTGTAAAGATTATTTATTGTCCTTCGTTGCTGGTCCCTTCAGGTCATACTATAATGCAAGAAGGGGGCTCCTGTAGGCTACAATAATGACCTTTTAGCACTTGAATTCAAAGTCTCTGTTACATGATCTTTACAGAGAACATGCACAGCCTGGGTGGTAGGCAGGTGTATTCCTCCTCCTTTCCATGCTGGTAAGAACCTCCAGCTGCAACACTCCAGCTTTTCTCACTCTAATCAGCCTTTGCGCAAGTTAAAAGCGATTGCCAACAGCGAGCGTGCGGTGGTAGGCTCCCAGGTCATCAGGCACAGGAGTCTGCAGGGAAATTCCGGGCCTCAGGCTGTGCAGGAGAAGGCGAGGGACTCACAGATGTGTCCCTTCCTATGTCCTCCAATTCTATTGTAATAAATAAAATAGTATCTGTGCTGAGCTGCTCAAGGCAGGAACTGTGAGGATGCATTTGAGCAATGGTAATTGCGTCTCAACCTGGTCACATATGGCTTTTTTTGTCCATGAGAGCCCCAGCAGGGTCCTGTAGGTGCACACCTTCTCTGTGAGATTTGTACACACTTGAGTGACAGATGATCCTCTTGTCTTAAACCTGGTGGATAGAGGCACCTTATGGGAAGAGCTGTATGCCTTCTAAATAACCTGATGCTCAGAAATAAGGAAATACTGAGACGAAAGATGCTCTGTAAAGTCACACTGACTGAAATCACGGTTGTTAACCATGGATGTTATGTTCAGGTTTTTTCCCATTTTACTAGTAGCACAGCTGACCTTGTTAATGATTTTAAAACACCCTTGACGGTTATATAGAGATGTTTGGTTTTAATTCATGGTAAGGGCTGAAAAGCACTTAGCAATACAGCATTTCCAAAAAGTATTTTCCTGCAGCACAGTATGTTGTAGAAAGGTACCCTGATTTCTGCTGTAACATAATCCAGACCAATTCAAAGGATATGAGAGCGAAGTCAGCAGGATTCTTCTCAAGTAACATATTTTGTTCCATATCATTTCCTTACTAATCTTTATCTGACTACTCTAACTGCTTTTTGAATAGAATTTCTAGGATTTTCAATGGTGAGGCTTCCTGGAATCGGAATTGCTGTCTTGTCTCCTACTCCTGGCTGGAGCAGAGAGGTCTCTTAAGGACGGATAGGGAGCCATCATGCCTCCAGCAATGTTTTTACTTCCCTCTTACACAACTCTTCTGAAGTAGAAGGGCAAGTTTATTGTTTGTTTACATTTGAGTCAAAAAGTCAGAAAAATTAGGTTGTATAACTCGATTTTTTCCAGTAGTTTAGGTTGCATCTAAACCAGTTCAAGCTGTTTCTAGATCACTAGGTAGGTTTACACAAGCATACTCTGATTTATTAATATGTGTAAGTACTTACATTTTCTTATACTTCATTGATTAATATTGGTCTATGAGGTCTGAGGCTCTGATTCTTTGTAGTTGTTCCAATGCTTGTGTCAAGTAAACATATTGTATGTAGCCAGCTAATTATAAATTATTGAAAATGGCTTCAGAATTTTCTGTAATTATAGTACTTAAGAAATTCAAGTGCGTAGATAAAGAATGCATGTAAGGATCTGAGGGCGCGACACTCTTACTTCTTTGACACTGGTTTAGGTTATTAGTGTAGCTATTTAAAGCTTTCACTTCAGCCCTTTTATACAAAGGAGATGAGGAAACTTATAATGGCTGATTCATATCACCAAAATATTAATAAAAGTAATACCCACTCACATCAAACCACCTGAATGGACTCTAAACCTTTTGTCTTCTAAGGTAAAATGAAGAACATCGGTCTGAAACTTCCTTCCCTTTCCCACAAAAGGGAGAAGAAAAAAGCTGTTTTCTTGGAGCGTTTGGGCTGTGGTTTCCTCAGCTTTCTGGCTGTAAAGAACAAGGCCGGCATGGTCTTCCCTTTCAAGGAAGTGTTCCCTATTCCAAAAGATGCTACCCTATTTTAAGCATAAGGAATTGTGGCTCGTTGTTGGCTGTGTCAGAAGGATGACATACCCCAGCAATTTAAGAGGATAATCTCTGGGCGAAATGGCTTTGAGTAGAGATGTGTCCGTAAGTCACAGAAAGGTCAGAGCATGACAACTAATCTCCCTCTGGTGAGGGTGCCTCCCTGTGATTTCTGTCTCAGCTGAGCAGGTTCAAGTCTATCCTATAATCTGCTGTGAAAACATTGAGGCTGTTCAACCAAAACAGAGTGTAGCCGTGTCCCTGTGATAACAAAGCAGTGGTCTGTTAATGTGCCCCAGTCTAACCTTAATCCATTTTTCAAGGCTTGTAGCTACTTGTTAAGCCAAATGCCAGTGACAAACCTCATTAAAGCTACTGTTCTTCCCACACGCTGTGGTTTTTCAGCTTCACCTCCAGCACTGTTGCTTGAAGACCATTATTTGCTGTTACTGCAACTATAAATCTCCAGAAGATAAAAAGGAAGATTTCGGCTCTGTACAAGGTTTTGCAATCTTTACACCTTCAGACAAAAGCAAATAGGTTCACACACTAAAACCAAAAGGGAAAGCTGTCCCTTTGCTGCCTTTCATGTCCTTGGTTGTGACCATGAAAATGTTAATAGGCATGTGAGAATCTGGCAAAACTAAGAATTTGTTCCCTTAAAGACTGGTTTCCTTAAAAAAAACATATGCTGAAACATACACTTATAATCTTTATAGTAATTAATAAAACACGGCTGAATACTCAAACACTTTAGCCTGGTTTCTGCAGGTGCTTCTTGACTCACCAGTCCCAGCCAGATTCCACAGGGTTTACACACAGTTAATTCCATCAGGCAGAGAGGCTGTACTGGCACACAGAACAGCATGACAAAGTACTCAAGTATATAGAGACCACAATGCCGGGTCTTGTGTCTGCTGGGAAAGTCCAACACTGTATGAAATAATCCATCCTGCTGCCACCATGAACCCCAAAGGAAAAAATGCATTTTTGATGGGCTGGGTGAGCCTAAGTCAACTCCATCTCTGCTTATAGCTGTGGAGACTATTCCCATAGCTGGTTTTTTGTAAGAAAGCATGCATGTGTTGAATCCTGGGTCTATCTTTCACAGCCCATACTGGATTAGGCAAGACCTGGAAAGAGTTTCATTAGTTTCTTCCCTGTTACAATGGGGTGCTGCCCAAAGGCATTTTGAGACAAGAACCCATATGGTTATTGAATACGTGGTGTGCTGTAAACCAGCATGAGAAGAGGGAGTGACTTTGCAGGTTGTGATACAATTGTAAATAATAATTGCTTCCCAAGTCAATTGATAAGACATAAATGCTGTCACTGAGATGGTGTTATAACACTGCAGCAAAGGCAAGGGTATCGAGATGCATGTTGGCTAAGGCTGTCTCTGTTGCTTTTTGAACTCACTCTCTTTATCCGCTACTCTCTTAAAACACATGGAATTCGGAAAGTACCACTCTCACCAAGCAGCCATGTGTAAGTTTCCTACAACGGGGTAAAGCTCTGTGTTACAATCTCTGTTCAACGTTTGAATTGCCTGGGGTTCTGGTTGGTTGGTTGGTTTTAGTGCTACTGAGCTTTATACTGACATTTTTATGAAGCTATTTTTTATAACTCCCAGAATTTGTATTTAAGTGGTAGTAGATGAATCATAACGCATCACTTCATGCATGAAGTTGGGATTATTTTTTCCTGTACACATCTGTTTATGCTGAATTTCATCTCCCATTTTAATTTGCAGTCATTGTGTTCCATAAGATCCTTTTGCAGTTCTTCACAATCAGCTCCCATCTTTATTACCCCGAGTAACTCAGCACTTCCAGCAAACTGTCACCTACTCACTCATCTTTCTCTAGATTGTTTAATAACATGTTGAGTAGCATGAGTTCCAGCACAGATCACTAAGTGGACTTTCACACTCTTTGTGAAAGCTGAGTATTTTTCCTACTCCTTTTTCTATCTTTGATCAATGTTGTACCCATGTAAGCACATCCCCTCCTGTCTCAAACCTTCTTAGCTTCCTTCAAGACTTGAATAGAAACCTTGTTGAATGCCTTTTTGAAATTAAAGTAAATTATGTTAAACGGGTCTCCTTTATCCACACACCTGTTGACTCTTTCAAAGGACTTCAAAGAAAGTGACTTTCTCTTGCACATATCATGCAGAGTCTTCCCCAGGAGCCTAAACTCATTCCTTCCACTGTAATTTCAAAGTTTGTCCACCTTCAGCATTCTGTCCCTTGGTCTTTCTGTGCCTTTGTCCACAAGATCAAAAGTCTTTTGAAAATTTGGAAAATCCGATTCCAGGCAACTCGAGGAATTTGTGAAACTGATTCTTGTTCTCCCACTGTCTTTGCCATGTTGCAGTACGGTTCTCAGTGGTGAATGGCACAATGCTGGCAAGATTCTACAGTCTTATTAGTGTGTTGACAGTCATCTATTTCAGTAGAGTACCTTGGGATAAAAAAACCAGCTAGCCATTAGGACAAATCTGTTCTTCAGGTTTGAATTAAAGAGGGACAGTTACCAAGTGACAGACCAACTTGTGGGAGGCTTGTCACCTGGTGATGCTTCTCAGGGACTTGCATGAACAGGAAAGCTGGACATTATAAAAGAGGCGGCCTCCCCAGCCACTTCACAAGAAATTTGATATAGGTAGGTATATTGAAACTACTGAGGTGCCTCTGGCATATTTGCTGGGCATGAAGTGGGCACTGGCAACTGGTATTTTATATATACTGACTACACAGGGATCATGTGTTATACTATGCATTCAAGTATATGTACATATATATATATTTTACACAAAGATGCAAATCTATCCGTCTATGAATAGACAGATGTATATATTCTATCTATAGAAGGAAATGTCCATAAAGACTAAAGATATTCTGGTAGTGATCTTTCATAGGCTATGATCTTTCACAACCTCTACATACAGGGATTCTTGCCCTATTTCTTCTGGATATCTTCATCTTATACATGAAAGGGTTGTGTAAGCAGCCTTTTCAGCTACCACCTGACTGGCAGCTTATGCTGAAATGATCATCTATGATTACTCCTAAATCTGTCTCTGAATTACTGCTTGCCAAGGTAGTCTGTGTGTCTTGTCTCTGGTGTTGTGTAAGTTGGTATTTAGCTACCTGCCAGTGGATGTCATGGGACTTTGACCAGGCAAGTCAGGTTTGCATAACAGTAACCTGTCTTTGTCCCTCTTTGTTACCCTTCAATTTACATGTCTTCCGCAGACTTTATCAGCAGAAGTTTTATGTCATTGTCTAGTTCACCAATGAAAAAAACGAATTGTGGCAAAAAGACGTCAGCCCTTTGGCATCGCTGCTAAATGTGGTCATGTTTATTGGTGACTCCCAATGATCAATATTTTGAGATCAGTGAAAGAACCAGGTTTTAATCCATGTAGTTAATTAGCTGACAATTACATATTGCACAAGTTTTTAAAACCAAATACAGTGCTGTACTAATCCCTTGTAGCAATTAACATTGCATTATGATGGTTTTTATTCAACAGACCTGCAATCCCACCAAAGAAAAGACACAAGCCCTATTTATTTCCCTTTGTTACTGCTAGCCAGTAAAGTGCTCTGAACTGAAAAGCTAAGGACAATCTCCTTCTTCATTCGGGACGTGCTTCTCCCTTTAGCTTTGAGCAAGAAGTGCTGCCAGCCAAATCCTGGTTCCTACTGCAATTCCTAATGAAGAAAAGAAATACCTTTAGGTAAGGAATGTGCTGTGAATATTTGGCTGGAGAAAACACAGCCCTGGAGGAGAAGTGGGAGCTGTGCGTTAGCTAGGTAAAGACACAGGAGAAGCGGGGACCATCACCCTGGAGACTGTCCTGCCTGGCGCAGCCCAGACTTGGCAGCTCATCCATCCCTGGGCAAATGTCTGTGTTGGACCAAACTCACCGAGCTGCAGATCCAGGGCTCCAGCTGAGCTGCAACGGGGCTCCTGGGCCGTGGGCTGGGGGCAAGGAGGAGAGGTCCCAGGTGAGGCAGGTCAGGGCACTTGGAGGCACTCGGCACCTGGACAGAACTGGCAGGTGATCAGGCAGCTTGCAGCTTTATTTCTATGAAATTAAAGCCTGTGTTATGTTGGTAATAAAGAAGGTGGAAGATGGCTGTAATGGACCTAAATCTAGTTGATGATAGGTCCCCAACGTGCTGCTCCAGCAACATTTAAAAGCTTCTGAAATGAATATAAATGTAGTGTTCACCCATGTCTATGTGCCAAAAGTCACTACAAAACAGTGAGCACTGCTGATGAGGTAGGAAAAGACAGGAAAGGAACAACATTTTTAAGGGAAAGCACAACTCCTTGAGATACACATGGTCCAGGGCAAGCCGGTGATACCCACTCTCCAGTGGGAAGGGCAGCCAGCCCCCAGCCCCTGTTACACCACACCAGTGGTAGTGGTACACACAAGAGGGCCCAGGCGGTTTTCTGTCAGCACTGATTTCCTGAAGATAATGCACACATGGCCATAGAAGAATGAGTCTGGGGTCTGCTTGCCTTTCAATGAAACCCAGCAATGCCATCATCCAAGCTTAGCAATTTTGTTTGAAAGGGATACAGGGCTCTGGGGTGTTGGGATGCTGTGGGCACAGGAATGGGATAGCCACTGTCGGCAACAGGACCACCCAGCAGGCAAGGTGGTGTGCTAGCTCTGACCGACATTGGGCATTCCTACAGAACAGGTCTCCACGAGGGTCTGGAGAAGAAAGTTTTGGCCTTTCCCAAGCTTGCAGGTGCCAGGTAACTGCACAGAGAGCCCGTCTTCTGTGAAGGGAGGAACTCAGAGACTGAACTGCTTCAGCCAGGACTTGACAACCCACGGTGGCTCAAGAGACCTCTCTGGGAGAGGAACCTACGCATTTTTAGAGCAGCTCAGATGTAAATATGTGCTGTATTTGGGGATTATCTATAGTGCAACAGAGATAATGCACCATCATACACCTCCCAGGGCCTGCCCTGGTTGCCTCCCTGGGTTCCTCCAGCCCTGCTTACTCGCGGGGAGCCAGGAGTTTTCATCGTCTGCAGAAGTACTCACACACCCACTGCAGCCTCAACGTGCAGTTCCCCGGAGGCTGTGCGATCCCCCGCGGGGTAGCAGAGGGCTCTGCCTGGTGTGGTTTCCACCTGTGTAGGACAGCCACTGACATGGAGCAACCCCACGGGCTCCTTCCTCCTCCTCTACCCTCTGGTGGAGCTGCCGCACTGTCCTCCCAGCCTCCGGGGCCAGAGGCCCTGGGCGGCACGGTCCAAATCTGGGCCAGAGAGGCCACTGTGCTGTTAGTGTTTCCAGAGTGAATGTATGGGTGATGGCAGGATGAAATTTAAACTGCTGAGTTAGACACAACCCAGGTCTGGATCTCAGAAGTGTAATGTCAAAAAGAAGGTGGGGAGTAACTGACCAGCAAACCAACCGAGGGTGAAGAGGAAACTCCACTCAAATGCCCAGAATTCCCTGGGGCAAAAAAAAGGACTCTGTATGAAGTGCATTTTCCTCTCCCACATTGCTCCTGCTCGGTCAGGCGTGAGCAGGAACTGGCAATCATCATTTAGCATGCAAGGTGCTTCCCACCAGGCTGAGCTGTCCATGTAAGGTGCATTTGTGTTTAAAACCGAGTTCCAGGTCAACCTAGCTGCAAGCTGGGGGAGAGCAAAGTTGTACAGACCAAGGGAGTCTGTAAGGAAACGGCTGCTCCGAGGATGCCAGATGTCTCTGTCTGCATCTAAGAAAAGCCAGAGGGACAGACACTGCTGTGGGCATCCTGTTAAGCACAGACAAGGACTGTATAGCTTTCACTAGTGACCTTTCAGCTTCCAGAATCTTGGCTGTAATTTGCTAAAATACACTTTGCCTTCACTATCACACCTGTCCAAGCGGAGGTGGGAGGGAAAGAACTGAACTGGAGCTGGCTGAGCACACTTTGAGCATGCTGCTTCCCTGGAGATGCCAAACTGAAGCCAAGCAGCACGGCCAGGCCATCCTGGGCCCTGCAGCGAGTCCTCTGCATCAGAAGTTGCTGCCTGGATGCTGCTCTCAGGAGGGACCTCTCAGTCCCCACAGCCCAGCAGACCCCAGAACGATTCCTCTCCCAGCTCCAGGTAAGTCCTGAAGCTGAGCGAGCAGTCTCAGGTCAAAACTACATCGGCTCTTCAGGCAGCATCAGGCTTTGGGTCAAAACCACTGCACCTGCCTTGTGTCTGTATGGGGATTGTTTCCCCTGGTGAGACGCCTGTCGTCTCTGGACAGGGTGTGAGGTTTTTCTCTCCTGGTGGTGCAGGCTCGGGACAGGGCACCCCTGGGTGATGGGAGGTGTTGGCAGAGCCAGTGGCCCACAAGAGACACGCTGTACTCCTGCCGCGTTCATTGGTGCTTCCTTCTGGATCAGCTCCTCTCTAACGGGCTGGTGGCAGCTCAGTGCTGGTCAGGAAAGGGCAGCAGGCAACACCAGAAAGGAAAAATTATTTTGAAAGTGGAAGAATCCAGGATTCACTGATGCCTTCCTCTGCCGGGTGAATAACAAACCACCCGGCCACAGTGTTTGTAACTAGACTCTTCTCTGTATTTTTAGCAACTGATCTATGAGATCATTTTGCTATTTTCAGTTGTTTGTGACTTGGGACTTTTCTGCTGGGAACATGCTGAGTGGGAAGGAGTACATACCCTGAGCTTCAAGCAAGGGGCTGAGCAGACCCTACATACCCGGTAAATGATATTAATTTTCTGAGCTTCCTGGAGCATCAGCAATCCAGGGCATCAACAACAGTTTCAGAAATGCCCTCCAAGTTGTTCCTCCAAGATGCAGGAGAATAAGCATGTACCCAGGAGAAGTCCAGACAATCTTCATTAAACTGACCTTATTGCTTCTGTAAGCAGGCAGAGTCTGTCTGTAAGCCTGGATGTCATCTCATGTGTCCCATTCACAAGCAAACAGTGTCTTGCTTAAAGCAAGAAATGTAATTCCCACACGTGCCTTTTGGTGACTCAGTGGTTTCAGTGCAAATGGTCTCACAGCAGATCATATATTCTGCGTACCCCACACCATTCCCAGCATTAACACACTGCTTGCTGCAAACACCTATGTCTGGCAGCTGGGCACTATTAGCAAGCCCTGCCCTCCCAAATGGGCAGCTTGATCATCCCCCTCATGCCTGCTCCTCTCCTGCTTGCCCTGCTGCATTACATGCAATGTGCTTTACATCATCTCTTATCTCAAAGTGCAAAGAGACCCGGACCCTGAGTGCTGCTGTTCATTCACAAATGCATAAAGATGCAATAATTAATTGGCTGAGCGATAAGGCACAGCTATAACTTTACGTCAAGCCTGAAAAACTACCTGCAGGATTCCCCTAATGCCACCTGTGCTGTACTAAAACTGCGGCTTCCTTCGTCTACGCCAGAGCTTTAACTTCCATGAAACAGAGACATCCTCTTGCAACCCCGGCAAGGCTCAGAAGAGACGGGTTACTCGGGCTGTCTCCAAGCGGTGTGGCCCCGGCCGCGCAGGGGCTGGGACGCGGGGCTGCCGGTCGCAGCAGGGCATGCTCCTGCCCAGGGCGTTAGGTGTGCCTTAGCCCCTTGCTCCCGTGGCTAACAGCTCCCCCTCCAAATGTGTTTCACATTGTAGATGGGATTTCTTGGTAGCAGCGTCCTCCTGGCATCACATCTCACCAGCCCAAGTCCTCTGTAACCTCACTTTTTCTCCCCAAGGTGGCTATGTGTGGGCGTGCATCAGCCACTCCCTGTCCTCTCTTTGATGGGATAAATAATCTCCCACTGCAAAGGGCTTTATAATAAGGAGCTTATCCTCCTTCCCCAGCAAACCTGCGCCACATCAACAACCCTCCAAAAGCCCCCGCAGCAGTTGCCGCCCGGGACCCAGCAGTGCCACCAGCCCTGGTGCCTCACGGCAGGACACTGGGACCCGGCTGGCCCCCCAGTCCCGCTGCGCCCACCTGGCGGGCGGGAGAGCGCAGCCGACCCTCAAGCGGGGTTTCCAGCCAGGATGGAATTCTGACTCTGGAAAACCAAGGGTAAATCCGGGGGCGGGAGAGCTCAATTTGGTCTGAGCAGACCCCCAAGTTCAAGGCAAGCGTTGGGATTTTTGCAGGCTGGGAGCCTTGGCAGGGCTCCGCTGCACGAAGCGCGGCCGCTGACCCAAGCGCAGCCACCCAGCCTGCCTGGAGCCGCGGGATGCTGGAGCTCCTCGCAGTCTGACGGCCGACGACGACCTCTGCAAGCCAGCGAGCGCGAGATGTCTCAGCCTTGGAACTTCAGCGATTCCACAGCTTCAGGCTCACCAGCTCAGCCGCAGAAGTTTTAAGCTACTTAATTACTTTTTCTATGGTGCTTCAAATGTATAAAGTGCTTATAGAAGTACAAAATGGCACTTTTACCACCAGGAGACTGTTTATCTATTTTTATTTCCTTTCAAGTTGGAGGAGGAGAGTGGAAGAAAATATGAACTTGCTTTCTCTGAGAAAACAAACTGACCTTTGAGTGTTATGAAAGCCTTCATACAATAATTTGGGCAAAGAGAACTGGAATTTCTCCTGTGAAGCACATTTTTCCTTAAAAAATGCCAGTTTGCTGAAACGAGAACAGTTTGCAGAAAGGCTTGGTTTCGTGAATCTGTCCATTTGATAGTTGGTTAGAAAAGTTTTGGAACTGCTGAAATGCTGAGTTTGTCAGCATAACTCTTCAAATATGAAGTTTATCTACAGTTGCAGTTTAAAAAAACAGAATCAGAATTTTTAAAATAGAAAAAAATATATAATAATTTAAAAAATAGAATTGAAATTAAAATGAAGCTTTTTTGCATTATTTAAAACCAAAATGTTTAAACTGGCCTAATCCAAAACACACTGTGGTCATCAGTTCACAACAGCTCTGAAATTCAGATTTCTGGAGAGTGGAAAGTTCACCCCATCCCAGGAGGAGACTGGTAAGCAGCCCTGGCAGGAAAGCTGCAGGGTAGGTGGGGATCAGGGGGGTGAGGCTTCATACCCGAGCCCTAGAATAAACTGATGACCTTGTGCAATGGCATCACTTTCTTCACAGGTATCTCTTCTGAAACAGGCTCAAATAACTCCCAGACCTGTGGCTGTGACCATGGTCATGCAACACATGAACTCTGCATTTGGACAGGCTAGCATGCAGCCGTTACCTCCTCTGAAGAGCTGCGCACAAAATAAATATATCCAGTACCGTGATGCAAAAATAATGTTGGTTAGAAATCAGGAAGCCCCTTCTGCCTCATGACTATTTTCTCCCAGCAGCTGAGAGGTGGGGCACAGCCACCGCATGGTTTGCCTGAGCCCGCACGTGGTGCGGGGAGGGCTGGGGCGATGTTGGGTTGCCCTTATTTGTACTTGTTTTGCTGATCTGCCCCTATTTGATGGGTTTGTTTTCAGTTTTCAGAATAGCACAGGTTCAAAGCAACAGGTGAAGCATTTCTGGCTCTCTCCCTCTTCACCAAAGGCAGTGCAAGATGTCTGATGAAAAAAAGAACAAACATTATGCTAAAGATACTGTGGTGGGTTGACCCTGGCTGGACGCCAGGTGCCCACCAAAGCCGTTCTGTCACTCCACCCTCCTCAGCTGGACAGGGGAGAGAAAATATAACAAAGGGCTTGTGGGTCGAGATAAGGACAGGAGAGATCACTCA
>JAVJGG010000005.1:15206689-15242701 GCA_035590195.1 Aviceda cuculoides | reverse complement strand
CACAGGGGAAGCTTCCAGCAGCTTCTTACAGAAGCCACCCCTGTAACCCCCCCACTACCAAAACCTTGCCACACAAACCCAATACAGACACATGTTGGTCTTACTAACCAACACTTACTAACCTTAGAAGGCTTATTACTGTTTTGCTGCTGCTTTTTGCCCCAAAAAGGAAGTATTCTTGGCTGGAACTACTGTGAGGCATGTTTAGAGCAAGATAAAAGTCCAGTCAAGATCCTGCCCTCTGTTAAAGGTATTTTTGTCCAGGCAACATATTGGGAATAACTGGTGGGTGGGTGAAACCAAAGGAAATCATTAAAAATAGGTGAGTAAACTGTCTTTCTTTGCCTCCACTTTTTTTTTTCCCCTGCTTTACGCAACAGAGAAAGCACACAAAACCAATTACATTCATTCTGATTTTGGGAAAAGTGGGTTATTTAAGGCCAAAACAAAAAAGGAAGACTTCACCCTGGAATAACACTCTCCAGAGCCTGCACTGGCAAGGTACTAATGCACTTCCCAGCTGGGTGAAATGATGCTGCCTTTGGCATTAAGCCCCATGGCACACCAAAGGCATGAAACTATGCCTCATCACAGATACCTTTTATTGTGGCTTAGGGCCAAAAAAGCAACAATAATGACTTATATTTGCACAGCACGTTTCATAATCCACTGGGGTTGCAACCAAGTGGGTTGTGTGTAGCTGTGCCCTTCTCATTCAAATTCCTAAGTACCAAATTAATGTGCTCGTTTGTGGTTGTTAGAGAAGACACTAAGTGGCCTGCCTTTCCTCCTCACTGCTTGATAATGCATCCTGCTGCAAGTCCTCCTGAGAACTGCTGCTGTTGATTTTCAACCTCCTAGGGCTAAAACAACATTTTAATACCGGGAAGTGTATAACCAGTGCAAACCTGCCCTTGCTCAGGTCCCCAGCTGGAGCAAGAGATGTATCTGTTTGAAACCCAGAAAGACAAAACCATTCACTCCCAGTCAATCACCTCTGAACTGCTCTCCCTGGCAGCAGGGCATGAGGCTCCTTCATGTCGAATTAATGCCTGCTCTTCAATAAATCACCCATCGCTTATATTTTTGCCTCCTTGCTGCTTAGCCTAACATTTTCCTGAATAGCCGGGAATAAAGTGGCATTGTGGGCTTTTTTAAGTTCAGAGTTGTGTGTGATTAACAATAGCCAAGAATCAAAAGCATTATGCTTTAACTTGTCTAATAAATATAAAGGAGAGAGAGAGAGAAGTCTGAAGGCTTTTCTACGTCTGAAACAGATAATTCAACGGTCATAAAAAATTCACTTCCATAAAAAATGTAAGTCTCTGGAGGTCTTGGAGTAAATCCAGTCTGAATTCAAAGAGTGTCAACCAGGGATGCCTTTAATAAAAGTTTAATTAATCAATCATTGGATCATGCCATTCCTAATTCTCTTGTAGTTGGCATTTTACCTGGTAATTAGCTAATCTATGCACTGAGCTCACACCAAAGCCCAGTGTCCTCCTCCTGCTGGGCAATACCGCTGGTAGACACTTGTCGAGAGAGTCACCCAAAACCACAGTGCCCAACCAGATCGGGCGGGTGCCTGTACCTGCACCCAGGGTTTGAGGGGTGGCTGGGGATCCAACGTCCCCCGACAGCTGGCAAAGAGGGACATGTCCTCCCACTGAGACCTGGGGCAATGCAGTGGCTTTCCTCATCACTTGGGATTTTGTTGGTGGTGGGGAGTCTCTGCCTCCCAGCTCCTGCTGGCACTGTCCTTGGAAGTCACAGGGGCAGGATTTGGCTGGGCTGTTGGAGGCTCATCCTCACCCTCCTGCAGCCACAAAGCTCCCAAGGCAGTCAGTGGGATGGTGGGAGGGGTGAAACCGGGACCATGGGCACCTGAGCTTGGGCCTGGGGGTCCCCCAGCCACCTGCAGCGTGCTGGCAGGAGCCCGGAGGAGCAGAGCAGCCCAAAAATAGTAATTTTGCAGCTCAAAATACTGCCATTGAAGCCAAGCCAATGTCAACTTGCGTTCTACGTGTTTACAGGTTGTCCTGCCCACCTCTGGTGTGGAAGAAATAATAATAGTTGTACACTAGGCTGACGTGGTCCCTTCAGGCTCAGGCTTCACTGTGCTAGGAGGGAAGCCTGGACCAACTCCTGCCCAGCGGCCACCACAGCACCCAGCCTGGGAGATGAACCTGGCCTCAGCTCTGCGGAGTATCACCTGCCTCCTGGGGTGTCCAGTGCAGTCCTATATCCAGCCTATGCTATAGGCCCAGTTCAAATAGCAATAGCATGAAATTCTATTTTACTTAGTTTTGCTTTCTATAAAAACATGGTAAGAAAGTTTATTTCAGCAACCAAACTGGGGGGATCCATAAAATAACTATCACTGTCCAGCTTTCTGAACTCCTCTGTTGTTAGATGGAACTGGTTTCTTTCGAGGACTGTCTTTATTTTGGCTATTTATTTAGAATATTTATTTTGACAACCAAATTAGTATGAAAAAAGGCTGCCTTGACTCCAGACCCAACCTAGCAGCTTTGAGGCTGGTCTGCTTTAGGTTTCTGAGACTGGAAACCAGTGCTGGGCTTGCAGAGGGTGCTCAGTGTGTCACACCTAGCTTTGCCTCTTGACTGTAATGCCACCTGAGCAGGGGCTATGCCCCTTCCCTGCCTCCTTGCTTTTGTGGGGCATTTTCTCTCGGTAGGTCTATCACGCCTTCTACAGGAAAATACTTCGTAACCTCTACTAATCACAAAAGAAATTAGGTAGAAACCCACATAGGAACCCTCTAGTTCTAGGATCTAGAAAAGCATCTTGCCAAGAGCCAGAATTGACATCTCCTGGAGCAAAAGACTGGGTTTGTCCTTCTCAAAGGACAACAAAATATCAGGATGTCCCCACCAGTGCAATCCTGAGTCTGCACTGCACCTCTGCAGCCAAGCCTTCATGCTCAGCAGTGGGTTCACTCTCAGGCTGGCATTGATTCTTGGAGGCTGGGACCTGCTGGAGTAACCCCATGCACACAACAGCACATACATGTCTTTTGACATAAGGGTGACAACCAAATGCCTTCATGGCTGGGTTGAGCAGTATGATGGAGCTGGGTTGCTTGTCTGACTTGGCACTATGGGGTGGGGTTGTGCACTGTGGGAGAAGCCCGTATCAATCAGCGGTTTTAGCTCCAGCCTTGGTTGTGTGAAGGGCCATCTCATTCTGTGAGCACTTTTCCCACATCCCATTATGATCTAATCATGTTTCTTACCTGCCTCCTCACTCCTGTGCTGAGGCACTTGTGGGTGGGAGGGTAGAGGATGGCATCTCCCTCCCTTTGTGTTCCCAGGCTGGGTAACTGGTCCCCAGCTGACAGCCAGCTGGCAGGGACGCTGCTATCGCCATCCTCACCACGGGGTCCCCCGGAGAGCACGTGGCAGCACAAATGACTGCACAGCAAGTGCACGAGGCTGTCCCTGAGTTGTGCACATCACCACTGCTGCAGTACGACTGCTGTTCTCTCACTGATCGCGTTTCTTTTTAATGAAAGTAGATGGACTTTAAAGACCCAGAGGAGTGATTTCAGGCAGGGGAAGGTCAATGTGCGGCTCAGTCTTGCTGGGCAACTTCATACTGCTGAGACTAAGCTGAATTTGATAGTGATTAGCTAGAAATGTGTGGATGTGCCTCTGCCCCTGGGGACACGTGTCCACCAACCCAGGTAGACACTGGCTATGACCTACCCTGTCTGCAAGGGGATGCAAGCAAGTTTTCCATGGCTGCACTGAGCAGTGGGATGCACACTTGTGGTGGGTACAGTTGCAGGGAGGGATTTCATGAAGATCCCAGTCTCTCGTATGCCATTTCACAAGGGATCCCCAATTCTTTGGTGCAGGTCTTCTTTTCCATACATTTTAAAGAAGGTGAATTAACCTGAGCCAGTTAATATGTCAACCAAGTTGAAACATCTGCCGGTAAAACATAGAGCTCAGGTTGATAATGACAACTGGAAATGTAACTAGAGCAAAATGTAGCATCTGGAAACAAAACAGCTGGGGATGCACACAAGGCTATTGAACTGGTTTGATGGGGAGCATTGATTTTCCTCAACAGTCAATTGCTGCCACACAACTTCACAAATACTCCCTGTTCCCACTTTGTTCAGAAGTTAAAAACGCCCTGCAGTGCTGGAGAAAGGGTTGATGAAACAATAGCTCTTTTTGTTTTTTCTTTTCTCAGCACACAGGAAGAGCAAATTTCCAGGGAAAAAGGAAACAAACAAACACGAATCCACCAAGATGAGGTTCGTCCTTTTTGCCAGTGGGCTGAGCAGAAAGTGTAACATCTTCCTCAGAGGAATCACAATAGCTGCAGTGAAAATTACAACTGAGACAACTCTGGTGCTAGGAAATCCTAAGTTTTCCCACATGAAATGACCAGAGAAAATTTTTAGTCACTGAAGACTATTACCCTCTTCCACAAAGGCAGCACAGGAGTTAAGAGTGCAAGCAGCTGCCCTCAAGTGACAGGACTATAAATCTCTGTCTTAAGGGCAATGGAAATGAAACTGCCTCAAGTGCTATTGGAAAATCCCTCCTTGTTTCTTACTGGGTTCAACCAAACAGAATTAAATCACTATTTTTTCCTTACTCAGGGCTGTGCATCTTGTAGATAAAGGAAGATAAATGTACAACTGTCTGCCTCTGGCAGCTGATGCTCTGTGCACAGGGGCTGTAAAAAAACACCTTCCAGAGTGAGGCAACGACTCATCCTTACAGGAATCAGGCCCTATTTTTGTTGAACATACTTTTTTTTCTTTCTGCTAGGGAAGATCCAACACCAACATTGCTGTCATTGCAGCTGCACAAGGAAATAAGTGATTTCCTGTCTGAGCGTGTTCCACCGTGCTGCATTTTATTTTTGTGCTAAACCACAACCAAGCACGTCACTCCATCCTGTGCTGGGGCACTCTACCCCATCCCCTGCCATGGAAAAGGCACTGGGAAAATATCAGGGAGGCAAAATGTGCCACAAAATGCCCACCCAGTACTTGTGCCAAATCCATTCCCCAGAACTGTGTTGCCGAGGCAGTTTTCTGGACTTTCAGAGAAGCTGAGGGGTCTTCTTGCAGCATTGCCCCTTCAACCCAGAGCTGTCAACACAAATGGGGACAAGAGATCCAATCCTCGGCAAAACCTTCAGTCCAAACTTGCTCCAGAAGCTGGAAGATAAAGAAACCCTCTATCTGGCTGTGAAAATAATGGAGAAAAAAACCCAAACATTGACAAGCCTCTTATTGCTTTTCCTTTCCTTAGTAAAAAGAGCTGACTTGCATCCTAAAAGAAGTAGGCTCTGCTTGGGTGCGGTGCCGCTGATGTCCGTGAGAGGGCTATCGGCGAGAGCATCTGGGTGTTTTACCCTGACGCAGAAATCCAGAAAACACACTGCCAGCTGATCGCAAAATTCCTAGGCACCCCCTGCTTCTTCATAAGCTTTTGCACAAGCTCTGGCTCAAACCAATGTGCCCTTGCACCAGCTGGAGCAGGACGCAGCAGCTGGGTGCAATGTGGCCCCCACTGCCCAAACCAGCTCTTGCAGCAACAAAGTCATTAATGGCTTTGCAGCAGCGGGGGGCAGTTTCTGGGGGCTCTGCTGCCTCCAGCCCTGGGTCCCCACAGGCTCCTGGGTAATCTTCTGCATTGTCGGAGAGTCTGAGATGAGTCCCATGCCGAGGACCGATCTTCTTAATATGCAAGTTGAAATAAATGACATTTTATTTACACACAGCTGAAAGATTTCGTTGGATCCAAAATGACATGTTCTGTGTCTGATCAGGTTTGAACCTATCCTCATCATTAAATAAGGCAAATTTCAGAATAAGACATGGTTTCAAAATGAAAAAAACTACAGCATTTTATTTGAAAACATGTAAGAATGAAATCTTATTTCTAGACATGTATTTATATATATATATATATGTAACATATTAATCAAAATAGTTCATACCTTTTTCTTCTCTGTATATATCGTACCATTACCTTCACCCAAAAGATACTTTCTGAATGAAATACAGTTTTTGGTTTGTAGGTTTGGGGGGAATACGCCTTCTCTCAGAAAGGAAAAATAAAAAAAAAAAAAGACCCAAACCCCAAATCCTTTTCTAGTTCTGAGATTTTGCTTCCACTTTGCTTCCATTCACTTTTGCAGTCATCAGTAGAGCTGTTGGCTCTTCCAAACATACCTTGAGTGAAATTCAATCCAGTCTTGAGGTCAACATGAAAGTCAGTATTGCCTAGATGGAGAGGTCCTACTTGAGAGGTACATGATCTATAGACTTGTGCTGGTTCATTGCACGGGGCTGAATGTGACCTTTAGATTGCTCCTTCAGCTCATCTGAGACTTTGTACATTATCTTTGGGACATTAAGCACAGCAGGATGAGCTCTCCAGGGAAATTCTGCAGTGTTGCCAGCACTCTGATGGCTGGTCCCGTGGGACGAAATGTACTTCTATCTCCAGCTTCTGGAGTCATATGATATGTGAGGATCTCAGCTTTCATGACAATGAAAAGTAGGTTTCTAGCCATTGAGACTGCAGGGAAAAGCTGGCAAATGTCACCTCCTAAAGGTAAAGGATCAGAAGACAAATGAAAAGGAATCTCAGCTATAACAAGAGCCTGATTTTTAAGCTAACTGCATACCTTAAAAACAGCATGGTTTTGAGGACCAACTATTAACTTTTGAATACTTGGAATAAGAAATAATATAATGAAATTCTTGAAGAGAGAAAAAAATGCTCCTTGCTTTTTCCTTCTTCTCTCCCTGCCCTTCTTCCTTCTTTTCTAAGGCTCTAGCCTATTTCTTATGCTCCTTGATGCTTCTCAGTCCAGAGATGCCATTGGAGGAGGATGCTGTTAACCAGTCAGATGGAGTGTGAGTACTGGGAATTTTCCAGGGTTACAAAATGTTTTCCTCGCATCTGCCAAAGCTAACGGCAGCAGCCACTGAACACGTGCCCCTGGAAAATCACAAGCGGGCTGGCTGCCAAGTATGCAGAGCTCTTTGGACAGAGGCATGCCAGGGTCTTGTGAGTGTGAAAGGACGTTGCCGCGTCTGAGCTGGCAAGGCAGCGCTCCAGGCTGGGCCTGGGCACGTGATGGCCCGGGACCGCGATCCCAGCCAGGAGGGCTGGGGCTGAGCCAGGGGCTGCCCGCAGATCCGCACTGCGAGCTGCTGGGCCCCGCGTCGAAGCCAGCCTTGTGCAAGGACTGTCCTCTTGGTGTCCGAAGAGCACATTTGCTTTTAATGGAACAGTTTAAGTGGAAATAAAGTGGTCAGCATGGAATAAACAATCTCAGCTAACGGCTTGCTGACATTCAATCGCAGTTCATCAGGGACATCTCCAGCACCCCTTGAATCTTGTGCCAAGCCACTAAACCCCTCTCACTTGGCAATGAGCATTTGCCAAAAAGAGGCTAAAAAGAAAGCTACTGAGGAATTAGTCTACTGTAAGCACGTGCAGAGGGGGGTCTCAGTGTAGTGTGGGAAATTTGAAATCTATACTGCCCATGTATGTCCATACTAGATCAGACCTGGAGCTTGTCTGACCCTATAGTCTGTTCCCTGGTAGTGCCCAAAACCAGGGGAGAGATACCTAAAACTATGGAAGTGTTTCTCCCAGCCCCCAAAGGAGTTGTGACACATGGGATTTGGTGAGGGAGTCCATTTGCCAGTGGCACTGTAGCAAAAAAGATCTTTCATACAACTCAGTGAATCCCATAGCTGTCATAATGTCTCATCCAGAGAAAAGCTGGTGGGAAAGGATGAATCCGTGTAACTTAAGAGAGGTCATAATTTTTCATAGAATCATAGAATGCTTTTGGTTGCAGGGAACCTTTAAAGATCACCTAGTCCAACCCCCCCTGCCATGGCCAGGGACATCTTTCACTAGATCAGGTTGCTCAAAACTCTCTCCAACCTGACCTTGAACACTGGGCAACCTGTTCCAGTGTTTTAGCACCTTCATCATAAAAATTTCTCCCTTATATCCAGTTTTGGTAGTATATGTCCAGGTGCACCTCATCTTATGTATACAGAGAAAAACTGGAGTATTCCCACAGGATCACACACCTCTCATTTGTGTTGTTTTCTACCTTCATGCTTTTGCACCGAAGCCAAATTCTTCAATTAAAGCTATTCATTTTCATGGGAGGTGCTCAATGACATCCAATTTTTTTAGGATATGACTTCCAGGGAGTTATTCTTGATTTATATCAACTTAAGGAAAAAGTTGGATGAAGCTCCAGCTTACAGAAGGTTTTGTCAAACACTTAGGCCCTAAATTCTGCCTTCCTTTAACAATATGCATTTTAATCAGGTGCTTGAAATTTATAGCTTAATGTAGTTTATGTGTGCATATGTTATGTGCCGAGCCTATACATATCTGTTTGAGGGAGCTCCAAAACCCCTCTCTCTTGGGTGTTAACAGGAAAGCATGGAGAAGGTAGAACTTTTAGGCACTATGTATAGCCCAGAATTTGGTGTGTGCTCAGTGCAGAAGGGATGAAGGGAGGAAATAACAGTGGATTTATGCCTTTGCAGAACCGGCCAAGTTGGGACAGCCTCGCAGTTTGCTGTCCGAGGCCCTCAGAGGTTGTTCCAGCTTTATATTTCACTAATACGCTCTACTGAAATGCTGCCTGGGGCTGACAGACTACCAGCAAGACTGATTAAACCAACTACTGGAAAAATCCCCAGGAAGCTAGTCAAAGCATAGCAATTCCAGTGCTGAAACACAAGCTGTATTAATTCCTAGAACTGACTCCTGGGTTTGGTTGTTTTAAATTACATATTCATACACACACACACACACGCAGAGCAGCCCATGAGCGTGAGATGATAGCACAATGGGTATCTCTTACAGCATGGCAGAGCTGGAGGCTTTAAAGCGCTGTACACAAGTAAAGCACGCCTGGCTGTGCTCTACTGACATGCAGATATTTGCTGAAGGACACATTGTGATGACAGTGGCACCAGTATGTGTAAAAGACCCCAGAGTGACCACATAATTAGGGGACCTAGACTTTCCTTCTAAGCTTTCTGTTCCTCAAACTTTTCTCTGAGTAAAGGGCTCATTTGTGAATATGATGAATGGCTTACAAAACGGCTTGTACAGCAGGATGCTTACAATAAAATGGGTTTGGAGGAGACAAGGCAGCGTTATTATTCCCCTGCCTGCCTGGCTTCTTGCCAGCCTCCTGCTGCCTGCTATCTCCCATCACAGGAGGCTGGAAAAATTCCCTCAGGATTGATTAACATGAGAGAGATCCTGTGAAAAACGGAGGCGGTATGAAGGAGGGAGGTGATGGCTGAAGGGAGAAATCAGGCTTACAAGGTCTGACACGAGCTGTTAAGCACCTGGAGAGGTGGGAGAGCAATGCGAGTCACTGCAACAGGGAACAAGAAGGAAATCCCAGGCAACTTCTCTCTGTACGGGTGCTCCAGCCCTCCCACAAAAATGCTGCTTCTGTGTGAGAAAATTCAAGAGTGGCAAGGAGAGCCACCTGCCCTGGAGCGCTGTCGATCAGCAAATTGGTGAAGCACGCTGGGGCAGGAATTGGATGCACGGACATGCTCCCAAATAATTCCCAAGAACAGTTCAGGAGTGAGGATGGTCCAGAGATGGTTCCTAACAGGTCATACAGCCACCATGGTTTGGAGGCTGAGGCTTTATGAGCAGAGGGTCAGATAACACCATGTCAGCTGGTGTCTGTGCCTGGGAAGGACCCTGGCCACATTTAATTTCCTGCAGCTGAAGCATCCTTGGAAACAAAGGTTTTCTTCTGTATTTTATCCTACATTTTACACTGCATTTATACGGCCATTTACCACATTGATAAGGCTCTGGAAAGATAAGAAGACTCTTTAAAAATTAAACTGGAAAAATGCTTAAAGCAAATAGTAACCCTGATTTTTAAAAATCTTTCTGGGAGGGCCAGTTTTTTTGCAGCTCAAGTATTTGAAGGTCTGGACTTGTCAGGTAGCCTATAGGAGACCCTTTTCTTCTGGTTTCTCTGTGATATTGTTTTCCTAGGATAATTTGGTGACATTGCAACATCTTTTTCAACTGGTATCCTCATTTGTTTATTTTCTGCCAAAAATCATGCCTCTGTTGAAGCCTGCAGTGTGACTGGCAGGTATCAGCAGTGACCAAATTTATTCCCTGACTCTGGATGCAGTAAAAAAAGGTCAGGGGTCACCATGTGCCTACTCAGTTTGTTTCTGCTAAATGTCAAGTGCTGAAGCAGTCTTGGAGGAAAGACACTAAACATATAGTTACCAACCTACAGTGCCAAGAGTATAATTTGCTTTTTCTACATGAAGTGGGACTTGGCCAAACTCTTAGCTTGTACCAAAAAGAGAGCTCACCCTTGCATTTGGAAGACTATGAACTTTTGGACTAAGGGCTTATAACTATTGTCTTTCACTGAGTAGCATTTGCATTTAATGACATTAAGAAAGGCTTTTTTATTCACATAGGCTTCTTGAGACATGTTTGGTTTGTGTTTTGTTTTCTAGAAAATTTAATCCAGTCAGGTAATAACTGAATTAACTACATAGCAACACTTTAATTTTATTATGCCTTCTATTTCAGTTTTCACTTTACTTCTCCTTGCTGTTTGCATTTTACTTAACCCATATGTATTTTTGCAATTTGTGAGCTAAAAGATACGATCTACCCAGTGCATTTCATTGCTTCCAAATTCTTAACAGATTGTTTAAGAATATCTATTGTGTCTCATCTGGCAAACAAATAATACCTGCTTGACCATCTGTATTTGTGTACAGTTATTCCACCCAAGTACACAAGACTTCCTTTCTCACCATTTAGAATGTGAAATATTTGTACTGTTGAATAGATTAATTTTTATTTTGTGGCCTGATGTTCATGACCCGGATTTGAGTTATAAACCTGTCATGCGTCAGGGCTCATTATCCACAGATTGCATAAGCTATTGTTACCAGGATAAATTTAGAATCCATCTGAAAATCACAATTAATCATTTGACCAGCACTACAAATATGGTCAGCCAACATCTACTGTCTCCAAATTCATGTATTTTTAAGTTTGCTGCCAGAATATCATCTGAGTTTTAGCTGCCTTGATTTGTGTTATAATCAGAAATACCTCATTTCAGACTCAAATTACTTTGTATAGTTAGCTCACTCAAGTGTGTTGGCATGTCTTTTAAAGACTAGCACATTCTAAATATGTGCATAGATAATAAAGTAGCAAGATCCAAAATAATTACTATTTATATCCTTCCGTTGTTTTCTCAAGAAACAGTATTTTATACGTAGACATTGTTTTCAAGATGATTAAGCTGACTCCTAAAATGTTTTTCCTAAAATGTTTTTGTTTTTTCAAGTCCAATAATGCTTCAGGACTATTTCCATCTGGTAGTAATAGTCCTGTTTATTCTGGAACATCTTGGCTTATATTATGCCTCTGTGTCACAAAATCTATTGAAATCGTGCAAAACACCAATCTCTCTGCCAAAGTCAATAAAATTGCTACTTGTTGAAGAAAACAGTAAACAACAGAACTTCATAATGATGTCATTAACACATCCTTTGTCAACAGTTGGGAAATCTGGAACCTTCAAGAATAAAAAAGAAGAAAAAAAAGTAATGCACTCAGCATAGTTGAATACTTAATTATACATAAACTTCTAATGAGATTTGGTTACAAATGCAAACAGTTTTTATAGCGGCATTAGCTGCACACCAGCATAGCAGCAGTAGTTCAGCATGTAGAGTGGATGCTGCATTTTATCCGTCAGATAAATCTACACATTTTAAAGCTTCTTTAATTCTGAGAGTCAGTATTCTACAACAGGCCTTTCGCAACAAGTATGTAGATCTGAGCTGATCCTGAGTCCAGTTCAGGAGTCCCAAGGGATTTTGTCCTACCCTGCATTTTCTGCTGGGAGCCAAACACTCCTGCTCTTTGTGTTCGGAACATTCCTGGGGTGTTGCCTCAAACTACCTCTTGCTTTGTGCCAGCACAAGCTTTTGGGCATCCATTTGGCACAAAAAAAGAACATATTCATGGGTTTGTTTTTTGTCCTGATCAGTTAAAATGTGTGACAGTATAAACTTCTGCAGAGAACAGTGCAGCTGTGGATGGAATATGTTTATTGAACTGTCAGTGCCAAACAAGCAGCACATAAAGCACTAGAAAACACAGTGGTAAGCTGAAATGCAATAGACAGATATTGCCTGAAAGTAGCGTGATATGGTCAAAACTGAACTTACTAGGTCAGTTCTCAAAGATTGCTGTCAGAAAATGAAGAGAGGGGAAAGGGAAGGGGTTTTCTGGTTCCTAGATTCATCAAAAAGTAAATTAATAATAGCACTACAGAGGTGTGCTTTGCCATAAGATACAGATCACATGTAGTACTAAATGCTATGCTTTAGTGAGACTAATGTATATTCAGGGATGCTTCCGATAACCCACACCAAGCTTAAGTGGCCTGGCTGCAGCAGAGAATACATTCTACCACCTTTTCTCCATACTTTCCACTTTAAATCAGCATCTATGGCATTCTTAACGTCTACCCTTCATCCAAGAAATTCTGTTGGGTTTCACAGATGAGAAACATAAATTAATAATGATTAATTAAATGAATAATAACCTTCTTAGCCTGAAAATGGGTATTTTCACAGTGTGCACTATCACAACAGGCCACTAGATGGTAGAACAGGATTCTGTCTGCACAGTTCTGCAGCCAGTCAGCACTCCCAGATAAAACCCTTCCAGTAAGCAACTAAATTAATTGTGGTTGAAGATTCGTAAGTCTACAGTGTAATTTAGAATTTTTATTCCAAGTGCATACATCATATTCTTTGTCCTTTACAGCTGACTGTAATGTTCCAGAACTCTGTCTTCAGCGATGACTTTCCAAGGTGTATTTACAGAACAAGGCACATATCGGCATACTCTACAGGCTAGGTCCCACAGCTACCTAGTTAGCACCTACAAAGTGATGAGCTATGAAAATTAAGCCACAGGATTCGTTTATAGATTGTGATCCCCCATGGAAATCACACTGCCTGGGAGGCAAGAGCAGCTACGAGAAACTTCTGCTCTGAAGCATCCTCTGAGGAACCATACCCCTCTGGGAAGGGCTGCCTTCCCTCTTGCCCTTTGGAAATGTACACAGAAATGGGGGGGCAGGGCACATGACTGGCTGCCCTTCAGTGGCTTCCACAGGGATCGAGGAGAATAACAGGAATTTTTACACATGCAGCAGTAGAAAATTAAAATTCAAGGCAGCAAGTGTACTAATGAGCAACGTAATAGTTCAGAAGTAACTAAGCTGCTATGAGTAAATGAAATAAAGGCAGTGTAAAATGCCTAGAATTTTAAAATTTTGATACAGTGTCTCAGAAAATCTAACCTGTATTAACCAAGGAACTTAAAACCTGCTTGGATATGATAGATGAATGGCACATGCTGTGAAATACGTCTCAAGGACTTTTAGCAAAGGCCAACATTAAACGGTGATTTCCAAAGTCTCAGAGACAAGGCAAAGGAGTGCTGCAGAAATCGGGGAAAAGGAACAATGTAACTAAGCATTGTTATTAGAGAGCCAAAAGAGAAATAAATAGGATAATAAATATACTAACATGTCTAAAGAGGAAAGATTTAAAACATCAGAGTACACAAGCAAATAAAATGTTGCAAAGATACTAGAAAACAGACAGCCAGCTAACAAAACGGACAGAAAAACGTAGCCTATTGTTACATCATGAGAAACTACCTGTAGACAGCTATTTGGCAGGTGAGATTTATTTAATATGGGAGGAGGAAAAGCACTCTCCCCACCTGGAGTTTCCAAAGTTACAGCAGACCTGCTGAACAGACAGTATTGTGGACAGAGTGGTCCCGTGCAATGGTGCCTCCCCTGCCAAGATAAGTATTAACTTAATCATCCACTCTTGCTTTATCTATAAACACAGAGCTCAAGACTTCCCTGAATTAATCCTTGTTTGGATTGCATAGGGGATTAGGATGGGAAAAGAACATCATGAATCATCAAGTTTTTTTCCACTGCTATCACAAGCAACAATATTGCAAATATTCTGAACTCCCTCTTAAAACAACTTCCAGTGTTCGCCTTCTGCTGGAAGACATTTCCAGAATCTCATACTTACACTTTATGTTCAGCATAAATTACATTCTTTGATTATATGCAGTGATCCCAGCGGTAAAACTGTCTTTTAGTATAAATCTCTGCCTTCCCTGCATCTACTCCCTTGTGTACTTCCAGCCGGCAGTAATACCTTCAGTTACCCTTCATTTTGCTAAGCTAAACCACCCAAGTTTTTTCAGAAAATGAGCCCTCCATGACCCTTAATCATCCAGGTAGTTTTAACTAATGTTCCGCAAGCATTAGTAAATGAGTACTGCACAACACTCCAGAGGAAGCTCACTTACTCCTCGCACAGGGCCACCAGTGCTTTGCTCTTTCTGTTGGAGACCTGTCTCCCTGGGGCAGCCAGGAATCCCACTGGTCTCTCCCACAGCCTCACCAGACACCACGAGGCTGGCTATATAAACCCCACAGTTTTGTCCTCCTTTTTATTTTCCAAAGAATGGGACTCGGTATACTGAGAAATTATTTGTATGTTTTCACTGATAATACTGATTTTCAGTTTAAGAGCTATCAGTTACCTAGTTTCTAATTAAATCAGTGTTTCACATCAGTTTTATATCCTTCTAGAGTCATCAAGTACCAGGTCAAATACCTTGCAGAACCTGGAAGTATGTTACAGAGACAACTGTTATTGGCCCAGTCTTTTGATCGTCACTGCTTAAGCATCGGCTAATCAGCAAAAACTAACTCCCAAATGACCATGTAGCTTGACATTAACGATATTGTTCCAATTTAATTCTCTATCAAGAGGGTTCTGCATCAGTCACCCCATCTCTTTTCTTAGGAATAGTGATAAATGGATAGGCCTATATTGCCGTAACATCAGACATTCGGATCTTGACCAGCGTTTCTAAGATGACCAGCAACCATTGTTCACATTAAGAAATTTCCTTTATCAGCCCTGCCCAAACTGGGGTTGCTGGGTATTCACAACTGATATAAAAGCTTTAGCAGATGTGACTCAACACTCCCCTGAGCCCTGCTGGAGTGGAAAGGATTTATTACATGATTAGCATATTAATACTTTCCTGCTTTTTCCCAAATACAGAATATAACATTGGCCATTCTTGCCTTTTTTTTCTTTCCTTCTTTCTTTTTTTTTTTTAGTTGATTTCCACCATTTCTGTCTATTCACTTTGGTATATCTCTTTTCTTCCTCCTGTGTTTCAAAAATGCTGTTCTCTGCAAGGCTGTAGGCCATATACTGGTCCATTGGTCCATTTGCTTTCTTATCACTTTTCTGCAATAGGATGCCTTCTAATTTATATTCATTATTACCAACTTCTCCTTTCTCCCATTTGTTATATAATTTTTATACTTCTGTCACTTTCTCTCTAAGCCAAACTAATTTTCCAAGCAAAATAACCCTCTTTTTCTGTAGTGGGCTTTTTTGGTGCTCCTAAACAGTATACAGTCTACCTGCTTAAATTCTTCCTTGCAGAGATTTGATTCAGAATTGGTTTCAGCTTATGAAATTAGCTCTGTGGAAGTACTGTCTATATTTAAAGTGTTTGATATCACTTTGGAATGCAATCCACTAGCAAAAATGCTCCAAAATACTTTCGACACTAGCAGAGAGATAAGTTATATGGAGTGAAAAATTAAGAGCCTTTTCCAATTTTGAATTAATGAACCCACAGCTAGAACGTTGTATATAGTTCAGAGTACATCCATACCAGACATCTGACACCTGAAGAGACTTGGGGGAGAAAAAAAAAATTTAAAAAAAAATCAATCAGGGCTGAGAGCATTTTTAAAGAATGCTTTAAATAACAAAATGCTTTTAACTAACTGACAAGGGGAAAAGGAGAGGAATCAAACAAGAGCCTATATGTATTTGTAGGGAGATACATTGCTTGTAGGGTTTAAGTAGAAGATGGAGAAGAACAAAGACAGAGAAAAAAACCTACTGAGATATACTGGGGGGGGGGGGCAGGAAGCTGCTTGGTTAGACCGAACCAAGTCTTTATATGCCACATATATGGAACTGTTTTTCTTGGGCATGGAGGATATGGAGATGATGAGCAATAGATATTCCATCTTTTATCTTGTTCTGTCTCTTTTTTTGTATTCCTATTTTACCCCTTAAAGGCACTGGCTATTCAGGCAGCTAAACTAATCAAGGTGGCTTGAACCCTCAGCACTGCTTGTCTGGATTGTGTGTGTGGGAGGGTGGTAGATTCATGTACTATACAGAGAGTAGGGAGCATAGATAGCCTCCCATAGGGTACATTTTCCTGGACTGGACACTGCTCATTTAATTCTATGACAGACCTTTACAAGATCAGAGGGCATTTCACCAGCTGCTTTAGAAACACCACCATGAAATACAGAAAAAACACTGTCAGTTCCACAGACTCCCCCACTGGACTTGGATCCTGCAAGACCTGCACAGATTAAATTAATGCACGTTTTAGTTGTGCCATTGCAATATCCCCATAAAAAGAGACCCTAGGAGACTTGCACAGCTCTGCTGTGGTCTCGTTCCCTAATTTGCACCCACTGTTCAACTCCATTGCATTTAAGAGGGATTCATTTCAGGACCAAAATCACGGCTTACTGTTCTCACCTTGCAACATCAGTCAATGACATATCTTACGAGTCAAATTATAAATTCATTATAACTAATGAGATAACTAATTTTATTGTCTTAAACCTTATCTTGGAGGTACTCAGACAGCCTTTGCTGAGCATATCTAAAGCACCTGCAAAGCTGTAGACTGAAGGCTCAGGAAGACAGCCATACTAAAGGGCTGGTGGTGCCGCAAAGCAATGCATCTGCAGGAGCTGGAGCTTTCTCAAGGCTCTGTCCAAGACCATGCTAGAGCACACACAGGAGGTCTGGACCCTCACAGATCTTGTCATCTACATTTGGAAATGCAAAGTGCCATTCTGCAGACTGGTGGTTTAGGCCCCTCTTACCACCCTTGGTGTTCCCATTCCTGTGATACCCTGCTGTGATTTCTAACAGTACTGAGTGTTTTAGTAGCCTGCTCCAAAGAGTGGCTGATCATTCTTGTGCTTCAAAAGCCTGCACGCATCTGGGACTGCTCTACTCCAATGACAGAACTAAGACAATGCAACATTTAAAAAATTTAAATTTAACATATGCTTGATGATACCTGTGCACTCTGGTAGATTCCTGGGAGGTTTGGCACCCTGTTCATAGCTCCATGAGAGCTTGCAAAATGGCCTCACTCTGCCAAGAAAAGCTCCGCTGGTAGCAATGCAGGTGCTCTCACCCTTCAGTGCACTCTGCACCAGGTGTGCTTTGTACCCACAAACACATATTCTTGGAGATTTCCAATAGACAGGCAAACTAGTCATCTTTTCTAATGAATTAGTTATGAATCTGCAAGTTGATCTTAACAGCAAGCTCATACATTAATAACTATCTTAGTAGTGATGCTAGCAAGCTTACAGTTACATCAGATTTAAAAGCTGTTTACACATACTGGAATTAATAGAATCAGTAATAATAATACATTGTATTTTGAAGTATCAATGATGTCATTTTCATTTAATAAAGGACCCTATTCTATTTATCTTAAGAGTTTATATGACCCTCAAGGACAGGCACATCAACATTTGACAACTAGGGACTGACCATATTTTGTGTGTGCAGTCCATGGTATGTATGCTCATAAGCACAAACGAGAACAAAGCAGAAGACACGAGCCAGGGAGGAGGCTGCCAAGCTGGGCAGCAGCTGTGTTTGTAACATAGCAGTGAAAGAAAGGAAAGAGCCATCCTTTCTACAGCTTTAAACTTGGACTACCTCCAGGAGCCCGTAGCAGCAGGCAGATCTCAGCACCTCTCTTCCTCATTGTACAGAAACCTAGGGTCGAAAATCCTCCTTGAACAGAGGCAAATTGTGTGAGAACATCAGACCCTGCTGCCAAGGTTTTGCAGCAGTGCAGCCCCAGGCCAGCTGAAAGACTGATGCTTTGCTACCGTTCTCATATGTATTCTCCAACCTGGAAGCTTCCTCATGTATTCCCACTTGGCTGGCCTCCCACGACTTATTCATAGTAGTAACATCTGTCACAGAGCAAACTCAGCCAAGGTTGCCCCCAGCTTCCATATCCCTGACCAGTTCTTCCTTTTCTGTCAGTATCAACTCCATAGAGCACCTCATCTGTGTGAGTGAGCTATCATCACTGCATACCAGAAACCTGGATTGCTTGTATACTGCTATGTTGCCCTTCCAGCAGGGGCTTAAGGTTCCCCTTGAGGACCAGGGCCACCATTTGGTTATCTCAAGGTCTCCTCTACTTCTAGGTAGCTTGTAGTAGACAGCCACAGTAGCGTCACCCATGTTGTTCTGTCCTGCAGTCCTAGCCCATAAACTCTCAGCTGGCTTGTCATCCATCCTAAGGCAGAACTCCATGCATTCCTGCTGCTCTCTCACATAAAGGACACCTCACCAGCCTGGTTTTTCCTTCTTAAGGAGCCTGTATCCATCCACAGCAGCACTCCAGTCACATGAACTATCCCACACTGTCTCCATGTTCCAAATGAGATCATAGCCCTGCAACTATACACAGGCCTCCAGTCCCTCCTATTTGTTCCCATACTGCATGTGTTACTATAGAAGCACTCTAGACAGGTACTTTCTCATGCTGACTTCCCAGAAGATGTATGAGAGCTTCCCCCATAATGCTCTTCTGTGGCACTTCCTTATATGCATACATACACTTGGGGGGAGAGCTTCTGCCCTATTTTGTTGTTTTCAAAGTCTCTCCTTGAAACCATGTCAACCCATGCCCTTTGCTTACCAAACCAGTCCACCACTTCCTCATTTAATATGGGTCATCATCTCTTCCCCTGATGCCCAATAACTCCTAGTTTAAAGCTCTCCTCAGCAGATTGGCCAGCCTGTTGGAAACGATGCTTTTGCCCTACTTAGTCAGGGACAGCAGGTCCCATCTTTTCTTAATCATCCTGAGTCCTCAGAGACCGTTCCATGGTCATGAAAGTTGAATCCCCTTTGTTGACACCAGCTGCACAAACAATTTTTGACCTCCAGGGTCTTTTCACTCCTCCTCAAGCCCTTCTTCCTCACTGGGAAAATCAAAGAGAAAACCACCTGAGCCCCCGGGATGTTGACCACCACCCCAGAACAATGCAGTACTCATGCTTGAATTGCTCCAGGTCTCCCCTGGCAGTATTGTTGGTGCTCATGTGGAAAAGCAGAAGTGATTAATAGTTTGAAGCTTGTCTCTCCACAACATCTTGGAACCAAGTCCCTGGTGAGCAGCAAACCTCCTTAGACAAGAGGTCAGGTCAGCAGGTAGGGGCCTCCATCCCATACAGGAGGAAGTTTCCCTCTACTGTGAGCCTCCTCTTCCTCATGGTGCTCCTGCATAGCTCAGGCTCAGCTGGCACACAGGCTTCATTGGAGAAAGTTCCCAACCGCTTGTCTGCTACCAGGGTACTGACTCTGTTACGTAGCTGCAAAGCTGCAGCCATCCTCCCGGTGCCAGAAGTCACAAGCTTCCTGCCTTCACCATCATGGGGGTCTCCATTTCCTAACCCAATGAGCACAGACTCTGTCTGCTTCTCCTATAGGAATGCAGTGGATTCAGCTTCCCGAAGCTGCAGGGTCTCAGAAGATCCAGTTGATCCCTTTCTCATCGTCTCTCATGCTGTTTAGGCTGCGGACCTCCTCCCACAGCTCCTGGTTACACACACCTTCCACCTACGCACACCTCCCGCTGGCAAGGAGCCCGTATCTCCCAGCCCCAGCGAGAGGCCCCAGGCACCCCTCCCCAGCCCCAGGAGCGGAGAGCTGCACCATCCCTCAGCAGCTCAGTTTGAGCTTGGCCTCTGAAGCACCGGGGACAGCTGATCCAGACAGCACTGGGGACCGTGGCTCGCAGCACACCGTCACCACAGCCGAGCGTGCATATGCTGTTCTGCAAAGGCTGCTGACCTCCTTCTGCACAAACTGCTGCACCCCCTAACTATGGCCAGGAGCTGCACACCAAGCCAGCTCTGCCATTGGCAACTCCTCAGCACCTGCTGCAAGGCTGCCTGGCAGCCATAACAGGGCTCAGCTGGGACAAAATCTCCCAGCAAGTCTTCAGCCAGAAGCAGCTCACAGAGCTTGCTAGAAGCTGCTAGATCGGTCAGATCTTGCTAGAAGCAGCCACAGCCTCCTACAGCTATCCCTTCCCAAGAGCAGCAACAGACACCCTGATGTTCCTCAGAGGGTTCCCAGGAGTCCCCCGGCAATCCCAGAAGAAGCTTCTAGAAGATCTTGAAGCAGAGGCAGGAAACTGCTGCAGCGAGTGCTGCATCAGTTGGCCATCTCGGCTAGCCGGCTCTCCAGTCAGGGAGGAGGGCGGAGGGCAGCCGCTCTCATAGGCCTCAAATCTTCTTCAGCACAAGTTTTAGCTCTTCAGTTTCACCAAAGATTGACGAATCAACAATAGAGCACAATCACAAAAATTATTTAAAGCTTAAAAAAATCAAATGTAGTTGATGAGATTTCAGCAAGCTTCCATTGCACATGAATCGTCAAGAGCCTCTGCCCTGTTTGCTAGTGAAATCAGGAAGCCCAAAATCAAGGTATGGCACAGATGATCCTCCGAAGTGTGTTGTCCTTTGCCCGCTACCTGCTGTCCCACCTGCGAGCCTTGGCCACGAGGACACGTAGCCCTGGCACCGCAGCACTCACGGCCTTGCCTGCAGCAGCACCTTCTAGCTTCAGCCCATCACAGCCCCTGCAGCCCCCCAGGGAAGGGAGGGAAGAAGGGAGGACCTCACTGCTGCCTCACTCCACAAAACGGCCAAAGCTGTTCCTGCCTGTGATAGGTACCGCGCCATTTCCCTGGCCCACAAGCAAGGTCCTCTGTGGCAGTGGCACCCACCCCACACAGCTGGGCTCTCCCCTCCCACTGGGGCCGGCCTCCCCCTGCCTCTGATTTGGGGCTGAAGAGCCCCAGTGTGAGGTAACTGTGGGTGGGACCAGCCCTGTCATGAGGTAACATGGGGTGGGGCCAGCCCAGTGTGAGGTAAGTGGGTGTGGCAGGGAGGAGCACAGGGCCTGCCTGTATAGGGAGGTGCCTGTGTGGGGCTGTGGATGGGTGGTGGTGTGGGTTTTTGCTGATTGCTGTGGTATCTCCCAGGATGGCTGGCTTGAGGGTGGACTTTGGTTTGTTCCTGGAGCCTCTGGGCTTCATTAAGGTCCTTGAGTGGGTGAGTGGGTCTGGGGAGGCACAGAGGGAAGGCCTCTCTTCTCCTCATGGGGTTGTTTCTTCTTTCTAAGTCCTGGCTTTGCTCCTGTGTCTTAGCTGGGTAGGACTAAAGAGGTGTGTGCTAGTGGGCCGCCTGCTCCCCGCTTTGTGCTGCTGGTGGTGGATGTTCAGTACAAGGTGGCTCTTCAGCCAAGTCCTCTGGCTGGGAGGGAAGAGAATGGTTCTGTGCATACATAATATCTGAGTGTTAATTAAGCTGGTCATAGTAACTTGTGCTGCTGTCTGTTGTGTGTTCAGATTATTGGGCATTTAGGGGTTTGCTGGTGAGCAAAGGGAAAACCAAGAGCTACTCAGGGGGTCAAGTTGATGTGCAATACTATGAGCATGTAGCTTCTGGCTATGCTAATGTGCTGTTGTGGATGTCTGAGATGCCTAAAAATACTTCCCTTATGAACCGTAAGAGGTACTGTGCTGGCTTTTAGCATTTAAAAAAAAAAAACAAACCAAACTCTTTGTTTATATTTTTCTTAGCTCTACACTAAAAGAACTCTCAAATTGGCTTTTGTTAGTGGTGTTGCTCATGGTTTTGGGTTATAGAAACTCAACACTTCCATTACCCCTTGACATCACTTCATGCTTTCCCATTGCTAACTTAGGCCCTATTTCTTGCTTTCATTAGCTGTTTCAGCTAAAAGGTTGAGCTTGTTTCCTTTGAGGTCTAGTGGTGTGTACTAATATGTCTATGTATCAATTCCTACAGATTTTTTCTATCTTTGCTTTTGCCACATGTGGAGGCTTTCAAGGTGAAACGACCCTTCTAGTTTCCTGCAAAGGTGTGGTAAACAAAACAGTTACAGCTGCTTTTGCTTATCCATTCAGGTGAGTATTAGCTCTTCAGTTGTCATTCATACACTAATTATTTATTATTCATTTTTTCCACATCTGTCTCCCTATAAATATGTACTTACTGTATATATCTGAACTAACATGTGAAACCTCTGGCTTGCTCTGCAGTAGTAAAAAAAATTAAAAAATTTAGTTGTAATTGTTTAAAGCATTGTGGTTTTCAGTGCCTTATAGACAGTAGTAGGTAGAAATGGCAATAGGCTGTATTACTGCTTTGTATCACTCTACCTTAAGTTCTACTCTAGTAGTGCATGAATGCTACAGAAAGCGATTAATAAGCAAAACAATGCAATTAACCTTAGCAGCCTATTTCTTCATTAGTTTGTAGTTGCTTTGGAGGCATAGGTAAGATTATTTTGGATGTGCCATTATCATTATATTTTTGTTTAAAGACTGAATGGAAAATATATATTTTTCACTATGATCTTGGTGAAGGTGGGCATTGGGTACATAAAAACTAAATACTCCTCTGTCATTGTAGTGCTTTTGCAGAGACAAGCTCCTTTCCTGGAGCATGAGGAGGAAGGCTTCCTCTTTGTTCTCACAGCTGCACGGTTGCAACAGGCACAGAGCTGGTGTTCCATATGTGTTCAATAAGTGTAGGTGTAAGTATAGAAATAGATTTAGAGGCCAGCTAGTAAAAATTACTACAGAAGTACAGAATTTGGTCACAAAACCCAGCATTGTAACAGCACTTGGAGGGGAGAGTGGGAATCTGAAATGATTCTGTGTTGGTCACTGAGTAGTTGCTGCTGGTCACAGGTTTAATTGAACTTTGTATGCTTGAAGGTTCAGTGCTTGTATTTTATTGTAGCTGTAATACAACTCGGTGCCTTTTAAGTCCTGATACCCTCGTTTAACTGCCAGTCTCTAAAATAATGTTGTTAAGTCTAAAATGGTTTAGTTAAGTTTGCTTCCAAATTGGAGTTTTTCTTCAGTTGCTTTAAACATAAGATTAAGATACTTTTCCTGAAGCTGCTATTGCATATCTCGGTGTAGGATGGGGAACAATCTTCAGCTATCTTGACAGATCTTTGCAGTTTATAACTGGTACATAATACAAATATAAATTGTCTTTTACACAACCAGAATGCTGAAGAACTGTTACTGTGAAGCATGACTGTACGAAATTTCCATGGTACCAAACTCTAACTACCTGAAGGACATGATCTTTGCAGGTTGAATACTGTTGTATTTAGTGCACCAGACCCAAAACGCTGTGGTGGTACTTGGACTGATGTCTATCTCGTGGGCAACTTCTCCTCTTCTGTGCAGTTCTTTGTCACTCTTGCAGTGCTGGTATTCCTCTACTGCATTGCTGCCCTTGTGGTTTATATTGGATATAAGCATGTGTATCAGCAAAATAGCAAGTTTCCACTAACTGTAAGTAATACTAAGATAATTTAATGTTTTGCCTTTGAAACCACAAAGAGATGAGAAATACTGCTAATACAAGAATATCTGAATAACTTATGAACATTCAACAGTTCCAAAAGTTAGATGGAGCATGGGCACAAACCTCAGACTAGTCACTACAGCAGTCAAGCAGAGAAGGGGACCCAAAGACCTTGAATATCCATGGCATCATACCTTATGCAGTTATTGAAGCATAGTGGAATGAAGTTCCACCTCCTTAGGTGAACAGTGTCTTCCCCACAACTTTACTTCTGTACAATGTATCTGAATATACAATTGTTCCATAGGTGGAATCTCCCTTGTTAGTCTCTGGGAGTTTTCCACATGTAGAGCACCTGCTGTGCAGATGCAATTGGCAGAGGGAAATACTTATGTTGTAGATGTTAGTCACCTTAAATACCAAAGCCCTGATCCTTAGAATGAGAAATTTCAGAGTGTGCCCAGAAACAGATCTAGCAGTGTTTCAAGCCAAATTTTAGCATATCAGCCATCCAGATTTAAATCCTCTGCCCCTTCTCCCCTGTCACCCCCACTTTACTAAACTTCGACTTAAATCAGATGCCTAGCACTTATAAAAGTTTTAGAAACTTACAAAGGATAAGATCACTTATGCTTGATAGATGCAAAAGACACACAGATTTGTAGCTGATTATCAACACAGAATATAACTTGTGTTGTAATTACAACATTGTTAATGGCTAAATTTGCTTGTGATTGTTAGCACTGATGCAGTTATTTTGGTGGTATAATTGATACTGTCTCTGCCTTGCTTTCTTATGTACATTCATGCATATTTTTTAACGTAATAATGAGTACTTCTCTTGTACAGGACTTGGCTATCACTGTTGTAATAGCCTTTCTGTGGCTGGTCAGTACTTTTGCTTGGGCAAAGGCACTTGCTGACATCAAAATGTCCACAGGGGCCAGCATTATTCCACGAATTGAATCTTGCAAAGCACCAGGAACAACTTGTCGTTTTGCTTCTGTGACCAGCATGGGAACTCTGAATGTGTCTGTGGTATGTATGCCTTCAGCCATATGGGTGCAATAAATGTGTTAGAAAATAGCCAATGGCACCCAAGAGCCCTGTTCTACTGATCACATGTGTTGCTTTATGGATTAAGAATGCATTATGGGTTATCAGTCATTCAGGCCCATTAATACCGTGGTAAGACACTGATGAAATTTTTTCTTGTTTCTTCGAAGAAATTAAGAGAAACAACTTGTAGGATCTGTCTCTAAAGCTATTAGATGCAGCATTGCCAGACACATTTGGGTATATTATTTCTGTCTGTAGCCAAGAGCACCTTAAAATATGTTACTGAGGCACCTAAGTGGTTTGTTGACTGATATAAGTAAGGAGGGAACACTACGCTTCTTGCTCTGTCTTTTCATAGCTTTTTAATCAACTGTGAGCATTTTTACACATTAGATAGAGGTTCCTTTTAATACAATGATATAAAGCTCATCTTCATAGAAGGAACTCCTCACAGCAGGGCAAATGAGGCTTATTGTATGATCTTCCTAGTGAATCCTGCTTTTCAAAACTCTGGCTGTTATTCATTGTCCCAGTAATAATTATTCATGTGCTCTGGATGGGCATATGCAGAGGTTCTGAGTGACTGAAAAGAATTTGTCTAATTCCACGCAAAGGATAGAGTAAGTTGACTATCTGGTTTCCAAAGAAGTCTGTTAATAGCTTGTAATATTCTAAAGCATGTGGAAATGTCTTGTCCAAGTCAAAGGGGCGCCAAAGATAGTGGTTGTTTCTGGCTTGCCTTGAAGTCATAATTCTGGCTTTTAAACAAAACAAACAAAAAAACCCCCACACATTAATCTCACCTTTTTTCTTGACCTACAGGTGTTTGGCTTGCTTAATGTGGTTTTATGGGGAGGAAATGTTTGGTTTGTATACAAGGATACCAAACTGCACAACCAATCAAACAGAATTTCTCAAAGTCCAGGAATATATCCAACTCGAGGAGGAGTATGAATATAAAAAGGTGATACTTTGAAGTGCTTCCACTTTCATATCACACTGCCAAGAGCACGGAGCCATTGGGATTTATTTCAATAATAACTGATAATACTTGGTACAGACTTCTGTTTTGTACTATGGCTTGATATAAGATCTTGGATACTCCAATTGAAATGTTAAATTATCTTGAAATATATTATGCCTTTTGAAGTTGTGCAGCTTTTTATTACAGTTTTTGAAGAGCAAAATGTTCAGGTTATCTGGATGCCGACCCTTTCAGGTTCTTAAATTAGCCTCATAGGAGGGGTGGGTGAGAAGCTGCATTTGGGTTATTACTGCAACTTCTTTAGCCCTAACAAGCCTTGGCTGAAAAATGTAAATGCAACTAGGGTATGTGGAAAATACAGTTCAGCTTCTTCTTATCACTGATACCTTGCAAAAGCTGCCTGAGTAGGACTCACAGCTCTGACAGTTGCAGCCGTTGCATGTAGGTTTCCAGATATTTCATTCATATTACTGTATCAATTCTGCTGACAGGCCTGTCTGGAAAGACATTACTTCTGTGTTTTAATATGTTGTTCCCATTTAATGGCTTGGGACAATCTCTGAACAAGAAGATAGCTTACAGTTTCACTATAAACTCATTTAACAAAGATGAGACTGTGTATATGTGAGGAATAGATGACTTAAACACTTGGGGGGAAAAAAAGTGAAGTGTGGCCTAAAACTCTTACAAAAACTGTAGAAATCAAAGCTGATACATTCTAAGTACTAGTGTCTGGGCTTCTATGAATTCTTCTTGAGGTGCCTGAACAATGCTTGTGTATGAAAGGACATAACTGGAGATGTCTGAACATGATAGTCTTCGTTGATGTTGTTCAGCTTAATCATCGGGAGCAATATTTGGCTCTTCTCATGTGGACTTCTTTATTAAGAATAACTGGCTGAATTTGACAAATCTAATAAGCTGTTTGGGCTTTTTGATTTGCTTAAACTGTTTGTGACGGAAAGAGACATAATAGTGCATATATAACACAAATACTAATTGTTTAGTGTGCCAGAGCTACTGACTTTCTGACAGTAAACTTCCAGTCCAAAGAGTATAATAAAATAAGGATGACTGTTGCTGAAATGAAGTGCCTTGAGTCCTTACTGCTGTAACAGCAATGCAAATGTATTGGCTTTGTAGCTTCTGGGACATGGCTTTAGCTATAGCTGAATGAGTTATCTGTGCTACAGAAGGGTTTTTACACCGATGCCTTGGGTTTTCTTGTAGAGAGAACTGTCTATCACTCCTGCAGACTACAGCGGCTTGGTGCTGCCCAGAACTTCTTTCTGTCAGCCCAAAGTGGGGGCTTTTATTACTTACAACTGTCCAGAACTTCATTTGAATTTGCTTTTGGAAGAAGTAAAGTGCAATGTTCAGGAGTCCTTTTTTTAAAAGCATGCACTTCTGTTTCTTCTCTGTTCCTGGATAAGGGATTTGAAAGCAATGAGCTTCTGCTGTTTCCTGTTTAACAATACTAGCTCTGTTACTGCCACAAGAGAACAGGCTTGCCTTTTCTCAGTGGTTACTCGAGTACCAAGTATTATCCCACCTCACAAAGGCCTCTTGAGGGAAGATAAGAGAAAAGCAGTACTCGGTTCCAACTCTTGCATTAAAAGTATGTCACTCAAAATCATAATGCAGTTTTCTTAGGACCTTCCCTCTGTGTCCTGGACCTTCTGCAACTCGAGAGGCAATTCTTAGCAGGAGAAGACTGGGGCATACGGTTTAGGAAGGATGATACTACTCTTGTATTCAGAAGTGAGATATGAAACCAGTTACTTCTATTATGGATTTGTTTGGGGGGGTTTGATAGCAGCACTGGGCTATGATCTAAAGGGCTGATGACACTGCCAAATGGTTTTGACAATGAAGTGGTTTTTTTAGCTTCACACTCAAAGGTCTTTAAGCAGATTGGTGTTAACACAGTGATTGACCCAGGCCTCTTCACATCCTTGCTTGGGTAGATGTTACGTGCAAGTGGGCCAGGGCACATGCATTTGTCTAGTAGTTCTATGCTGTTTGCACTTCCTTTATCATCAGAAAATGAATGTGGCTGGGAAGTCTTCTGTCATTTCAGTGGTCTGAACTAGGTCTTGAAACTTCACTGGTAGTATTGATGATAAAAGATGAGTGCAATCTTTTCTTTGCTACCAGGCCCTACCCAGCAGAATCACATTGAGCTATAAATGTAGTGTCACTTTTGTGAAGAGGCACATTGCATTTTGTGGAGAGCAATTGCAATGGTTTGGTGTTAGCTAACATAGAATACAAAGCTTTTATCTAGATTTAAAGTACTGAGTCAGTTGATTATAAATATAAAGAGGTGTTATTCTGAAGTTTTCTTGCACTAGCTGGTCTTCTGCCTCTCAAGAACTCCTGCCAACAATGATTTTTTTGCTTTCCTTTCTGACTTCTTTGCTTGTGTTGGTTCCATGTTCCTAATACTAACTTTAAACCTTAAATCCTCATTCCTCCTTGAAGTGAGTTCATTTATTACCTAACGTTGCCCTGAACTGACGGTTGTCACAGATGGCTCATTTTGTAATGTTATATCTTTATCACTATGAATGGTTGGGAAGGGATAGAGAAGAGTTGGGGAAAGAAAATTACTTTATTGTTGCACATAGTACTTTTTTTTTTTTTTTTTGGCAAGTTAAAACTATTGGACCTTCTCTGCTGCTCTCTTCCTGGCAGAATTACAGACACCTGAGATAAAAAGCTCTGTGCTATTTTATCATGGTGAGCTACAATGGGATCACTGGTATGAGGTTACAAAGATCAATATTTAGATGTTTTGGTAATTCTATTATTATATTAAAATTTCAAAGCTAGACCTGAAGCAAATTATTATTTGTCACCTGATCAAATTTAGAGCTACTTTGAGCAAGAGGTTGAACCAAGGTGTTGGGTTTGGTTTGTTTTGTTTTTTTCAGAGATACCTTCTTTGTCATGTTCATTTTTTTTTTTCTCCCTGAACACCTGAAGTGCCTTTTTTTGCCACTTGTTTTTTGTCTTTTAGCCAGAGGCTCCCTGTTTGCATCGTTGCGTGTGCTTATTTAAAATATGTATTTCATCCTAAAATCTAAAAATTATATGAATTTTCATATTGCCAAAAAAAAAAAAAAACCCTGCTAATTGTAGAGTAACAAAGTTTTTCAGTGACATAATTCTTTGGGATTTTAAGGTTATGTATGATGTGGCTAAAACATTTAACCTTTAATATTTTTAACAAAACTATTTTCCTGTCTATTTAGTATATGCTTATCTACCAACTGAAGCTCCAGTCCTGCAAAAAGCTGACTTTGCCACAAATAGCCCTGTTAAAGTCATTGGGATGGCTTAGTTATAAAATGGTAACTGTGTGTATTTTTTGCACACGTGAGAGCAGGAATGGATTAGATCGGTATATGCCTCATTGATGGCTAAGGTCTAGTCAACAACTGAAAGTAAAACAGAGTTGGAAATCTTGGCACACTGTGACTGACTTTCAACAAAAACTTACATTTCATATGTACTCAGAGACATTCCTGTTTTCCATAGGGCTGAAACTTTCCCTTACGTTTTTGTAGATGAAACAAGTGCACCCTGTCCCCAAAGTGCTTTCCTTCAGAAGACACGGAGACCAAATATGGCAGGCAGGGCTATAGCTGGTAAAACATGGATCAATAGGTACATGGTTACATTTTGTAGAAATTCAGGCTGTGTATGTGTGTGCTCTACAGAGCTAATTAACTGTGTCCTAGCTCTGCAGGCTAAGCCTAGTGTGATGTGTAGTCCACAGCAAGCAAGATTTTTAAAAAGGAAAAATAACCACATGTACCCTTCTGGCTCATTAGGAGAAGGCTTGTTTTCCTTTGCAAGGGGGAGGGACTGAAGCAGAATACTGCTGGCTTTGATGTCTGCCAGAGTCTGCAGCTGAGATGAAATGGAAAGCGTCGTGCAGCAGGAGCAAGCAGCTGCTCTCATTTACCCCGGACACCCACAAAGGGCTGAGCAGCCTTTGCCTTTGAATTGACATCACATTCGTGCTGGCAGCACCAAAATACTCAGTGTCTTATTTACTCATGAGGGTAGGGGGGAAGACTGATTTGCTAGCTTTATCTTGACTGCACAAGAATCACCATTGCTATCGGGGGATGCAGTGCACTTGATCCCTCTGTACTGAGGGAACAAAGGGCCTGGAAATCTGCCACGTCTCTAGGTAAGGTATCCTCAGCTGGCAGCGATCTCTCTTGCAGCTATCAGTGGAGCGAGCTCATGAAAATCCTCTTGCACTGCATGAATTCTTCTGGTAGCAGGCTATAGTTATGCAGCTGTAGCAAGTGAAATGAAGTATGATGCATGGTGTGATACGAGAGAGAGGGATTATGATCAGAAACCCACAGCAGGAAGAAATACTGGGTGGTGGCAATGAAGGAAAATGAAGCGGAGGGGTTGGTATTGGATAGCAGTAGAGAGCTCCGTGGTAGAGAATAGAATCCCATCAGCATTAGGAGGTGTTTAAGGAATCAAGTAATTTGTGGTTTAGGGTGCTGTGTCCAGTAATCTGAGGGTCAGGCCTGTGTGACAATGCTGAGAAATGTACATACAGTGTGTGCTAACTCCCAGGAGAGTCCCTGCTATGGGAGCTAACATGGTGTCAGTGGTGGCTGAGAGCTTTGCCACCGTGCTGGAGGAAAAGCCATAGGAACTCAAGCCCAAGAGAGATCTGGCAATGTCAAATCTCCAGAGGCCAGTGCAGACAGTGCTGAATGGAGTCATTTTGGGGTCTTTGGCTGCTATCACCCCAGCAAGCAAACCCATCTCAACTGCAGGCTGGAGACAGGACACTGAAAGGCCAGCAGTATTAGTAGTTTATATTGTACTAGAGCTGAGCAGTGTTGTGATGTACAGTGAATTCATCAGGGCTCTGCCTCCGCTTGCACACCTCTCATTGCTAACAGCAGAATGTGTAGGTGTGTAGCTCTCACTGAAGGCAAGAAAGAGGATAGGTGCTGCCTTGATGTGAAGAGCTCTAAGACTGTGGGTGCATCACCTGCTCGAGGACACAGGGTAGCTGCAGCCTTTTTATTTTTCCCTATCCCCTAGAACTGAGCAGCCTGTAAAACTGGGGAACTTGGCTATGCTATGCTGCACTATGATGGTTTGGCTGCCTGCCCTGCTGCAAACTGCTGGGGAGCTGGTAGGGTATCTCACTCTTGGAAGTTGTCTTAAGATGATCCCCAATGCTTCCAGAAATGCCTGACTCTTGAGCAAATCATGACTGCACACCAGACATTCTGGATCATCTACTTTTATTCTTGTGGCAGTATTTAGGATGTGTTCATTCCCAACAGATTTGCTGTATAGCCTAAAGCAAAGTTATTGTTGCAAAGTCAGAGGCCAGTTTTTGCTGTTTAGTCACCTTTAACCTGAATAATTAAATTATTCAAAAGAATGCTACAGGATAGGAGTGCATTCCCCCTCTCTTAAATACTAGTGAGTGAGGCTGTTTCTTTCAAGGTTAAGATCAAGTCCTTATATGCTAGCAACAGCCATTTGGAGTTGTATTTCAGAGCCTGACTCAAAGGTGGAATTCCCTCTTCTTCTGGCCTGTCAAGTGAAACCAGGTGTGCCCTTAACACTGCCCTCCTACAGATGCTTGGTGTTTAGAGCAGGGAAAAACAAATGAAAATTTCAGGCTTGCATTTTTAGAAGCTTTCCTTAAACTTTTCAGTTGCAACTTCCAGAAACTTGCCTGTGCTCAGTAGCACTCTTCTAGTCTGGATATTTCATTCTTCATCTTGAGTCAGGAAGGCAGCAAAATAGAGCTGGGTTGTGCCATCCTTAAAATTTGTGCCCATATGGACACGGTCAAAGGTTTTGCCCTTCATTTCAGGGCAAGCACTCTAGGGGCTAGAGAAACCTGTGCTAACCCTGACTGTATTTTTCTTGCATTCTTTCCTTGACAAAATCTGCCTCAGCCAGATCCTATTCTCTGCCATCCCTGTCTTCAGTTAATGTTTCGCTGTGGATCCTGCTTGACCAACCCTGGAACTCTGCCCCTTTTTTTTCCTCCTGGTCCTAACCCATAATAGTCAGGAAGATTTCACAGTATTTTTTCTAGGTATCTAGGTAGGTTCCCTCTCATTCCGCTACATCAGCACTTGTTGTGAATAGGTGGGGTGTATTTGGGCACCCAGTTCTCGTAACCCATCCCTTGTTTAAGGAAACTGACTGATTGCTGTTGCTGCCAGGAGAGCTGCAAGTACCTGTGCCCCATCAGCAACGGGTGGTGTGTACTTGCTATTACAACCTGCCAGTATTTGAGCAATTCCTCATTTATTCATAAAACACGCTCTGTCTTTTCTTGGCTTGTGACTTAATGTTAGTGCTGCCAGCTGCATTGTCTTCTTACCTGTCTGCGCAGCAGTTTTACTTAACGCAGTCATCAAGGAGGCTGTATACTGATCTTTTACTCATAATCTGAGTAAAACCTAGTGTTAGCACAAGCTCTAATCAATTTGCCTGTTTAATTTCAATTTCATTCAAAGTTTGAAGTAGTTTCTAAAAGGATCACACTCTAGTCCACAGTTGTGCTTGCTTTCTGTGCCCTAAGATCAGCAGCTATTTGTCCCAAATCCCCTGGGTTATTTCTTGTCTTGTAAAGCTGCAGTAATTTTACCTGCTGCACTCTCCTGCCTTGGGAGGGTGTTCTATCTGTTGTTATACATGCTGCTGTTCCCAGCTCCTTTTTCTTTCCCCATTTATACATATCTCCTAAATCATCTTCTTCTGGGGACTTCAAATCTAATTCTCCACCACTTTCTGCAGATACAGCAGCTATTTTTAATTTTTGCATCCTGATCTGCTTTTGCAAGTATCTAATTTTAGCTTTGCATTTAATATGATCAGGTTCCCTTGGAGCTCTCCTTTGCTCTAGGGTGAATGGCTGCACTGTGCATGTTAATCCTTCTGCTGGATTCTGCTGCTTTCTGCTTCTGTGGCTTTCCTTTCCCTTTTTCTGAATTGAAAATACTGTATTTCACTATTACCTTTTTGAGCCACTAGACTGTAGTCCTTTCCAAGTTTCTTCGTATTTTCTTTTAAAACAGCTTTCAGATCAAAGCAGTTGTTTTCTGCTTTTACTCTGGCTCTGTCAGCACAAAATGTTTTGGCTGCTCCCACAACAGTCACAGTAATACAGCAATTGTATCCTCAAGTTTCACTTCATAAGCTCTACATAACCAGAGAACACTTACTCTACATCATCCCCAGTCCTTACTCTACACCATCCCAGGTGCCTGTAGCCTGGAAGATCTTGGGGGGGTTCTGTTGGTACTCTTATATTGCTCAGATTTTCCACTGGATCAGTTGGTATCATTCGAGTGACACTAGTGGCTTGTCTAGGACATTGCCTGCAGTGACATAAAGCTTGTTGTCCAGCAAAGAAATGAAAAAGACTGGGCAGATGCTGGTGATCTAATGAGAAAACATTCTTTCTGGTATCATGCAACATCCTAGTCTGAATGCAGCAAAAGGAGGCTGTGATGCCCTCAGAGTGAACTTGAACTATTCTTACACAGGCAATTTGTGGAGTATTGCATCTCAGGAGACTTCCCTCTCTTCAAAGGGGCCAGCATTGTCTTTGGGCTCTCTACTGACATGGTGTGCTTCTAGCTCTCTTGGAGCAAGTCACACTTACACCATGGAAACGGCCTGCAGTTCAGCTGAACATTTCACTTTAAGCTGGCCAGCACAAAAAGATCCCTGATCAGAAGCAGAAGAGGAGAGAAAAGAACACAGTATGCTAATAATGGGTCCAAAGCAGAAAAACAGAGATACAGTCCTTCAAGCTGTGAAAGCTCAGAGCTGAGCTCAGGTTTATCAGAGGTTCCCAGCAGTGACTGTGGCATACACGGCATCTTCATGACGGTGTGCAAGCAATGACCCCATGCACAGCACCAGCAGTACCCCTGGAGAGGACTCATTCAGAAATAGGCATGGTACTGGCAGGGTCTCTTCCCAGAAGATCACGAATGCAGGTAGATCAAGGAGTTACAGTTAGAGAAGAAAATAGTATGTGCCAGTAGAGGAGATAAGGGTGATTATTTTTAGCTTTAGTTTCCACAGAGACTGTGCATCAAAAGTAGTGAGGAAGGACTGGCAGGCACAGGAGGCTGTGAGGTTTCTACTTGGCTCCATGAAGATCATCTTGAGGATGAAGCTAGACCAAGAATTTGAGAAATGCATTGCTAAAGCAAAAAAGCCAAAGAGCCCATATTCCCATTTTGTCCTGAGGCCCTGAAAGCTCTTAAGGAAGTAATTTAATTTTGAACTTTACTGATTGCCTGGTTTTACACGTGGCCAATGTGGGTACTCCAGAGCTTTCATCCTTGCTGGAAATAGAGCAGGACTGCTGTAAACTTGGAATATATCTGTTTTCTTCTTCAAGAGACTATGAACCCGTTCTTCCATGTGCTGGGCAGTTACTTGGATGTGTCTACAGCAAGTGCAATAGGCCTTCAGTCTGGAGCGACAGAGTTTTACCTGCCATGCATCAGTGCTAGTGCCCCAAAATGGGCAGGACTGTGAAGGATCAATCCTTTCAGGATTAATACCTTGGGGTACCATTCAGTTGCAACCATGTGTCATGACCTACAGCTAGCAAAGCTGAAAGGACAATGAATCTTCCATGCAAGAAGAGCTAGCAGAGTGATTACAGCCAAGCTCTGGCTAGAGGCACCCTGGGGCTGGCTGCTGCTTTATTTTGCTAAGTGGGTAAGTTCATGCTCTTTTAACTTGTGGGAAAAGCTTCTGGTTCAGTGAGGGGGCAGGATCTCTTCAGAAGCATGTAAGAATATGGTATTGATTCAGCCCTGGCTGTGCATGAGGAAATCCTGGGAGTATCCACCTTTGTCCTGACTTGCCTGTCAGAACAGCACTGAAATACTGGCCTGAAATGTCTGTTACTTTAGTTCATTGATCGTCTGAGTTGGCTTCCTCACCAAGCACAACAGTGATGGGGAGCAGGGACAAAAGTGTATGATGTACGAGCTGCAGCTTTTCTGGTCTTGGAGGGCACACCGAAGTGGGTTAGCTGTCAGCTGTCCTACGGAGACTATCCCCCCAGTGCAGCCAGCCAGGGAGAGTTACACCGATGCTCTACTCGTGTCCTCCTTCCCTCTTGTACCCTTCAGGGTTGGTGGGGTAGGTAGGACCTCAAAACACACCCTGACATGAGGTGAAGTAGTTGGGGAAATTCCTCACTGAGGCTGATATGTTACTGAGCTTGATATGTTGCTGTAGGACATTGTTGGTACTCTGGTCTCTCTGAGCAGGCTCAGAAGTGCATGCTCAGGCACCTGGGGAGGCTTTTGGGGTGGTGATTGACAGACAAAGGTGTCCAACTTCAGACACTTTCAGAGCTGGGTAGCAGCTGAATAGGTGAAGTTGCATATCTGGATTTTAGTCCCTGCCTTTTAATCTTTGACAGCAAGTGAAAACTGCTGTTTCTGTGTGTAGGGAATAGGAAATACCTTCTGACAGAAGGTCACTGGTGTCCATTTTGATCTCTTTGAATGCCGTCACTTTTCTGAACTTCAGAACTGCTTTTTTCCCCTGGAATGTTGAGGGTGTCTGATGTCATAGGTGCTTCTGCCACAGGCTGCATGCCCTCATGTCTGTAAGGCCATTCCAGAGCAAATACATTAGATAACTGTCAGCAGCCAGGGCTAACTGATGGGGAAAGCTCAGCCTCTGTAGATGTCAGTGTGGTTACACTGCTCGCGTGAAGTGGGAAGATGTGGTCAGGCTGGATATTGCAGGAAGGAGCGTTCAAGTAATTAATTTGGCGTGAAAATGGATTGAGTATGATTCCGTATTGCTTTGCTGTCCATGGCCATGCAGAGAAACGCCGGAGCATCCTTCCTCGCCCGCTGGTTACACCCAATCTGCACGCATATAAAAGAGAGTTGATGAAGGAAGTACAGGAGCATCTGTCCCGTGGCTTACATAAGCAGTAAGGAACGGGTTCAGCTCAGTGTGGCGAAGGAAAAAGCTCAAAGAAAACAGAAAATAGGGCACTTGATGGTTCCAGAAGCGACCCGGTGTGCTCTGCAAGAAAATGGATCCTACAAGGGGACCCTCTCTTTCTGGGTACGGCTGCCTTACGGTCCGGCTCTTTAGCCCGTTTTTCTCAAATACACTTGTTCTTGCTGCCTCTTTCCCGAGCCCCAGCGCACGCCGCCTCCTTGCCTGCCCCCGCCGCCGGGCTG
>JAVJGG010000005.1:15184782-15206398 GCA_035590195.1 Aviceda cuculoides | reverse complement strand
GCCCCTGGGGCCGCGCCGCGCCCCCCGCCGGGGCCCGGGGGGGAGGTGTGGGGTGTGTGGAGCGGCGGGCAATTCGGCACCCGGGGTTAAGAAGGGTCTCGGCCCGGTCTCCCGCCGGCCCAGCCACTGGGGGTCAGTGCTGCTCCGCTAAAGCGGCGGCGGCGGGTCCCCGCTCCCCGGGGCTGCGGCCGGGGCGGAGGAACGGGGACGGTCCTCTGCCCCCGCGGCTGTGCTAGCAGCAGTGCGAGCTGGCAGGAGCAGGGCTCGGGCCGGCATGTTCAGACGCGCCGCAGTCGCGCTTCTGTAGGGGACCCCCCCCGCCTCGGGTCCCCTGTCTACAAGGGAGCGCGTCACCGCCTCCCCCTGCTTTGTCAGCGGTGCCCACAGGCCCCGGTGAGAGCCTTCAGCTGGCCAGGCGGCAGAGAGGCCTTCTTCGCTACGCCTTTTAGTAATCACAGGAGAGGAGAGGTGGCTGGAGCCAGATGGCATCAGGCCTGCCAAGGGGATGCTGATGCTTCTCCTTCTCCCTGCCCGCGGCCTGCGCGACCCGACGTGGACGTGTCGTCCTGGCTGCCTGCCTGGCTCTTGTCGGACGCCGTGCCCAGAGCTCTGCCAAGGCTGCGGGTCTGGCAGCTTGCGGGCCTGCCAGCTCTGCTGCCTACATGGGTGGGCACCGGCCCGCAAACCCTCCCCGAGGTTGGTTTGCACCGGGATACCCGCGGCCCCTCTGGAAACGGTCGGCCGTCAGGGCTCGCCAGCGGGCGAGGTGCCGTGGGGTGCGCTCAGGGCAGACCCCTGGCTAGGGCAGGCCGCGCTGGGCCCAGAGGGACTAATCCAGGCAGGTCCTGCACAGACACGGTGCTGCTACTCCTGTCTGCATGGCCCCAGCTAGTATCTGCAGGAAGGAATTGAAAATTAGACATGACTAGGTGGCTGGACCAAGCCTTGCCTTGTGTGTGTCGTTCACCAACTGCTGTTTTCAGGTGCTGGAAGTTAAGCAAGGACCTTGCCTCAAAATCAAATTCCAGGGGTCTATTGACCTGTGGCAGCTAGAGTCTGTTACCAGAGAACTGCAGAGCAGTGGTGGCAACTTTGAATAACATTCAGAGTAAGACCTATTCACCTATTTTGTTTCCAAGTGTGTCTTTCACTCAATAATATGGAGCTTGCTGCTGAAGCTTGCATTTATCTTCTTCAGTCTCCTGGCCAGGGCCATGCTTTCTACTTGGCTGCTTTGAAGCACATCTTATAACATGCTTCCAGATGCAGAATGACCCTAAAGGCAGGTCCCAGAAAGCAGCCTGCAGACCTCGGAGTGCTAACAAAGCATGGATGATGCCCCATCTCCTCCTGGGACCTGAGCAGGCGGCAGCAGAGCCAGGCTGACCTCCATGCTCGGTTTCCTGCTGACTTTCGGCTTCCTGAGGCACTGGTGCAGCAGCACAGACCTGCCCTCGCCTGAACAACCTGGGCTGAGACGCGGCTGATCTGCCTTTGCCTGTGTGTTGTGTAGGCATTGATATCTGATCTAGTCAGCCAGAAAGAGCTGCTTTTAGGGCACAGTTCATCTGATCCATGCCAGACACGTGTCTGCTTTGCAGCAAGTCTCTTGCTCCCCAGCGACTACATGGGGAGCTTGCAGCGACCAGCTGAGACAAAGCATGTACGGGTGAAGCCCGGCAGGCGCCAAGCCTGTGTTCAGCCTTTCAGCTGGAGCCTTGCGATGGGCCTCTTGTGGTTGGGGATCTCAGACAACTGATCAACCAAGGCATATGCAATATGCAGTTGTGGCTGCTTGCTGTCAAGATGTTACCTCCATTATGGTGTTGCAGTCTGGGTCTTGTAAAATAACCTAGCAGCTAGATTCTTTGCTCAGGAGAAGGAGGATTGGTCCCCTTGTCTGACCCCCCTTCTCTGAGGGGGTCCAAGCCCCATCTCCCGCTCCTAGCGAGCAGTCACAAAGTGGCAGCCTCCTGGGCAGACATCCTCCATCTCTGCAACTGAAAAAGTTCTCTTGTGTAGGTCTCTTGGAGACCATGAACAAATACAATACCAGCGCTTCTGCATTCCTTGGTATGTACATGAAGTTACATGGCCAGAAGCTGAGACTTCTGGTGTTTATTGCAAGTGCTATTTATAACACGAACATGAAAACAGAGCATTTATGCATTAGAAGCACATTCGCTTTGGAGAAAAGCACCAAAAAAACAGTAATATGATCACACATGAACTGCTGGGGGAACTAGACCTAGTCAGGAAAAGTGACCTGTCCTCTTTTGTAATCGCTCTTGAACCTTTGAGAGCAATGTTAATCCAAAGGTCTCAAAGCACTTCGGAGATGTGTAATAGGTGGAGGCACAGCAATCAAAAGCTGTGGCAGAGCTTACACTGATTTTTGTAGACTTTGGGTAACATTAATGCGTAATGTGTAACAGGCAGCTGGAAGTGAGGAACTGTTGCCCCCAGCCACTCTGCTTGAACCACCAGGTGCCTTTCTTCCTCTTCTAGTCTCAGCTTATCACTGTCATCACTCTAAAATAAATGGCACCAAAGTTCACACCTTGTAACTATATGCACAGAGACTAACAGAGCTGTTGGAAGACATGAGAGGCTGTTCCCATCATCTAGTCTGACCCTTTACAGCAGACAGCAGCCGTTCTTGACTTCTGAAGTCTTCAAATGATGGAAAGGCCTCACAGTCTCTGTTAACTGTTCCAATAATTAAATGCTTTTCTTGTCTAGAGCCTGCACTTAATTCTTGCTCTCAGTCCATCTAGTGGCAGTTTTCGACACTGAATCTGTGTTCTCAAAGACAGTTCTGAATGAAAAAAGCACAAAAGCTGGTCTAGCAATTAGATGAGGTTAGAAACCTCATCTAATTTAAATTACACATTTAAAGCTGTACTGTACTAAGTAGTATAATCTGTATTTTATGAAATAACATATGCTTCTTTTACATATATATAAAGTATCTTTTCATATATTGTTCCATACAATATGCAATAAGTGTACATGTAGGTCAGTCAGTTCTGTTTGCTCTGCTTTTGCTCTACCTAAGACAGGCCAAAGAAATGAATGGCCATGCTTTGGCTCAGTGAGACCTTAATTCATTCTTGATTCCTTCACAGGGAGGAAAGTCAATAGTAGTAGGGGCAGCCGATAGGAAAATTGTGCTGCTCTTGCATAAAGATGATGCTCTAATAAAGCCTTGTTATTCCTTGATTTTGTAGAACCCTAGCAAGGAAAGTAGTTTTGTGCATGGCCAAAATAAGGGCGTACAGTGAAGATCAGGATAAATTAGTTGGAGCTGGAGATCAGCATTGCACATATTGAAGCAACAGTGTGAGTGAGGAAGGACGTAGCTGTGCTTTATGGTCAGCACACTTGTTTCTCCATGCAGCAAGTAGCATGGGACTCACAAGATGCCTTATCTTGCCTGAACCTGCCCCACAAAAGGCTGAGCACACCAGCTAAACTCACCTCATCTGGACGGCGGCATCCTGGGCAGTGTTAGCCCTTGGATCTGGCAGCTCTTAGATGGTGCCTCTTTGTAGAGCTGTCAGTTGTTCAGAGGTTAGAGTATATGAGCATCACTATGAGGGTAGTTGCTTTTCACCCAGATGTTGGCCAGCTGTGGGAGATTACGGCACCAGCAGCGTTGGGCGTGACAGTATGTTTGCATATATGGATATTCAGAGCATGCCGTGATACTGTGTTATGCTGCTGCTGTTTGGTTGTGTTTTTTTCCTGAGAAGGAAGGAAAGAAGTTTGTGTGGTTCAGCAGCAGGAACAGTAGTAAAGAAAGATGAATTTTCATCCATCTCTTTCCAGGTTTCCTGTCTCTGCCTCCCCTTAAAAAAAAGTAATTATCTCTTAATCACAAAAGTAGAATGAGAGGAATCGAGGAAGCAGAGCAGCTGCCCTAGAGGAATGCCCAGGAAAAAAAGCCTGTGTGTCTTCCTGTCATGAAAACAATGCAGTTAAGTTCTTCAAGTAACAAAGATTTACCATTTGCAGGTGCCAGGAGTGCCTGTGGGTAGCTTGGTGTCAGGGTGATAGAAAGATCAGAGTTGCAGCAGTACTACCAGATACCGCAGAAATTTCTCTATGTCACTGGAAAACCACCTGCATAGAAATTGAATATATCGTATTTACAGCAAATTAATGCAAACAATGGTGGGTTGGAGCTCTGAACGTGTGGCTAGCCCTGTTGGTGCTGGAGTGTCAAACAGCACTACAACAACGGCCACAGTCACAGTAAACTGATAACATGCTCAGAGAGTATAAATCACTCTTTCCTATCTCTATCATTGTGGTGTTCATGACACGCTGGGTTTCTGATTGTGCAATGAAATGGTATTTGACCGAAGATGTTTGGTGTTTGTAAGGGAAATGGTTCCTGAGCTAAACCACTCCTTTGGAGCACAACAAAGAGTCACAGCACTGTGATGGGTGGTTTTGTAAAGCATAGGATCCTCGATGAAATTACCCTGGGTCTCTCCATCCCGGTCCTCCATTGTATGACAAAAATGAATGTATGTGATGGATTGGATAAAATCTTCATTGACTGTCCCTGCTCAACATAAACTGAGTATTTTCTTTTGCCACCTGATATCAGTACCTTGCCTCCAAAAAAACTTTTTGTTATCAGGGGAGAAAAGAAGCCAAGACACGGAGTATTAAGTTATCATTTATAATTAATTTCCTTCAGATTAAAATAATTTTCTGAAATCTTGTAGGGTTTGCTTGGGTTTGCTTATTTTTTATCAGCTTCTTGGATAGCACTTACATTATACACGCGCACACTCAGAAAAGATTATTTCGCCCCATGTGTTTACTGTCATTATTCTTTTGAGTGTGTTCGACTTGATTCTGTAAAACATTAAATATGCCAGAGAAAATACCAAAGGTGAAAATATTGAATGCTGCTAGTGTTACAAAAGATACATAAGCTGAAAGTGTTGACATGACGGCCTGAGATACCATTAACAAGCTGTGGGTTTTCTCCACTCCAAAACTGATTTCAAGACATGGTCTTTCCTACAGCAAGATGGGAGGGTGGGGAAGGGCTGAAATTAAATACTGAATGAAAAGAAAATATTTTTAGCTTTTCCCAGCAAACTTTTCAACTCTGATGTGCTTTTCACTCATTCTGCTGCTCAGCAGGGATGGAAGACCCCATTCACTGGTGAGGAAGCATGTCTGAGTGTACACTGCTGTCCCCAAAGGCACTCAGAAGATGTGGCTGTGTCAGTCTGGGGGCACAGAGCTCTTCCAGGAGGAAAGTGGCAGCGGGCAGCAGATGCTTCTGGCTGCCACTCTGCTTTCGTTTCCTCTTCTCCCCCTTTCACATCCTCCCCTTCTCTCCCACTCCTACCTGCACCCGCCAAAGGTAAGTCCAGCTTCATCCTGCCTTTGGGTCCAGTTGCAGCAATGGCCACCTTAGGTTTTGTAGCTGAGATATATAGAAAGAAAATCACATCTGATTCTTTGGCTGTCCAGAGCAGGGTTTGTTTGGGAGGTGCCTTGGAGTCTCATGCACTCTGCTTTAAGGCTGGTTTAATGGCAACACAGTGCTCATTTGGGGAGAGAAGGTCAGTACCTGCCTCTCACCAGCCTTTGGGGCTGGTGAGGATAATCCCCTGTCCTCAGGCTCCTCTTTCTGCTTTTGTAATCTCAGCCATGCCTAGGGCTTAGCAGCTGGTCTTGTCTCTGCAGTCAGCTCTTTCCTCTGCTCTGAAGGCTCTTTTTTGCTTGGTCCGCCTGCTCTGTCTGTCCCTTGGCCACTATCATCTGCGGCACTGGATGTTACCTGCATGGCCGGCGCTGGCTGAAGGGGCTCATTGCTCTTCTTCCACCTCCGGGCCCCCGAACATGTATTAAATTCGTACATTTTGCCAGTAACTTGCAAGGGAGAAAAGACAATCAATTAAAATCATTCCTCCTTTAGCAGATTAAGACATGACAGTCTCCTCAGGATGAGGTTGAAGTGAGAAATATGGAGCACCTGGAAAATCAGCTGAGTTGGGGAGGTATCCCTGAGAGAGAAAGCCTCATTTCCACAAGCAAGTGTGGGGACCTGGGCATCGTGGTGGCCACTCAGGGGAGATGCTATTCTATCAGTATAAAAACTGGCTCTGCAGTTCAGGGAATAGGAATATTCAAAACATTACTATTCAAAAAAAAAAAAAAGGACCTTGTTAATCATCCTATACCTCTATCCAAGTTACGGCTGCCATGGGTTAACATGGCCATAGCTGCTAGGACTAATTCTCCCAAAAAATTTGCCTTTGGCTATGCTAAGCAAGGCCATGATATACTTCTGTGTCTATTTTTTTCAGATAGAGCTGCCTACCTGAGGTAGCAAAACCTGCTAGGAGCACAATATCCTACATACATCTTCCTGACCATGTCAGGTTTTCTAGGTTCACCCAAGATTTGAACATCTAGGATCCCCAGAGAGTTTTGGCTGTATGCATTTCTTCCCCATTTGCACAAAATGCTTTCCCCCAGACTTGCTGTGTACATTGTCATTAATGGAGTGAAATACTATGTATTTTCTGTTTGTGCAAGTATATGTTTCCCTCCTATATATAAAATACTGTTAAATTTGGGTTGTTTAGCACACATGGCTACCTTTCCCTGTTAGAAAAATTTTTGGCCCTCTTCAGATTTTATGGGTAATTTCTACTTGTACATTAAAAGCAAGTATCTTCTCCTCCAGTTCATTTACTACCTAGAGATAGGTGGAAAAATTGCCATGCGTCTAGTGTGATGATTGCCTCACAGTCTAAATCACTGTCTCTTGCTAAACTGACAGAGAATGAGGAGCTATAGTGGCACTTCTTTTAATTAAACATTATTAATATGAGACAAACAAAAGACCATTAAGGCCTGAAAAGAAATGGTTACGTGTTACTACATGTTACAGTTTGTACCAGAATTAATGGTTTCTGACACATTAACACATTCTGAACAATTAAAGATGAAACTGGATCTCTTTACATGTTATTTTTCCTGACTGCTTACAAGGCGGGCATGTTAAAGCAGCCCAGATCAGGAAGCAGCTCCTGACCATCCCTCCTAATCATATTCAACAGATGATGTCCTGGGAATTATCAAATCTCATTACCAAACCACCAACACTTGATCCTCTAGAGTTTGAGATGAGCCATGGAAGGGAGAGGGGAGGAGTGGGGAGTACACATTTCTCTGCTGACACCACAAAGCTGTGTTATAGCTTAATGTTTGTGTCAGGCATGACACAAACGCTATGGCTCTGGAGGGCAGTTTGGATGGGCTCAGATATCCTTAAGTCTGGTGTGGTCAGGTTTGCTGAGGAAGGGAGCCACCAGCTGGCCTGCAAAAACACCGGGAAGCAGCTCTTGCAGCAGCCTAGAGAACATCCATGTTTAATATATTATAAATGCAGTTACACAGGGAAAAAGCAGGGACTTTGGAGCCCATCCCTCCAGATCTCTTTATAAATAGCAGGTGGGCTTGGACCTTGACCAAACTGGCTGTGAGCAGCCTTGTGGATTGGCTTAATTGCACAGTAGGGTCCCATTTGTTTGCCCAAATTCTCCTGAAGTCCCCATGCCTAGTGTTTCCCATTAGCTCACACCATCCGACAGCTCCGAGCCAGCTAATAAGAAACACAAGGTACAGGCGCTTGGGTGGAAATTTGGCCAGATGAATCCAAGCCTTGAAACAAGCCTGCCTTCTACTTGATAATTTTTAGACCTATCGTTTCAGACCTATTTTCAGATCTATTTATTAAAGACCTATTTTGACTGACTGTCACATTTTAGCAGTACACCCCCCGCCCCGCCCCACGCTAGGGCCCTCAGCCATTAGACACAGGGCTGGGCATCCTAATGCCAGGCCAAGCATCGCAGTGCGGGACTCAGGCAGGGGCTGTGGTTCAGGGGGATGAGGTAAGATGGATCAACCCTTAGGAAAAAAATATTTTTCTGTAATGAACCCTGCTGCAGAGCACAGTGGCTGTCACTTGGGGAAGGCGATAAGCACTACACCTGCTGGGTCATCCTGGTTTTCCTAGTTTTTGCCTTAATTTCACTTTTCCCAGCTGGTTAATCAGAGATGCTCAGAGTTAGCATAGCTGGAGCCCGGTGACACACTTGGTAGCTGATGCCACCACAACTGCATCTAAAAGCAAATGGTCTTCCCTTTCCTCCCCAACAAGCGGTGCTCAAGCCTTAGATAAACAGCAGCAATGCACCGTTGCTGCAAGGGAGGAGATTTGTGCAGGAGTGAGTAACTCACCCACCCACTCTGCATCCAGGGAGAAGTTTAAGAGACGAAGTCAGTACGTCTGCGGCTACATTAATCTGCTGGCCATTTCCCAGACATGGGAAGGGTGAAACCACGTAGCCATGACAGCACCAGAGCAGGAGGCTTGCAGCAAATTCCTCCTCCCCTCCCACCTTCCTATACCAGATCCATACATTCAGGTTTAGCAGAGGAGTAGTGAATAATCTGGCCATCAGATGTGTGATTTCAAGGGCCATAAGTATATTCTACCACTAAAAATGTTACTAGGGCACTGTCTTGACTTTCACTATCTGTGAAATATAGCTCTCATTCTCCTTGGAAACAGCAAACCTGAAATATGAAAAGCAAATGTTGAACCATATTTAAATCAACTACTCCTGTTTGTTTCCAGCCAAATATTCATATCCACTGTTAATTACTTTTTATTACCTGGGTCTCTGGCTTCTCCATCAAAGACAGTGTTTAGCTTTGTCATTGTCTGTGAAGAGAGACAAAATGTGATATGAATCCTGTGAATTAACTAAGAAGGAGGAGCAGCGACTTGGAAACAGTGACCTACATGGATGGAGGTGGATTTGTATGACCTGCATATTGCATTCCTGTAGGCTGGGTTTAATCAAAACCGGCAACAAAAGCCATTTGTGGTGTAGGGTGTTGCCACTAGATGTTCAAAGAAGAATTAATAAGGTCTGACATGCTAAATGCCTCCGTGTGTGTAACCACAAGAGGGTCACCTCCACCCAGAGGAGGCTTGGGAATCCCCTCTGTAAAGAACTTGGGGAGGGAGAGTACACTAACGAAAGTCCCTTGCAGCCTTTATGCTATTATGGCTACGAAAAAGGAAGGAGCCCCAAGATCTACGAGCAAAGAAACATCTATCACAGTGGAAATAACTATGGTGTTTTGCTGCAAACAGCTTATCAAGACCAAATTCTTCACAGATTGGGTACACTTGTGTACCTTACTGGTTGCACTCAGGTGAGTCAGGGTTAGCTGCACAGGTCACTGGTGTCCCAGCAGCACAACATTGTCAAGCTGGGGCACTTGTCATCCTGCCTCTGCGGCTGCAGTGAATCTCCTTGTGACTCTGCTATGTACCGGGGCTGCCAGAGAGGCTGGAGAATTCGGCTCTTGGAAGCAAAGGGGCCACAGTTCGGGTGACCACCCCTCACCCCCAGTGTTGCCTCCAAATACAGAGGCCAGTTGGGGTACTGAACTGTTTTGCATTTGGGGACAATCTTTTTTCCTTGCCTTTCATTTTTATATTCTCTTTGGAAAATGGACACCTTTCATAGAAAGGATCCTATGATCATATTGCATGATGGGGCTGGGCAAAACTAGGTTTTGTTCTGAGGCCGGCAGTACTTACCACGATCACTTCTTTCTTAGGTTTCTTCTTTTCTACAGAAAGGAAAATGCACATTGTAAAGAATCGTATTTTTCTGACAGTCACTATAGACACTAAGGCCAAGATTTCCTCAAACAAATAGAGATTCTTGGTACTCAGCTTCTGAGATTTCTCAGATGGGCCTTATTTTTTCAATATTTTCTATATTTTCAAAGGCTGATCTTTCATACGATTTGAAAAGCGAATTCCTTCATAGTATTTTGGAGTGAGAATCCACAGTTGGCAATGACTAATCAAAAGCTTAGCCTTGAAAAGTCTTATTCCTTCAGTAATGAGTAAATAACAATGGTTTCTTTAATATACTTCCCTTTCTAAATAATATGAACAGATACAGAAATTCACCTTTGGGGATATTTGAACTACAAATGTAGATTATGTTTTTCCATGAATGTTTGTAGTTGCAAAGCTTGTGCACTCAAATATGCACTTGGAGACAAAACAGGGAAGTGCAGCAGATCCAGTCAAGTAAAATTCAGATTGAACAGTTTGGTTATGTGTGAATTTACCACACTATTAACCCATCCCACATACAAACAAATACAGCAGCAGTGCCATAAACATCTTGACAGCACGGATTTGTGGATGATACCCAACTAGTTGCTATGATTTCTTCTTGCTTACTCCTTGCCAATTTGTTTAATGGCCTTTCTTTGGAGAACTGTATGCCTGCCCACCAACGGGCTTTACAGCCAGGCATGCAATACTCTGAAGTGCTGCAGATGGGTCTCAACCTGAGCACTGATGGGAAACCTGTTCTGTCTGGCCTTTGCTGCCCAGCATTTGGGAACCAGTTTTTCAGAAAGCACCAAGCACCCATTTTTTGGAAACCAGCCAATGCAGATATGTCTCAAACTGGGCAACCAAAAGAACAGCTAATTTTGTTGGGTTTTGTTAGTCATGCGTTTGGGAGATAATGATTGAGGAGAGGGAGTTATAAAAGCAAGGTCTTACTGAGCCCATATGAGCCATGCTTGCTAACAGAAAGCTAATGGGACTAAAAGGAACAAGACTGCTTAAAAAACCACTTTTTTTTTAATGTTCGACTTATACCCCTGCTAAGTTATACAAATCCCTTTAAAAGCACCAATACTTTAAAGTAAATCTTCAGGTACATGAAGTGATGGTGTCAAGGGAGCAAATGAAGGGATCAGAGAACAGGGAGTTGGAGTGGAGATGACTCCTGAAGGTGCTGTAGAGGGATGAGATTTTTTTTTAACAGATAGCATATGAATTGCATGTGAAAAATACAGTAATTCTTTAGCATTCATGCCAGAATACCAGGCTACTCTGAATAGTTAATAGATTTGAAGACCAAAAGGACCACGAAATCACTTATGCAGGCCTCCCATAATCAGCCAGGGTTATTTAATCTCAGTAGTCTTGTACTGGGTCAAATTTATTTGTCTAGAAATGGATTTACAAATTGTACACTCAATTGTAAACAAGATCTTTTTGTAAAGTATTAAAATATAGAAAAGAGGTACACACCTGCAGCATTTATCCTGTAATGAAAAAAAGATTAAGAGTGTAGTTAACAAATGTCATACTTTTGCCTACATAAAAATATTATGCTTTGTTCTCTTTCATTTGGCAAGAAGGATGTGTTTCCTTGAGTTCTGGGGTTTGCTTGATTTGTTTGGTTTCTGGTTTTGCTTTCACTGACGGCCTGCATCATTTAATGCTGCTCTCAAACAGTAAAACAGCCCTGAGCATTGCTCTAACACCTCTCCAAGAAGGGATGGTATTAAAAAAATTAAGTCTTATTGATGATAGCATTGTGGATTTATATAATCTGGAAAAATACATTTTAAAATATTGTAATCTTTTTCCATCCTTGGAGGAAGGTCAATTTTTTGGATCTAATGTGCTCAGATAATACCTTTTAAAACATTTGAAAGGTTGTAAATGTTTTTGAAAATATAGAAATTGCTTTTTAATGGGAGAGCCTGGCTCCCAATGAATCACTTGCCCTATTAATAAATAATAACAATAGCCAAGCTATGTGCTGCTAGATTCATCTGCCATTTTTATCACCAATTGCTAAATTCTTTGCACACACCATTTGAACTGTTATCACAGTTATATATTACCTCTTTACATTTACTATAATTTCTAAATTTAGGTCCAAATCCTGAGAATACTTATAGAAATTCTTTTCTTTTTAATCCCAGTCCACTTAAAGAGCTGCCTATCATTGTTTTGTGAAGTAAAAAGTCAATTTAGAGGCAGTCTGGCTCCAGCCCACTGAGAAGGCAGCCCGCAGGGATCTCTGCTGCTTCCCACAATGAACCAGAGCTGGTCCCAGGTGCTTCCGTGGCTTTTGCCAAGCATGAGCACTTAGAGGTACCGCAAAGCTTTATGGGTCAGAGCCTTGCAACAGGCTTGGGTAAAACTCCAGGAAATCTGCAGAAGTTTTGCCAGAACAAAGAATTTGGCATGAGCACCAAGGTTTGGAAAGGACTCTGGGATCTGTAGCTGAGAGGGAGGAAAATGCGTCCAGTAACTAACTACCTAGATGCGAGCTCGCTTGGAGTGGAAGCCAAATACAAACCAAAAACATTTGTATTTTTGGTCAGCACAGTCAGGCACAGACTCTGACTGCGTCTCATGAGCATAGCTGCCTTTAGAGGTCATACTTGTCAATTCCACTATTACCTTCACCTTCTGCTAATGTTAGTAAATCCATGAAAAAAAATGCCAAGATTTTTCCTTGATTTCATATCATTAGCACCAAATATCACTGTAGCCTGTAATAGCATTTACTACAGCAAAGGGCATACCGCTATAAAATATTCAAAGCACAGATTTCATTACGGCTGAAAGGCCTGAGTTATCTCTGCCATTGCCAGGTGCTGCTGGGTACTTCCCCAGCGTGACATTTGGGAGCACTCACAGAAGCACGTCGCCTGCTTTGCCTGCCGGAGGGCAGCAGGTGCGGACCCACGTCGCCAGCAGGAACCCCAGGTACCCCAGCAGTCCGAGGAGCAGCAAACTGCCGAGGGTGATGACAAACGGCACGTACCACGCCGATTCAGAGTAGAGGTTTTCCATTTTTGTCACAACAGTGAAGCCAGGCTTTTAAAACAAGATAGGAAAAGTTCCTCGAGGCTGCATACTTGTAAGGTTACTGACACCTTTCACCTGGTTGAACTTCTGCACCTGGCCCAAGCTTGCCCCGGGGCTCTGCAGACGATGGGCAGAGGGAGATAGTGTCTGCTGGAGACAGTGATTCGTCCCACGTACCTGCCTGCCGACTGCCAAGGCAGCTCAGATGCCTGAGATGGACTACAGAGCTCCTGAGGCAACCAAAGGCAGGTGAAATGGAGCCCACCCGCGATGCAGAAAGGAGGTTCCAGATCATGTTTCAATGTCTTATATTAGAATAAACATGCCATGGTGGGGTTTAAAAACCTCAGGTTGCCTGAGAAGCTGCAAGCACACTGTTGGAGGGTGAGCAAGTTCAGGGAATACTGCCATTACTGAGATAATGGTTTCTTGTTACCTAAGGCAAAACTGGAATTAGGTCATCTTCACTGCAGTGATCATTCGGCCCGCTTCATAAGAGGATTTGAACCCCAAGGGATTGGGTTATTGTATAAAAAGAAATGAAACTCCTTTTATTTTTCCCTGTGACTTTTCCAGAAGGGAAAACCACACTTCCTGAGCAGTTCCTATCTCCCACATCTTCCTGAGTGCCAGGAGACACGTCTCTGAGCTGGCACTTCACTTGGTGCTAGCAACTCATTCATTAAGGTCTCATCATGAAACTATCCTCACGCAGATGAGAAATTACTCTTTTGCTCTACCTGGGTCATTACCTAGTGTGGTACTATTAGTTTTGATCAGCTACTGAAGTTTTTATTCAATTTTCTGCAAGACATTTGTAGTCATGTTGTGTATGAAATTTAGTAGTGTATCTATTTCTTTCCTGTTTAAGGATACCTTTAAAATAACCTATTTAGCCTTGCAAGAAAAGGTACATCCAATCCTTACAGAAACGCTCAGATAATCTCAAGATCACCACCACCACTCCATCCTCACTGGGACTGAAGTCACAAGTGACTTTTTGTGACAGGGCTTCTTTTCTACACTACCAGCCTTCCAGCATCTGATTCATCAAGTTGCTGCACTGAACACAGGTAAGGAGTAGTGATGGGAGAAGCTGCTGTAATGGAAGTGCTCTTCTGGAAAATAGACTGAAAGTGGAAGGCTGGTACCTCTGGAGGGGGCAGATTTAACACTGTGGTATGTGGTCTAGACTGTTTGTGTTCGTGGTAAAGCATGAGAAAGAAATACAGAATAAGTTTTGTTATTCAGCTTAACTTTTCATTTCCACATTAAGTACGGGGAGGAGAGGGCTGTGAGAAAACCATTTATTCCTTCCCAACAGAGCATTAGATAATAACAGGGTTATTAATCAGTCTGCAAGTTTGGATTTAAGCTTTTTCATAGCAAACCATCCAGATTTGCATGTGCTGTTTGCAGGATCCTCTGATTCTGGCTCAGTTACCAGTAGCCCCTAGAACATCCAGACCATTTTACAGTGAATAGTTCTTTTATTCCTTCACCAGCATACTCATATTTTCATTCCCGCATGCAAGAGAATAAAGAGTAATGCCATCTGCAGGCAGGTACAAAATGGACGGACTCTGGATGACGGATAGATGGTGCAGCAAGGTGTGAGGGCAGTGACCGGCACAAGGATGGGGACAGAGTGGTCTGTACTCCCAGGCCGTGCTGCCTCTGCAGAGAGGACAAAAGCACGCTCTCCTCACGCCCTGCACCAGCCTGATGGAAATCAGCTCCAAAATGAAACTGGTGAGCCAGTGCTTGCCTGGGACGGCTGTGCGGAGGAGTAGACTGTATTGCTGGGACACAGGCCCACAGCTCCACAGGCTGTGCAAGGCCAGATACCACCCTGGCTGCCAAAAGCTGTGCAGGCTTCCCCAGCTCAGCTGTGGACCACCATGTGGTCAGGGACCTCAGGAAAGACCCATCCCACCCCTCTGGATTCGCTGTGTGAAACCTCAGCAACACGCTGAGGCTCTGCACAACTGCTTCAGTTCCTGACAGGCAGCTCAAAGTTTTACAAGATGGTGACTTTAGGGATGGAAAAAAGCCCCTTCCAAGTGATGAGGATTTCTTGTTGTTGTTGTTGCCTATTTCAATTTTTGTAGCCACAGATTAATGTGTCCCAGTGCTAAAGAAGCACATAGAAGTGCAAGGCAGCTGAGGGAGTGACTAGCTATGAATAAAAAAAAGAGGTATTGCAAAATGCATGAGGTAATTTTAAGGTTCCAGGCAAAGATTAACCTCTGTTCTTTCCTTATTAAGAAAGCTGCCAAAATCTTTAACTTTCCAGTTGCATGGTAATGGCAGCATGCCCGGTCCTTTGGCTACTTGCCCTTTTTGTTTTAGAAACTACAATACAAAACATATGTTACGACTCTGTACCTGGGACCAATCCTTCATGACACTAAGCACATCAACCACCTTTGGCTTCAATGGAAGAGCACAGGGCTCAGCACTTCCCAGGACTGGACCCACTGTGGGTTTTTGCTTTCCTTTTGCATACATCCACCCTCTTTTCTTCACTCCTATGGAGATTAGTCCATAAGAGAAATGCAGAACTGGACATAAATTTCAGTGAACTTACCGTTGTGGTAATGACAGTAGTTGGGTTTGGGATAACTCTGATGCTTAAAGTCACTGTTCCAGTTTTAATTAGGTCTGTAGTTTTGTCCCTGGCAGATAGTAAATTGTCATCTGTTATATAGATGTGCAGTCTGTAAATCCAGTTTGTATCAAGTCCGCTGTCATAGTCAAACCTTGATGCAAGAATCAGCCGAGATGTGTTGGAGCCGGCACTTGGTGAAAAGGTGAAATGATTGTTCACATTGCCTGCAAAAAAACCAACACCAAAACATGAAAAAATCTACTTTAATCCCACATTAAAGTAAATGCATGGAAGAAGCAAACAGATCAGTTTCTGTTGACAGCTTGTTATAGATCACTATACACCTGTGTGGTGAAATATCATTGACAAGAATAGCTCCTCAATCTTCTTGATACCATATAAAATAATTTAAAACAGTACAGTCATAAAAGCATTAAAATATAGAATAAGACCCTCTATGGGGACACGGCTGAGAGGAAGCTGTGGAAACACTTCAGAGCCATAGGGTGCACGAGAGGTGTCCTGAATGACCTGTGCTTACAGCCTGGAGAGCACCCAGAAGCAGCAGCACCCAGCCGGGGCGAGGACCCTACGCTGTTGCAGGGCTCATTCTGCTGCCGGGGTGTCCCTGGAGTGGCCCCTAGGCCACCAACAGTGTCTTTGGAGGCCCCTCCAGCCCCTCTCCATGGCTTCTCCCTCTGCCCAGAGGCAGAGGCCTTTGAACAGGTCCCCCAGAAGAGAGATAATGACTCAGGCACATTAATTGCCATGAGGGCTTTGTCTGCACTGTGAGGGCAGAGAGGGGAGTTCAGGGGTGCTGGCTCCCCAGCCCTCGTTTTCTGTCCGTATAACTGGAGAGCTGCTAGCAGCCTGGGCTGCCAGTAGGCCAGCGCCAGGGGTTGGGATCCGGACGGACCACACATACAAGAGATCAGAGCTATGAAAAGGCACCAGATATGCTTTGGTTTTGCTCTTGTTGCCCCATAGAGCTCCAGAGTTGAGGTGACCTTGAAGGCCATGCCCATTGTACAACACAAAATGGGCCATGGGCTGCTCTGTGGCTCGGAGGCCAACTGCGTGGCACAGCTCAAATCTGTACAGCCAAAAGTGGACCTGTGGTCAGACCCTGATTTACTCGTACAAACACAGCCGTTGTAGGGGTTCGTGTGTAAATACCACCGCTGCAGAGCTCCTCTGCGGCGTTAAGGGGCTGCAATATGACAGAGGTTCTCTCTTTTTACGCTCACAGCTTTTTGCTGGCACCTGGACAATCTGCTCCTTCCTTCTCAGCAGTCACCTCAGCAACACAAAAAGGAACTGTCCCTAAAGAGTGCATTCCCTTTTTTGTGAAGCGGAGTGTCATCCCATACCATTGCAGTTCTCCAAGTGGATGCAGCTGATTACTAGGTTCAAACACACATTCTTAAAATGGGGCTTTAATGCACACAGCATGGGCCGAGAACATGCAGGTTTGCTCAGTTGTTTTGAACTGTGTACCAGCATCTAAAGGTGAGGTATGCAGAGTAATAGAACCCACCATTGTTTCTCAAGATTTACTCAGCTGTAATTGGAAGGGAAACTCGACCCTACGTATCATTCCAGCTCATTCTTCTGAGGTCCTTGCCAACTGTATAATTAACTGCCAATTATTTAACATGGTAGGCAATCCAGTATTGCAAAGGAATGGTTCTAGGTGGTAGCACCAGTAGCCGACTTGTGGAGAGACATCTCTTTTGGTAAGCAGCAAAGTAATGATGTGCAAACTTGTGGATCACAACTAGCTCACCATGGCTAGATTTTTATTTTCAAATCAAAGTGAACCATCAACATACACTAATTTTTGCCCTGCTCCCAGCTCACAGACCGTGACACAGTACCTTCATTAATGAAGTAACGGAAAGACCTGGGATCAGAATCACGATCTTGACATTCAATCCTGAAGCCATTAATATTGGTCCCAACAGCTAAGCTGACTGGGATTTGAAATGAATAGAAATTGGGTGAACAAACTGGTTCTTCATCATTTACTTCCAAAACATTGACAGTTACCTGAAAGAAAAGAACAATAGCAAGCTGAAGCTCCTCCACTGTACTGAGCCAGAATTTTATTAACTTCAGAAACTGTTTGGCTTTGCCTGTTTTGCTCTTTTGATCAACAGCAGTTGAAGAGCAATGAACCTCCCTTCCAATCTAGTTTCTACGAGAAAATGTCTATGAACATTTGACCTTCAATTCTTGTGATCAGCACTCTTCTGGGAACACGTTCCTTAACCCGAACCATCTTCCAAAACCATGGGGGTTTTCAAGCTGATGTGTCTGACTACTTGAATCACCTGAATTATGTCATAGTTAGAATGAGAAATAATAATAGTACCATGTATTCATTAAACTTCCTTTCAAACCTCTCAAAATGCTTCACAGTCGTTAATTAGGCTTCTTAGCATATTTAATAATAATTCAGAGCATGAGCCATGGAAGGAAGGAAGACTCCTTATAGACTGTTCCCAGTGAGAGAGAAATGCTGGTAATGGCCTTCTGCATGACTGGGAGCACCCCAAGCAGCACCAGATGTGCTTAATGTCAGCTGGGATTAGCTGGCTGAGAGAAAAAGGTTACCCTTCTCAAAGCTCTTTCCTCTAATGCCTTTTGGTCTTTAACAGGCAACAGATAGACTTGTCATCATTAAAAGCTCCTAATGCTGAATTTTCCTTAATCATCATCTTGAAATATAGCAGGTGATAAAGAGATTAAGTACCTCTCACCTAGCATCTCTGTGGGTGGTGCTTGCCTGGAATAGAAAGCAAGCCTGGTACCTGTATCCCCCCAACAAATGTGGAAAAGTCAAATGTAAGGCAGTCATGAGGGAGAAGACGTGAAAAGGAGTCAAAAGGAGTCTGTATGTGAAAGACACCAGGATTCTTTGAAAGAAGTGAATATAAAACACCTTTGTGCACATACCATCTATTTTTTCTTCTGAATATAACAGGTCTGGGCAGCAAACTTGAGCACAACCCTACTGTTTAATGCTATCATGGTCCCTGTCATGCTCTTGGCTCCTGCTGGATAGCACCATTGAGGACAAAACTAGATCACGATCGCGGAAGGCACATTAGGGTTTCATCTCCAGTAGGCCATGTGGACACAGCTGTACAGGGCTGGGCCCTCTGACATTGTCCCAAGAGGCTGTTCAAGCCTTCGTCCCATTCCCAAGGTATGCAGCACATCCCTTTAGTCTCAACCCATAAAAACACATATTTGTGTTTTCTGATGGGCTGCAACATGATTCTTGTATTACTTTGGACACTTTGCAGTGAAAAAATGTCACATACAAAATCAAAAATATGTTTGAGAGCCAAGGGGCACTACACGGGGTCCAAAAATGACTTGGCACTAAACATGGCTACAATTAGGTTGTGCTACCTGGACTCAAGACCCTGTTCTTTTTCTATTTTCTGTTACATATGTAGCCATAAAGAATATCTTAAATTGTCTAGGGCACTGAAAACAATTTCACTGCCCAGGTAAAATAAGAAAAAAAGACTGAGAAACAAAAAACACAGAGTAAAAAGTATAAAAATATTACTTTAATCCTTTTTGTAAGAAATAAATCAAGACTGAGTGAACACCACCTCTTTCATCTGACTAATATGTGAATCTGTGCAGGGATGGGCTTGCCTTTTGCAGACCAAAGTGCTTTGCCCAATGTCTTACCATTCTTGCCAGGAAGAAGAGAGAAAAATGTAGATAAAGGGGGAGAAGTAGAGTGGATTTACTCACAGATGCTGTTGCAGTCTTCTCTTGGTCTGAGGCCTGTACTGTGAGAATGTGTTTCTGAGTTGTTTCATAGTCTAATCTAGCTAAAATCTTCACATCTCCTTCGGTTGGGCTGATCCAGAAGATATTTGTGTAATCCTTGGTGCCTCCTCCAGCTACAATGGAGTAAGTGATGACACTGGGTGACCAGTCCTTGTCTCTGGCATTCACTCTTCCAATGCTGGATCCCACTGAGAGACAGAAAATACATATTTCATTAACATTTTAAGGAAAAGGAGGTACAGAGTACTTGTTCCAACCAGAACTTGATGAAAATGAACTAAAGATTTGTTTTAGAGTTTTTCACCCCCCAAAAGTAAAGCAAAGATGTGAGAAATACTAGTTCACCATGCTGTGCTATGGCTCCCCCGTGTATGGGCTTGCCTGCTAGCAATAAATACCAAAATGCTTGGAGTCTGTAGAGAACCACAACAGAAGTGCTCTGGTGGTGAGGGCCACCCCGAGCCCTGCACTGACACGCATGGACTCCCGCCTTGTGGCAGTCCGAGCACTGGCTTGGTTGGAGGAACAAGGCTCTTTATCTGCCTTGAAAAGCAATTGCTGCCATGCCTTGTGAGGTGTTTGAAAAGCAGCTTGAATTACCTTTGCACCAAGCATTTATGAAGCAAAATACAAATGGCAGTGCTGTAAACTCTGAGAAAGAAGATGGGACTGTGCACGCCCATCTCTGCAGACACTGATTCAATGCTAAGTGGATCCACATGACCTGGGGATATACGGGATGAGTAGTCCACATGCATAGAGTAAGAAAGAAGGAGGATGGAAATGAAGGGTTGGCATTTTTTTTCTCTCCTGACCCTGTGAACTCCAGCCCTACTGCAAACCGTTGGCTGCCGTTTGGTACAGCAATAGCAAGCACCCTGTTAATGTCAACTCAGCCCAAAGCAAAAGGCAGTCTGAGTCAGAAAAAACATATTATTTCTCTTGATAGTATCCAGCAAAGTTCTGTGGCTGACACACAGAGAGCTTTACAGACATATCGATGTCACAGATGGGTTTCAAGTGTTATATTGCTAAGATACAGATCAGTGGTATGAGGATACACACACAGAACAGGAAATGATACAGAATTCACCATATCATGCCCACCAGGAAACAGCGTAGAAAGCCAAGCTCCATCCATGCACCATAGAAATGAAAGCTGAGCAAGAACAACAGGTTGCTGAGCAATGCGAGATGCTGGTATGAACACCTGAAGGTCAGGGTCCTCTGACTGCTAAGTGGCTGTCCTGTGCCTCCTCATCCTCCTTTAGCCTTCCTTGCTTTCCTGGCAGTTTGGCTCCTGCAGGAGCCAGGGCTGCCAGGGTTTCTCTGCCAGGCAGACCCCCCTGGCAGCCAGCCCCACCACCCCAGCTTCCCCAGTCCCTCCAGCTCCCTTCCAGGTCATGCATCCCCACACCAGCTGCAGCTTTGCTTTGCTCAGCAGTGGCCAATTACGGCTTCTCCACAGGGCAGGCAGGAGTGATTTTTGCAGAGCTGTGGACCTTGGCAGGATCCTCCTGACCAGAGAATGAAGAAAACAGAGAGCTGAGGGCTGGAAATTTGAGCTTGCTTGTTTGCCCATGGCAAGGGAGAGGAGGTTGTGGGCAGGATGGTGGGGCTGCTTGAAGCATGCCTTTTCCTCCCCACCACACCCTGCCTTCTGACTTAGGCAAATGGACAGAGAAGCACCATTGAGCGTACAGGTCAGCTGACCATAGCCACAGCTGCCTTTTCCCGTGGTTTAAGCGTGCTCTGGCCATAATAATTTGATGAATTCAAGAAGACACTGGATTATCTGGCTGATAAATCTCCTGGAGTTTCATGGGCAGCTTCACTATGTCCCACTCAGATGCAGAGATGCCGTTGGACGTCCTCCTTGGTGACATGGCCTTTGGGGCAGGTTTGTGAGTAACAGCAGCCTGGGGCAGTGTTGGATGTGCTGAAGGACAGGGCTGCTGTTCAGAGGGGCCCCGCAGCCTGGAGCTACGGGCCAACAGGACTCGTGGACCTCAGCACAGACAAATGCAGTCTGCACCGGTGCCAGAACAAGCCTATGCACCAGCACAGACCGAGACTGACTGAGCAGGCAGCAGCTCTGCAGGAAGGGATCCCAGGCCCTGGTGGACTAGTGACACATGAGTCACCAGGGTACTCTTGGGGGAATGGAAACCGTGTACTGGGCTGTATTAACAAGCGTGTTACCAGCACATGCTGGGAAGTGACTAATACACTCTGCTCAGCACTCATAGAATCACAGAATCATAGAATGGTTTGGGTTGGAAGGGACCTTAAAGATTATCCAGTTCCAACCCCTCTGCCATGGGCAGGGAACACCTTCCACTATAGACCAGGTTGCTCAAAGCCCCATCCAACCTGGCCTTGAACACTTCCAGGGATGGGGCATCCACAGCCTCTCTGGG
>JAVJGG010000005.1:15159058-15184682 GCA_035590195.1 Aviceda cuculoides | reverse complement strand
AGTGGGCATGGATGACGGTTGGACTCGATGATCTTGTAGGTCCTTTCCAACCTAAATGATTCTATGATTCTATGATTTCAAGACTGATTTTTTTTCCTTTTAAGTTGTATTTTCAATTCACTGAGAAACTGGTAATGACACAACCTGCAGGCTGAACATGTTTGCCAATGGTTTCATGTCAGTTTTAAGACTAAACTGTGTAAGGGACAGAAGAATATTCCTTTTTGCACCTTAGGAAAACAGCAATGACCTGATTCAGCCCACCTAATGAGACCTGAAGAACATCATTAGGAATGTGGCAGCATTAGACTCCCCTACAGTCATTTAAAACAGCTTCAAAAAGTACTTCTTAGGGCAACAGAACTTTTTTTCTAAGTGGACTGGGTTTTGCAGGAGGAAAGTTATGTCCTTCCCTACCACAGCCGCTACCATAATTGCAGCTCACTGCAGAAAGCAGGTGGTGACTCCAAAAGGGCTCCGTTTTGTGGTGATCCCTCCACACTGATTGATAGCTTTCTCAGAGCACTGCTTAGGTCCACTTCCATTAGAGGCACAGAGGGAGGAGACAAGTGCTGAATTTCACTGCCTCTTCTGAGACATGAACCAGGGGCTGTCAAATAAGGTAGGAGGAGAGTGATTTAGGAGAAACAGCAGCCAACAGTGTGTGGCTGACCTGTACAATTCCTCTCAACATCAATGTGTTGTTTTGTAGGCTGTAGACTGCAGCTGCAGACTGTTAGAGGTAACCAAATGCAGTGGCTTTGGCACCCATGGGGACCCCTCCCACCCTAGGACCCCTCCTGTCCCCCATAGATGCAAGGCTGCCACAGTGCCGTGTCCCCAGGTCCAGCCAGTGGCGAGATGGGTGGGCACGTATTCCTGGCAGGCACACAGACATATGGCTGGCCACATGGAATAGCACAGAGAACAGTGCCTTTAACAATACCCGCGCAAGCACACCCTCCACTAAACAAACATGAACAACACAGAGGCTCAGTCCCGTTCCTCCTCTCCAGCTATCAGGATTGAAACCCACTGGTGGAGTATGTACATGCACAGTTTGTGTATCCCCAGTAGCTGTTAAGTCACTGGCACTAGGACCTGTGAGCTTGTTAGGTTGACAACCTCTCGCTCCAGTGACTGGCACTGAGACCTCTCCTACCCACTAGACAGTCCAACTCAAAGTTTGCTGGCTGTCACACTCACAAGCTCAGAATACAGTGTGCACCCACATAGAGCATAGTTATAAACAGGATTTAATAAGGTTATATGATAGACTGTAGAGAACAAACAGAGGACTCGGTCAGACAAGTATACTGACCAGCCACCCGTTTACCCTCAGCCAGCCTCTTTTATCCCTTTTATGTTCTCTTTTCCCATGCCTGTTGGTCTCCAATCCACCTTGATCCCTCCCTTTACCCACTTTTGGTCCTTCCCGTAACCATCCATAATAAGTCTTGTAATCCACTTAAAACATCCTATGTTTTGAAAATCCTGAAATTTTCTTCCCTCTACAACACATAATAAGTCTATGCTCCTTGAGACAACGACCCTCTTTAGTTTGCATGGCATTGCAGGGAGACAGTGCCTTTTACTGCCACAGCTCGGCATTTTCTAGTGGGTTTCACACCAGGGACAATAGTCTCATCATTCTCCTTGGATGGTCCCAGGAATAGCTAAAGTTTACATACATTCAAAGGAGGAATGACTGAACTAATGGAATATAAATTCAGAGGAATGGGAAAACTAATGGAGGATAAATTCATCAGAGATTAGTATATATATCCAGCTCAAGAAGCCCCTGAGCTGCAAGTGATTGAAGGCTAGGAGAATACTAAAAGGAAGTATTATATATACTTGTTTTGTTCTTAAACTCTTCCCTCAACAGCTGCTTTTGGTTACTGTCCTAAACAAGGCACTGGGAAAATGAATCTTGAGTCTTCTCCAGGATGGCTGTTCTTACAAGGCACCACTCCAGCCTTAAGGGCAATGCAGATCTGTCCCCTTCTGACACAAAGGAAAGACTTGGCTGCCATTGTAATAAGCATTCATCTCTGTCATGTCTTTCTCTCCTTTAGTCCTGTTTCATGAGAAAATGTCTCAAATGTCTAGCCCAAATGAAATTATAGAATGGCAGGAAGAAGGAAGGTCTCATTTATCACATGAAGATACTGGCAGAAGCAAGGAGGAACAGTGAGTCAGAGGGCAGGTAAGAAGCATAAACTGATCTAGGAAACATTTCCCATGTTGCAGATTTAAGAACAACCAGTACAAGCTCTCATTTTTGTGAGCGAAAATGTAAGATTGGTCCTTTAGCACATTATTTGCCATATTTTTTGCAAAGCTTATTTTAGCCTTCTTTTATCTGAGGACAGACCAAGACAATATAGAAAACAAGGTAGAGCAGAACAGGGAAGGTGAGTTACTCTGCAGCCCCTAGATCTGTTATCACAAGCTGTTTCTTCATTTAACATCTCCACTGTGCCTTTCTCCATAAAGCATTATGTTTTTGCTCTGAATTAAAACTGAACTATTTGCTGTTTAATGTGAGGGAGGCTTTTACAGATTATTTAAGGCACAATTTCTGTTTATGGTCCCAGGGTATATTCTAATCACCTTTGTTTACCTCATATTCCTTTCCTAATTAACTGACAACCTATTAGCATACATTTTTTTATCCCAGGAGTATTAATTATACATAATTTATACCATAAGCATTTATTCCTTATCAGTTGGCTGAATAAAACATTTACCTGTTTATAGCTACTTGAGGTTAACACTTTTATACAAAAAACTCACCTGAGACTTCCAATCAAATTATCAGATTTTTAATTTTCTGTTACATAATGATACTGTATCAGTCATTGTAGTATTTTATTCCACTCTAGGCTAAACAATCATTTAGTGGAGCAGAGTGTTGGCAGCATTAATTAACCAATGATACATGCTCAGCTGAACAATAAGCTGCAAATAATAAAAATGCAAGATGAGATAATGTATAGACCTTCGGTGTTAATTGTGTGCTGGAGAGCAGTACTAAACCCTGCCCTCAACTGTACACGTGTAGCTCAGTGACAGCTATGCATCTGAGGGTGGGGTCTGGCTGACAAGAAAGGACGGAATATTGTCACTCTTTGGGCTGCAAAATTCATCATGCAGATTTTATCTTTGCCCACTTACACTCAGCCATTTCTGAATGCAAGCTGCAGAGGAACCAGGTGGAAAAGAGGGCAAGTCTATCGCCTCAGGAAAATAAGTTGATAAAGATACCATGGCAAGGAGCTTTGCATAAATGAAAAAAAAAAAAAAAAAGAAAGAAAAGAAAATGCAGACAGTCCACAAGTGAAGTAAGCTTAGGACTTGTTCTTAGAGGACTGGAGCCAATTAGTTTATCCCAAGCTGTATCATGCCTTGGTTGTCCTGTTTGCCTCTTTTTGCCTCTCACCCCTTCTACTTTCTTCTGAGTGTTTGGGGTTTTTTTTTAATCCTTCTGTGGCTTTCTGAACTGCTTCCATGTTATTCACCTTCCACTGTTATTTTCATAAAGAACCTTTTTTCCCATTTGGTTTTTATTTTCCATTCCCCTCCTACTCCTGTGGCACTGTGATTTTTCACCCTCAGTCTCCAATATATTTCTTACTGCATCTCCTGGTTCTTTCTCCCCTTCTCTTTGTGTCTGGTCTTCTCTCATATCACTGTCCATGTACTCCCCTCTTCCTCACCATAGTTCTCTATTTACTAAGCTCTTACTTAATTTACTATTCATTATTCCACTGTTCTTTGTACAACCATTGTGCCTTAGAGCTCTGGCCATGGAGCAGGCTCCATTGTACCAGGCACTATAGAAACACAAAGCAAATCATGTGTCCCTGACCCAAGCAGCCAGATACAAGAGAAGAAACTAGAGGAGACGATAGCTAGATCAAAAGAAAACCTTCTCATTTCACCCCTGCATATAGATCCTCCAATTTACTTTAGAAGGGGAAGAAGAAGGGCAGTGTAGTTAAACAAAAGTAGTCAAGGTTGGAAGCACATGAGCATTTGGGGAAAAAAAAAAAGTAAGAGAACCACACAGAAGAAAAGCTGAAAAATGTGGGCCAGAAATTTTCATGGTGGGAGATCTTTAAGGGCAAGAAGCACATAGAAGGACATTGAAAAAACCATACAACATGCAGGATGCACAGTTAAAATTACCAATATGCAGGATGCACAGTTAAAATTACCAATACAGCGACTCATAATGACCAAACCTGTCTTGGGGTCAGGATTCATCTGACCAATTTAGACATCTAAAATCTGAGTTAGTTTCTTGATTCTTTCTATAGTCAAGCAATAAAGGGAGTTTCTGGACTGCAATTCATCACTAAAGTAAATGTCTAAAATAGCCAAGGTTGACTGCATGTTAAAAATGTGTATACCTTTCCCTTTTGACTGAAAATTAGCCTGACTACTTCAAATATTGACTCTGTGGAAAATTAAAGCTAGGCAAGAGGGACTCTGCCGGCATGTCCATCCTTGACAATCATAGAATCATAGAATGAAACATAGAATGGTTTCAGCTGGAAGGGACCTCAAACATCACCTAGTTCCAACCCCCCTGCCATGGGAGGGGACACCTTCCACTAGACCAGGTTGCTCAAAGCCCCGTCCAACCTGATCTTGAACACTTCCAGGGATGGGGCATCCACAGCCTCTCTGGGCAACCTGTTCCAGTGCCTCACCACCCTCACAGTGAAGATCTTCTTCCTTATATCTAATCTAAATCTACCCTCTTTCAGTTTAAAGCCATTACCCCTTGTCCTTTCACTACATGCCCCTGTAAAAAGTCCCTCTGTGGCTTTCTTGTAGGCCCCCTTCAGGTACTGGAAGGCTGCTATAAGGTCTCCCCAGAGCCTTCTCTTCTCCAGGCTAAACAACCCCAACTCTCTCAGCCTGTCTTCAGAGCAGAGGTGCTCCAGCCTTCTGATCCTTTTTGTGGACCTCCTCGACCCACTCCAACAGGCCCATGTGCTTCTGTTAGTGGCTCCAGAGCTGAATGCAGTAAAGCTACCTGTGACCAGTTTGGGGGCCCAAGTACAAGAGAGATACTAAAAACTAGAGAAAGGCTGGGTAGGGTTTAGCAGAGGATGCAGGAATAGAGGCTGGTGGGACTGGGTTTGTTCAGGGTGGAGAGGGGAAGGTGAAGGGGGATTTAATTGCTGTGCTCCACTACCTAAAGGGCAATGATGCAGAAGACCAAGATACACTCTTCTCAGAAGGTGACAGTGAAAGGACAACAGAGAACAGACACAAGCCACAACATAGAAAATTCCAGCTGGGTACTAGGTAAAATTATCTGGAATGAAGGTTGCTCAGCTGGAACAGGGGCTCAGAGAGACTGTGAAGTCTCCATCCTTGGAGATTTTCAAAACACAAGTGATGAGGCCCCGAGCAACCTGATCTAGCCTTGAAACTAGCCTCAGTTTGAGCATGAGTTGGTCTTGAGACCCCCAGTGGTCCCTTACACCTTCAATTTTTCTGTGACCCTAGGAAGTTCAGAAAGAAGGTCAAGATTTATCCAGCATATGTCTAACATACCTCTCAATTTTTTCTCAGCCAAGAGAATAAAGCCAGTAAGTGAGGTCCTGGGGCAGAAGGCCTGTGTTTGGTACATCAGGTCATATGAGGGAGAAGCTAAAGCTAGGAAAGATGCCATTCACGTGCCGACTCCTCTGGGCACTGAGCAGCACAGCACAGAGCTGGCTGGCAGTCACACCTCGCACACAAGGATTTCCAAGGAGGCAAGATGCCATGGCACTGCTGTGCAAACACGTGAGATGTAGGACTCACCAGGGGACAGGAAGGGTGCTGAGATGGGAGTCAAACATGTGAACAGTTTAAACAAATTCCATTTTAAGGCCGCATTTGCAGCTGCTGGGCCTGGGCTGTTGCAAGAATGGGAAGGACCCTGGCTCCAGGCACAAGGAGCTGCTCTGCTGCCGTCTGGCTGAGCGCAGCCACCCCATCTGAGCATTCCCATCCCACCCCATCTTCAGGGTACCCACTTCACCCAAGGTGAGCTGGGTCTAAGGGGACAGCGGGGTGGCCAGCCTGCACCATGCCTGGGCCAAGGGAGTCCTCACTCGTCTGTGTCAGTCTATAATGGTTTCTTTGCACTGTCGCAATTCCTCCAAAAGACTAATTTAGCAAGAGCAGAAAGACAGTCTAAAACAAGACATCTGAGTTCAATTCCTGGCTCTGCCACAGATTTCTTGTGCAATTGCTGAATTTGTCTGTGTGTTAGCTTCCATCTGTACAACTGGAGTTGTTGCCAGTTTTGTCTATTTAAGGGAAGTAGGTGGTTGTATGGTGAGACCCTGGCTGAACTGGAGCATTGAGCCATTCTCCTCATTCAAATATACGAAAATCCATTTAGAACAAAAAGGTACTTATCAACATGATAGCATTATTTTTATCACGTAGGTGCTACTTACTGTACCTCTAGTAATTTCTGGAACATTAAATTCATATGATAAATTACTGAAGACTGGAAAAAATTCATTCACTGGCTTTATCCTGATGTAAATGTAGATGATATCTGGAAATATAACAGAAGATTAAATCATAGTTAAGTATGGCTGTGAAATTTTCTCATGCATATATTCAAAATACATATGGTATTCCTCTCTCCATGCTGTTACAGCACAGGAAAATATCAAAAGAAGTGTAAAGGGGATACTTGCTTGAGTAGTTAGGACAGGCAATATCTTGCACTCTGACAGTCAAAGAATAAACTTCAGCTCCTCGATTATCTGGGTTTTCTAAATCAATACTTTCAGTCATCTAAATTAAAAAGAAACACAATTGTATTTATACTTCCTTACATAAAGTCACAATACACATGATGGCAATTACTCTTTTCAGCATTCTGTAAGTGTGGTCTCCCCCTTGAATATATCAAATTGGTCTGTAGGAGTAATATAGACTATTAATCAATTACAGGATTGAATTCCAGGCTTTTTCTACACGTTCACGCTCTGGTGTCTCTTAGAAATTCAAAACTCTTTCCTCTGCCAACAAAATTTCTTCCCCTTAAGTGCAGCAAGTTTTATCAGTTGGATCATAAGGTCTTGGCCTTTTACCTAGTTAATTCAAAGCTCATGTAATGAGCTGGCTATTTACTCTGCCCTTTGTTGGCTCAACAAGAATCTGCTATTGCTAAATAGTTATAGTTACTCCTTGAGTTCACGCCTACAGACATGTATTAAAGGTATCAGGTTCAGCCATGAGTGTTTATCCAGGAACCAAGTTGTTACTAAGCAGTGGCTCACACAGATTTAAATCCTAATCTCCTGAAGTTTCCATCTTTCTGTAGGAGCCTCATAAACTTTGGGGCAGCAGGACTAAAGTACAGGCATCCACTGTTGATCATCTACATGGAAATTCCTGGAGGAACAGGACACTTCAGATAGCCTGTTACATTATACATACACAGTGATCAAAGGGCTGACAACAATCATACCCTGTGCAGCAATGAATATGCTTTTTATGTTGGCAGGTTATGTAAGGGCAGTGCTTATTGGCATGAATACCTCAGATCAAAAATTAAAGTAAGCCATACAAAATCATTTTAACTGCTTCTGTAGTACTCTTGTCTTTCAGACAGAATGCCTATTTTTCTGTTATGTTTCCCTTTTTCTGTAGTTGTCCACGGTTCTTTTTAAAGCAATGGAACAACCACCATTGCACAGCAACTGGTGGGGTTCTGGCCAATGGAAATATACCAGCGGCTATCAGGATAAGGAACTCATATTTTGTCATGCAAAATCACACAAGTGCAAATCCCACCACATTTTTGTGAAAATTCACCACTCCAAGTGGTTTTACAACTCTGACCAATGAAGCTGGGAAGTAGTTACTGTGTGGGGGATTTCTCAAGTATTTCAATTCTTCATGCTGAATAGCAAGGATCTTCCACAGTCTGTCATGAATAAATGGGTATGAAATGGCACCAATTTGCTCTGTTTATCCATATCAAAGTTGGTGCTTCACACTCCCATAAAAAGTTTTTTCTTTCAAACATATCTAGCACATTTATTTAAAACAGTTCTCTGTTCACCAAATTCTGTAGAATCCATAGAAAGCATCTTATCAAAGGATATGTACTTCACATCCAGTCAAAACAGTCATTCTCCACATCATACCCACTGTGACACGAATTACAGTAATTCTTTTTTTCTTGTACAGATAATGAATTCAAAGAACTTGTAATATTTTGTAAGGTGACTTCTGAAATGAGACAATCTAACATAAAGCCACAAACAACTGACCACAAGTCTTCCAGACACAGTGGACTCCAGAGCGAAGTTATTGCTTCCAAAACCAGATAATCCAGTGAAATTAAATCGATTGTTTGATGGATCAACATCAATATCTTTACAGTAATTTCCAAGATCAAGAAGAAATGTCCCAGCAATCGTATTTTCATTTGCCTCTATCCTGTTTAAAACAAACACATTTCCCATCAGAGAAACTTATTTCTTCTCTTGAACTTTTCATATATTACATGCCAAAACATTGACTTCCCTTTATTTTCTACATGAAATCCTAGATCTAAATAGGCAACAGTTGATGAAGCAACCTGGAATCTGATCCATACACTGTGGGGGACAATAGCCCTCTGCAATGGGCAGGATATAAATATTTAGCCAGATCCAAACCATAAACCTGAACTCAGCTAAACTTCAGAAGCTGCCACAAGATCTTAATGTACAAGTTTAGTTCAATTAATAATTAGTATTTTAAAACATCTTTACAACACTCATTTATTCAGTATGTTATAATGTTCTCTTGATGAGAAGCTCATTCTTTTCTCCTTAACTAATAGCTGGACCATTCTCCTGTTCTGCGAAACTAGCATTTCTGGCCCTGTTGTTGATAGCGAGGGTCCCTGTGATGCATGTGATGGAACTGGGGGCAGAGGGTGTTGATTTAATTTTTTTAATCAAGAGAATTAAATACAAGAAAATGAAGAACCAACTGAAATACCATTAAGCCCTGAGTTTGTTCTCTTATGCAATCCCTATAAGACTAGTTCTTTATTTGATCACATTTTTTCTCTGAAGATTTTTTCCTCCTTCAGATCAAAATTTAAGCTCACTAGATAACAAAGAGATTGTTGTGTTATTGTCATGGATGTTGTAACTAAGCAGCGCTCTGAAGAATTGGATTCTCTTCTGCCCAGTATGTAAAAGTATGTGATTTCAATGCAAGACATTTCTATTAGATAACGAGGAGGCAATTTAAAGGTACCCACTAACTGGGAATTCCTCATTGCATAGGTTCTTCGCCTGAGATGCTGGATTTTTGTCTGCAGGACTGTCAAACTACCATAAGTGCACCTGAAGAACTGCACTATGCACTGCCATGTACCCTGAAAGATCAGAGCCCAGGCACATCAAACACTTCAGATGGACAATTTTGACTTCAGTCTTTCTATGACACACTCCATATGTAAAATGGAGTTGATGTTATGTCCTCATCTGCAAATATAAACTACCTAATCATCACAAAGGCCTCAGAGCATTCATAGCCATAGCAAAGTCCATGACTAATTTACTACACACAGAGGACACCTGTAACAAGAGGTGATCTGGGCTCTGAAGACCTTACAGATTGCATTATAAAAAAACCATGCAGGTCACCAGGGCGAGATTTAGAAGACAAGTTCAGGGAGTTTAAAATAAAACTCCAGAACTGACTGGCAAGCTTTCCATGGTGAATGATTCCCCACAGTTTAGCATAAAGAAAGGAGGATCCTGGATCTGTATAGGTCAGAAAAGTAACTCTATAACACATGGCTCTGATATCCTAAGCATTTCAGTATCTGAAAGGAAGATAAATAAATTATCTGACTATACACAGATATTTTTAGTCCAAATTTCCAGTTTGAACATGGCAGGAAATTGAGTTTCATGCCCTAAGACACTTAGAGTGAACACTAACCTGTAACAGCTAATGATAAATGTCCATTTGAACCGCTAGCTGTAGGTCTGGGGACCCTAACTGATATGCCCTAGTCTGCATACTGGGGCAACAAGGTAGCATTAAGGCAGTGAAAAGCCTCAGTACCTGAAGGTAGAAGGATTGCATTCTGGTGGGTTGTCATTGATATCATCAACAATGATTGTGATCTCCATTTCACTGGCGTGACTACTGCTGGGACTGTCCTCCACCCGGACTATCAATGAGATGTTAGGATGGAGCCGCAGTGGAAGGGCATCTCGATTGATTTTCCCAGTCACCTGCAGCACTCCAGTCGCTGGGCAGAAAGCAGCCAGAAGTTAGATGTTCGCCATGGGGGGAAGTAAAAAACACTCATGGTGTACATGCAAGAGGACAGGGCAGATCAGCAGAGAGGTAGCAGAATAAGTCTTCTATTCCGTGCAAATCATGGCTGATTTAGTTATTTTTGAAATGATACAAAATGGTTCTGAAAGTTCTGCATAAGACTTTAATGAATAGACACCCATTGCTCAAAAATACACCATAGGGTGGCCTCAGCAGAGAGCTTGGAAAGTGGTTAGATTTCCCCTAAGCTCTCAAAGAGCTAGTGCAAGTCAGAGCTGAGGGCATTCCCAGAGCATCAAGGACAATGAGCTGCTAATGCCTGTGCTGTCCTTGCTCTCTAGCTAGTAAGGCCACTTCACTTTCTACTGTTATCATTCAAGCTTCCTTCAGCACCTCTAAATCTACTCACACATCAACAGAGCTGCTCTTAGCTGTGCCAGATTGCACCAAGTGTTCTGGTCAGCCATTCACTTAATTCTTTTTTTTTCACTTCTGTTACCTTCTGTTCAAAAACAGAAGGTTTTTATGGCACAGCAAAATACTATTCCCAGAGCACCGAGGAGATAAAGGAACAGTGTATACATCCTCTGCCTTTTGGAGTGTAATTGAGGGGCAGGGTGGCAACACACGGCCAAAGGGCACAGGGAACCCAAAACACTTAAGGGTCATCCTGATGCCCCACAGCACTGGGTCGTGTGGCACCTCTTACAGCTGTGATAAGCAGTTCTAAAACAACAGCAGAGGAGAAGCAAAACAGTCACTGAATGACAGCCCTGGAGCAAAAACCTCAGGGCACTGGTGTATGCACCCCAGAGAGCATGAGGAGATAGAACCAGTGTGGGAGAGAGGACTCTTTTGGATGGCCTTGCCTGAGGAGAGTCATGAATCGAGCAACGAGGTGCAGATTTGCTATGCACCTCAATGCTAGAGCAGATTTCAGGCAGGAGAGAGGACATTATGGTCTATGGGCACCTGTTTCAAGAGCCCCAGAAGGCTCACTGCAGTCCTCAGAGATTAAAAAGAAGGCAGCTAATCTTACTTCCACCCAAGGGACCGTCACCCTCCAGCCATAAGTCAGTATTTGTCAAGAAGTCACCTTTGGTCTACTTTCTTCAAGATATCAAGATATCTTCAGCTGACCAAAGAATTTGACCCTAATAATGCACTGAGCACTTCTTATTTCTAGGGGTAGCCACAGAATAAAGTAAGTCAATCTAAAACTAAGGCAAAAATATTTTTTTCAAAGTAGCCATTCTGTTCTCTTTTTTTGGAGTGTCAGAAGGCACATTTTTGTTTGTCTTACATGGGTTTATGGAGAAATATCTGTCAGAAGACTGGATGCTGTAGAAAAGTCTGCTGGGAGAGTCTTCATCATCAGGATCTTTAGCTGTTAAATTGGCAACAACAGTGCCTGGGCTTTGCTCCTCTGGAATCCTGTAGATTCTTTGTTTTCTATAAGATAAAACAAAATTCAGCAAAGCACACATCTGTGTTTGCAAGGGCAACCAATTACAGACTTAGCTGAGCAGCCAATTGTAGCAGCAAAGCCACGGCCACGCTGGGCTGAGAGACGGCTGTTTGCATGTCAGGGTAAATATCCCAGTCACTGGTTCTGCCAGCTGGACGTGTAGCAATAGCTGAACTGATATGTGGTCATAAAGCATGATGGCCACACAAATAAGTGTCATTCCCCTGCAACTTTTTCACAGTAAGAACAATTTGACTTTCATAGAATCATGGAAGCTGAAGATGGAAGGGGCTGTTAAGTCATGCAGTCCATCTCCCTACAGAGCCACCAGCTTGTAAAGCTGCTTGCTTTAGTTCCTTCGTTTTGCAAGAGAAGAACAAAAATAGAAGCTGTAATGTAATTAATCATCTTTTGGAATGAATGGTGGAGGCTTTTGGGGGACAACAGTATTACTAAAAGCTGAGTTGCCCCTGCAGTAGGTGGAGGCAGGGAAGAGCACTCCAAATGCTCCAAATTCCCAGCAACATCTGTCTGATTCATTTTACATAGAGAAAATGGTTCTTTACTGCTGCTGTTTGGTATGCCAGTGCTCCCAAATTTCCCATTAATTAAGTGAGTTTTATAGCTCAGTTATAGTCTGGCAGGCAATTGTGCAGGATTGCTTATAATGGTTGCAGTTGCATGTTCACATGGGTACTCAGGTATGCAATTATGGTACTTGAACCACATGCAAAAGCAGGCATGGGCAAGCACACAAAAATTGTGCAAGGAATTTATGAAGGGTGATTTATACTACTGAAACACACACAAACATCTCCTGCTTCTAGAAATCAAAGGAAGCCGAAGATGCTCAAGAGTCCAGAAAAGCAGAAGTATGTTTCAAGACTGAATGGGTTTTGCACATTTTAAACCTTCTATGCCACCACTCAGCTAACTGACTAGTCTATAGTTCCCAGTATAGGAAAGCATGAGCCCTTTGCTGTCCTCTGAAAACCAACATCATGGGGCACTTAGCAATTGGAGCAGGGAATTGCAGAGACAGAACAGAAAATCTCATGCCTCCAAGTCTCCACTCGCAATTTTAAAAATGGTTAAGAAGACACAGTATCTCCAACTGTTTTGTCAGCTCATATGAAAAGAGGAAAGCATACAGGAGAGAAATCACACAGGGTCTTCCTAGTAAAAACACCCAACTTACAGTCAGAAGTAAACAAGGAGTTTGTGGAGGCTGCGGAATCACTGCATTTATTAAGTCGCTATCTCACTCTTGGCATTGGATCTCTTCCTTCCTTGGTCTCCTGTTGCTTCCAGAGTCACTCAGAAACCAAACAAATAGCAACAGATCTCCTTCACTGCTACCAAAAATGTCACCCTAAAATGCCTTTCTGATCGCTGGGGAACATGGGAGGGACAGCTCTAACTGGTTTTGGCTCAAAGTAGGGAAATCCCTATGCCCACAGTGACCACAACTCTGGCCTCTCTGTGGACAGCAAACTCACCACCACTCCACTTTCACAGCCCTACCAGCTCTCCTGCACCCTGCGCGGGCCGTTGTCCTGTCCCCACCAGATCTCTCCGGAAGAAGCGGGGTGTTATCGAGCACATCATCATAGCACCAAGTACTAGTACTGGGGAGGAGTTGAGGGCTGTTTCCTACGCAGCTACATCTGGGCTGTGTCCTGTCGTCCATCTGTTTGCCACCTGCCAGTGGCTTTTTACAGGATGGTTCAAGCAGACCTTTAGACACTGCAGTATAATTGCAAAGGAAGCATATGTTTGTTTTCTTGTCTCCTCCTTTGTTTTCCTGACTCCACAAGTTTTCCATTGATTTTAACAGCCAGAATTTCAAAAGGCTGAATGCCAATGTAGTGTTATGAACACCAAAACCAGATGTGCTTGCATATACTATGGGAACAATTAAAAAGACCCTTTGAAACTCTGTTCTTGACAACTTTGATCGGGAGAAAATAAAGGTTTGCTAACTCATCAAGTTTCCCCAGCTCCCACCCCAGCACTAATTATTGTAGTGTCAGAAAGTATGTAGCCCCAGAATACAGCTCACATTTTAGCAGGAGAGAGGCCATACATGTGCATACTGAGGACAGGTCATGAAGTGTAACTTAATCTAAAATTCTTTGCAAACTGAGCTGCTCTTTTTGGTCTGTAGCGTTAATCTAAAAGGGAGAAGATTCAAACAAATACCAGGCCTTACTTGTGCCATACGAGAACTGAGTCTTAGACTTTAGGTGTTATGGATGCTCAAGTCACTGCAGCTTTCACTAATTTGAACAATAGATAAATATTGAAAAGAGCTCCTTTAGCATTACAGACATAAGGATAAATAAACAGAAATGTCAACATTTGGAGGAAATAATCAGTCTAGAACACAGTGTGCAACAATTGGCACTGGGAAGAGGATTCGTTCTGCTTGTAGCAGTACAGTAACGTGGAGCGAGCTGTTAACCTTATTGATTATTGCAGACATGAGGTTCAAGTATTAAATAAGTAGCAACAACAACAAAAAAACCCATGTCTGTTTCTAACATTTCATTCTTCTGTTTCTTCAGATTCTCCACCTCTTTACTCAGCAAGGTCCAGATACTTGGCCTCAGCCCAGGAGCCATGCACTGCTCTGGCTCCACAAAACACCTAGAAGATTGCTCCAAACAAGTGGCTGGAAACTTCTTGGCATGGCCCAGGTGCTACACTGTCTTCTCCTTTGCATAGATGGCAGGAGAGTGGCCATCATAAATATTCTCATCAGCGACTTTGTAAAGCCTCAGGATCAGGAGACATAAAGAGAGTGTCTTGAAGCCAATTAGTGTCTCATGCAAGTGACAAAGATAAATCAGCAACAGAATCAGATCAACTGTAATAATTGCCAAACTCCTGCTTCAGAAACTATTGTCCATCGTGCTTTCCACTGCAAAACAGCCTGCTGGTGGCACATGTATATTCTTTCCCATTTTTTTCCAAATTTTCAACAATATTCTTGATTCCAACTAAAACTCCATTAGTCTTCAAAAGCTATTTCTGACTTGTGTGTTATGACACAATTTCCTGCTTATGAGACAATAAGAGAAGACAATGTTTCAAAGATCACCAGGATTGTTTACAAGTGTGTCTGGGAAGAAGAGGAAGACAGATCAAAAGTGAGACCTTTTTATGTCTAGACATTTCTGCATGAAAAAACATCATTATGGTGAAATGCGCATCTGCTTGAGGGGTAAATGCTATATGATTCTATTCACACAGGGTAACGTTCATCTCCATGTCTGGACTTGTCCAAAGGTCTTTGCACAACTTTAACCTCTCTAAATGCTAACAAGTACAACAAGCTTGTCGGGCTGTTCTTAGCATGAAGACAGAGCCTGGAAAACTTGAAACTATTAAGAATATAAATAAGAATAAAACACGGAAATGAGGGCAAAGCTTTCCAGTAAAAGAATGGAAATCATAACAAAATTAAAATACTGGTTTCAGTAGTATTTTGTTGTTATATTTACTTGCCCTTATGTTACACCCTCCCATTGGTGCCAAAGCAGTAAAGCTGGGAAAACATCTACATTTTTAGTACAATGGAAGTTTTTCACTCACGTGGTAAAGTAAGGTCTTTCATCATTGATGTTAATTATATTTATATTCACTGTTTTAGTCGAGTTGAGTCCATCTGGATCTGTCACTGTTATATTTAAAAAGTAGCTGTTAAATAAGAAAACAAAGCAAGAATCGTCTGTGGCTATGTAGGAAAACATTTCTCTCCTTACTGTAACCAAATAGATCACTTGAATAAAATGCATTCTCACCAATGTGGATCTCTCTCATAATCAAATTCTTTTGTGGTAAAAATGGCTCCACTTTCCAAGACCAAGAATGGCACTGGTGCAGGGAGCAGTGAATACTGAAATGAAGAGAGCAAGGAATTAGTCTTTGTATCTTTAAACACTCCTCCATTCATTCCTTGCCTTGTAGAACAGGCAAAGTTATAGCACAGCACTTGCCTCAAACGTTGCATAATGAAACTTGCTGACATACAGATGCCAGCACAAGCCCTGATCATCTAAGCTGAAGCAGCTCAAACTTGGTCATACGTGCTTTGTGTACCAGCCAGTGGAGAGTCACAGACACCGAACTGCATTAAAGCCCACGCTATCCTCTACCTCCGTGAACTCCAGGTCTGCAGTAAGAACTTAATGTAGAGGCCAGACAGCAGAGCCACAATGCCATAGGCAAAAAATCAGCTTTGTGGCAGCAGCGGAGTACACACACAAAGGAGAAGAGAGGGAAGAAGGGGTGAGGCTGGATTTGGGGGACATAAGAGCTGTGGAGGAGGCAAAGAGGTTTGAGGGTCCAGATGATGGAAGAGGGCAAGCAGGGGAGAGTGGACTTTCATGGAGTACACGAGGGTGTGAGGCTGAAGGGTGTTCACAACAGCCCCGTCTTAACACGGCTGCTCAGCGGCCGCATGTAGCAGCAGCCACTCTGTGCATTGCACAGCACAGGTGGGTACCACACCAGTGCACGGGGGTGGGAGGGGGGAGCTGAGCACCCCACCACTGTACACAGCAGGGAGACAGGCAGCACCCTGCTCCCTGTGGCCATGAGGTAGCTACTACATACCCACCACGTCCTCCCCGCTATCTTCCACATGCCAAGCCATCACCAATAAGCCCTCAAGGATATTTCCTTTGCTAGTGCAGATGCAAATAATACCCATAAACTCTGAAGTATGCAACATCAGAGGGTCATGCACTACACAAGTAATCTGCAAAATCCACTGACCGGATCTTCCAGAGATGCTACTGCTCTAGTGTTACGTTCTGGGAAAAAAAACCAGGAGGTAGAGAGAGCTGAGTGAAACAATATGCCTCCTGCAATGACAGATTTAATTGAAATCGATTTTAAAAAAGTAGCTAGGTGATCACAATTCTTTTAACAATCTTTTGCCAGTTGACCTTTCTAAATTCCCCCTCTGGATTATTATTTTACCTGTTGCCCAGCATTTCTATATTTGCAGCTTCTTATTATGCCTGAGATTCGTCAGGTGTTAGAAGGTGTGTGGAACTCACTGCTGTTACTTGCAGAAACAAAGCAGAGCTAAACCCCCAGGACTCTGCTTCCCTCCTCACCAGCTCCGGTGTGGTGGTTTGACGGGGCAAAGCCTGAGCACATACTTCAAGCCAATTGCTGTCTTGAATAATGCTATACGTTGAAGTAGCATCTTCAGGTTCAGTTCTTGAATGTACTGTCTTTAATAAAGCCAAAGCCAACAAAGCAAAGCTACAACACAATTCTCAGTTAAGTTACTTTTCCCCTGTCTGCAAACAAACTTATCACTTTCCAGAATTTTTTGCTGATGCCAAGAGTATTTTCAGATCAGCTAACACATTTTCCTAACTGAAGGTCACAGTTTGCCCTGGGATTGTCAAAAAGCTGAGATTCAGTTGCCTTGTAAGTGATTTCCTCACTGTCTCACTTAACAGAATTTACAGTGTGATACAGAAGATTTAAAATTTTATTTACTTTTAGTCATTCTCATCTACAAGAAATGTTTTGCAAGCTTTTTTTTTTTAAAAAAAGGTGACACAATTTCTACTGTACCTCTGCCTTCAATATCCCTTAATTTTGGAGGGCTAAGAACTCAAAATACAATTTGTGTCCAAACACTGAGGTTGGGTTTTCTTACTTTATTATTGAAAATGCTTCTTTTTTTCCTGACTAAACCTTTTCCTGTGTTCCTGATAAGGAAAGAGGTTGTTGAAAGGTGCTGGCAATTAGCATTTCAGATACAGTGGATTAAATAATCTCTAGAGTTCTTTTTCTTCAATACAACTTACTTTGAGTTCAGCATTTTCAGGATCAGCTGCATCAACTTGGTAAATGCATTCTGGAGGTGTTCCTTCCAAGACATAGATCGTTACAGCTGCATGGATATAAGTGTACTCAATGTTAATTGGGTAAGAATAAGGGACACAGCAGCAAACGTACTGATACACTAAAGCTGTCCAGACTTATTACTGCCTGCTGCGTCTTCTCACTTCACAAGTGTAATTCCAAAATCATCACAAAGAGCACAAATACTCAAAAGATAAAAAGAAATCAATTGCATATCTGTAAACAGGCAACCATCACTGCGAGTTGCAATACAAATTGTGCCTTCAGGAGAAAGACTGATCTTTACGTACAGCCTATCTTGAGCTGCTCACAGGGTATGGGGTAAAATGATGCATTTGGGCTACACCTGTGTCTTTCTTTACTTTGCAGATGGGGAGAATGCAGCCCTGTGCTATGTCCTCATCACCATCCCCTCCCTGTCTACCCCTGTCCCCTGCCAGGAGAGCTCAGAGCCTTTCCTCTTAATTTCTGCTTTTCCTTTACACCTGCGAGGTAAATAAAGAGTTGATTGTCTGCACTGACTTAAATTTTTGCCTTATTAAGGGTGCTAATGCAGTGCAAGGTTTATTTCTTTCCATGACAGGAGTTCTCACAGCTGGGCTATCCCATACTAGGCCACTGGCAAGAGTCTTATCTCTCCTTGGATAGAGCAATTAACAGAACAACAGATCTTTAGATCACATTATTTGCTTTATGTCCTTTTGTGTCTGCTGGACCTGCTGTTTCTGGACTATTAATTTCCACTGTGACCCCTGCTGACTGCTGCTTCTCATCAGAGCAGTGGGAATCCCAGAGCAGTGTAATGAGTCGTTCCCAGAGGACAACAATATGAATATAAAGTTTAATGAGAGGGAGATGCTTTTTCATAACCAGCGAATGCGCAATTAGTGTCTAATTGTAGCTGGTACTGTTAACTAAAGCCACACAGTTAGACAGATCAGACATCTGTGCTCACCAATTTATGGCAGCTCTAGCTGAGAGTTAAGCTGATGCACTTTTTTGTAACAAGCTCCCACATAGTGTGTTTCATGCTGTGCCGATCCCCTGAAGTGTCACATTTAATAATTATTAGATTCCAGCAGCACCCATGATATGCAAGACACTAGCTATACTGAGAAGATGACACAGCCTCTTCCCTAGGGGAAGCTAATTTGCTTTACAAGCTCAGTATTGTATGGAAGCAGGAACATTAATGTTCTTAGGAGGCATTAGTGAAGCGGGCTGAATTGGAGCAGGCCTGGTCCGAACCTGTCCGGGCAGACAAAGCCTGCCCTCTGCAGCAGGCCCAAGTCAGGCCTGCAGCCACGCTGCGCTGCTGACCACCCCAAGGGCTGCGGGCGCAGCCTACGTAACACTGCTGCTAGTCCACATCTGGGGGGTCAGCAGCCGGCTCCAAATACCTGCTACAATGGATGACAGTTTGATATTTTCAGATTTTTAAAAAATGAATTTAGAATTATTGAATGCTTTTCCATGCAGTGCTGCTAGAATATCAAGACTTCAGACAGGCTCTCAGTACCTCATGAAATAATAAGAGCATATTTTTCCTCACTACCTGAACTGTTCTGTCTGTGTGTGAACACATAATAAATACATCACTATACTCTGTTGCCTCACGATACGATTTTTCCAGGTCCCTCTCATTAGTAAATGAACAAGATAAGATTTCTCAGAGAGTATGACAATTATTTCCTATCCTTTTTATTGATGGCGTTGTCACTCGTTACTAACTACTGCATGGCATGCAAAGCCTACACTGACAACAGCTGGGGTCCAGACACTCCACCCTCATTCCTAACGCTACTGCACACTCCTCCTGTTGCACCTTTGCCCGTGGTCTGAAAGTAAACTTTGGTAACACCATCTGCCCCACGCAGGAGACAGAACTCTTTGCATCTTTCCATTTGCAGCACCATAGATCACAATCTCCGAGATCTCACTCTTCAAACTGATTTTCCACTTAATTTCTCATGTGCAGGTGCAAATACAATATACAGGTGTAAAACATTGGCAGAGCAATGTTTTTATCATTTTCCCTCAGAAATTCTTGCACATACACATTATACACTTATTTAAATTTATCTGGCTTCTCCAAATGAGTCCAGTTGTCAACAAACTACTGAAACATGTACTCATACTCAATGGTTATAAACCCACCAAACTTCAAGTTTCTAATACATACCTCTAGGTAGGTATTCATCTCATCAAAAAAAGAACATACATCTTTATTGATATAAAAAACTTTTCTTCTAATTCTTCAGGTGCTTCAAAATGGTTAAATTATTTCTGGTCACACTTCAAGAAAACTAAAAGGGCATTTCCAGAGATGAAGCATACCAAATACTTGTGTAAAATAAAGCTTTGAGAAAAACAGTATCCTGTTCCTCCCTTGTTTTCCTAAAGGAAAATGCTTAGACCACTTTAGCTACAGGCACTGTATGCAACTTTTTTTTTTTTAATCTTTTCAAGTATTGTTCTTTTCAAATACCACCATTATCTTACTTTGAATTGCCATATTTCCTCGAAATACAGGACGTTCATTTTTATCTATTACTTGGACAGTCAGTATATTAAGGTCAGTTCTCCCAGTTGTATCTTCAACAAAAATCTGTAACTCAAAGCTCTTTGGCATAGTTTCATAATCCAGGACAGGGTTTCCAGTGGTAACAACCTGAAAAGAAAAAAGTATTATTAGCACATCATGCAAGAGATGTAAGTTACAGTCTATACAAGTGAATACAAGTAAAGGGACACTTTGCATCAGTAAGCAGTGAGTATTTTAGATCATCTACTTGCTGGCACATTTCTTGTCAGTGGCAGAAATGTGACAAAAACAGAGTGGAAAGACCAAAATGTTGTGGCTTCCTGGAGCAACTCAAGGACCTCATTTGAGGAGGAGAATGCCTGGAAGGAGCTGTCCTGCCTCACAGGCAATGCTTTGCCTCCAAGGTCAGGACTACATCTTGCAAGTACTTGTCTGGGCCAAGTCTTCACCTTTCCACACCAAGCTCCAGGAGCAGTCGAGGTGTGATGAGACTGAGAACTGGGAGAAAGCCCTGCAGGACACAAGGGCAGCTTCACTACTTCTGTGAGTCAGGAGCACAAGGAGGAAGACCTTTTACTTGCAATGAAGAGTGTGGGGCCAGGAGACTGTGTAGTCTAGCAGGTACTAGCCCTTTCCTTCTATAAGCTGTGTCTGTGAGAAGAATTGCAGGAAACCACAGGAAGAAGGGGGCTGCACGAGCACACTGTATGAGAGAGGGACCAGAACTGCTTGGTGAAAATGTTAACTAATTAAAAAAATAACAGGCCTTAAATTTTGCCAGATTGATAAGGCAAACATTTGCTTTGGGTTGTTTTTTAAAGGCTTCCAGCTCTGCATATTGCCTCTTAACACAGAATATGTACAATCACAAGACTGACATTCCGTGAAAAAACATGAAATACATACATTTCGATTTAGGATCAGTCCAGAGCAACAGCACGATGCTGAAAGTTGTATGCCTCAATCTTCACTGAAGATGATAGTTAAATTTGCTGTGTAAAAACTAAAAAACTGTGAAGCTTGAACAGAGTAACAGGGTGCTGTGGAACTGGAGAAGGAGAAGAGTTGGGGCTCACAAGTGTGTGTGACAAGGAGCATGTCACTGTATTCACAATACTGCAGAATGGAGGAGCCTGGAGAGGATGCAGGAGGAGAACAATGAAATAAATCCTTGACTTTAGATTAGATGCCACGGCCAGAGGACAAATACAAAAGTGATGTGAGCACAATTAGAAGACAGAAGCCAACATAGAGCCAATTAACGACAGTTGGAGAAGAGTGAACAGAAGCACAAATGTTTTATGCCTTCTGGTATGTAAAACAGCTGCTCTCTGGAACCTCGTGGATCTTTTTGTTAGAATACTGCAGGAGAAAACAACCATGTCCTGAACGGTCTCCCTCTCTCCTATATTGTACAAATAGAAGCTTCCCATAAAAGTGAGGCTAACTCAGAGAAAACATTCTACAAAAGCTTGTAACACCAGTGGGAAGGTTGCTTTCCAAAATGAATGTTTGCTGGATACAATACAGTAAGTAGATGCAATGCATACAGTAAATACAGTAAACAGATGCAATGAACTCGAAATGAGAAACTGTCCAATTCTAAGCAGAAATTATGTGCTCTGGGGATTACCCCTCCAGTTCACAGCCGAATATTTTCATTGGTGGTGTAGCTAGAGCCAGACTGACTAAATACACACCTTTCCCCCTCCTTTATAGAGATCCTGCAAGTGAAGATGTAAATCTAGATGGTCTCTTTCCAGGATGCTTTTGAGAACAGCTTGCCACCGGCACAGGCTGCGAGCCACAGTTCACCCCTCCTCCAGGTAGGAGCAATGCTTACTGATAAAGGCAGCACTGTACACACTTGAAGCAGCTGCAGATTTTGTGAAAGGGGGGCTAGAGTCACCCCATAACTGTCTACCCCTCATTCCACCTGAGAACTTCACTACTCCCTGCTCCCCCCTTCACTCCTGGGATGCAGAGTCAGCATCACTAACAGCATCAAGGTAGTTTGAGGCAGCAGTATGTTCTCATGCATTCAACACATCTTCCATGTGATTCTTCACCCCTGGGATTCTTCAAACAAGAGTAAGGCAGGGAGGAATGGGCAGGGTGCAGATCTCAGAAACTGTGACTTTCTCAGAAATCTCAAAACATATCAAGAAATGTGATATTGCCTTGGCTTGCTGCAGCAGGAGTAAATGCGCTTCATAAATACAGAAGAGCCTGTGCTAACAGGTACTTAGCTAATCTGCAAACCCTGTAATTCATGCATGAAATACTGCCTTTTTCTATATCTTAGCAAAGATTTAATGGCAATAGGCAGAGCTGAGGTATCGCGTTTTGGATCACATCACTTTTGCAAAATATTGTACAGATCTGCTACAACAGAGCGTAAATAATTAAAGTAGCAATGCTCATCAAATAAATGAACTAAGAACACTCGTGTATTTATCCTTGCCTTATGAGTTGTAATCAGCACTCAACTGAATTGTAGAATTTGTATGTAGCTTTCTTTATGTTTTTCTCATGACTGATATTCACTGGCTCAATCTCTTTGTTCCACTCCCTCGAGTGATTTAGGAAACCCTGAAAACAGCTACAGTTCAAGCAAGACATACAAAGGCTTACAGGCCATTCTGGCAATGGGCTCTGGTATGAAATGAATATAAACTGGCACTTTGGAAGAAGCAGTCTCCAGCCTACACCTTTCTTGGCCATCCATTTTCATCCTTGTGTCACTCTCTGCATTGTGCTAAAATAAGAATTTCTCCATCATCCCTACCATGAAAAAAAATCAAGAAGACACTTTTTATCTATTTGCAGGGTTATTTTTCCTCCAGATTAATTTCTCAGTCCCACTCAACAAGCAGCAACACAAAATGTTTCTGCTGCACAGCATAGAGATGGCGTGGGACAGGAGCAAGCAGGTATAAAAAAGGGCTATGTTTTGCAGCAGAAGGAATAGCTTTATTTCAAAATGCCAAAAAACAGCCTAGGAAGGGAGTCCCACATTATGAATTCTGTCAGCCAAGCCAGCTTAACGGACATATCCATTTCATTCTGCCTGTTACAACCCCTCAGCTGACACAGTTCAGCTGTTTGTGCAGCCACATCCTATGCTTCACAGGTGAAAGAGGACTTTTTTGAGAGTTTTTTGACCATTTCATTGATCTGGCTGGGGAGAGGCTAAAGAACCAGCAGAGCTGGCACAACTGAGCTTTGTATTCTGCTGGGAGGTGGGAGCACGGGAACATCAGCAGCTCCCCACAGGCAGGTCAAATCAATGAGCCGCAGCCACCTGAGGTCACAGTCTTTCCCCAGAGTTCCTCCCAGAAACACGAGCAAAGCCCTTGTATCAGTTCCGTGAAAACCCGAACTTCCTTGGAAACACTCAGAAAAATGCATTCAAATTAATTAACTTTTTAAGACTCTACTCAGTGTCTCTCTGTACCTTTTAAAGACACTTTTCAGTGTCACTGTTCAGGCTCAGATGTACAAGCGAGTTACAACGGGATGTCAAGTTATCATGCATCTGAATGCTCATTGCCAGTGACAAATCTGAGTTAACACTTGCTAATTTATCCAGCAATGAAAATCAGCCTGAAGTAATAGAAATTGCTTTGCATTCGCCATAGGATAAGAGCACACAATAGGTAGAAATAGATCACAGATCTGTGGAAGTGTGATAACTTCTTACCTCAAGATAACTTCCTCATGTGTCACAGCCTTCGTTCAGAGTTAGGTATGACTTTGATCTGACTCAGCGTACTTCATTTTGGAAGTGACGCAAATTCATTTTAATTTTAGGTGAGAGTGGCCAAACAGAAGCTGCATGTGGTTTAACTAAGCCACTTTAAATTCACAGTGACTTCATATAAATTAAGTTGAAAAACTATGGACAAATCCCCAAAACAGAAGCAGGTCCTGTATGTCCTTCCTCACTTCTTGTTTTCCAAAAATCACATTTTTCTATCACAGCATAAATGGAATTATTGTGATAGGTGGTTTTTGCCTAGATGCAATTAAAAATTAGAATCACTATTGCTATTCGTTTGTCATATCTATTACAGCATGCCCAAATACTACCACAGTCTGCATTTGCAACTCTTTTCTGATGAAAAGATGAGACAGTGTGCTGTCAGTGCTCAGTAATCCAAGAAACATCAGCCTACATGACTGAACATTGCTCAAACTAAACACAAAACTCACCCTGTATTCGAGATCTCCTTTTGATTCAATATCAAAAGCCTCTGTAAGTGGATTTGAATTTACTATGGTAGGAAGTATTGCAACACCTTCAGAAGACAATGGAGAAACAGTTACATTAAAGGTATAAACTGAAACACCAGCTGCTGCATTTTCTTCAACAGTGCTTGTTGCAGGTAAGCCCTTAAGCAACTGGGTTCTTCTTCCTGCAAGATGAAAATGAATATAAAATTACTTCTGGGAATCTTAGGCTAGCAGGAATACAGAGCTTGTGCCAAGAGCTGCCATTAATGAGCACAAAATGGCCTGATTCTCTTTTTGCTTATGAATGGTGGCATTGCACAGTAGTAAAACCAGTGCTAATGGCAAAAGAATCAATCTTTAACTCATTACTATACTGTTGTCATCTAGAGTGGCTGTTGTTAAAGTAGTATTGTTACTGCATCGTTTGCCTTCATATATGCCTTTATATAGAAGCGAAGAAACCGAACATGTTTCTATTATTTCATTTCACCCCCTGTGCTAATTGCTGCCTCTATGCGCTAATCACATCAAAAAGCACCTTGAATCACACTGACCTGGATGTTAAAGAAGCAACCTTTTTTGTGAATTACGCCATCTGCAGTGCCCATTTCCTCCATTTTCCCTGTGCTTATTCTTTCTAGGATAGCTAGGCATACTCCTGGCTCATGAGTAGTGTGAGTTAGCGACAGCTTTGGGGGTTGTGCGCTGTTGTTGTCTTCTGCTTTGAGCATGGAAGAGCAACCTCCAGTCCTTGGAGGAGATGCAGGCCCACAAAAGCACCCTATGGTTCGTAACTGCCTGTAAGCAGCACAGGCTGCTGTGGCATCCGACAGCTTTGTATGAGCTCCTTGCTCCTCAGTCAGACCTCTGGACTCCCCCAAACCAAAATCTTTGCTTGACCCATCATTTAGCTTCTGTTTTTTGTTACTTTAACAAAGGCCTGTTATGCTTTATCTCATGAAGAAAGTCTAGAAAACATAAATCAGGACGGCTTTTAGGGCATGTCCTTGTCATGGTTTAACCCCAGCCAGCAACTAAGCACCACGCAGCCGCTCACTCACTCCCACCCCCACTCAGTGGGATGGGGGAGAAAATCAGGAAAAGAAGTAAAACTTGTGGGTTGAGATAAGAACGGTTTAATAGAACAGAAA
>JAVJGG010000005.1:15131487-15158958 GCA_035590195.1 Aviceda cuculoides | reverse complement strand
GGTGTTATCAACATTCTTCGCATACTGAACTCAAAACACAGCACCATACCAGCTACTAGGAAGACAATTAACTCTATTCCAGCTGAAACCAGGACAGTCCTGAAACAACATTTTAGTAACCTCAAATCCCTAAACTGGCAACATACCTCAAGATGAGGGTATGGCAGGGCTGACTGTTGTTTGGGGTGGCTTTGCTGGCTTGTCCAAGAACACTTGCCAAGAAAGCTGGCTGTGTTCAGTCAAACTTCCTACACGCTGTGTGCCAAGAGGCAGGTAGATACTGCTCACTCAACTGGCCAGGCTGTTCATACATCAGCAATTACTGTAGCAAAAACTCCATGAAGTCTTTATTCTTGCTGGACAGCTGCAAGGTAAAAAGCTGCTACGGGAACCAGTCTGAGGCCATTAGGGCTGCAGCATGTTTCTGCTTGGATGCTCAGGCTCAGCCTGCAGCTTGAGAACATAATGCCAAGGGCAAATGTGCTGCTTTGCAACACCTCTGCAGTGTGGGACAGAGCCATCTCCCTTTGCCCCTTCTCATGTGGCTGGGGAAGGATTGCCCACATCAAAGAGGCACTCTAATTGCCATTCCTCCAACAGCAGCAGGCTTTTTAATCTGGAGGGGGAGAGTTCAGCTCCAATGCTTTCCATTGACATAAGAAGAAGCCTTAATGACTTTTCCCCAAAACTATCAAAAAATCTTGTTTCCCTACATCCCTAGAAAAAATTTGGAGCATTTTAGGGATAGCTCACATATGGCCTTTGTGTGATAGACATTGCTCCTTTTACCGGCCTCTCAAATAACTGTTCCCCATAGGATCAGAGCAGACTTAGGATCCCAGTGCCTTTGCTACATGAGAAGCAAAACTAATAGCAGTAGATGAGTCTGCAAGACAAAGCATGGAGTCCCATGGTCTCCCTTCTTCCGGCATCCCAACCCAGGAGGCACTTGTCCTTGCGGTGTTTCCCAGAGCACTTCTTAGAGCAGCATGACTCCGTCAGACACCTCCAGCTCTTCCTCTTGCAGCCTGCAAGACTCACTGCATTGTGGGGAGGAGAAGGAGGGAGCATGGGGGGTGTTGTTCATGTAACCAGCCATACTCGGCTGTGGTGGGAGAGTTTGCCTCTGGGAAGACCTCTTCTGAGCACAGGGCCTCTCTTGTAAGAGGCAGAGCTGAGGTACTTCCCCAGAGCTTCTCCACAGCTGCATGGAGGTTCCTATGCTCCCACACTCCAGATACAGCAGGTCCGTGGATCACTGATCTGGCTGGGATTACTCTGGCATTTAGGGGAAAAAAAGGCCTTGGAGATGCTCTGCGGGTGGGTGAGGCACAGGCTGGGATGTGGGAGACCGTGAGGTGGGAACTGCCTGTAGGAGTTACTCCGAACAGGTCACACTGACACTGCGGTAAGATTGAGTTCAGCTGAGCTGTTACTGATCTATGTCAGTGGAAGCGGGACCCCATGAAGGACTGAGGTTTTATCAATGTTCTCATAGTTCCTGGAAAACATCACCAACAAAAGTCACCCATGCAAATGAGACTGGGCTGAGAGGGGCTTCTGGGGATACATTTCCATAAGTGGAGATGAACTTTTAATAATCTCCTGTGGACAGCACCCGATGAATCCAGTTCCCTCAGCAAGCCAGAGTTCATTAAGGGAAACCGTTCATAAAATCAATTAAATCATTTATAACATTTAGAAATGTAGAAAGAAAAGAGCTGCTATTTTTATATTATCTCTAAAGATTTCATTGGCTGTTTATTCAGGATTTGTCTTTCTAAATCACAAGTTCTTACTTCTTGCTCTTTAACTGAAACTTTCAGTACTGCATCTAAATGGCTTCTTCTTCTTCCAACAGCTTTTACAAAAGCCCTCCTTCCATATTCACAAGTCCTTGCTTACCTCCTTACTTTGGGGAACAAAACATTCCTGATGCAATTTAACACATTACTTATCAGAACTACCAACCCCAAACATTGACAAATGCTGAATCCAAGACAAAGCAATCATGAGGCTGGCTTTGAGAAGTACATGTATACTTAAGTCTTATTTATCTGTGATTTGTTAGTCTTTACAGTATGCTTGAGTCACACCTTCAAGCTTTTCTCTCTTCACAACTATGCAGGCTAGAAAAATGCTTTTTTTCAAGGAAAGCTGAGATTCACATGCAGTGTCCTGATCACAGTTTGGGGGACATCAGGAAAACCACCAAATACTGACAGGTTCCTGAGGGCTGGCAGAACCCTTGCAGTTCCTCGAGAGCAAAGTGACCCTACCTGAGCAGCTAGCTTACTACAAGCAACACCAAGTGCCCTAGGAGCCACAAAGACTGCAGTTTGAAGATCTACTTTAAGTTGCTAACATGCACATATTCATATTGGCAAATCTCCCATGTTTTTACACTGTGCAAAGATAGTGGTATTACCCTACTAATATTCTCCACAAGTGTTTTCCTATTTGGTTGCTTGTTTTACTTCATCGAAAGAAATGTTATCAATATTTGAAAGGAGAATACTGGAGTATTAATACTAGATATTGTTTCTTGGAGAGCTGACATCCTTCCCACTCCAACACTGTCACACTGAGCGGTGGCTATTGCACACAAAGTGTCTTATCCAGCAAAGTGTCTCAGCAAGAAGTCATTCTCTTCTTCATTATACTGCTGTAACCACAGAGCTCAATCTATTTCAGTAGTAAAGTAATTGTTACTTGATTTTTTCCATCCATGTCTGATCCCTAAATATGTATTATAAAGCTCCCAAGAGAAAGTATAACAGCCAACAGCGTTCTAATTTTAGCAGCATAATGAAATCATGTTCTTACCAGATACTACTCCCAGCAAAATGAGAAGGAACATGCTCTTCATCATCTTTACGACGCTGTCCTTCATGTTTCCAGGATGCAAACTGAAGGAAGATCATGGTATGTTTTCCCTAGTTCACATCAGCTCCACCCAAATTCTTCCTCTTTGCCATGTTGTGGAGTGAGAAATAAAACAAAGGACCCGTGTCTCTAAGGGAGTTTCTAAACACCGTCAGCTTGTTTGCTTGTCAGAGAACTGCTCCTTGCTGACACTCCAGCCACAGACCTTGTCCACACTTGAGAAAACAATCATTAATAGTCCTTTCACTGCAATCACCTTATTTATTGAAGCATTATGAAAAGAATCTAGTATGTTCTAAATCTGGAAATACCATGCTACTTTCATCGCTCTGGCAAATGAGATGCTCCTTTCACACACCAGAATCAAATATTCATGCTTTTTTACTTAAACTAAGAACCTGAAGTGTTCTCCTTTCTCTGGCTATCAGAGAATTACTCAGACCACACACAATGCACACGTGGAGGTGAGATTGCAGCATATGAACATGATGAAGTTAGCTTTGCTGTAGCCATCTCAGGAACAGCATGGACCACTATGCAAAGTACAATGGCTCCCTTAGATTAGGTATTTAGCTAGTGAGCCCACAATACAACCATGCAACATTTGCGTTTTTTTTAATCTAAGGGCAGTCCTAGCATTTTTTCATGAAGCATAGTATAGAAGTGACACTAATACTGGAACAGGATGCAATATAGGTGCATCAGCATTGACTCATAGAATAATTTAGGTTGGAAGGGACCTCTGGAGGTTATCTAGTCAAACACCCTGCTCAGAGAAGGCTCAATTAGATCAGGTTGCTCGGGGATTTGTCTAGTTGATTCTCAAACACCTCCACACAAACTTAACAGCTGCCCTAAGAGACATAATTTAGATTCAGGTTTAACACAGCTCTGGAGAAACCACACTGATTTGTGAGCTAAGCTAGTGTCTCTAGATGGTTCTGCATGACACTCTGTGGCTGTCCCAGTGAAAGCTGACAGTAGCTCAGAAATCTCTGTCCCGTGCTCCTGTGTTTTGTGTAGTATAAGCATATTAATTGAACAAGCTGAACAGGAACAGCTAGTTTAACACTGAGGCAGGCATTGCCTATGCTTGCTGCATGAACACCTTAAACTGTCATACATATGTGCCCTGGAAGATTCTTCTGATATAATGAAACAGGAAAAGATGCATCAGTAAAACCTACTGATTGGAATGGAGCCATACCTTTGTATCTGATACTGGTTTGGGGAATCATAAGAAACGTTCATTTGATGGTTGATCTGCATCTATTTTAAAGTGTTTCTAGGGCCTTGCCAAGTCCAGATGCAGCCTGGGTTTAAAGTGAATGTGGCCACACCATATCATCTGGGAGCACACACTGCATCAACCTGTAGCACTGAGGAAGCTAATCTTCCATTGCCCCATGAGACATGTGCCTAGACTTTATGTTAGTAAAAAAATATATGGAAAACCTCACCCTCAAATGACCTAGTTATGCCAATAAGACATTAATGTAAATGTATTTCTATTGGCAAAAAGTCTAGCCTGTCCCTTTACCTACCAGATCGTTGCCTATCCCTTCAGATGCATTTTCTGGGTCCACAAAGAAGCTTTTGATCTGACTGGCCATCTCACAAAGATGAAGTCTGTGTGCATAGCCATGAACCAGGCTTGTACAATAAGCTTGTGATCTTGTACTAATTGTCAGAACACTGTAAAACTGCTGCTAGCTTTATTCCCTCCTTTTAGTTGCAATTTATAATCTATCCCATTATATTGCTGTTTCTTTTAATCTTGAAAGAACTGTAGAAATATCTGGGCTAAGTTTTAAAGTAGCCAGTCTTTCAGATACATGTTTAAATTGGTTTAGTATCTAGCTTGAGTTTCCATCCTATGCTCTGAATAGCCGAGCCTTCTCCAGAACTCAGAGGTCACAATTTTTGTCCTTTATTTTTTTTCTCTTACTTCTTAGGCTGGGGGTTTGGGGGGGGGGGTGGTTTTGGTGTGTGTGTGGGGGTTCCTATAAATACATTTTCCAACTTCTTTGTTTTGTCCTTCCTTCATCTAAGAACCTACACAGATCCACTTTCAGCAAGAGTTCAGTGTCCATATACATAAATCAGACTTTCCTCTGCACATATGGTGATAGAGACACCATAGAGGGATATGGGAGACATGGATGGCAAAGACATTTGAAATACACATGCATTTGAAATGCCAGCCTTTCCTCCGCTTCACCTGGAAGTGCAATAGGTAATTGTTTCAGGTGCTATGTGAATACCCATGGAGTAGTTAATTTCTGTTTTCTCTCTGAATATGTCTCCAGGGCTTTCAAGTAGTCCCTGTTAAGCATCACGGTTCAAGCATGTTGTGAGAAGAGACCATAGAGGTGACCAGGGAGACAGGGGGAGAGCCAAGTGTAGCACACAGTGAGGGAGGAGAGTGCGGAGGGCAGCTCACACGGGTGGAGCGAGTATGAGCAGAAAGGGCTCCGGCTCCTTCTTTTTCTTCCTTCAGTCACTGCCAGTATCTCTCAGTACCTCCGTTAGATCCCTCTTTTCTTATATTCCTCTGCTGAGAGGACTTCTATGGTTCTCTGATTCATCCTGCCAGGTTGTGAGGAATAAAGTGGAAAAGCAGCCAGAGTTAAGAGAGAGCCCCGAACAGGTTGAAAATCAAGTAGAAATAAGTATATGTGTGCCATCAAATATAGAGCTGGTTAGGAACAGATGAGTTAGGAAAAGGAGAGCAAGGCAGAAGTTCCCTGGCGAGGCTGGCAACAGTAGCTCTGCCACTGCAGGAAGGTGAGGAATGAGATTCTTGGGAATATAAAGCAGCTAGATGAAGAGGGGTCAAGGCAGCACAAGCAAGAATACAACCAGGGAGTTTGCAGGCAAAATAAAGGGAAGAAAAATGAATTGGAGCAAATGAAAATGTCAAGTAACAAACCAGTTTTTTAATCATTCCTTGGTTTTCAAGATGATTTGAAATCTGGGCATTTTAGAGCAGTGCAGAAAAAATGCACTTCTGAAAAAATGTCTTCTGGATTATGAGTTAAGATGGAGAATGTAAGGAAGATGTTACATCTTTCAAGAAATTAAAGAATCTTGGTTCCAGGGGAAAGATCAACAGATCGGAGTGCAAGAGACTGCACTGGTCTTAGGTTGGGATCCAGTGAGAAAGAACATGGGAAGTGAGGGATATTGGGTGGGAAAGAGCAGAACTTGATGTGCAAGCCTTCGATTGCCTGTCCTCTGGAAAGTGAGGGATTTTAACAGAGGACAGCTGCAGAGAAGTAGTCTACTTGCATAACAAAATGTGCAGGTTCAGGACATTAATCTTTTTTCTATGTGTTTAATTCTCAATTGACTTCCAGTCTGTCAACAGGAAAGAAATGTTCTCTCACTTTTCAAACGCATCAGAGGCTCAAGACATAATTTTCCCATTAATGGTTATTTCAGCCAGAGTAGTGGCTCTCTTCTGCTTAGCCAACTCAGAGGAAAGGAGACATTTTGCTCTTACTGTGGTAATTACTCACCAAAAATTGAGTAGCCTAAGGAGAATTTTCACACACCTGATTCAACCTCAGTTCAAGAGTATTTATTATTGTTATTTCATGAATTAAATTACCTAAACTGTCAGGTTTTATTTTCACCTCCTTTCTTTTTAAACGGTACAGCTTCTCCATCCACTGCCTTGGTAACCCTTTCTAAAATATTAAAACAGTACCTTAGCATCCTACACCAAAAACTTATGCACCATTTCATTCAATTTCTCAGCTAAAAGCTTCCTCTGTACCATTTGTGAGTGACAACAGCAAACTAGAAGTCATGACTACTACCCAGGCTACCTTAATCTCACCTAAAGCAATCCCAATTTAGCAAGGTTAGTAACTCATGCAATTACGCAAAAAAGTCCCAGATAGATATCTGGGCCATCTATTTTCTAGCATTGACTTGTAGACACATAAACCTACTAGTCATCTCCTTGATAATTAACTTGAGGTGTCTGTTAATATGAAGTGATTCCCTTGCACCAAGAGCTTTTTTGGGGATCCAGGTTTAAGTAAAGAACAGCATAAAATCTGGGTGAGTACACATAGAAGCCCCAAACCATTGCTGTTGTCAGTGCTGAAACAAGTTCTCCCATTGCTGCAGCAGTTACACACCCGAGGGATGAAAGCGTTTGCCAGAGAAGAAGGAATCCCAGGAGTCTGTCTTTTGCCACAAGAATTTGAGCACTTATTTTAGGACGACTGGGAGCATGTAAGACATTAAGATAGGGGAGATTGTTCTGATCCTTCCCATTCCTTCCGCTCCATCTTGACAAATGAGGAGTGAGGCAGACAGATTATTACAAGGACATGAGTTCAAGAAAGCTCCAGATGTACTTGAATCCTCCCTACAATGAGGTCAAGTGACTTCTCCAAGGCCACACAGAAAGTCCAGAAAAACCAAAGTTCTTGGTCACACTCCCAATCTCAGTCATGATGACTGTAAAAATCACATTGTTGCCAAAAGCTTTTCTTTTTAAGTTTTTGTGCTGCTTAAAAATATTACATTCACTCCTGCGTTAACACAACATAGAGTTGATGAAACACAAGCTTCAATATTCACCTGAGAAAAAGTAGATGTTACCAGCAACTACTTTGTGTTTCATGGTTCAAGATCAAAAATGTGTGGTGATGTAGAACATTCAATACCTGTGAGAAATTATGTTGCTTGTCCATACCAGTCATGTATATCGCTTGATTTTTCATTGTGTGATTTGTCTTCCAAAAAAAGTTCTAGTGCAAGTAAAGATTCAGTGAAAAAATGTGTCAAGGCCAATGAAGCCTTCTTTCTGAGTTTACTAGATATTGGATCAGGGCCTGAATCCATGTGGCAATACTTCGTACCTCATGATACAGTATTTACTGCATATTACAAGTTTGTCTGTTATTGTAATTGCTTGGCCACCTGAGCTGATTGGTAAGTATACAAACAAGGATGTGAAGTAGCAAATGATGCAAATGCAACAAGAAAGAATGCTCTGGGCAAATATGGGTACAGAAACTCTGAGGTTTCTATGTACACAACGTGATGCACTTCACTTAGTCAAGTATTTAATATATCACCAAGAATTACTTAAACAGGCCTTTGCATCATGAAACATACTGTATCTTATCTATTTTATCAGCAAAGGGGATTTTATTATATTTTGCAAAAGGAACCTTGCATTTTAGCACAAATAAAATATTTTCTGTTGGTTTTGGAAAAAAACCCAAACAAAACAAAAGAGTATGCAATTAACCAAAAAGAGCGTGGCTGGGCACAGGGTGAGGGCTGAGGTGGTGGAGTTTCACCCGGAGGTGGGCAGTTTTTCACGCCTAAGTTCCTCCATCCTTTGAACAGGAAGAGTGAGAATGATTCACTACTTCCTAACAGGGTGAAATTTTGTTTGTTTACAGTTTCAAGAACTTTGAGATCTTCAGCTGGGCTCTGTAGCTCGCCAGGGGAGCAGAGGAGGGGCATGTGATGAGAGAAGGGCATGTAGCCCTGGACACATTCCTGTTTTGCTTGGGCTGCCAAGGCTGTGGTGGGGACTGAGCTGTGCCAGGGCCCTGAGGTGCCCCGGTGTGTTATAGCCATCTTCGTTCACTTCCAGCCCCTCTCAACGGCTGCTTCCCCAGAGACACTGGTCAGAAGTAGCTCTGTATTCTCCTATGGGCTTCTTTAATTTTTTAATCAGATGTAGCACAGAACAATAGCAAATCTCTGCCTCAGCTGCTTGCTTTATACTTGATTCTGCTTTTCCCCGATCCTCATCTTTTTCTGTCTCATTGCTCCAGGGCTCCAACGGGCCTTGCCTCAAGCTCCAAAGGGTGCTGAATTGACCCATTTCTCCTCAGCAGATTGTAGCCCAACAGCAGCCCATAGCTGGGAGAGGACATTCTCCTGCAGGCATTGGCACGGCAAAGCCAGCAAGGAAAAGATAAGTACTGCATATACCTCCTAGCATTGGCTTCCTCTGTGGAAAATGTGGCTTCTAACCTCCTCTGCGGCTGTACCTGGCAACTAGAAGATGTGCGCAAGGGGTAAGGAGGGACGTTCCACTCTCTTCCCCATTTGTTTCACAGTATAAGCTGCAGTCTGGCTGTTGGACTGAAGTGTCTGAAAGACGACAATACTCTTTTATGCAGGACCTTAAATAACTTCAAGGTGACTGCTCAGGGCTCTGCGCTTCTGGTGTGCCTGTGAGCTTCTCTCCCCATCAAACAACTACCCATCAGCTGCCTGGTGGTAACTGCAGCATGCATACAGTCTCAGTCCTACCATTACAATGGATCAGACAGCATGCAGCAGCCTGATACTGCCTGAGGATTTGGTGTATCATTTTTGTTTCTGCTCCATTCTCATGCTTAGCAATACCCAATGCAGTAGTACCATGATTTACTCAGCTACATGAGGACATGAGGACAGAGACTTGTGAGGCAGAGGATTGAGGCTGGGGCTGTGAAGTATGAGACAGTGAATAAGTTGGATCTCTGCTGGGAAAGTCGAGGCGATCAAGACAGAAAAACGTGAGGCATGCGAAGCTGGGGTCCTGATTTGAGGACCTGGACATGTGCAGTAAGAGGATGAGGGAGGCAGTGGATGTGGGTTTGGGATCTTTGCTCTAAGAAGCATGTGGCAGAACAGCTGTGGCAGCATGGACATAGGTTCGTAAGTTGGAAAAAAGGTTGTGTGGTGGGGTTAATGGGAGTGGCAGGCACCAGCTTGAAGAGGAGGCTTGAGTGGTCCTGTGACAGTAGGAGGGCAGAAACAAACAACTTTTCCACAATAATTTCAGTTCCTACCTCAATATCTTGCCTGGGACATATACTATCTAAAGCCATCCTTGCAATCTTTCTACATTTGGGTAGCACTACTATTTTATCTAGGCTATTGGAAAATAATTATAATAATCCTAGTCTCACAAAGATCAATGACAAACTTGGTTTTGAAAGGAGCAATTTCAATAGACCTGGGCCTGAATAAAGTGGTCTGAAGGCAAATGAAATCTTAATCACACAAAGGAGACAGATGCAGTATTCATCACTGGTGCTGTTCCTTGCTGCCTGTAAGCTCTGTGACTAGAGAAAGCCTTTAGAAATATCCAACAGGGATAGGGCCAAACTCATCTGGGTACAGACAGAGAATCGCTTTTTTACAGCTGCTGAGTTTAGATTATGCTTCTTTTATCTGAGAGCAAACATGAGTGAAAAAAATATGCCACTTAAAAGTGACATGAGGCAAAGTTATATCTGAGTAATGACTTGACTGAGTCTGCCGCCACATTAATATGCAAAAGGCAGCAGGAAAGCAGTGCAATACTCCAGATGTATATATTTCTTGCCTGTGGATTTGAGCATCAACATCATGGAACAGCCTGAGACCACAAGAGCTTTCTTAAACAGAAGACCCCACACAGTAAGCATATTGTCCCCCAAATGTTTTGACAGAGATCTGTTAAGCTGTAAAGGTAGGTGGGTGAATGCACAGAGAGAAAAAAAAAACCTCTGCAGCCCAGATTGACCTCAGTCACATAAAACCCGGCTGTTACAACATGAGCTACATGGGTGATAACAAGGAAGCAAGGTCAGGATATGTCCCTTTGCTGTACATGGCGCCCCTGACCATTGCTGGAGCTGAGGGAATATTGCCATCTAGTGCCACACAGAAATCCAGCTGTCTACACAGAAAAGAGACATTTAATTCATGTAGGCAATGGTTACAAAGCATACTAAAAACCAGGCACATGATGTGCCAGACACATCATTTTGGTCAGTGTCTTTGCCAAGCTTGTTATTGAAAATAGTACATTTTCTCCTTTAAAAAAATGTCAGTGTGTTGTGGGAACTGAGTCATAACGCTTTGGGGAGGAGACCCCACTCACAGTTGTTCAGCAGTTGTGAAAGAAGTGCAAAAGTGCGCTCATATAGTTCTTTAGCAAGTAGCAGTCAGAATGATGGGATGCTGTTGAGGGTGGGATTTTTCTTACCTACCTTGAAATAAACAAAATACAGACCTGCATATGTTAATGTGATATAGTCACCCTAGGCTTCTTTTCAAAACAAAACAGCACCACTAGGTCACAACTGGTGTAACCAACTTTAGCCATTGCCTTTAGGATGGGAAGTGCTGTACTTTTGAAACATCTGTTTCTCTGCTGTGACAATAAAGGGGGTTTGGGATGGCCAGCTCTGATGTTCAGATCCTGCCAACCCTTAGTGCCTGTCTCTCTGTACCATCTTTTTACCAGGAAGGCAATAATTTTGATGGCCTATTGGTGGAAAAGTAAATACCACTTTCAGACATGGAAACCCCATGATCTCAGTTGTGTGATTCTCATTCAGGTGGGCAGACACATGGGCTCACACAAGAGTTCCCACAGACCACAGTGGAAACAACCACTGGCCTATACTGTATTGCATTTGCTGATAGGCAGGCATGCTGGACCATAACATATTTTATATTCACCTCTGTGTGCAACAGCATTATGAACTTTCTCCTCTTGTCATGCCAGAAAGAGCCCTTAGGGGTGACAGAGCAGTTTGGTTTCCCTCAGCCAAGATCCTGCTGAGCCAGAGATGAGGGTTTTTTAATCAGTGCATATGTTTGAGATACTTTTAATGAGGCCATCAACTCACTTATCTATGCTACCAAATACGTGCCAGATTATAACAATTTTCAGTCATTGCCCATCTGGAGCAGATTCAAACCAGTGGTTGATTTTTAAAAGCAATTTGAAAATCAAAATCAATTAAGCCATCAAATATTCCAGCTGCAAACAATGTCCAGATTTTCAAGCCAGGAACGTAATGTTCATATATGTTGACTTAAAATTATTTAAATGTCCCACCAGTACCTCTGAGTTAATTGCCATGTTATTGCTTGTGGTTGTGACTTTCCCACAATTTCTACCCACTAACCATGTAAAGAAAAGGATTAAATCACAGAGAGAATCAGAGGCAATAATGCAAAAGAATATTATTTTTCAGCCTGAGAAGGGTTAGAATGTTTGAGAAACCCACCACTCCATTTTCTTTTAAATAGCATGAATTAAGCAAGAGGCTGCTAAATTAATTTGCTTATATTTTAAAAATTCATTATTTCACATCATCAAATATAAATCCTTACAGGGGATTTTCTCTTTTTCTACGCTAATTTAAATATGCTGAAAAAAATGTGTATCACAAGTTCCCCAAAATGAGGATTATTTAGGTAATAAAATGTCTCACAATAATAGTAGTGTATAAAGTTACTGATGTCAAACTCTGCCAGGATTTTTTAGGGGTATTTTCTGTGCTTTAGAGGGAGGTTCACTTAGCAAAGTCCTTACATGTGGTATTAGAAAAGAAGTAGAATATGTGCATTGTCCTGAATGTCCATAAATAATGTTGAATTAAAATTCCATCTCAAAAGGAAGCTGAAAAGCAAGGATGGTAGATTCATAAACACATTTTAAAGCACCTAGAAATTTGACTTTCTAAAACCCTCACTCTTATCATCTCAGTTCCCCATAACTAAGATTAGCTAAAAAAAATCTAAGCTAACAGCTTCCGGAAATAAATACCAAGAAGCTGGCAGCAAATTCTGGAATTCCCCCATACCTCTCAGTCCATGGGGACACAAATGATCTTTCAGTCCACGGGGACACAAACTGACCTTTCAGATGCAACATAAATCCATCTGATTTCCTCAGGCTTTTGCCTGAGATGAAGGCTAGCTCAGACAATTTGGGTGTTCCAGGCAGGAAAGCATTACTAACATTAGCTCAATATCTTAATTGCTGTACTTAAGAGGGTGCATACTTGTCTACAGCTGGATCCAGCACAGAGAGAAAGCTCTCACAGACTTCACTGGGATCTGGATCAGCCTCTTAGGTTTAAAGAAGTTGGGGAAGTGGCAGGAAGGATGGGCATCTTCCCTACTGGTACAAACTGTCACGGCTTTACTGACCTTTGCACCAACCGAGCCTTTACCCCAGGAACAGCACAGCTTTATGAAGCTATGACATAAAATAAATTCACAAATTGTTGTCCTATGCTAAGGGGCAGCAGTGAGATAACATGCCAAATCTCTTTAAGAATCAAGAGGTGGACATCCCAAAATGTTCACACACCCAGCGGTCTAGTTGGATGGACAGTCTTAATGCAAGGAAAGGTAATGTCCATATATGTTTAACAACAGCACCGATGTATGTTTTGTTTCAATTGACATTAATGGCAGACAGTGGGTTTTAGCCATTTTGCTTTACTGATACGTGCAAACCTCTGAGACTGTTTCCTTGCATAAACCATTTTTCTGGAGAAAGGCATTTTTCTTGACAAAGCCAGCCTAAGCTGTACAGTCCACTCAGTTGTTTCATCTCAGCCTGGGCTACCCCAGGCTAATGTGCCTGCGCAACTGCTGCTGTTGCCACACAGGGAACCAGATCCGTGAACTGATGCTGGATAAGAACTGAACGAGTGGATGACACGGCCAGGAACAAATGGCCAGGAAATAGGGGGTCTCAGCAAGAAAGTGCCTGTGAAACCACAGCCTATAACACTCCCTTCATTTGTGTCCAGGGGATGTGGAGTAATGCTGGTCCAGGTTGCGGGATACACCATAAATGGGTTTTACAGACCCTGAAACTTCTAATGTTGTTGCTGTTTTGTGAATACAGAAATTTAGCGTTGCTTGTGTTTAAAAAAAAAAAAAGTTCTAAACATTATACTGTTAGCTTTTTTCTGCTCAATTAAATGCTCTATGAAGTATCAGAGGGGCAGTCACCATGTCCCAGCTAAATGGTTTGTTTGTAGCAAATTACTTTCTATTCTTAAGCAAAAAGAATGTAATCAAGTGTCAGAAACAAACTACATCTTGACAGATTAGCAGGGTTGCTGCTGTTAAAATAAATTTGTTGCCAGATTTGTTTACAAAACTTCTTTTTCAGGGATGGGTGAACTTCCTGGAATTTGCCAATCTTTTGAATAAATATTGTAGAGGATTTGTAAAATGAGAATTAATTAAACTTTTCCTCTGAGTGTAAACCAGGCTTTTTGCTCAGTGTAAAAAATTGCTTGCAAGCAAAGGGAATTCTTTTTTTGGGGGGTGGAAAGGCAAGGAAATCTGAGCACTTCTTTTCCTTTTCCAAACAAAATTTGGGATATAGTAACTATGACTAATACAGGAATTGTAATTTATCCATTAGATTTGATATATCCCTTTTTAACTTTCTTCACAGTTCTGAACTGGGCTCAATATATTTGACTTCAGCTTTCAGATCCCACAGAGGTTTGTTTATTTTTCTACGAGTCTTTTTGGTTTGGCTGCTTCTGTACAATATGCGGCAGATATGTTCACTTCTGGACTTAGGGCCTTTTGATACTGACTCCTATATATGACTTGTGTTGCTCTATTGAAGGCCTTTAAGTGTTAGTCTGCATGGGTGGTATCACCATCTAAGACAAAGAGATAAGCTTACTGTCATCATCCATTCATTCTGCTGGGATATCTGAAAGGACTGGATAATGAAATGCTCATCCTAGCCAGGGAGAAAACAAGGATCAGTATTTGCATTCCACCTTTTCCCTCATTGCAAATTGGGGTTTTTTGTGGGATTTGGGGGGAGGTGGTGTTATTTTTTTAAGTCATCATGAGGAAAATATTCTTCATTTATGAAACAGCAAACCTTCTGCTCTTTCATTTATAAAGTCAAGAAACAGGTACTAGAGATCCCATCTATTAGAATGATTTTGCTGTGGCTCCACTGGAGAGGAAATTCAAAGATGGTAACTGTTCTCTCATAAAGAGACAAACAAGCTACTCGTTTAGACTAAGATTTTTTAATGGGTGTTTTTTGGTCAAATGCCACTAACCTGAGAAATTAGTCCTTGACAAAAGCCTTCACTGCTACCATTTGGAAGATACCGTTTCTGACAAAGCCAGTGGCAGATGTCACTCTGGCAATGGACAGTCTGCCAATGGCAGCAAGAACTTGAGGGATACCAACAACACCGTCTAAGTGAATCAAGCACATGGGCTGTCAGTAGGTCCTACAGATAAGTTATAGAAGAGTTCATGGACTTCACAGAAGACACAGAATTTTAAAAGCATGTTGCATTCAGGCAAATAGTCTTTCTTTGATTCTTTAAGTGTCAGATCAGGAGGATTGATTCTTCCCAGTTACCCTTCCCTAAAAAATTTCCAGCTTTTGAAATTATTATGACTAGTCTTAAAGGTTTGATCAGTCAGAGCTACCACACACTGCTGCTGTCCTAATTAAATTAAACTCCACTGGGTCCATCCTTCCAAAGTCTTGCTGGGTGCATTTGAGCAGTGTTTCCCACGGTCATCTGTATGAAGCAGCATGTTGGCAGGATGGATAAGCATCTCCGTTTTAAAGACAGCCTCAAGCTTTTCCTTAAAGAGGCTAACACTGCCACTAACAGCTAGGAAATCCTGGCAGATAGTCCACATGAATATCTCTTTCTATATTTGCACAATGTCAAGCACACTATCAGCACTGAATAAATAATAATCATAAAAACCTGGAGTCAGACGGGAAATAGCTGTGAATGAGACATTCAGATTTTAAAACTCGAAACTGCAAAATTATCTTGTTATGATTCTGGGCAAACTGTTCTTTTCCTTTTTCCCCTGTTGTTTTCTTTTCCTAAAGAAGATGAAATGCTAATGCTACTGCTGAAGGTAAGAAAAAAAAAAAGTTTACTTGGTTCTGTATCACAGAATTCCACATCTGAAGTGTCCTGCCTGCTTAATACATAAAATCCCTTTAAGGAGCAAAATGAAGAAGGGTGCTGATTTTAAATCCAAAGAAAGATAATGTCTGGACAAAGTCAACTTTTTTCTAAATATGACTGAAACTCCATGATAAAAAGTATTTATATGAGTCATAAATCTTTAAAACAATGAGCAAAATTCATGGGAAATTCAGTCTCCAGCTCTATAGAAATAATAATAAAGGGCAACTCCCTCTGGTAAAACAAGTTGAATTTGGTAACTCTTATTTAATTCAGACTCTTGACAATCATTCAGGGTTGCTCTTTCTTCACAAAAGAATCAATTATGTCTCATTCTCTGCTGAGGTGTAGGGATCCTAAAGCATACTAAGAGTATTTCAAGACTGTATTTTTATGGTTACAGATGAGAGGAAACAGATTCTTAAGGTACTTTAAAATCTGCTTTTATAATTGCTGCCAGGGAAACACGTACAAATATTTTTTTCATGTATTGGTCATATTTAACAGAAATACAAAAAGATCTGAGCAATGCCTCAGTATAATCAAATTGCAGTTAAGTTAGTCCAGAAGCATTTGTCAAAAGATATAATGGCAAGGATTATAAAGGAGGAGAATAAACTGAAAACACAGAATGCCAAAAATCACCATCTGCTGAGATGATGGAGTATCATGCTCAAAGCTGTTAAGGTGTTACTAGAGCTGTTGTATGTTACAACATTAAACAGTTAATTGCAGTTTATGCGTTTTAAGTAAAAGGACTGGGGACTGCTTTTTACCATAGCAACCACAAAAAAGAAATCTCTTAAAGCATGTATGCAGTATGCGCCAACAAAAAAGCGAAGAAAATAAATATATTTGGAATTCAGCATTTAAACTGTAATTATTTGGAGAAATTGCTCTTTCCAAATTTACATTCAGAGTAGCCTGGAGAGAATAAGACATTCATTCCAAAATTACCAGAAGTCTTTCTTGAGGGACATGGCGATGTATTAGATTCTGTATCTTATCTCACTAACAATTGTTAAGATGACTCCTGCTGCTTAGGTGAACAGAGTAGGGAAGGGAATGGATAGAAAAGAAAGGAAAACTTCTATCATCTCACTGATATGTGCCCAGTTGTGCTGCATGCAGGGCATGGGTATAAATGAATTGGTCAAGATCACATGTGTATGACTGTTTACCTTTGCCACTCCAACCATTTCTGCTGTGTGCTGAGGTCAGCCTATTTGTGCTCTTTTAGCATGAGAAGCAATTATGGTGACAAGATTTCTGACTGTTTATTCCCAGGTCAGGTCAAGTTTGAGAGAAGGACAGAAGAAAAGGAAAGTAAAATGACAGTTACATCATCATAATTCCCTAAATATTAATACATGACATTTTGATATCAGTGGAACTTCTTATCTATCTTCCCTTTTGAAATAAAATGCTGATGAGTTCAACCATCTTTCCAGATGTGGTTCAGTTTTGATGGAATAGTTATCTTGATGTATGATTCTTCTGAAGCCTTTGCAAAAGCTGGATAGCTGTAGAGGCAGCAGATTAGAGAGGCAGCTCAGCAAACTACCTGCAGCAGTGATCTAAAAGATGAGATAGGCAGGTGAAGAGCAAGAAGGAGTAAGAAAAAGGGAGGTACTGCTGGTTGCTGTACCCAGAGGATACACTGAGGGCAGGAGACAATAGGAAGGATTGTATTTCGCCAGCCCTGAACTAACTAAAGGTTTGAATACAGAAATGTTTTTAAAACATCTATTGTAACTGCTGAAAACAATTATGCCTGTCGTATCTGCCAACTCTCATAATTATCTGCTGTTGTTTTAAAAGTGTGCATGGGAAATTTTGCAAAATCTAGGACCAATAATCCCATGGCTGACACAGCATGCTCTTGGACTCTTACACCACAAATGTAGTGTGAGAACTGAACAGAACAGTTGGCCACATTAAGATTCAGATTGACAAAGACAGACTGAGGGGGTTTTGTCAGCTGATGCAAAAATTTCCATAGGCGAAAATATTAAACCCTGAATAAACGGAGGAATTCACCCACATATAAGCACTTTCAGGACCTAGAGATGCCCTTCGAGTTTTCCCTCTACAAATCAAGACACATGTTCATGGATCTGTGCACCCTTAAGTTCTCCAGACAAGACCATTTCTAACCCCTCCAATATAGACTTATCTCTCTATTTCAAGGAATTCATATTGTACTGCTATTAAATGTTGTGTTTATCAAAGGACTGCTGTTAGGTCTTTTCACCACTGTAACTCACTCTGTTTACATAGGGCCTCTAACTTCATATTTGTATTTGTTTATAACAGCATAACATAACTTCTGCTCCATAGGTTAAGAACAACTTTAGAAATATTTAAAAGTGCCCAACTCTACTGTGACATGAACACATAATTCAATAAAATGCCACTGCTTATACTACTAAGAGATCTGACTGAGTAGTAATAATTGTGCTAATTATGGTGATGCATGAGGGCACAGAAAAAAAAGGCTCCACTGTTCTTGTAAACAGAAGAGTAGACAGCTCTTGCCATAGAGAACCAACAGTCAAAATATGCTTAGACACATAATCTTCCGTGAGATTTTTCAGCCGAGTATACATAAAGCATTCTGATTTTGGTAGCTTTCCTATATCATGGCTACGACTGCAATAGTATTTTAAAGTCACTAGTGGCTGCAATGACAAGAGAAAAATAATGTTCTTAGCGCAGAAGGAAAAACAGGTATTATCAGATTATTATATTTATTATCAGATTATTATAGAGTCCCTGAATGTAAATATGAATGCAAGTAAAAATGTAAGAGCTCAGATTTAGTATATGCAGAATAAGACCCCAATTCCACACAAGGAGGAAGAGGAGTTTGTGCTTAGTAACAGGTTTGAATTTGAACATTTTTAATTGATCTATTATTATCATTATTATCATTATTATTATTATATATCAATCAGCAGAATTAAACACAAACAGAGGGAACCCACAGATGCCTGCTGTCTCTTAAAGAAAAAGCCTTTTTTCTTATCTGTCATTTAAAAGATCTGGAAAACAACAGTTAGTTCTGGCTATAATCTTGCAGTGAAGGGGTATCCAAAGGTGAACTACAAAATACTCAAATGTTAATTCCATCATGATTTTTAGTTAATTTTTTTTCGTAAATCAGTATTGTTCACTTTTCATTGGTCTTGAGACTTTTGCAGATGTCACATGCTGAGTATCTACAAAATTAGACTTGATTCAATGCACAGAGCTGCATCACTGGAGGTTATTAGGCAGTTAAAATGTTTGATGGCCATAGATGTACAAATATTTTCTTAATGTGAACCTGCAAAGCTGCAATTTTAGCTTCTAAGCATTTCAGTAGTGTGCACCCTTCATAGGCAACATGGGATATTTTTAATGATGTCTCAACTTTTATTTGGTCTTCTTGACTAGCTATGTTTTGCCATTTAACCCCAGAGTATCATTAGTACTGTGTGCTTATACTTTGTCTGCTTGAAGGAAATAGTGCCTAAGGAACACTCATCGAACCATAGGTTTCCAACAAATAGACTATCAAAGGACAACATACTTACATCATTAAGAGGAGGATTTAATTCAAAAATTCATTAGATCTGTAAGACCATAACTGAGGTCCATCCACATCAGGTCTCTGCAACGATACTGCCTTTGTAATATGTCCGGTGAAGAGTTTGATGACAGAAGTGTAGGGTGGCCTGTGAAACACTTTGAGTGTCACATCAAAATGTCTGTGAAACAACCTCTCATTGCATGTAAGCCAATGCTTAAATATCGAACATATTCTTTACTTCAGTTGCCTTTAGTTCTCAGGCACGTCACTCGCTATACCCAAACACCTGCTAGGGGCTTTGAGATCCATTTGCACTGAGTACAGAATTTGCAGTGCTTATCAGAAGATACTATCTTTGACTCTTCCAGGTTGGGATGGGAATCTTATTAGGACAAAGCTCCTTGCAAAGCGAGCACATCGACGCGAGGAGCTACAAGAGACTTCCCTGTACAATAGATGAGACACAATTGATTTCTGGCACTCCAGTTCCAGCCTCAGCCAGAAATACAAGACGAACAGGCTTGCTTTCTTCTGTGATTTCAACATGACTGCTTCCTGTACGGGCTGGAAATAGGACATACCGTAACAACTGTCAAAATATTTCAGAACCTCAAGCAAGGTGTGATTGGAGCCGGCTTCTGGAAGCAGCGAGGCCTTGGGGAGCCATGCGAGCAGGCTGATTTAGGGCCCAAACATGACCTCCACCAAAGGCATCGCAGTGTGACCCTCGCTCAAATCTCTTGTCTGAGTGGCCCCAAACTTTCAGAGCTGGGCTGAAGTAGACTCAAGTGGCTCCCGAATGCCGAGGGACAGTCCGTCCAGACTGAAATCTTTATTTTTCTGTTCTGGCAGCCCTTGGGGTGCCTCCCCTCAGCCCACCCACGCGCACCACCTGGCCCTGCCAGGGATGAGTCCCCATTTACAGAGGGGATCAGCGAGCTGCTGGGAGAGGTGCACAGCCTGTGCGCCTGCACTTGTGGAAAATGGCGGGAGGGGAGGCAGGCCCTCACGCTAAGGGAAAGGGGCCTCCAGCCAGGGCCAGGGCAAGGCTGGGAAGGACTGCTGGCTTCCCAGGGAGAGGCAGAGGAGAGCTGGCTGCTGAAGGGAGGGGAGAAGGAAAGGGGGCTTGCCCCAAGCAGGTGAGGAAGCATTTAGAGAGGAGAAGAGGGCAACTCCAAAGAGCTTTGTGAGGAGAGAAGCGGGTCTCTGGTGGGAGGTGGGGAGATGACTCAGGGCTTGGAGAAATGTATGGGAGAGACCTGTTCTCCACTGAGGGAGGCAGGGGAGAAGAGAGGCTCCCAACTGCAAAGTAGTTAGGATAAACAGCAAGGCAGGGCATATTAAAAAACATGGTAGTGTTTGGTGAGGCAGCTGGACCCAAGTGGGAGGGCATGAGTGAGAGGCTAGGAGTGAAAAACAGGCCCCAAGATGGTGCTTCAGCAAAGTGACCTGGTAGGAGATGAAAACCCAGCCTGCAGTGTTAGGGTAAAAGTGACAGAAAAGAGAGAACACAATTCAGAAAAGGGAAGTGTTTGGGAGAAAGAGGGCTGCAAACAGGAGAAATACAGCATCTACGTTCAGAAGGAACAGAAGAAAATTGATTATGATGCAGTAAGGGAGACGCAGTAAGTTGCTGTTGTGTGCTGCCAACACATGCAAACGTGGCTGGTGAATGGAAAGTTATAATATACATTATTCAGCAGGGCAAACTTAATTTTTAATGAAAGTATATTTCTATGCCTACCTCATGAGAAATGTGTGAAGATCTTTGGGGACCCATGTTTTGTGGTTTTCGTTATTCATGTGGGCATTGTGAGAGAGCAAAGCTTAGGAATGTAGCATGCTGTTTGAATGCAGACTTAATACTGAGGCAAGGTAACTTTCTCCATCCCCAAGTGTTTTTGTATCTCAAAATCTAAAGAACTTTGCCATGTCTTTCAAAAACGCAGGTAACTCCTACAAGTTTCTTCTTTTCTGTCCCAACTGGATGGTTAAGAGCCTTCCTCTAGAGTCTGGATATGGCCTTCAAAAATATTATTGTTGCTGTTATTTACCAAGAAACTGTTTCCAATTAAACAAAACAGATAAATATTTAATAAGTAAAATACAAGTGATTCGCTGCACCAGTGCTAGATATGCTAATTTTAAGAAACATGCACTGACAGTGTTTTAAAACAATTCCCCTGTGATCTTTCCCAAGTACCTATCAATACAGGGAAATTGAATTTTAGCCTGTCAAGTGCTCTTTGACGGGTCATTCATGTCTCTCATCTTCCCAAACAGCCACACAGTTAAGAATCTACCTCTCAGTCTTCTGCAGTGAATGCACTCCCCTGACCCAGTCTAATCCTCAGTTTCTTGCCATAAGTCCACCTGATGGAAGTGTTAGACCACAGACTTTGGGTAGTGTGTTTTAAGAAGTGAGTATGAGATCCATGTTTCATACAGGTTGTATGATATTGCTGAGACTGGATGTTCAGGGGTTTGGTGGAGGCTGGGACATGGGGAACGTTCTTGAGGGAGAGAAAATACTGGAAAGGAAGATGGGTCTGAACTGAAGTCTCAGACTCCTAGCTGAAACCTAAACCTATTGCAGAAAAAAAATGAAAGTGCTTTGCTTCTTACAAGCAATTGGGAAGCCCCCATGTCTAGTGATGATGCATGTCTGCACTGTACAAAGCAGTCCTATGATATACACTGTTAGTAACCATTACTAGCTTTGGTATCAGAAACACTCCAGGTACGGTAAAACAGTAGATAAGATAAATTATCCTCTTGAAAAGCAGGATAAATTAGCTGTAGTACAGTGCTATGTTAATACATTTAGACTATAACCAATACCTGAGCAAAATTGTTTAGAACAAGCTTTCAGACACTGGAACTGAAGGACGTGCAATTTATTTTTTCACACTGCTTGCATAACTATTTTGGGTTTGAAATGTGTAGTAACTGTTGATTTCCGCCTCTATTCATGGTCTTTTTTCGGTAGAAATTTTGCTTTAAAATTCCCAGAGTTCACTGTAATAAATTATCTTATTGTGCATTTTCTGTTCATAGATCTGTGCAGCATACCTCTCTTCAGATTTCCCATTTCATCTGATTAGTGTTGCTGTAGTGTTTCAAGCATTGTTTTGTTCTAGGTGAAGCAATTTGCAACACTTGTTTGAGAAATATGTTTTTGTTGGGATACAAGAGTATCTCGCTTAGAATTTCTTTTTCAGTTCTCCATTTTTCTGCCTGTTTCTTTTTTAAGTGCTGGCTTCTTTGGCTAAGATGGAACCAAAAGCTTAATTCAGATTTTTTTCTTGTGTTATTTCAGAGGACAGTAAAATAGGTTTCTCTGCTATAAGTGCCTATTTAATACAGTTTTCTAGCTCAAGTCTTCTATGATGGCACTCACATGGTGTTTGAGACACCTTCTGAAATTATGAAGAGATCAGAAATAGAACGGGGACTGAACTTCTCGCCAGAGTGGCTCTAGAGAGACCGGCTCATAGTGGCTTTTACATTTGGCTTGCTAAGTGCTGAGTTGTTTTAATGGCCATCTTGTATGTATCTTTTCGCAGAAACCTAGATATAGGACTTTTAAGTATCTGTTTCATTTAATGAATTTAGCTACTCTAATTATCACATAGCAGACTAGGATGCTACACTGTATTTAAAAAAAAGAGTTTCAGAATCAGTTTCGCCAGAGAAAGGCAGGACTATCTATCTGGGTTTTGCACCTTCTCAACACAAACTTCTCTGGTATCTTTTCCCCTGAGGTGCAGCTGTAGTATTAAATAGAAACTTCATTCATCCACTGTGGAAAGAGAGACTATAGATAGATAATCTACAGGTTAAAATTAGCAAGAGTGTAAAAATCCACTATAAAAATAATTCGCACACAAGTCAACAATAAATTAGTTTTACACTTCTCAAAATCCTGGAGGAGGATTGAAGTTTTTGTACTTCTTGTGACTGACAGCCAGCTAGTTTGCTGGTGCTTTCCTTATGCAAACTCTATCACTGACTATCTTTAAACAAGTTCTGTGATTCCTTTACTGTTCCATACCCTCCAAAGTAGATACCTAGGTTTAATAAACTGTCTGCTATGTAATAATTTCTACTATATAAGATAGAATCACTATTGTGGTAAATCCATTGCAAAATAGGATCCTGAGAAGTACTAATGAATCTCTTGCCAAACTGCTTAAATCATAATGGCTTTGTCTCAAGAACATCATATGTTTATAATCTTGTTATGATACTGAAGCCTTATACAGCTGGTTTTTTGTAATACTTTTGTAGCCAGTTTAAAGTCGTCTGGTGCGCTTATTGCCAGGTATACATGATTTAAAGCTGAGGGTCACAATTTTTTGTTGTTGTTGTTGCAATTACACATGCACCTTCAGCAAACTCACGATGTGTTCAGTGTACAACAGTGGAGTTGAAACAGAATCATGTCATTATTTATCTGTACATAGTGATGACATATGATAGCCACATGTGAGAATTGCTGTTTTAGTTTGTTATCTCTTAACATTTGGATCCTGAAAATTATATAAATGTTGGACTGATCTCCACATAAGCCAAAGACTGACACACAGCTTTGGATCTCCTCTAAACGTCGTAACTTTTCCTGTGCTTTTATAAAACCCAAGCCTTTAACTATAATTCTAGTAAGTAGATATAGGAACATACCATTTTTATCTCCTGGTTACTTAGTGGAAAGCTTGCACTTGGAGATCATCTTATTAAAAGACCAGTGATACATGGATTAAAAAGATTAGAAGTAAGGTTTCATCCATATTTTGCTGCTTATTAATGAAAGGCCTTAATTTGCTTACAGTTTACTTTTTTAATTCCATGTTACGATTGGATCACTGTAGTATTTAGAAACTGCAACCAAGATCAAGGCTGCATGATATTAAATTCTGAAAAACCACATAGTAAAAGGAAGCCTCTACTTGGCAGTCGAAATAAAACAAGATCCACAGGGACTGAGGAGGGAAAGAAGTACCTTTCCTGACTGACTTAATTATTTTTCTATGGCAGTGACTTGTTCAAGGTCACAGAAGAATTAAATTTCTGTATTGGTGAGCAGGTGGAAAAAAAATGGAGGATGTTTAATCTGGACTTTCACGTGTAGTTTTTTTACTAATTTCCTATGGAAATAAGTCTCCTGTGATCACGTTTTTGCCTTTCCCTCCCTTTTTCCCTCTCCACTCATAACTTTTGCAACCATTGTTTAATAAAAACAAATTTGAAAGAGGAGTAAAAGTCTTAAATAGAATTGACTTTCTACAAATTTTGTGAAAGCAGATGCCAGGAAAAGGGAAGAAGAAACCATGTGAATGCCCTTGCTATGGTAAAGCTGCAGCCTGAGTTTGCATTCACAAGACAGAACTACATATATTCCCAGCCACGGGAAAATCTTCTACAATGTCAGATCAGCTCTCTTCCTATTTCGCTATAGGGCTCCAGAGCATAACACACAGTTGTCCATGCTACATACACTAGTCTCATTTGGCTCCAATCTGGAGTGAAGTTAAGCAGTGTTCTTGGGGAGGAGCCCTGGTGCAAAACAGAGGCTACTTTTCTACAGCTTCAGGACTTGCACCCTACAATCCAACAGAGACAAACCTATCTATAGTTTGCTCAGGGGTGGTGTTCATTCCTTGGTGCAGATCCTAGAGGTAGCATAGATGTAATCAAAGCAGAACTTGCACTTTTCAAACAAAAGATGCTGCTTACTGGATAGTCGGGCATACCTGTTGATTGTGGAACCATTGGTTTAATTATGATGTTGCTCTTGAATACATAAGGTAGGGAGGAGGAAGAATTCCTTTAGAAGGGCTTTGGAAACCTTTCTCTTGAACTGTAAGTCACTGGACTGTTTCTTTTTAGGAAGGAATCAGTGCATCCTGCATCTTTGATTTTATCCTAATTTTCCTTCATATGGCCTGTTTCTGTTAGAGCCTAGACTGTAGTTCTGCAGTGTGTCATGGTAAGCAGCATGTAGATTAGTGCCATGTGTTAAAGTTGGAAAGTTTCTTCACTTTTTTGCTTGGTTTGTGGCAGCTTGTATTAAATAGTTTCCCCCTCCCCTTTTTTCTCAGTTGTGTGGTTAGGAATTGCTTTATTGCTTGTGTACCCTGTGGCAGTGTTTAATATTAGTTACGACATTTGGCCATACATACTTCCCTGACATCTTATGTCAGTTTTCATTGATGGGGATTTCCTGGGTGCTCACATACCCTTTTTTTTGTATCTATCTTCTCTGCAGATACATGTCTTGGGTAATCACAGAAGTGTTATGGTATAAGCTGTGCAGTGTAACTTCTTTAATTATGGGACTATCTGGCTGCTGTCAAGACTTTTGCTCAGTTATCTTGCAATGAATTTGAGCACAAGTGCCAAACATGGTTGACTATCAACTTCGTGACATTTATCATTCCTCCTAAGGAATTCCATCTTGTTATTCCTGACCAGTTTTATGTGTAGCGTGCAGAGTTTTCAACCTCAACATAAGCAGTTTCTGTCTATTCTTTTTTTTTTTTCTCATTGATGATTATGTCTCCTTATAATTAAAAACATCAATCATATCCATTCCCAGCTGAATTTTGCTAGACCAAGTCAAGCTCTTCTCGTATGATAGACTCTTAATTCCTCTGATCATTCTGATAACCACACTTTTTTGTAGGAAGATTAATTCAAACTGGTGGCTAGATCTGTACTTAATATTCCAGAACAGGTCTTGCCAGGGCTTTGTATTATACCATGACTACCTTTCCTGCTTCTGGAAATTCCATGTATAATACATCTAAGGTCACGCATCTTATGGCTGCTTCATGTTGGCTGCTAATAAGCCTGCTGCAATTGACTGGTTCTCTTTTGAGGCACACTTTGGTGAGCTTTCTGCTTCTTTGACTGTTTTAATTGTATTCCTGTCATTTTTTGTAGCTGATGTTACAAGACTGGAGGCACTCTGGCCAGGCCATATGGTATGAAAGCTTTTAGGCTTGCCTCTGGGTATAAAGGATGGGACTTGCATATTCCAGCTACTTTTTGGAAGAAGTGGAGTGTGAATGCTGTCCGTATTTAATACTGCATCTGTTGACAGTGTATAAAAGCCAAAGGCTGTTTGTCCTTTGCCCCAAACATTTATCCATTTTAGCACTGTAAAAAGCCTAGTCTTAATGAAAACGTACGAAATTTACTTAAATCCATTGTAGACTGTAGTACCATGTACCTTTCTGCAGGCAGCAGTGCTGACCTCAGCAACTCCTATACCGCCACTCTGGCCACTGCTCCAACCTCTGAGCGGGCCCTAAACGCTATTCTTTTTTCTTGAGTCTAGATTAATTCCATGCTCTGCTTCAGTGTTGTCCCACAAACAGTTTGAACCAGCAAAAAGTGAATGGTGACAAAGGGTCTTAAATGAGTGGCTGGGAAGAGAGGTAGGACGGGGATGGGACCACATAAAGCCTGCACCACCACTCTGAGAAGTGTGTGTTGAACCATGAACTTCAATCGTCAGTACTTTGCTGGCGCTGTACGGCTGTATGAAAGATGCTGCATGTGGAGTCAGTGAGGCTGCTTAAATGAAACCAAGTCCTTCACCAGCCGTGTTTATGTTTGGCTTAATAGGTGTGAGCTGGAGCAGTAGGCTTATGCTGTAACTCCTAACCCAAATTAGGTATACTGTGTGCAAAAATGTTCACAGGAGTGTTATTTTCTATTCTTACCTCGATGGAGAAATAAACCAAGAATGACAGAGCCCTAAAAGTAAACGAAGAGCATACACATCCCACTGATTATGTACAGCGAGATGAAAACCTGGGAATTATTTGAGAGGAGCAGGACCTGTGAGTTCAGAGCTGCGGCACCGTAGCCTAAAACACCAGAACAAGAAAAAACCCATTTGCAAACAGGTGAAAGCCTGTAGTCAAACACAGATCAGGCAGTATTTGGACAACAAAATGGCTGTGGTTGTGGTTATAGGTGATCCACAGGAGCGAAGCTGGAAGAAGTCGGGGGGAGGGGGAGCCCCGACACCGCAACCGGGGTCCTTTCCGGGCCGCGGGGGCCGTGCCGCAGTTACCGAAAGCGCGTCCCAGGGACTTACTGCGGGCGCGGCGAGACGCGGGGCGCGCAAGCCCGGGACGCGCAAGGCCAGCGGCTGCCTTCCCGGCGAGGCTCTTCGGCCGCCGGTCCCGCTCCCCAGGGCGAGGCGGCAGCTCCGCCGGGCCGGGCCGGGCCGGGCCGCGACTC
>JAVJGG010000005.1:15115246-15127072 GCA_035590195.1 Aviceda cuculoides | reverse complement strand
AAAAAAACCCCAACTTATCTGCTTATCTAATCGGGGAACAAAACCAGTATTGTGTAACTTATCTGACAAATCACTCCCAACCAACCAGCTTAGCTAAAAGAGGGGTTATCAGAATCGGAGCAGCATTTAGAATTTATATTGAATTTAAAAAGTTGAATGGCGTATTTGAAGAGTTGAAGATTTTCTTGTAGATAGCATGCATAGTAAAAGGAGTCTATATTGGTTTGACAATTTGTGTCCTGTAAAAAGTCACAGTAACTGTATGCCTGAGATAGATGCAGTGATCTTTTATTATCAGTCATAACCTCTAACTGATTTTAGATTCATTTTGGAGGCATATGTTTTACTTTATACAGTATTTAAGAAAATAATAGAAGGATGTGATTTTTTTGGTTATGCATACAGAACTCTTTATTAATATCAGTTTAGTAAATGTGAAAGCCTTAAGTTCTGTGAGTATTTCTAGGTAGGCGCAGGCTGTAAAGGAGCAAAATATATCCTATGTATCTTCATGAACTACAGCAGAGTTAAATATGACCTATGGGATTTAGATCTATATCTGGGTACTTGGTGTCATAGTCAACTTCAGTTTCTCAGTTCAGTGGGTTTGTGTTATTGAGGTTTCAATCTGATGATGTGTGTGTTTTGTCTTAGATAATCTTTTCACTAACCATACTGACTCATTGTTTAACGTTAAGGATGTTACGTAAAAAATTCTGTTCTGTTTTTCTGACATTGTGTTAAAATTACAGATTTTCTATTATTATTGCTCAGCTCCAAACTTGACTGTTTTACTTGATGATTACACATGCAAACTGGAGTTTTAGATCTATTGGATAGTTGCTTACAATATATTTTTTTCTATTTTGACTTCCCACATAAATATCTGATGGAAAGCTTTTTTGGTAAATCCTTTGGCAACATCAGAACAGAATTAAAGGGATACTGATTAGTTTTGCTTTTGGTATTTTCTTATTTTTCAGAATATTATCTTGATGATTTTATCATTCTTTATGGAAAAATAAGAAGTTAAGGAGGTTGGGCCATAGTAGGGAACACTCGTGTAGGAAAAAAAGGATGTAGCATACAACATTCTACATTATGAAAAGCAAGAGGAAGAGAACCAAAATTATTTATGAGGAGATTGTGAAAGAAGACAAGACAAAACCAGCTGGTTAATGTAAGCATAGGGATTGGAGTTGATTTTTTTTTTTTTTTTTAATTATTATTTATTTTGTTGTTTACTAGTGGTTTGCCAATGATGCTGTTTGTCTCCTTTAAAAACATATCAAACAAAAACTTAAGAATAAAACATTCTTGTTTTTCTTAGCCGCCTTCATCTTTTACCTTTTTGTGGTGGTAGGGAATGTTGGAACGGTCTGAGAGGGAAAGAAAATTATAGCAAAGTTTTAAACACATACCCCAAAAGAAAGAGGTGAGGTTATTGAATTTAGACCACCGTAGTTGGTTAATTTATGGTTGGTTTTGGTTTTGGTTTTGCAGTGGGCAAAAGAGAGCGATGAATGTTGTTTAATTTTCTTTCTCTTCGCTATAAGCTAATAAGGTCTTCCAGAGATACTGGTGCTTAAACAGATGTAATATTCAGGTGGAGCTTGATGAGTGAAAGGATTGAGAATTGGCAGGGTACAAAACTGTGGCTGTTGTCAAGAGAAACTTTTTCTTATCATTCTTATCTTTATGCTGGGAATAAGAACACTGAGCAAAGGTCCCATTGGGGGTTTTCTCTAGGATGAGAAATGACAGTGGAATTGGATTCTGGTGTTCAAATGCCTGATCAGTTCAGTATAAGATATCTGACTCCAATATTTCCCGCCCCCCCCTCCCCACCCCGGACAGCTTCTGCAGGGGAGTGGCATGGATCCTGGTTGTGGCTGTCACCTCGTTGAAAGTGTCTCAAGGAATGGTGACAGAGGAAGAATGAAACGTTATGTATGATAGTGCCCAGAAATGTAGTCAGAATTGTAATTTATCCTCATAGTTACACAGCTGTTTTCTGAAACCTATGGTTTTGTTTGTCAACCCGCACACTGGATAAAAAGAGGGGTGTAATGGTAAGGCTCTCTGATCAGACGTTCTGTGTTTTGAATCAGGATTTTGATGTTTTTCAATATGTATCTAAACCTGTTGTGTTATAAATGACTTATTTAAAAATTCCGGGTTTGTTAGGTGGCACATATCTTGATGGAGTTCGGGTGATATTTCTCCCAGTATTTGTGCAACAGTTATTCTCCTGTAGTTTAAGGTACCTCTTTCGATCGCTGGGCAGGGAAACCATGTGAGATTTTCTGTCAACTGACAGCACTGTCAATAAAGATGTGTCTCCTGGCATTCCTTCTACTTGCTGTAATTTATAACCAGACTTGAGAAAGAGGGAAACGATGCATTTACTAGAGTGTACCCCAAGCCCTGTTGTCACTGCAGAAAGTGAAATTACTTCTTGTATCTAATTTTGATTGAGATCTAAAAACGTGTGTGTTTTCTTGTTGATCTGCCACTGCATGTGGTTAATAGTTTATAGATGAAATACAGTTTTCCATGTATAAAAAAAGACTACACAAGAGTTGTACCATTTCCACTGTGAAATGGAGTAATTTCCTTGAAATGGGCCTTTTATTCTAGTTAATTAAAAATTAGGTCATTATCAGGTTCTGTTTTACCTTTGGGGCAAAAAATGTTAGCCGTTCAACCAGGGCTAGGTATATGAGATGGAAGCAGTGGAAAATCCTGTAGAAAACATGTTTCAAATCACATTTTGTGTGGATCACAGGAGTCCTGTAGGGAGAAAGCGTAAGTTTCTGGTGGTCCTAGTTTAGATTTCTAACACTGCATGCATTACTAAGAAAGATCACCTTCAGCAAAAATAGTATATCAATATGAGTATTTCTTAAAGAATTAACTCCGCCATAAGGTTACATGAGTGCCATGACAACTTGTTATTAAGAATAATTTTGGAATAACTAGCAAGAAAGAATTTCAGTTTATATGGTCGTGGATTAAGTTACTGAATCCTTCTGTCTTCCAAGTTCAACTTGGTGTAGAAGTTCTTCAGCTAGTCCTTGAAAAAGCTGACTCAGGAGTTAATGGTGCAGGATGCCAGGTGAAGCTGGTGTCTTTAGGTAATTTATATGCCAAAAAACTTGTGGTGTATGCTGTCATAACGCAGTAAGGGTGACAGAGGTGTCTCAGCAAGTCTATAACAAGAAGTCTTTGATGGTGCTCTTGCTTGATGAGAAAGATAGATGCTATGTGGGTAAACCGATCCAATTTTTTATCATAGTGCTGTGCAGCTGTCTAAGCTGACTCGAACTGGAGGTGGAATCCAGCACAGTTACTTAAGACTGATGTGGGGCAGAGGAAAACCAACTACTGCATGCATCATTTCTCTCTTTTTCTTTTTTTATCCCTTTCTATGGTTGAGTGTTGATGATTTTAAGGGAGTGGGTTTGTCATGACTTTTTGTATGGCTTATTAAAAGTTATGCTTGAAGGCCACTGAAGTTGCTGGAGGAGTGGGCTTTCTGATTGCTCTTGGCCTTGTATTCAATAGAAATAGAGATGCCTTCCTTACTTCTGAAATGTTGTGTTTATTATTCAGCAATTTCCTTTCATATTTTACTAAGTTATATTAATCATACAGCCCTTAAGCCCAACACATCTTCCTATTTATCTGTATTCTTGATAGAAGTTAGAATTTGGAATTATTTGGTCTTCCTGCTTTCTGGTTTCTGTGTGTACATGTATTTATAAAACGTGTGGCGTTTGGCAAAAAACAGGTGGAGTTTTCCCAGATCAGAAAGAGCATCAGCCAGAAGTAGCAAAGAACTTGAAGACAAAAGTTCTAGGTTCTGCACAACTTCTGGTATCAATGTACATACATCTAGTGCAGTTTCACTTAATCCTCAGGCCCCTCCTGAATCATCTGTAAAACGGAAGCAGTTGTATTGTGACAGAGCTGTGCAGAGTACACAAGGGGTTTAGGCTTGCTTCCCTTTCCGTTCCCTTGGAGCAGGTGTTCAGCAGAAGAGACAGAAGGGTGACTGATGAAGTAACATCAAGATACAAGAATGACTGGCAAAGGGCAAGAGTTCATGGGGTTTGATTCTGTGTGGTGATCTTTTCTGTGCTCTTTGTTTATTTTAATTTTTTTCTGATATACAGTGTTTGATGTTTTCTGTTCAGTCATTCTTTTCCTTTTCCTACTGCAGGGGGCTAGATGTAGAGGGTGGGCAGAGACTGGGAATTTGAAGTTATATTTGGACTGCTAACATCATACAAGTAATAGTTGTTGACAAGTTTGTTGGATCAAAAGTGTCTTCTCTAGCAAGACAAAACAGGATGGGACTGGACCTCTCTAGTGGCAGAATAAGGTGACTTCAGCTTGTCGTTCTGAGCTGAAATGGTCAGAATGGAAGCAGAGGTTTGCAGAGCTGTAAACCATCATGTGTGTTCATCTTTGAATCTCTGTTAAGTATTTATTCCTCAGGTGGCCTTTGGGCTGACCACTTGTGATTGTCCAGATTAGATAGGTTATCAGGTGGTAATTAGCATATCCAGTTATTTTTTAAGATGCTCTTAGTTATGTCTCATTGAGACAGGATGCTACTGATGCTTTAAATCTGAAAAGTTTGTTGGACCCATGCCACCACAGCAACTACTGACAGAGCCAAAACCTTGTTTGTTTGAGGCTGCTAATGGAGACAGTCAGAGAACAATGATCTGGATGAATATAAGTAATTCATCTGTTACTGCCATGATTAGGGAGGCAGTATTACTATCTGCATGATCTTAATGCCTAGCAGCCCCATGAGAGACTAGGTACTACTGTGCAGGGTACCAGCTCAGGGAGGAAGGGTGTGTGCATGTGTGTGTTGTGAAATTGTTGTGCTGCAGAGAAATAATTTTTTAATATATGACAAAGCAGGAGTTTTTATATTGACAAACAAAAGCAATTAGTTGCTCAACATGATAGGTGGTAGGCTTTAGCCTAAACTAAAGTGGCTTTCTTAAAACCGTGGCAAGGAAAGCTTTAAGGTGATGTTCAGAGGGCAGTGAAGTAGTTTTGCAAGAGCTTGGAAGGTATCCTTACTCAAGTGTGGAAGTTGGCCTGAATGAAAATACAGAGTGGTTTTTTTAAAAGCTTAGTAAATGGATACTGACTTCACGGGCCAACTAGAAATGTGAGCAAATGGTGTGACAGCAAGTAGGATGTGGACAGTATAGTGTAGGTAAGACAGAGGAACCTGGAAAGCAAAGATGAGTTGTTTCCAGTGCTTAAAGTTGGAATGGAGGATCGTACATAGAAGGATGCAGAGAGAATAATGGTAGATCAGTATGACAATATAGAAGAAAGAACTTTTGGAACAGTGTGAACAAGCAGGATAATGTTTGTCAAGATGAAAAAGAAGAAAATCTTAGTAACTAATGTGAGGTGAAGGCCCACACAAACCTTTAGCTCTGAAGATGTTTAGACAAGACTTTGTCCTAAGGATGCAAAGCAGGAAGAATCATTTAGATTTAGACGTAGCCTGAATGAACGGATCAAGAGAGAAGTCATTGTCAAAGATGACATAGTATTTCATATATGAATGATGGGCAAGATGATAATGCTGTCCACAGTGATCAAGAGAGGAGGTGGAGAAAAGAGGGTGGGAGAGGTGAGATCTAAGTTCTGTTCTAGCTGTATTGAGCTGAAGGTGACAGCTACTCAGTGATAAGAGGTGTCAGAAAGATACACTGAGATTTTTTTTGTTTAGACATAAATCTACTCTATTTGAGACCTATCTCCTCCTTAGGAGCTGAATTTGTGGATGAAATTCCCAGACATAAGGGAAGGGGCAAAAGATGTAGCTCAGTGGAGCCCTACTAGAAGACAAAGGAGCCTCCCAGTGACCTGTGAAGGGGTTGGTACAGACAGGAAGGGAAGCAGGAGAGGGTAGAGTCATGGAAGTCAGAAAAGGAGAATGAATGCTTCAAAAAGAGAAATGTGTTTAATTTTTATGAAGAACACACAAGGGTTATGGAGGATGGAAATTGTTAACTTATTTTGACATTGCAATAGTAAAAGGTTTTTAGACATTTTAGTGAAAATAGTTTCAGTGTAGTACAAGAGACAGCTGAAGGGAGTTCAGGATGAAGTTAGAGACGAAAGTGTAATTTGTTATCAAACAGTTCATAGTGAGCTTAGAGGTGAAAGGATAGAAAGAGAAGTAGTGTAGAGAAGCACAGGGTCAGAAGTAGATTTCCAAACATAAGAAAGACTGGCTGTCCCACTGTTCTGTCAGAGCAAGAGGAGAAAGGAGATGTGAGGTATGGGGTGATGTGAGTGAGGCAAGTGGAGAATGGGACAAATGTGTTTCATATCTATGGTACGAGGAAGAAGGGAGATCTGTAAGGAAGAGAAAGAGAGTGGGAAGGGAGAACGTGAAATTATTATTATGTTTTCTGGCTTTCTCTTGGAATAAATATTTGCATTCTATTGTGGAGAAAGAAATGGATACAAGAGAAGAGGTTTGAGGAGTGAGTCAAAAGTAGGAGGAAAAAAGGCTGAAATTGCAGGTGTGGGTTCAGCTCAACTGGAGGAATGGTACAGCTTACTAAGCAGCAGGAGAGAGAGAGAAAATGTGCAATAACCTCACTTCCAGACTGGTTTCCTTTTCTACTGCAAATTCTAGGACAGGCAAGAATAAAGCAAAGGAAATGGGTGGTTAAGATGAGCATGGGTTCAGGATTGGTGGAGTTGGACCTAGTTGTGGGAAGGAAAAGCAAAAAAGCATCAAGGGTGGAAACAAAAAGGGCAAAAAATATTGTGTCAGTGTGAAAGAGGATGGAGTCCTGGGTATCATAAATAATGGGATGGGAATAATGAGCAGTCCTGAGAGAGGAAATGGATGCCATTCAGTATATGCCAGGTTAGCCTTTGAGTCAGGTTCACGGATGAAAGTTTCTTTTGGAGGTGACTGGAGAGAAGACTGATGGCAGTTTGTGCTCTCCGACAACCCCATGCTTGAATCCATAACGTGCCTTTGAGAAAGTTCAAAGTCTTAAAGAGCAGCAGCATTTTGGAGAAATCCAGAGAATATTGCCTTGTCTCCAAGGAGAGAGAAGAGTGTGTAGACCATGGCTCAAAGCAGAATGCTTCCATGCTTTGATGACTGGTCATATCTGTCACATCACACGAGGGACATGAAAGTAGTTTGCTTGCTGGTTTCTTGCTCCGAAGTTCTGTGCTTTGCAGTGCATCATAAGTAGATAATACGTCTACATGATCTATCACATACTGATACTGATTTGTGTTTCCTGCTTCCAGAGCCAAGACAAGGCCATAGGATTACATTATCATGGACTGGGCCCTGGCTAATGTCATAGTGTGCAGGGTGTATCATCAGAGCTTGGGCACGGCACTGCAGTGAACATGGTTGTATGGCTTTTGCTTGTCTTGCAGGGCAAAGCAAGCTTGTTGCTGTCTATGTGCTACAGGCAGGCATGCTTTATGATATGGCCTTTTTTTTTTTTCTGAGAAAGCAGGACTCAAAAAAGTCTTCAAATTTTCTCTTCAGGGTCTCTCAGGGCTTTTGTGCAATATCATGAGGTTTTGTGCTTCTAACCTGTATTCATGCTTTTGTTTTATTTTTGGCTTTTTAGAAGACTTGGAGAACATTGGGCAAATATACTAAGAAACTGAATGCATGGCAATGGAAAAATATAAGGAGAAATGGGAGAAAAAATGTTTCAGCTCTTGAAATTATGGTGAGCTGTGTGTATAGCGCTTTTAATAGAGTCTTTGTACATTCTGTGCTTGGTGTAAGTTTTCTTCAGCTACTCTCATAATTCACAACACACTGGGTGTGAAAGTTACCAAGTCTTGTAGGTATTTAGATTTTGAAAGAGGTAATGCAGTTTTACATATTTTTGGGTTTCTTGTTCATCAGAAAAAAAAATTCTTGACTGCATCCCTGAAGGAGGGAATGCTACAAGTTTTATTTTGCAGCATTTATTATTGTTTCCAGCTTTTCAAGATATTTGTCACTGTTCTGGCTGTTTGTTTTCCAAGCTCTTTGGCATTTCAAAGCTATTGTAAACCTTTATCACTTTCCTGGAAGTGTGAATTTATGCTGAATATGAGGTTTTGTGGTTGATTTTGGGTTTGGCTTTTTTTAAATTCCTTGTTATTAAGTATATATTTGGGAAGGTTCTAGAGATGTGTAGTGTTCAAATGATGTAACATGTATAAAAGTGGTAGCTTTAAAAACCAGTAAGATATGGTCTATATTTCAGAAAGCTTACAATGCACTTCAGACAAAGCCATAAGCAGTGTATGTTTTGAAGACAAAAATCAGTCTATGAATGTCAAAAAATTTCATGCAAGCAGCTATTTTAAGGAGGAATTTGAAGGAGGTAGAGGATAATTATTGATGTGGAGGAAGGAGGCATCAAAGCTGATAGTATAGCACACAGGAAAGTAATGTACAGAACAGATTTCTAGTGAAAGCAGTTTATTTGTAAAAAAATAAACTCTCCCTGTTTTGTTAATACTGTCTTACTGTCTTGGAGCTGGAAAGCAAAACTAATTGTAATTGCCAAACTGCAAAAATAACATAAATATTGGAAGATAAATCTTAATCTTCCTTAACTCTGTTCCCTAAACATGCCCTGTGTTCTCCAAATACTTAAACATTCCTTTTCTTGTTAGGCTTCAACCTCATCTGTTCTCTTGAATGGTGCCCTAGTTTTGATACTAGGCAAAAAGTGAAGAGAAACAACACACTTTGTGTGCAATAACATTTGTCATTCTTTCATACTCCTTCTTCTGTATTAGTTATTTACACCCATTTGTTTGTATATTACAGGATCAAAGGATAAATTACATGGGAAATTCTAAGCAGCTTTGACTCTTGTTATGGACTTTCCACCTTAGAGTGAGTCTGTTGTGTCCAAATTCCTCTGAAGTTTGAATTTATTTCAGGAGAACCCCTTGAATGTGGGCTTTTCATGGCAGATTTCTGACATACCATGTGCAAGCATAGAATGCTATGAAAAAAATACACAGAACAAGTGCTTTTAAAAGCTTGTTCATTTTAGTACTATGAGGTTGTGAGAGAGAGACTTTCCCTGTGTTCAAAATCATGTATTAAAGCTGCTTTGAGTTATAATCAAGGCAGTGTGTGTATATCCAGAGGAAGGGTATGAAATGTGATTCATGCATACAGCCCACCTATCAGTGTGAGGAACAGCAGAGGGAGTGAGTGAATGGGAAGAAATCATGAGAATAAACAAGTTGACTACTGATAATGTTTATAGATCACCTTTCATTGGAAAAAGGCCCAAAGTGTTCTACCAGCTGTGTGCAGAAATTAATCCATTTGTCACTGAAAGGGGGCAGGGACATCTCTGAACACAAATATGGCTGCTGATGAAAGCCTAATCCTACCTGCGCTGGAATTAAATGAAAGAACGCTGAAAGCCTGTTGTGTACTGACAGGGTGTAATCCAGTCCTCACTGAAATATGTCATTGCATAATGATTTGGAAAGGAAAGGAGCAATACCTTATTTATAGATTACAAAGAGAATACAGGTACATAGAATGTTTTTATTGACCAAAAAAAAAAAAAAGGCAAAATGACCAAAGCTTGTTACCTCTCCCTGTGAGAGATCATGGCAGACTTTACTGACTAGCACTCTGTTTACTGATTTCCAAAAGGTGATACTCCCATTGGCACCAAATTTTGGTCATTAAAATTAAGCAGTGATCAAAGACTGCCATCTTTCAAAATACATTGTTGGGGTTAATTGTTTTATCAAAGAACAGTTACCCAAACCAAGCTTATGAGAATAGGCTAGCTCTTGTACCAAAAAAACACAGTACTTCACTGTATTTTAGCAAGTCACCACAAATACTAGTATGGTGCTTTTCTATAATTTTAAAATTACTTGAAAATAGAATTTGATGTTAGTGCTCCAAAAGCTAGATTGCTTGCCTCTTTCCTGTGCAAACATCACTAGCATCATCTTCTTTTCTGCACCTGCTCTGCCAGCGAGGACCATGTATACTTTACCAGATATGATTGGATATGATCTTACAATCTCTATTCTGATTTATTTTTTCTTTTTGGCAGTTTGCTTTTTTTTCCTGTTTGTGGAAATGCTTATCCTAGATATTTCATGATTTTACTTGGGTTCTTTTTTCATCCAAGATAGGAAGGGAAACTAGCTAGTGATACAGTAATAATTGTAGATTATAACTGGCAATTAATTTTCACTACATGGGTAGATTTACAACATTAGCAAATCCTCCATGACTAGCCTGCAGCTCTGCCTTTTGTCTGGTAGAACACTGCCTCTAGCCTGGAGCAATCTTTCGTTGTGCCCACTGGATTTTGCTGAAAATAAAATCTGCTGTGGCCACCCGGCACCTTGAGGTAAATATACAAGTGAGCATCCAAACACCATAGTGCAAAACAGGCTGAGAGTGGTGAGTTTATGGAATGAAATAGTAGTTTAAAGAGGTAGCTTTAAATTGGGTAACTATTACATGATTGCAACATAATCTTTTTCTCTGCAGTTTTTCACTTGTAAAATACAGGCACTGAATTCATACATTCCATCATACATAAAGCTTATGCAGTTGGGGTTAAAAAAAATGCATATATATTTTTCTTTATAACAAACAGAAGTAAATTTGGTCATTGTCTGTTCTGAAATTGTTGTGTTAAGAAGAATTTCTATCTAGAATATAAGTAGGGATGGAAGAATTACCTTAGAGGGTTGATTAATTTAAGTATTACTCCCTGTGCAAAGCAGTCTTGAAGAAGGCTGAAAGTGCATGACTGGGAGGCAAATACTACTGCTTTTTATACAGGTTTACTGAAATACTGTATCCCAGTTCTGATGTGCAATCAGGTGTTGGAAAAACTGGAAGGAGTTCAGAAAAAATCTACATTAATTTGAGGTCTGGATAATCAGCTTTAGAATGGAAGATTTAAGAAGCTCAATCTATTTATCAACAGACAGTAGAGGCTACCTGATAAGTCTATAAGTACTTAGACAGGGTAAAGGTATCTGACAGTTAGATGGTTCTTTGTCAGCTAGATTAAGGGGATTCTCATGGTTGAAAGCTGAAGCTAGATCAGTTCAGACTAGAAATACGGTACAGTTTTCTAATGATACAATTAAATAGGAACAGCTTATCAAGGGATGTAGTAGACTCTGTTGCACAAAATCCTCGCGTAAGGCCCTAGTGCTTTCCCAGGAAGCACCTGGTGCTTTAGGCAGCCAGAAAGCTTGTGTTTGCAGCTAGAAAAATGTGATGAAATTCTATGGCCTGTTTTAACATAGAAATTCAGTACAGATCATAAGGAAGATTTTTGTTCTTAATTCCTGTCATGGTTTAAGCCCAGCTGGCAACAAAACACCACACGGCTGCTCGCTTACTCCCCTGCCCCAGTAGGATGGGGAGGAGAAAATGTAACGAAAAGCTCGTGGGTTGAGACAAGGACAGGGAGGAATCACTCACTCACCAGTTATGGTCACAGGCAAAAACCAGACTCAACTTGGGGAAAAAAACAAAATCATTTTAATTTGTTACCAATCAAATCAGAACAGGATAATAAGAAGTAAAACCAAATCTTAAAACACCTTCCCCCCACCCCTCCCTCCTTCCCAGGCTTAACTTTACTCTTGATATTCTCTCCCTCCTCCCCCTGAGCAGCACAGGGGGACGGGGAATGGGTGCTGGGGTCAGTTCCTCACACCTTGTCTCTGCCGCTCCTTCCTCCTCAGGGGGAGGACTCCTCACTCCTCCCCTGCTCC
>JAVJGG010000005.1:15099539-15115146 GCA_035590195.1 Aviceda cuculoides | reverse complement strand
CCCCCCCCCCCCCAAATCAGAAAGAGATCTCAAACCTTTATTCTCCATGTAATTTTGAGGAAAAATAAGCATCATCATTTAATGTCATTCCCTTCTAGCAACCAAATCTGCCACAAATGCTCATATGTGGCAGATGAAACAAAGAAGTTCCACTTCAGTCCTTGCACCACCCTGTGCTCCTGCTAACCCACACTCATATCCAGAGACCTCAGACAACCAAAGCTTCCATACACAAAATCCCCTGCCCCAGAGAATACCCTTCACTGATTTCACAGTATTGCTGGTAAGTGAACTAAAAAAATAGCGATAATTCTGTCCTCTAATGAGATACTTATAAGCAGCAGCCAGGCTCCTTTACAGAACCAGTTAAAACAAAAGCAGGTCCTTCATTCCCAGTGCTGAACATCATAGTCCAAGAGCAGACATACACATGTGAAACAGTATTGATGGCAGTTGCTTTGTGAAGGGTTGTATAACTTTGAAAAACAGAAAGGAAAGTATGGGGAAGTTAAGAGAAAAGGCATGAAAGAAAACGCGAGAACACAATCTGAACAACTGTGCTGAGCACAGCCACGAGACTGATGCATTTATTTGGCTGATGGAAAAGTCCCGCAATGGCCAAAGAGACTACCTCATGTCGCTCAAGGAAATAATTCGGAGACCATCTCATGTCCCCCTGCACTCAATGAAATAAGACTTCATTAGAATAAGGAGGAGTTTGTCAAAGAAAAAACAGCAGTTATCAATTTCTTTTTCTCCTGCAAGTGATTTATATGATCCTGAAAAGAGATAATCTCAGTGGGATCTACTATCAACGGAGAGATGTTACAACCATTGCATCAAAAAGGTGCAAGTAATATACAAGTCACAACAATCACAGAGGGATACATGACATCAAAATGACTGTCGTGGCTTAAACCCAGCTGGCAAGAAAGCACCACGAGCCACTCTCTCACTCCTCCCCGACAGTGAGATGAGGAGAAGAAAATATAAAGAAACGCTCATGGGTCGAGACATGGACTGGGAGGCATCACTCACCAATCATGGTCACAGGCAAAAGACAGACTCAACTTGGGGAAAAAACAGAATCAATTTAATTTACTACAAATTGAATCACAACGAGTATAATGAGAAGTAAACCCAAATCTCGAAACACCTTCCCCCCCACCCCTCCCTTCTTTCCAGGTTCCGCTCCCAGTTTTCTCTCCCTCCTCTCCCCAGCAGCACAGGGGGATGGGGAATGGGTGTTGGGGTCAGTTCCTTACACCTTGTCTCTGCCGCTCCTTCCTCCTCAGGGGGAGGACTCCTCACTCCTCCTCTGCTCCAGCGTGGGGTCCCTCCCATGGGAGACAGTCCTCCACAAACTTCTCCAACATGAGTCCTTCCCACAGGCTGCAGTTCCTCACAAACTGCTCCAGCGTGGGTCCTTCCCATGGGCTGCAGTCTTTCAGGCACAGACTGCCTCAGCACGGGCTTTCCCATGGAGTGGCGGCCATCTTGGGGGGCATCCCCCTGCTCTGGTGTGGGCTCCTCTCTCCCCGGGCTGCAGGTGGGCATCTGCTCCTGCTCCCACCTCCATGGGCTGGGGGGGGACAGCCTGCCGTCTCGTCTCACCACGGGCTGCAGAGGCATCAACCTCCTCCCCTCCTTCCTCACTGGCCTCGGTATCTGCAGAGGGGTTCCTCTCACATCCCAATCCCCTACTCGCTGCAGGTTCCCCTTCTTAAATCCGTTCTCCCAGAGGCGATACTGCTGTCGCTGACGGGCTCGGCCTTGGCCAGCGGTGGGTCCGACTCGAAACTGGGGAAGCTTCGAGCAGCTCCTCACAGGAGCCACCCCTGCGGCCCCCTCTGCCCCACAAACCCAGTACAATTCCTCTCCTCCCTAAAATTTCATACATTTTAAATGCTTCTTTTGTTCAAAAAGAAGTTCATGTGAAAGATGAGGTGATCAAAGCAGAAAGGCAGCTTTCTAGCGGGATGGGTGAGAAGGGACCATCATTTAATAGCAGGTAAAAGAGGAATTAACGCTTTCCATTCTCCCTTTATATTTTTCTGGTAATCAAAACCACATATATCCCTCCAGGCATTAATTCTAAGTATAACTTAGTAATTTACCAATATAATTGTTAGCCTTCTCAGAAGCATTGCAGATAGTTTGTGCCTTCTCACTGTAAGATCATGTAACTGACAGCTGGGCCCAAATGTCGCCTTTGGCTTTACTTTGTTTGCAAAGCAAAGCAACCTTTGTTAACATGTTTTTCCTGGTGCTACCTTCTTGTCTGCGGATTTATGAGGACGTAGCAGGTCAATCTTCGTAGTAAAGTAAGAGGCTCTGTAATTTCTAATGAATTGTGTGAGAACTCTTTTTGTCCTGGTTTTGCAAAAGAATCTTTTGAAGGACATTAGAACTTGAATCATTCAGTATTGCCTCTGTGTTGTAAAATCATCACCAGTCTGAGTGAAAGTGCCACCTTTTCTCTTGGTTATGACCACAGCAAGGCCAGTCAATGCTGATATAAGGTACCTCTCAACTTAGATGAGAGGTGTTGTATATGTGGGGTTGAAGGAAGCACCTAACCTACTTTCAGTGAAGACACACTTCCAGTGGTTTCCCCAGTGTCGGTGGTCTTGTAACTCTTGTAAGCACTCTGTACAAAATAAGTGGAAAACAAATGTGCTACATCTCAAGTTTATAAATTCTCCTCCCTCATCCCCTTACCAGTATTGCTGCCTCCAAAAACTTATAAAAGAAGGCAGCATGAATTGAAGTTCTAAAAAAGAAAATATGCAATATTGGATTTCTTTTTATGAAATGTTAGGTTTTGGGGCTTACACACCCTAAAAAACCCTAAAGAATTTCAAGACTGCAGAGTAGATGGGGGGGTTTGTTTGTTTGTTTGTTTTCCTGCAATTGGAAAGGCTAAAACAAACTGTAAATTGGAAGATGAGGTTTGCTCCAAACATGTGTCAGTGTGTGTTCTTTTCTAGAGCCATGTGAATTCTCTGTACCTGAGCTCAAGCTGTTTCTGTTTACAGGGTCACACATGTCCTGTCCTACCTTGTAGTAGTACCATGAGGGGATCCTAAAGGTCCAAGGAATCTGAATCTTCCTCAGTTCCTTGTTGCTGCCTGTGACAAGGTAGCACAGATTGATAGGTGTCTGATCCATCAGTTCATAGCTGAGTAGTTACAAAATATTTAGAAGTTTACACTCTTGAGCTGCCTTCAGTATTGTGTACTGAGCTGGACTGAATGTTTGGACTGGGTGTCCCTGTCATAGTCCCCTCACTATGTAGATCCCTCTGTCCACGATTTCACAAATGTTGCATTAAGCCAGGATCCGCTGTGAGGCCACTATTCTCTGCAGAATACTAACAATCATGCTAAGATCAAGGTGACTGGTCTACTTAACCTTCCCGGCATCATTTAATCCATACCTGCATTCAGGTAGATTATATTTGAGACTACAGCAAATACAACAACAAAAGATGATATCTGCTTTGACATAAAGCTCTACAAAGGGTAATTTCTAATCTGGAAGCAGGAGTTCAAGAAGACTGATACCCTGCAGTAGGGACAGATTCCTTAAAACCTGGAGGAAGCAGTCAGATAAAGTTATTTTGCCTGCACAGTGTGACCAGCCAAGGCAGTGGTTTGATGGGCTCTGTATCTCACTATTGCTGTCAGATAAAGATCTTTAAAATGTATGGAAACTTCATTGTACTGTAGAAAGCTCAAGCCTTCACCTTCCTGTGAGGTAGTGTTCCTCATGGCTGTTACTCAAGCTGGAAGTTAACAGCACCAAAGTTCTTATTTCTCATTTGCTTTCTACAGGAGCAAGGCATATATTAAAAAAAATCATGCTCTAGATTGTCATGCCACAGTTTCAAAGTCTAAATGGATCAGGACCATCATCTTCCAAAAGTTGTGCTTGCTTCAGGAGAAATAAGCTGCAGAGCTTCAGAACCTCATGCTATATGAGGCACCATGGTGGCGCCAAACCATTCTGAGTATTTCCCTGGCTTTTTATGTCAGTGTCCTGCCTATCAAAAGGCATCTTGAACCATGTATTTCTATCTAATGCCTATTGATTACGAAGAAGCCCTTCCTCTCTTCCCAGCTCCCCTTACCAACATGTCAAGATGTGCTTCTGCAGGAGACAAATGTCAGCAGTCAGTCACAGCAGAAGAGTTCGCGTCCTTATTGGAAGCAATGTGAAGAAGCCCGTTAGCTCTTGCTAAACAGTATGTACTTGATATGGCACATAGGTCAGATGCTAGCTCCAGGAGAGGAGTACTTCCATTTCTGTGTGTCTGATTGAGCTGAAACTACTTTCTTTACTGCCAGTCACTTGCTGAGAGAGCGCCACACTGACCTGTCAGGAGGAAAAAGTGTTACTTTTACTATAGTGACTCTTCAGGATGCTCTAGGCAGGGTAGGCTCTGCAGTGTGGACTTGGAAGTGTGGGCCTGAAATACTTTGTGCTGGTGTAGGAGCTTAAGGATTCAGAGAGCTAGTGCACAATCCTGACAGTTGCATCAGGCCATCTTTTCTGTATGCTGAATAAACTTGCAGCAAAGTGTAGTACAGATACACATTTGCACTCTGAAAAAGATATAAAGCACACAAAAAGGTTAGCAAGAACAAGATGAAGGGTGGCACTGCAGCATTACCATATTTATATGCTGAAAATCTACAGGCAGATATCCTAAAAATATATGTTTATGTGTATACGTGTAGATTTAGAAAATTCTCTGTAATCATGTTTGCATTTGGGTTCCAAGATTTTTCTTAAGTATCTGGTGTTTCAAAATGACTGTCTTTCAAGGCATCAGTTACGTTCCCCTCATCTGATGTTTCAACTTTTATACAGTGTGCTAGAGGTCTTTTGCCTAAATGAAATCTGTTTTTAATCTGTGATATGTTGGAGAATATTTGTCTTATTTGGCTATTCAAGTTTTAATACTTTGAAAAATTATAAGAAATCGGTACTCTTATTTATCAGTGTCTCTTTTGAGTTTTTATCTTGTGTCATCTGTGTAGCAACTGGTTTTAGCTATAAAAAGTATATATACTCTTATATACTCTTAAGTGGAACTAGTGTTTGGGAGTTGGTCAATATGTGTCTGTATTACACAGCTGGTATTTTTAGATGATCCTTGTCCATTGTCAGTATTTTAGGTGGACTGTTTCTCTTGCCAGGAATGGCTTTGTGAGAATTCTCTCAGTGATATTGCAGCAAAAGCAACATTTACAAAAGAACAAAAGCCTGAACCTTGGGTTTGTATAGATACAAAACTTCCACATGGATACTGCTTTGAAAGAAGTCTAGTGCTTAGTGTTCACTGCCAGTAGATATCTAATATATTGTCTTTTGCAGGTGTTGGGAACAGTTTGCCCTTGTCTGTATTAGCATCCAGACTGGTTTTTGCCCTCATCAGGCAACCTGTATTTGACATCAGCTGTCAGTTAAAGATTGCTGACAGGCCTTGGTGTGTAGAGGTCTTCCCCTGTGGCCTGAGGACAGTTAGTCTGGAAGGACACATGTCACTCATTTGCTGTTACTGGTTTGTTTCTCTCTGCTTATCACTCCTTCAGGAGTGTAACAGTAAATGGAGGGAAAAGGGCTTCAGAAGAAAAGTCAGATCTCTGATGTCCTACTGTAATAAAATATCTGAAGTCTGGAGATTCTTTTTCTGTAAAGGAAAATAAGGTAAACATGATATTTCTGCCTTTAAAAAGTGTAGCCTTCTTTTAAGGATATTGTTGGTTTTATTTTGGTTTGACTAACGGTTTACCCTTTCAGAACCAGTGAACGTGGTTTTAATGCTTTAGTAACACACTTGTCTAAAAGACTGCAGGCTGCTTAATAAACTAAGCCTCTCAAGCTTTCTTTGAAGTGTCACAGATGGAGAAACAGAAACATGGAGAGGCCAAGTGACTTGCTCCAAGCATGTAAGATAAATCTGCAGTTTTGTTGCTGGAGTGCTTTGGTTAGCTGCACCTTTATTTGGAGATTGTATGAGGCTGAGGTGAGTAGAAAAAAAAAAAAAAATTGTTGCATGTAGTTGCAGCACATGGTACATTTTCAACATTCCACAAAGACCTATGTCTTGTTATTTACACAGTATAGCTAGTTGCACCTGTACAGAGGCTATGTCCCCCTTTGCCTCACTTTGAGTAACCATTGATATTTTTATAAAGAGCAGAGTAATGGAAGACCAGGTACCTATGTGGGAACTTAGAGACTGAGACTAGCCATGGCTTTACACTGCTGCTGGCAAGTTAAGTTTTAATTCTTCCTTTGTTTGAGGAGAGAAAAACTCTTTTCTCTATCTCTCCAGAAAGTGCCAGTCTTATTGGGCTATTTTACAGAAGAGATTTTGTCATCAAAATAGTTTGACTTTTTTTTTTTTTTTTTTTCTGTTGTTGTGTTTAAAATTTTGCTGTACTTGCAGTCAAACAAAGTTAGGTAGCAAAATCCAGGTCTCTGTCCAGACAGCATTGGCAAACCTTGCCTTGGAATGTATTATTTACACAGGTCTGTATTATTTACAGAATATCTGTGGACTGCACTCTACTAACTGTGTATTGAAGCCTCACATAACTTTGAATTGTGGGGTTTTTTTCCTTGGAATTTGTGCTTATATCCAAGCAGCTGACAGAGTAGCAGTTTCATGCTCCTGTACATAATCCGTAGCTTGAAGGAGGCTTTCCTTTACTTTAGCAGGTATCAGTTCATTATTTTCTTTTTATGAGAGCAAATTGACTCAGAGTACTCCTATGGAGTTGGTTCATTCAGAGAGACATTTGCAGCAAGGAACTTGCTGTGGTATGTGATATCTTCTTTTACTTGGTTTTGAGTTGCTTTTGGCATTGTCTGCCATAGATTTGTTTTTAATTAGAGGGGTTTGGGCAGGGGAAAGGGCACAGAGGGCTACAGGTGAGTGGAAATTACCCTGGAGAAGAAGGATAGGGTAGAGGAGCAGGGGGGAATTTCACACCGTAGTAGAATTCTTCTGAAGTTTCAGTGAATGCGTCCTGGCTAGCTGCGTGTGCCCTCTTGCCTGATTTCCTTTATGTGTAAGTGTTTCAGAAATGCCTAATGAGAGTACTATGGGAGATTGCAAATTGCCAGAATCTGTTTGAAGGAATCAAGTGTGGTAAATGATTAAGTTTTTGTTTGCTTACAGTGTCCAGAGTTTTGATGGTGTCTGGGCTACTGGTGGCTTACAGATCCTTTGGTATGTGTGTTCATCACTCTGCATGGCAAAATAGGGGGCAAAGAGTTCATTAACAGCAGGATAGCTCCCATTATGAATGATCTTGCTCACCTTGTGTGTCCAAAATCTTTCTAAAAAGTTCAGAGTATTAACTTTTGAAAATGAGGACACTTCTTTTTCATTTATGTTTGGAGGTTATAAAATCTAAAAGTCTTCTGAATGTAATTGAAAGCTATGCAGTCAAATCAGTGCATGTCACTTAAGGAGATCCTTATATCCTTGTATGCAGATGTCATGATGATAATATAGTAATCCAGTCATTAAAATGTAAGTTTAGGACTTGGTATGTTTGTTCTGTAACTTTAATAAAGTGAAATACAATTCCACTGTGTGAAATAACAGTTGATGATAGAACTGGAAAAAATAGTCCCATATTAAAATAAATTTTAAAATATTTTTTTGCAAAGAATAAATATTCATGTGGGAGGAATGCTTTAATTATTTTTTGTATAGTGTATCTCTTTGGTGGAGTTTAGCAGAGATGATTTTATTCACAATTTCATCAGCAGTTTTGCAACAAGTTTGACATTTTGTAATTCTCTGATTCCACAGAGGAATAAAAGTCCTTGTAAGGTTATTGAAACATGCAGTTGTAAAGCACTTGTAAATTATCTTGGAATGTAAACAGTGATTGTGAGCTAGCTATGAGTATATTATTAAAATAAGAATTGGGGCATGTTTTGATAATTAACTGGGCATGAATGATTACTAATGATTTCTATTATAATTTCTTTTTCATGATTGCTCCCCCTGCCCCCCCCCCTTTTTTTTTTTTCCTTTCTATGACATGGGGAGTTGTCTTCTGTTAATTTCTGGTAGCTACCCTTGTGATACTGAACTGAAATAAATTAATTGTGAATGGCCAAATGGCCAGCTTCTGAACTGTAAGTGGTAGATAGTTGCAACATTATTCTTGCTGTAAAATATAACTCTTAGATGAAACTAAATCTTTCCACTTCACATACATGCAGTTATAGACTTAAGATTTTTTTTAATCCAGGGTAGGGTCTTAGTTATGTCCATGTTTTCCATTGACATTGTTAGTGTATTGTTGTTGAATTTAATAGCTGATGACTTTGATAGTGTTAGCTGTAAAATTCAGCTGGTGCATGAAATGGAAACTGCTTCCACTTAAGTGATAAAGAAATAGAATTGTAATTAGCAAGTTCTGATTTGTGTTTATGAAGAGTTTAGGATGATAGAGTCAGGAAGAAAAAAAAATATCCTTTTTGTTTTTCACTGCTATAAAACTATGTGGAGAAATATGGTAATATTACAAGATTTTTAAAAGTTAAAGTGATGTTGCAAGTATCCTTCAAGTATTGCAATATAGGTAACGAGTGATAAAGTTATAAAGTAATATTTGTGACATTGAAGAAACTCATTAAATCAGTAAAGAAACTTACAGGTAAGGTATCCAGACTACCTTAACTCTATTGTATAGTCATGCAGATGCATCCTAGTAACTTAGAGTATGTGCTTCCCCATAGTTAGTGATTTTTTTTTTTTTTTTTTTTTTACAGCTCTTGGAGACTTTTTAGATTGCAGAAACATGTTGTTCTAATCAAAATAAAAAGAGCTCAGTTTTATAAACTGCAAAGATTCTTGACTCTTTAATGCTCACAATTGAGAGACAAGTTTTAAAGTGTGGCCATTTGACTCTGTTTAGGTATCAAGTGATGTACTGCACTTGAACTTGGAGACTTAAAAGAACAAATGCACTTTGAGGTATGAAATTGGTTTAGAAATCCTCTGCCTATGACAGAAGCTTTGAAGATGCTTTATATTTTAGCATTGTGGAAGAAATGTATTCTGGGCTTAAGAGTTTTCCTTAGGCAGAGGCTTTCTATAATGAATGCTCAAAAAAAAAGGACTGTTCAACCTTTATGTGCTGATAACAACAGAACATCCTTTGTGTTGAAAAGTTGTTGTTGGAAAAACTATTTGCGATAATCTCAGAAACAGGACAGTGTTTAATTACAGAGTAGTTGGATAGATCATTTACAGAAGCTTCTTTAACAGGGAGCTTACATTAGCAGGTAGTGTCTCATGCCATTCAGATACAGAGTTCAACAGAACTCACATCCATCAAACAGGAGATTCAGAAGAAAGGTACACATCACTAACTTGGAAGTTTTGTGAGTGATACTTCAAATATGCAGTTTACAGATGTATATGGTCATTCCTTGTACTGTGCTGAGTGGGGTGTTAGTGCATACTGCATTTTATTAGCCTCCTTAACAAAGACTTTCACAGCCTCTTTTGGCTAAAATAGTGATTCTGTCTGATGTTATATTCATTTACCCTTCTTTAAATCCATGCACCACATTAATCTCTCACCCAACTGCTGCCAAGATCCCTGAGGCAAGTACCTTCCACAGGTCTGGTGCTGCAACAGCGTACGCAGTGCAGTCCTGCGTTGCATCCCTCAAGGTACGTATGTACCTCTTTCACACTGAAGCAGATTCAGCTCACACAAGCAGTTCCAGAGTTTGCTTTTGATCCTTGATGTAGTTCCACTTGGCGAACATGCAAACAATTCTCAGTGGACAGATGTTCACTCGCATGACTGCTGTACCATATTTAGGCTATTTTCTGTGGGGTTTTTTCAGAAGGTGAATTTTGTTGAACTCAGTCTTTTGGAAAAGTAGTAATAGCAGTGGGTTTTTTCCAGATGAAATGTTGTGATAGAAATTAGCCGTCACTTATGCCATTGTAATTATCACATAAACTTGCAGATGAGGTGTTAACATATATTAAGATATGCATAATAATGGATATACTTATTTTCTCATGTTATTCTTTTCACCAGTAAATTTGAAAGTGTTTAATTAGGAGTTACAATGTACATAATTCCTCCTGATCCACAGGGAAAGACACTAAGAATTCAAGAAATTTGGCTAAAAGTTTTCCCAGTAGGCAATGAAGGAATGCAGGGTTTGACTCCTCCTTTGTCCACTGTCCTTTCTGTCGGATTGTGCGGTAATTAGTAACAGCCCTCCAAGGACCTATACTGTTACAGTAAATGGGGGTAAGGTTTGTTCCTTGTAATAGTGTGGAGGATATTTTTGTTTAATGGGGTTGTTGAAAAGATCTCTTAAGTGGTCTCTGTCAATGAATCTTGATGACTTTTTATTGCTTTATGTTGCTGGAGTGTACCTTAAATACATGAGACAAGGCAGTGCATTTTTGCTTCTCTATCTCCTTTTCTTCTGTCTATTCAAGGCACTATCATTGCTGAAGTCAAGTGTGTGCCAGAGAATTGAGAGTATCTCTGAAAAGCTGTGTCTTGGACTCTGTCTAGGAAACCTTTTGTTCCAATGACCCTACAATTAGGTAAATCATGAAGTACTAGGCGGCACAGCAGACTTGAAGAAAAGTTGAAAAAATGTGGATTCTAAACACGTGAAGAATCAGTCTTTAAACAGAACAGTTTTGCTGATTTTTTTTTTTTTTTAAACTGATGCAGAGCTAGCACAACACTGTAATACTGAATGAAATTAATTAATAACTGCTTTGCTACACCCAAATCCTCAGAATACTATAATGCTGGAAGGGAGATTCCTTCTAAGCAAAGTTGACAGGCATCAGGCTGCAGCATAACAAGTGTTAAGTGGTCTGCTCATGTCAGTGAGCTGTTAGGTGGATGAGATTAATCTGGGAAGCTGGGTGCTGGTGAAAGCATCACTTCTGGGACCAGTTTGTGTCAGCAAATGTTGTTGCTGACCTTTCACACGTTCATGCTGAGAACCTGAGACAGTCACTGAGCAGACCCATTTTCAGCAGCTTGCTTTAATCCCGGTGCATTTTTCTTTGTGCGGGTTCCTAGGATATTTTTAGCTCCCCAGTAAAAATGGCTGAGCCCTTCGTATCCTAATCTCAGTCAAGTGTAAATGGCAATGAAGCTGCAGCATACCCACTGCAAGGAAATGGGATGCAAGGGGCTGCATTGAGAAGCAGGCTCGCTACCTCCATGGTCAAATGGCTCTAAAACATTCTTACTTTTTCGGTCAGTGTAGCCCATCTCAAGATCTGAATCAACCTGCTGATTCTTGATTACGTGCAGTGGTCCTCCTTTAAAAAGAAAGACTTCTTGAGCCTCAGAAGTGCTACCTAGTGGTATTTGAGTTACCCCCCTGAAGTAAAAACCAAGTACTAGTATGTCATTGCTGCTGCCAAATAGTGGAAAGTGAGGTAATGTGAAGAAGAGCTGGAAAGATCCTTGTAGTAGTCATATACTTAATCTTAAGATTAGGAAAAAGTTATCTTCCTGTATTTTGAGTAGTTCATTCCTCGAAAGCCGCCTTTTTCTCCTCTCCAGGAAACAAACAAAACAGCTCCAAAGGCAACTGAAGCTTTCAAGTCTCTGTTTGAGAATGTGAAAATGAAGTTGTTGCATAATTTTTTGTTTGCTTAATAGTGAGAATTACATAGGTACAGGTCAGAATATGACTTGTGCAGTATTTGGTGTGGCAGACATTGAAATAGAACAATAACATGATTGAACTAATAAACTGCTGCTTTCTTTCATTAAAAGGAAAGAGCCCTATTAATACCTTTATTATATTAGTGTGTATGCCTTTGAGTGACAATATTAAATCGATGATTTGTATTAGGAGTAGGTACTGTGCGGCATAACAAGTGCAGATCTTTTGTTGTTGTTGTTGTTGTTGACAGATACAAGTAACACATGTGTCTTCCTTTGCTTTTTCTTGTCTTTCTTTTGCTGCTTCAGTACTTCCAGATGGGCAGGTTTTTTTAGACTCACTCTGTAAATTTTTTGGAAGTCTTCAGAACTGAAATATCCTGATACTTCAGAGGAAAAATACTTACAGTTTCTTTAGCTCATTCTTTAGTTGGTAAAAGCTCCTCAAGTGTCTTAAGGCCTTTTTTGCCTGATGTAGCAACAACAAAAAAATTTTCATTTTTCTTTCATCTAATGGCAGCAAATCTCATGAGTGTTTCTTGGTAGCAGAGTTTGCGCCTTTATAGGGTGATTGCTTTAACTGCAGGGCTTTATTTTGAGTCTTTAAATTGTGGTTGATCCTATATGGGTGACAAACTAATTTTGTTAGTAGCACTGCTGGAACAAGGAGCGAGCAGGAGGGAAGGGAATACCTCTGAATGTGGCCTGTACATATGCTTCAGGATGTTCAGATTGAAGATCTGACGGACACTTCAATGGCATATAGACTTGTACTGTCCCAAGCCCTTCATGACCATGTTCTTCTGTAAGGGTTGTGTCTCTTGGAGGTAAGAACGCTCCCTGAGGTGTGCAGCAGGCTCTTGGCATGGACTTGGTTAGTCTAGCAAAACTGTGCTTTTATACTCTGGAATAGGGAAGAGACTACTGTACCAATACAAAGTGCTGCATTGCCAGACTAGTTTGTCTATACTTAACATGTTTAACCTGTAGGAGCATATTTCTAGCCTGGAAAATATTTGTGGTGTGCATGTAAGTGTACTACGTAAATCTCAGTGTAAGAGCTGATGAGGTATGTATGCTTCTTCAGACAGTAAAAGTATTTGACTGATTGTACTTGCAAGGATAATTATTCCCTTGAGAGCAGAATTCTTAAAACAAGAGAGCTATTTCCTAGAGTTGTATGTTAGTGGAACTAAAGACTGCTCTTCAATCTGCAGGGGATATTATTGCCTGTTTTAAATGTTTTGTCTAGGTGACCATGGGGTAGAGTTTTTGTATGTTTGGACTTTGCTTAAAAAGTTTCTCATTCATATTTCCATATCTTGTTATCCATTAATGAACTTTTTCTCATATATTTTCTTTGGCATAAAGTCCTCTTAACTGAAAAAAAGTGCAGTTGAGCACTTTAAGCAGTACTATGATCTGTACGCCAGCAAGAAAGAGAACGAAATCCATTTCGTTTGGAATTGTGTGAAGGAAAAAGATGATCTTATTGAAAGTCTATCTGAAAGTAACTTCTAGGAGAGACAAGTTACATGAGAGGCAATATTCCTGAAGAAAGGTGCTGTTACAGGTGTAAGAGGCAATCCAGAAAAAGCACAGAGAATTGGCACGAGAATTGTGTCCTTTTAGACAATACGTTTTCATTTTCATTTCAATATCCAGCTGTTGATTAAGAATGAGCAGACACCTTCTATCTTGGGTGAGAAGAGAATTCTTAAATTAAAAGATGTCCTTGCCCTTGGCTTTTGTTGAACAGGGAAGTGAACTAACAAAACAGAAATACCTTTGGCATTGGACTTGGGGATTGGAAAAAGCCAGGCAACTATTGGGGAAAAAAATTAGGAATTTATATGTGTGGCTGTGTAGAAAGTGCCCTCTTTAATTTGTTCAGTCAGCTTTTGAATGCCGCAGATTGTTTTGCTTGTAAAGTACATGTGTTCTAAATGTTATGACTAATTAGTTTCAGAGGGTGTTTCTGATTGCTTTGAGATGCAAAGTATTTAGATATTTAGTTATGTTTGACTTTATTTTAGCTATGCTTTTGAAGAGCTGACAGACCCAGAAGTTGAAATTGGCTATAGAGCAGGTAAACAGCAAATTCCCTCATAGTATCTTATGATGTGATTTGCTAAAGATTAGCTCCATTTCTATTATAGGGTACCAGTGATGTCGTGGATCTAGCCGTGATTTTGTCTGTTGGCAAACTTATTCTTAACAAATTTAGGTATACAGTGGTTACCAAATATTTAATGGACAGGACTAATCGTTAACGATCTGCTTTAAAGTAGCAACCTAGTAGTGAAAGATGATATACACCAAATTTGCACTTTTACTGGACATAGCATCTTTTTCTTAGGTCTACTGAAACAACAGGGTTTTTTCTTATTTGTCATAAGGAAATAGTAACTTGATTGTAAAATTGTACAGAATGGTTTGGGAGAGGAGGAACTAGATTTCAGTTTTCTGTGGGTTTTCTGATGGCAGAGTTGTGGAGTCTAAAGAAATACTGACTCTCCTCAGCAGTAATGGATACTCCGACAGCAGTAAAGGCACCCATAACAACATTTGATGAAATGGGAACAGCATATAGGTCCATTCTTCCTGTACATGGACAAGCAATGAGATACTTAGCTTTTTGTAAAATGACATAGACGAGATTAGGGGTTTTATTTTTTTCAATGTTTTTTGCTTGTTTACTGATCATTTTCCGTGCTAGAAAAATTAGAAGAGTATACTCATTAGTCATTGTCTGAGAAGTATTTTCCTGATGATGCTATCTTTATTATTAATTTTTATTATAATAACAATAATAATCTTGTTACTAAAAAGCTGGGCTAGAAACTGTGAAAATGTCATTTTTGTAGGACTTCTTTTAACCCTTAATAACTTATATTCTTACTCAAAACAGTAGGATTTCTGTAAAGAATGCATAACAAAAGTTTTATTTGAAAATGTCAACAAAGAATATTTGCTGCAGTTATATATATGCCACTTGGATATGAAAATGGTCCTTTAAACATTATTGAGACTTCTTTAATAAATCTTTGTGATAGCATCCCAATTGTTACACTCTGCTTCTAAAACATACTGAAAGTTATCTTATTCATTGCTTATTCTATAGTCATAGTGAGGTCCCAGTCAAAATGAAGGGCCCCATTGTAGCTGCAGTGTATGGACAAATAGTAAGAGAATACTGAAAGGCTGCAATCTAAACAGGCAGGGCAGACAAAGAGCATATTATCCTGATTTTAGAGATGGGATACTGAGGCACAGAAAAATCTAGTCAGGGTCATGCAAGAATGTTGTTCGGGAGCCAGGAATTAAGCCAGCTCTCTCCTTCAGTCCAGTTTTACTGCCTTAAACCAGAGTTCTTCTGCAGAAGATAATACAGCTTTGCAGGCTAGCTGTGAGTGCCAGTTGTATCTTGCTGAGTGTTCATGAAGAAAACACCAGTTAGAGGATTAAAGTCTGTTTCATGGCAGTCTGCACAGAAGAAATAGGAGAGAAGGGGTTTTTCAGTCAAGAGGTTTTTCTCCTGAGGACTGTTTTACCACATAGATAACATCTTTTTGTTAGTGTGCATTGACAAGAAAACGAAAGAAGAAAACCTGCAATCCTTGTAGTATTTCATTACTAGCATTCCAAATGATGGAATTACTAAAATAGTTACAAATCAATAGTATTTAAAAGATTTCTGTTTTTTTTCTCCACATTCAGTATTCCCTAATACAGCTTTATTCAACATTTCCTTAAAAAAAAAGTAAAAAAAAAATCAAAAGAGTTATTTTCCTTTCAAACTTTATTTTTCAGATCTCTTAATATTTGATCACTTTATGTAAGATCATTGAAGCTATGGTTTTTTCAAATGGGAAAAAATAAGAAATAAAAACTTT
>JAVJGG010000005.1:15065469-15099439 GCA_035590195.1 Aviceda cuculoides | reverse complement strand
TTTTTCAGATCTCTTAATATTTGATCACTTAATGTAAGATCATTGAAGCTATGGTTTTAGCAAATGGGAAAAAATAAGAAAGAAACACTTTAGTACTCATCCTGACCCAGTGTAAAGATGATCTGTAGTACAGATGTACCATTGTGTAGTTTGCAGATGGGTTATTAATTTATTTTGATCCTGAGTATTTATTTTGACTTGCACAACGGGAAAGCTACAAGTCTTTGCACTAAGTCCATGTAGAAACTCTGCTGGTTTGAAATCAAGTAATAGCATATCTACATCATTAGTAAATATTTATTGATGATGATTGATTGAAGTGAACTCTTAGGGTTATTGTGCTGTGATACAGAAGACAAATTGACAATAGTTTATGCTGTCTTCTCACCTCTTCAGTCAGCCACAATCAGGAGTGACATTTATGGTGAACTAAGAACTAAATAAATTTCTCTGGTCACTCTGGATGTTCCTCAGCTATTCTAAAACCTCACAAGAGCTCATTTTGTTCTCTGAGGTAGTTAGCTAGCAATTGTCAACTAAATTTGAACATTAAAAGATATTTGCAAGATTTGCTTTGGAGTAGAGAGAGACCTGCATTTTCTTCAGAATGAAAATTCTTGCATTCTTATTTAATTTAAAAAGTCTTAATTGGTGTCCTGTGAGGAAGAAACGTCTTGTGTACATGGAACAGGTTCTGGGGAGTAGATGTTGCTGCTGGTCCCAGTGCAGTAGTGCATGCCACTCTCATATGTGAGACCAAGTATTTTCACAGGCTTGGAAAGCTAAAGTCTTCCCTGTACAAAGTCAGGAGGGGGGTGATAACAGTTGCAGCTCTCCCCTAGTTTCATTTCATGACAGCAAGATTGTACTTGGTGAATATCTTATGTTACTACTAAGCTGAAGTTAAACATGCCCATTCTCAACCTTTATTCTTTATCTTTTGTTGTAACTGCTGTGATCTGATCACCATCCTCTGGACTAAGCTTTGCTGCTTATGTAAGTCTAGCACCAAATGGGATCAAACCAAGTGCTGAGCAAGAACCTCAAAAAGAAAGATCAACCTCATAACAAAAGGGACAGGGAAGCCTTGTAACAACCCAGATGTGAAGAGAAGCAGCAGACTGCTATGCAGGGTGCAAGTGTTAGCAGTGTTCTTCCAACTAAATGTGCCCTGAGAGAGCAAGATGTAGGCAGATCCAGGTCCACTGGTACCAGTCTATAACTTGCATTAATACAGACTGTGTAATAAACCACAATACCTTGTATATAGACAACTTCCTGAAAGAATAATTGTTCTCTGTTACCATAAAGTAGGTCTGTTTTCCCATCTGTCATGCAGAGCTGTCTCCTTCAAATTCAGCAGGTTTTGCTCTGGAGGACTTGAAAATCCCTTTTTCCACTCCTTCAAATGCCGTTTGCCTTGTTGGCTGGATTGGTGCCAGTCTTGGCAGTCTTGAAAATCACCTGTGTTTGGATGGATACCAGTACAGCTGTAGAGGTATAAAGACGATGGTCTTCATCACAGATAAAAGGGAAGAAATCTCCTTCTCCATTAGCATCCTTAGCCAAACCCTTGGTGCCAGACTATCAAAAAGTTAGATCTGTGGCAGGAGTATTTGAATGGCCCATCTTTCCAGCAAAAGATTCCCTAATTGTCACTGATACTGTGTTTTCATCTTTGGCTCTAAACAGACTAATATATAATTGGATTTTCAGGACTCTAATGACTTGCAGAAGTCCAGTATGCTTTTCTGAAACCCATTAATGTCTCAGGCTCCCAACAAGGATGGCTCACTCCCCTAACGAAGGATAGCAGTACCAAGATATTGCCCTGTGGCAATCAGCAGCTGTTGTAATGCCAAAGGTGAAAGCTGAGAAGTGGTCCCAGGTACCCTCTGCATAGCCCGAGTACTTCTGTAGCTTAGAAATATGTGAAATGCTGCGGAAAAAAATAAAAAGACCCCATATATTTCAACCAGCATTTGATATCTCCAGATCTTCACCTTACTACTTCTGCAGGACCAGTATGTTCATGTTGTTTCCTTGCCTCTTTATTTTATTTGGATAGGCATCAGAAAGCTTAACCATCTTATGGCAGAAAATCAAAAGCTGAAACACCATGTATTTCTGTGAGTTCCTGTAGTTAACTCACAGACCTGACATCTCTTCCTGTGTCAAGGCAGGCTCTCCCAGCAGAGAGGCTGGCAGAGTCCACCTGCTGTAGAAGTCTCTGGGACTGTATGTATGCGGTGCAACCCTCTTAACAGTTGCTAAAGGTCAGACATCTAATTCAGGAGAGCCATACATCAATCTGAGCTGATATTTAGTCCCATCATCCATGAAGGATACTACTTGCGCTGACAAGTCTCATTTGCGGTGAGACTTCTCTTGATACATGTTCAAGGAAGAAAGAATTGTTCTGTTGCTATATAAGTAGTTCATGGAGACTCTCTAGTCAAGGTGCATGATGTACACTTTGAATTATGAGGGAAATAAAGACGATTGCCAGACATTCTTCCCCTTATGCCTGCCTGTGGGAAGTTGAGAAATCAGGAGTCTAATGCAGAGACTTAAAATCCTCCTGCACGTTCTCTGTTCTTTGTATGCACACCTGTGTGCAGCCACGCTCACCCTCCAAGGTTTTTGATAGTGATATATGTGGGCATCTAAGAGAAATTCACTGTTTCTGCAGGGTGAGAAAGTCTCCTTATCAGGACTTCTTTGCTATGCTCTCCATACTTAGGAGACTGAGGACAGTTATGCCATATGTTCTACAAATGGAATGTCACTTCTGCTTCTGGATACGGAGTGTGTAGTCTGGATCCTTATAAATAATGTATCTTTTAACGTTTCCTTGCCCTCAGTAATTTAATTTTGCTGTCACTTAATAATACTGTTGCTGTCCTGAAGATTTCCAGACATATGCAAGATGAAATTTGGAGCTGGAGGTGATATCTCTAGCTAGACTCACTGTAGCTGGTAGAGAAAATAGACACATTTTGGGGCACACATGTTCTTAAAGCCCAAAAGCCAGATCTAACTATTTACCTGTTGGTCTAATTGAAGATACTGTCTACATTTACATGACTCTTCTAGCTTGCTTTTAAACACATGAAAGCCTATTTCTTCCTTGTATTTTGCTCACCTTGATTTTTGAGGCAAGTTATTTGATGTGTGGAAGGTTTTGGGTTTTTTTCTTTTGCTTCTGTCTTTGGACCTTAATATGCTTAACTGGTATCTATTTTACTGCATAACAGGATTTTCTGCTGGGTATTGGCTTTGTGCAGTTCTATAATAGTAGACTTTGTAAACAGTTGCTCTAGTTCCTGGAATATGTTGTTATACGTAAAATTGGAGGCAGCTCAAAATCCAGGTTCATGAGGAGGATACTCCTTGAGATAATTTTCCTGAAGTGTAATCTAATAATTAAAGAGAAATGTAAGAATAGTTATAATTTTGTAGGCAATAGTTTGATGTTACCAGAGTTGTTACAATTGCCTAATGTTCATACGTTATGATTACACTTACCTACTTAAAACTAAATATTGTGTAATTGAATGATGTCTATTTCAGTTATAAGCATGGGTTTTATTGCCTATCACCCTGCTAAACTGTACTTTGCCTTGCCTTTTAGCCTTGTTGCACTCTCCAAATTCTTACATGGGGACTTGCAAGAGAAGGGCTGGTACAGAGCATGGCCAAGGCAACGAACGGTCTGTCTTTGCTCTAGCTGGTCCTTTCCAGGACCATCCCCTGCCACTCCAGCCCTGGGCTGCAGGGGCCAAATGCAAATGTTCACTAAACTTTATTAATATATTTTAGCAGCTTTAATATTTGTATTTGCCTTGTGGTTTAAACTCTGATGATAAACTAAAAAGAAAGTGTTAATCAAAATTCTAATAACCATCCAAACAGACCTCAGTGGTTTATGACCCTCTCTTAATGTGCACTGGTTTCTTAGTTGTATTTCCTACACCCTTCACATCAGAAATGAGGAGGCTCTTGTCTTTAAAGGACAGGTAGGAAAGCCGATGTGTTTAGGAACTGAGGAAGTAAAAGTAACCTGTCTGGTTACATTGCATGATATAACTGAAAAGTTAAATGGTGAAGTGGGAGCCTGGTTTTAAAGACTAGTTCAGTAATATCAATATCAATAATCAATAAAGAATTATGTAAAAGGAGATTATATGCTTCTAAATGTTTTATACAGTATAAATTAATAAATTTGTTTACTGCTATCTTTAACTGAGAGACAAGTAGCCTTATTTTTACAAAGCTTTTGGAGCCAAGTGTCTTCCTTTAATATTGCACAGATACCCGTGTGACAAGATTTCAACACGAGCTAGAGAGGCACTGCTGCTCCACGGTGGTTTTAATTGGTCTTGGTCCTGTTAGTCCTCCTGCTCTCCAGTTCTGGGCTCTGCATTTCCTTCTTACTTACACAAGCAGTAGCATTCATCAGGTTCTGCAGTGGAGCAGCTCATGGAATTAAACTGTCAGAAAACCTTTTCCTGTTTTGTTTTGTCCTTCCTCTCATTACTTTGCTCCTGGTTCAGAGTTGTCTTGACTTTGACTCCTTGTGTAATCAGTTAATTGATGGTACAAGCACAAGGGAGGGGCAGGAATATGAAGCTTGGAATCAAAAAGGACCATACCAGTGCCTAATGTTGATCAGTTTAAATTCTTGTGGAATTGCAGAAAATTGCAAAACAACATTTATTTTCAGTGTTGTATGGTGTTACAGAAAGAAGATTGTTACAGAAGTTATTAAATGCCTTTGCAAACACAAAAACGTAGCTGAGCACTTCACTAGTTATTCAGTTTTGGAGGCTGTACTTTATCTGAGTTCTGTACAGAGAGTGAAATAAAGACTCCATAGGCAGATGAGCTGTCTTCTGCCTGTTCCAGGAGGTAAGGGGCTGTGTGCCTCTGTATCAGCAAGTCTCAAGAAGTAGGTTTTTCAAGGACGAAAACCTTACATTAGCTACTCTACTGTCTTATCCTGTAGATATCTTAAGATGTGAAAAGCTGAGATTTCTTGGTGTCACAGGTACAGAGCATACTTTCTAGACCTGTGAGTTTTGGGTTTTCTCTTCTAGTATTCTTGTGATGTGTTAATCTGGTAGCCCAGGCAATTCTGGTCCTGTGTTGTGAAACTATTTTAGAGTGGGATAGCAAATACCCTATAAAAATTTCATAAAAGTCTTCAGAATTGTGGAAGAAAAGCTTTGTCATGTTTTCCCGTGTTTGTTTGTTTTGGTTTGTTTTTTAATATATATATAATGTCTCTTGCAAAATAGCAATGCCAGTGATGTGTAGCTTATTTCATAATCCCTTCCAAACAGATTGTTGTTACAAAAGCTATGCAGATACTGTAAATCCACAATATTTGTTTAGATCGCTGATTCCCAATTATGAACTTTTTTGTTTTTTCTTTTGTTATGGGTCTTTGGGAATGAAAGGCACCACTTCCACCTTCAATACAGTTTCAAAATGCCTAGATAATGCAGTGTAGTACAAAATCTTTGCAAGTCATTGGGGGGTAGTATTTCCTGTATAAACTATAATTAATGAAAAATACCCAACATTCTTCAGCATTGCCAGCATCCTCATGATTGCTCTAACCTGGGAGGCAGCATACCATTCGAAGTTACTGGCCTGGTTTAAAGGTGTCATCACCTTGACTCTTTACCATACTGACTCTTGTTAAGTCTATTTGCTGTTTTTTCCCTGTGATTTTTTTCACCTGTGTCACTGTTATGTTTCATTTATTATTGCTGTTGTTGAAAAGTTCAGTATTTCTGTTTTCTTCTCATTAATAACTTGATTTTTTTTTTAGCATGCGGAATCTTCGGTTCTTTGTATTAACAGCTAAAGGACATCAGTCGGGACTTAGGACAATTGTGTTTGGCCCTTTGTTAGTTCTGTCCTGAATATTTTAATTTTACTTTTTCCTCAATTTCATGGTTACTTCAGCCATGACCTGCATTTTTCCATCAGAAGAGAAACGAGTTTGTGCATTACTTTGTGGTTCTGACCCTGAAGTTAGCCATGATTTGAACAGGGGCTTGGAGTAAATGACATCCAGTGATCCCTTTCAGCTTAAATTGTTCTGTGATTAATTGCAACTGTGACTTTGGCATTTTCAGGGGTAAAATGCAATTTATACTGGCTAACTAATTACTGAAGCAACTTACTGGGTTTTGTGTAAAAAAGGAAAACTAAAGGAGAACTATACTTGGGGGAGAATAAAGCTGATATTAAATGGAAAGTGTGACATTTCTAAGATAAGACTATCCTGTCTATGCAAGCATGTTTAACTGCTGTCTGAGTAATACCCTGAAGATGTCTTTTTATTGTTTCTGTTTCAAGTTTCAATTCACCAAATTACTTAGTTTTTTAAGTAATCTCAAATGTGAAAGTAATCTAATGCACTGAAAGATTTTGTGCATTCCTCCATTTTTGAACGATGGACTGATTTGTCACTTCTGTGGAACAAGAGGGAAATACGGAGCACATTTCTAGACACAGAATTTAAAAATCTGTATTTCCAGGAGGCGAAGAAACCACATGGATTTGGTTTTGTCTTTTGCCATTTTGCCATTGCCTTTTTTTTTTTTTTTAATTGCTTTTCTTTGTTAGTTTTAAACCAGTGTCTTGAATAGTCTTTCTCTCTCCCCTCCTCCCTGTCCTTCTCTCTCTTTACACATAAACATCACTAATATTTTTCAAAGCAGACTTTGTGTGTATATTTAGTGGAGCAACAGATATATAAGAGAATGCTTAAAGTGTGTATAATTTATAGCAAAAGATCATTGTTAAAAATTTAATTTCCTACGCAATATTGTGAGGTCTTACTGTTTGACAATCTTAATTCTGCAGTGGAAGAATGTTTTAGATTATTTCTAGCTTCTGTTTTATTATACAGTTGTCTGTAGATGATTATGAATTATATAATAGTAGAGAAGGAACTTCATGTAAGTCATCTGACTTTGTTGCTAAAAATAATTCCTTCGTGTGTGTTATTGGAGAAGATAAAAAGTCGTATCTGACACCTGCATTTTTGTGTTTGTGCCACAATTTGCAGAAGCAAATTCTTTTCTTTTGTTTATATGGTATTTGTGTTTTTAATGCACATTTTACCAAGCTGATGTCTTACAAAACTATGTCATATGGCTACAGCTGTCTTTTTATTTGCAAATGTTAGTAATATAAAAACTATAAGCAGAAGTTATATTTCTTTTCCAAGTGCCATAGCAAAGTATACACAAAGTAATATTTGGTTTAAGATTTTAATCTAGGAAAGTCATATTTCCTACAGTCAGCATTCACTGTCTCCAATTTCCACCTATCTTGCATGTTTTTCACATGATATGGGACAGTCTCGCATCCTGTTAGTAAAATAGCTCATTTTCAAGCAAGGCTTTTGTCAGTGTACAGTATCAACAGACACGGTGGCCAAATTTTTTGAGGGGACGACGATTCAGTACTGCAAGGAGTGGGGTATGTATAGATAGCACTTCCGCAAAGCATGTGGGTACTAGAAAATAAATTATCTGTTCTTTCTTGCCATCAAGAGTTCTACTGAAAGAATCTTCCGGTAAAATGAGATAACTGTGATGGGGACTGTGGACTGCTTTTACTTACCCCATGGGCTGGGCGGCTCTTTCTGTCTCAGACTTGTAGCTATCTGTATTTGCACATAGGGAGCAAGCAGATCACAGGCTCTGGTAGAGATCACCATGCTGGTCTGGGATGAGTCATGCAGACCTTGGTCACTTTGTTTCCCTTTTAGGGGGGACCCAAGTTTTGGTAGAAAATAAATACTCTTCACAGTTGCTCTTCTGTCCTTATTGTACTTTGATAATTATTTCAGTGCTATTTGATAGCTGCTCACCTTGTTCACTGATTATCTGCTGTCTTCTTCAGTGTTCTTACCTTTTTCCATGGAAAAGTCTTTCCTGAACTAACTTTGGAGAGAGCTGTTTTCTTCTCCAAAATTAAACTTTCCTGAAAAGCTTATCACCATTGCTTCCAACTAAGCAGGCAGGGAGGTGTGAGTGTTGTCTTTAGAAGATAGATGTTTGTTTGGAGAGGCCATTGCCTTTTCTGCTGCACGTACAGGGCCGAGATTGTCAAATGGCTGTAATCTGATCTAAGAATGATACCAGTGTCCAGAATAACCCTTCAGTCCTGGTCACTTTGAGTAGGACATGGTAGCATTGAACTATTCTTACTAAAACCAAGAAAACATGTATAAAAAGATATGTAGTTGTTTTCTGCTTTCTTTCTCATTTCAAACTTTCCTTGATTTCTTCATTGTAAATTCTCTGATCTGGAGTGCATTTGTAATATTATTACACCTAGTAAGATGTGTTCCCAGTTGGAATTTCTAGTGAGACAGTATTAATGCTTCATACAGTTTTAATTAAAAAGGAATTTACATATACTGTGTGTGCGCTTACAAATCATGAGTTTAATTGTGAAAATGTGATTTGTGCCAATCTTGTTAACATCAATGAACTAATAGCGTTAGTCGAACCTGTTCGGACTTGATGAATTTTCCTCTTTTACAAACTCCTGCATAGTGAGGTTTTTAAGGAATTCAGTCTGATAGTGTTTAAGTTTTTTAGCTATTTTATTTCAGTAATAACAATTTATTTGTGTGGTGTGATTCTTATTTCTGATTTCCAACCTGTGGTCTTGTGTTCTTGAGATTCTTGGTTTAATTTACGTGGACTTTCGATAGGTAGCTAATAACTTCAACTCATATCAGAAGACTCACATTTACAATAGGTGCATGCACCTCCACTGGGCTGGCTATTTCTAGGCATCTGCAAAAATAAAAAAATTTCTAAAGCACTGTTTCAGGATGTCACTTACTCTGCATCTGTGCATTGTTTGGATGCTGTGTTTCTCACAGCAGCATTTTGGTGCATTCTCCTATATGTCTGTGCAGTTTCTTTGCATATCAACTTCTGCCACCTCAGTGTCATAAAAATTCGAATGGTGCTCTTTACCTGTTAGGTGCGGTGCTGTTGGCCAGGGTTGTGCAGCGAGCTTGCAGGTACCCGGACTTTTCCTTCACTGCTGTGTCTCCTTGACAGTGCCTGGTGAAAACGTAGATGATTTTGTGATCTGCAAACTAACCTGATTTCCTATTCCATCCATGTCCTTGGATAGGTTTCTCCAGTATTAATACCTTATGTGTTTTTATAAGTTACTCCCTGCAGCCAGACTTCATAAAAACTCAGACTCAGACCCAGCCAAACTTCATACATGTGAGAGCTGGGCATATTTTAAAGGCTAGTATACAAAGCTGTGAAGATTAGATGGACTTAAGGAATTGAAATGGAAAAAAGTTGTACATTTTTGTTAAGTAAGTGTTTGTAAAGGGCAAAGTCTGCATGTTTTCATAAGAAGATTGTCACTGGACCATTCAAACAACAGAAGAAAATGTTCGATGTTGTTGAGATATCTTAACTATTTTTTAAATATTTCATAACTAATTAAATGCATGTTTTCAGGCTGAGACTTTGTGTCAAATTATACCTGGAAGAAATACTCCTTTCTGTGGAGTTTACAGTGCTATTAGTGGAAATCTGTAGGTTCTGATCAAAAATATCCTTGGCTAATAATTGCCAATGTAAAGTAATCTTTAAGATCACTGACTTACCACATTAAAACAAGAAATAAAATAAGCCTGCCAGACGTAGTGCCTGCTTAGGGGTTTGTTTGTTCGTCTTACCAGTAAGGAGAATTTGATTTAATCTAACTGTGCACTTTTGGCTTCATCAGTCCTAACACTAACTACACCAAGAAATTACCAAAGGAGTTTATACCTCACCACTGCTGTTCTTTTAAATTTAAGTTGAATGTATTGATTGCATTCATCTGGCTGTAATACATTTAAAGGCTTCGTTAGTCCAAGACTAGCACTGCAAAAGGGTCATGATAGGTTAACCTTTCAACTGGATTTCATAGCCTGGTACAAGCAGTAACATAGAGGGAGTCTTCTGGTTTTCAGAGGATGAAGGAACAATTCGCATTGTATCAGACTATGAAATACCTGCAGGTCGGTGGTGCTAGTTTGAGCCCAAGGATGCTTGAATGAGCCTGTTTGGATGTACTCGTGATACTGCCTGAATTACTGTGAGAGGGGTGCCCTGTTTCTCTGTGGGGTTTTCAAGGACTGAAGACACTTTGCACTTCATCATGCCAAATATTGCCAGTTATAAGCAGTGATGTTACTTACACAGCAGTACAGGCCAGTGCAGAATTACTTATAAAAATAGTTCTAGGGCCAAAATATTTTCTTTGTTCAAGAACTAATGAAATAAGGTACCAGCTTGAGTCACTTTTTGAAAGAAATCACTATTTTTAAAGAAAAAATATGACTTATTGGAGAAGTAGGATTTAGTTGTTGATGTTTATCAATCGTAGCTGCTGTTGTGCATGTTTGTCTTTGCTGAGGGTCTTCTCATTTTTCCTCCTGTTTAAAAGGTGCCAGGTTGATACTTCAGTCTGAGTCAGAAGCCACATTTGCAAGGTCTGTAATAGATTTTGGATGCTGCTGAGTAACACTGGAATGCCATTTTATGACATCTTTAAATAAAGATGTCACTGCCCTGTTCTGAGAGGTAGTGTGATCTGTGCGGCCAATGCTCAGCACAGAGTTACTAATGCAGCAACACCTTCATTAACAACACTGGGCGTGGTGACATGATCACACCAAAGTGCCTAAAAGTGACTGGAGTTTCTGCCCTCTAAGCTGAGCTGTGGTAGATGAGTATGTGTGCTTGTTCTTAAGTTATAGCAATGCAGAGTGAAACAAGTTACCTTGCTTGTAATGTTAGAGCTCTGAGGCCTTCAGTAGTAATTTAAGCCCATTATACTCTGTGTTTGTAATGGCTTAAGAATGCATGTGTAGAATTATGTGTTTCAGCTGAGAGGGACAAGTGCCTGTCATCATCTGACCGTACCCATCTTTTGATTTCATGAAATTCCTCATGCTGTCACTGAGAAATACCTTATTAGCCAACATTGTCTCTTCCCAGAGTTTTTTTGTTGGGAAAACAAAGAGCAGGGCATTTGAACTAGGAGGAACATTTGCACAGAATCAGAAATTTCATGTCATGACATCTAGTTCAAAACAGGGGCGACATTCCTGATTGTATTTTGAGCTGTAGGATCCTTGACCTTGGTTACTATAACTAGCTTTTAAGCAGAAGACTTTCTCTAGCAATCTGTAGTCAAGCTTGGAATATTGTAACATGGAGCCTAACATGTGCACCATGTTTTCTAAACAGATCTTTAGGCAGACCTTTTAAAAGACATATTCTTTACTGTTTCAACAGTTGACCAGTACAGAAATGCTTATTCCCCTTCTTGGCAGTGAGTGTTAAGACAAAGATGTTGCTGCCTGTGTTCTGACTCAGACTGAGGGATGAGACTGCAGCATTAGTAGAGGACCTTGAAACCCAGAAGAGGAAAAAAAATATATCTCTTTAGCGTAGTAACTAGCTCTTATGGAGCAGTATATAAATTTGCTTTGTATAAATTAATATAACAGTAGTGGCCCTAGAGTATTTTCAATTTTTTTTTCTTAATATATATTTAAAGCATAATTTCTAATTCTTGTATATATTTTTAACTTTCCCACAGATATGCACTTATTTGGCCATTATCCAGCTCATGATGATTTCTATCTTGTAGTGTGCAATATCTGCAATCAGGTAGTCAAGCCACAGGTTTTCCAGTCACACTGCGGTAAGTGAATGTTTTCTTTCCTGAATTACAGTGCCAAACTGGCGTATGGTTCTCTTAAGAATCATTGCATACGGTCATGAAAGAGGCATTGCAGATACATTTTTCTGGTTATCTTGTGTTCTTTCCACAGAAAATACCAGCAATGCCTTCCAATAAGCATATTTCCTGTAGAGGAAGTTAAATTAGTTGTTCTAGAAGCTGGGCTTTTCAAGTTGAACTTGTTGTACTAAATTAACCTATTACAACAAATAAATCCTGTTAGTTAGATACTGGCTAGGCTAAAATTATTATGATGTAACATTGGGCTGTCTTACCAAAGCTGCAAAGTGAGGGCTGTGATACTGATCTAAGTTGGATGTTATGGATTGTTTTCTGATGGAATTTATGCATAGGTATATATAGGGTTTATTTTTATATTTATCATAGGGTTTAATTTTTTACATAATTGGCATGTCGAGTCACATTTCTTAAGATTTTCTTGAAAAACGTTCATTTGAGAAGCTGCAGAAATGTGCAGATATTTATTTCTCAATTAGTATGACAACTGCAAGGTAACAATTTTTATGTTGATTATTTGTAAGCAGAACTACTTTAGTTAGAAATTTTTGCTATTGATTAACAAACTGCTTTCAAATATTCCTGAAAAACTTCATCCCAAGGTCTGGTTTATTTATCAGTTATCTAGTGGTTCATTTCTTATTTGTCTAGTGGTTTGTTTCAGTGGTGGTTTTTGGTTTGGTTTTGGGGGGGGGGGTTGTTTGTTTGTTTGTTTTTTAAGGATTGCAAAATGTGACTGAAATGGCTAGCTTTGCATAAGGTTTAATCAAATTCAGTTTAATCAAATTAATTTGAAGGTGATTGCATAATAATGAAAGGCAGCTAGTACTGAAGTTGGAATCAGTTAAAAACATTCAGAAAAAAAAAAAGACCTAGCAAGATTTTCCTTGCCTGCATACAACAAATAAACTTCACAAATCCTGTGCCCCTTTCAGTCTTCTTGACAGCAAAGCAATTCAGAAAGGGGAAAATGTAAGTGGGATGAAGAGAAAATAAAAAAGTTTATTTACTTTTAAAGAGATATTACCAAAATATTACCTTATGTTTGTGTGGGTGGATTGTTAACGACCAACCAGGAGCAACCGTGTTTATGTTGAAAGGCAGTTGTATGACTTGCCACTATCTTTGGCCTAGACCGAAATAATTGTGAAAAAATGGTAGTAGAAATACAGCATTTATGTCCAGTCAGTAAGAAAAGATCTGAAAGTGTTATTATAGTGGGAGAAGGACTTACTAATTTAATGGTGGGGGCAGGTGTTAGGATAAGCCATCCTGCTATTTTTTTCAAAAATTGTTTCTTGCCCTTAGTTGTATGTGGTTTCTTCCCGCCCAGCTTCAGGTATCTTATGATTCTTTCAGTGACAGAAAAGCTTCTCTGCATATGGTCATGGTTACCATAAACATTGAACTGGTGTATTAATAAAAGATCCGCTACAGAACAGAAGAACCTGTGTAACACCTTGCTGTAGCCTTCTGTGGTTGTGTTATTTCCTGGATATGACCTTCTGGTTTGGGGGGCAGTATGGAAGTTGGTCCTGTTTTCATGTAAGAAGCATATTGAATGGTGTTTCTTCTAGATGAGAGTGAAGTAATCCATGTTAGGAGGAACTTGTTGAGCTCTTTGAAAGTAATGAGTTACCACCAGTGTCAGCATGTTGCCTGTAAACTGCAAAGATCCTGTGAGTCGCTGCCCTTTTTTCTTTTTCTCCCTTCTCCATTACTCCATTATTTATACAATTTCTTTTACTTCATCTTCATTATAGCAGTCCTGTTACACTGAACAATTGAGCGTTAAATTCTGGATTGCCTGATTTAAGAGCCTAAGGTCAATAAAAGTCATAAAAAAAAAAAAAGTAGACTGTATTAAAAGAAATGGAGAATACAGAAAATAATTGACGAAAGGTGTTACCTCTTGAAGATTGTACTTAATCTAGTCGGACTTGTTTCAGGAAAGGTGTCAGGAATACTGCTGAAAGGCCTGTGGAAGAGCTTTAAATGTATAGACAAAATCTTTTGTTTTAAAGAAGAAACAGTAAAGGTGATGTACTAAAATCATATAAAAGAAGTTTTAGAAGAGAGAAGGTTTCTTGGAGGTCTTGAGAATTATTGTAAAACAACTAATAATTTATTTTCAAGAAGTTAATCTGTTAAAAGTACTACATGTAAAAGTGACATGCGTCTACTAACGTATAGTTTTCTCACAAGAAATGAGTAAGATCTAAAGAAGAGCTACACATGGATCTTATTAATTGATCTGTAGTTGCATTGTCTGGTGAGAAAATTATAAAAATCCTGCATTAGAAAACAGATCAACCATAAGCTGCTTGTGGCTGAATAATCTCTCACTGGATATGTTATGATATCAGTAGTCCATTGAGAAAGGTCTGGAGAAGGCTTCGTTTGAGACACTGGTTCCGGCTGCACTAGGCTCTTCTGTGAAGCAGGAATATTAAATTTTCAGTTTTATTTAGAGTTTTATCACCTGTTGGACACAATCAATCTGGTGGATCAGATTTTGTTTAATAAGTTAGGCCATGTAGCACTGTACGTTTAAATTCAGTGATGCTGAACGTACCTGTCAGTAGACTTTGAGCAGACTATTGTATTTACCATAAAATGCATTATTTTACATCTCTTGAATTGCAGCTTTAAAGTTGCAAGAAAGACAATGGAATGAGAAAGCATTAGAAGCCACTACTGGTTTTTTGGCTCTTGAAGGCTGCATCATGGGGAGTCTTTATTGCTACTGACAAGGACTTGCAGAGATCTATCCCAGAATCTCCCACAAAGTGTGGTTTGTTACTGATATCCCTGGTAAGATCCAGTCCATATTCTCTCAGTAAGGATTTAGGTCTGTGCCAGACACGTGCTTTGTGTTTCTAGGTTCCCTGCATTGTAACTTGAAGGTCTTGGCTTTGGAGCAGCACTGGAATGCTTAGTTTAGCAAACACTTTTGTAACGCTTCTCTTGAGCCCTTGCTGGCATTGCCTTTCTCCAGAGTGTAAAGAGACCCACTGTTTCATTTGTCTTTAATTTCAGACATGTGGCAGCCATCCTTGATGCCTCTGGGAAGTTGTGAAGATTATAGAGGCAGATGTTGTTGTTTAACTTTTAAGGGTTTGATTCCTGGAATATCGAGCAGAAAAAGAAAAAATCTGCCTGTGTTTCAGGCTTTTTTAATGGGAGGCGGTGGATCATACAACCTTTGACCGGTAGAAATCAGGAAGGTAAAAGAAGAGATCTGGCTAATTAGAGGACTAGCTTGCTGGACTTGAGTCTTTGTAATAAACACAGCATAAAGCTCAATGTTGCGAAGTAGTAGATCTGTTCTAGCCTCTAAGTCAGACAAATACTGAATTATTTTTAAGAGCAGTTTCACGTCCTTGTATCTGTGGGATAAACATTTATATCCATTTGTAAGGATTAAACCATTCATGTACATATGGTGTGAGCCCAACTGAAACAGAGACTTGCTGTTATAGGCTGTTGAATAAACCATATAAATCAAATAATTTCTTGAGGTCATTGAGTATTATTGTGCACTTAGAAAACAGTATATCATAATATCATCAGCAATAGGGTTGTTTGCTTCTGAAGCCAGTTCTTTTGAGTAACTTGTTGCAGTGGTACAATATCTTAGATTTTTTTTTTAATGTGTGAACACGTAGTTGTATTTATTTCTCCATAAAGTAGTTTTAAATAAGAAGTCAGTCTAGTTATGCAGCTTGTATCATTTCTAAGTGTATTTGGCATGTGGGAAATTTTAGCTTTGAGACTTTGTTCTCAAATGCCAACCTCAATGAAGATACAGAGCACTTCTTGGGACACCAAAAATGTAATGGTTTAGTATCTCTGAAGTACCATAATGTTCTTGTTGTTTGCTTGGGGGTTTTTCTCCCATATTTTTTTTTCCCAGGAGATTTTTTAGGGTGGCAGCCTGTGCTGAGCTCTGTCCATATGACTTCCATGAACTCCAATTCTATGACAGTCTGTCTGTTACTTGTTAAGATGGGACCCGTACCATTTCCCAGGAGATGTTTTTGTTTTTCTTTGGCCCCAGAGAGAGTAAAGATTCATATTCTTATACTGCATTGTCCTTTACTAGACTAAAGAGCATCAGATACAGTTCTGGTTGGTTTTTTTTTTTTTAATGTTCCATACCATAATAGGCTTGTTAACCTTGGTCTTTTCCTGTTGAAAGGAAAATCTCTCATAAAAGGTAGCTCTGGCACAGTGAAGAACAAGCAGTGTACATATAGAAAGCTTGTCAAAACATCTTGACTTTTTCTTTTAATATGAGGAAATAAATTAATGACGGGAAAGTGTTAAAAGTGAAGTACGGTGGAAGAGGTGAATTAGCCAAGCTAAATAATGCAGCTTGATTAAACAATAACTGTAGTATAATCATCAAAGAAAGTTTCCAAACATATTCTGGAACAGTTTCCAAAACTGTAGAGGGTGTCTTAATGAACAAATAGTTAAGATCCCCATTTGATGAAGTTGTAGCATATAGAGAACAACTTTGCTTCGTCAAGGAGAAATGACCATGAAGACCTCTTCTTTTGCTAATTTCTTTATTGGAGGCTCATTGCTATCTATCCTGCCTGTCTCTAATGTTATTCTAACAGGCTTCTAATTAAGAAGTAGAAATTCTTATTCCTTAAAAAAGAAAAAAAATACCCTTGATTTTCATTACTTCTGAGTTATAAATCCTTGGGTTGACATCCTCATATCCTCATGAAAGTTGGAAAATTATATTTCCTATTTATCCTTCTTTTTGGCTGTATAAGCATCATTTAAAAGAAAAACAAACTAGAAAGTGGTGGAGCACTGAAGAATACAAATAAATTATTTTCCCTTCCATATCATAATTATTTTCCTAAGAGAGATTATATATTTTTAATTACTCAGGCTAGCTATTTTACATTGTACTAGTTGTGTGTTACAATTTAATGAACCACAATTAAAGACAAGAAGGATGAACTTACAGTATGAATAAGAATGATTTGCTTTCTTCACACTAGCTGTAACATTACTAGCTGGCATCTTTTTTGCATAAGGATTTTGATACAACTATCACTGTCACGTTTGATGGATTATTCTCAGTTTTTATATGATTTTCAATTATTCAATGCCTTGGGTTTTTTCTTAAATACAGCTGTTTGGGGGTTTGTAATTGTTGATATTTTATCCATTGCAGTTGACCTTTTATCAGGGGAGTGCTCTTGTACCCTTCAAGGACAATGATATTTTGAGTGATTCTCCTGTCACTGCGATTTTCTTTTTTCACAACCTTGTCAAAACTTGTTATATGATATCATTATTGATTGAATAACTTTCTGGTTGTCACATGGTTAGGTTTCACTGCATAAAAGAATTAAAATAATGTAAATTACTCTCATCCCTCCTGCTTTTTGTTAAATATGGAAACAGCAGCAGCTAGACTGACAAGAATCCCAGTTTTCTTTTTCTTTTGATGGGGGTGGGGGGAGAAGGAATTGAATGTTTTGTATGTACCTTATTTGTACATTTTCACTTGTGCAATCGCCTAGGCTACACTGATTTGTCTATAACTTTCATTTCCATTACTTTAAATTGGAAACCCCTAGTAGCTGAAAGCATACAAAAAATTCCCTTTAGTTTTACAGTCTTTCTATCAGAAATCTTGTTCTCGAGACCAAAGTACAGCCAGTGGCATAAACCTCTGTCTACTGTCTGCGATGAAAATCTAAGCTGTAGTTCCTGCAATGGTACATGCAGGTTATGTGGATCTGTCATGTCCGTGTCATTGCAAGTTCTCCAAGCCCAGTGTAATAGCATTCGCTGTGAAACCGTGGTCACAAACCATCTTTTGCGCCATTCCCATAGAACTTAAATAGTACATTGCTGCATGGACAATCCAGGTAGAGCAAATATTATGCTTGAAAAGGCAAAACTAAAACAGTGCTCCTTTGAATTAATCTTTTTCCCCTACATATTCTTGGAGTGCCATATTTTTAGACTGTCAGCAATTCTTGAGACTCTTGAATAGGTACAGAAACACAAAATCTGTCTTTGTTTACTCCTTGGAGAGAACAGCTCTATATCCTAACTGCTGATAGGCTCTGGCCAGATTCAGAAAAGCACTTAGGTGCATAATAGATAATCAATGGTCATTTTAATACTTGATTCAAATGAAGCAATAAATAAAAATCCTTCTTAGCTGCTCGTATGAATGAGAGTGTTGGTCACCTCAGTATTGGCTACTGTGCTCATCAGGACTGCAAACAGCTTGGTTTTTTTCATATGTGTCTTGGAGAGAGCTCAGTGAAAGATACATTGACAAGGCCATGTTCATTCAAGAAAACAGAACCAAAAAAAGTCCTACCTTCTCTGTAATTACTTGCCCAGGAAGCAAGAGATTTGGATTTAGTAGCCTTACCACCTAGGAGCTATTCTCTCATCTTCCACCTCCTAGGAGAGGAAAATATCCTAACCAGCAGGCACACCATAACCCAGGCTAAAACAAAACTAGCACATGGTTTTTGCATCGGAGATATATCAGACAAAGTAAACCTGAATGTAGAGAGTAACACCCAGATCCAAGGGACGGACTGTGACAGGGACTGAAAAATGTGCATCTGACGCTCAGAGCAACAGCAAACATAACATGTCTTCACCTTGCAGGTTGCTGAGATCTGCTTGAAGCTGGAATGAATTTGTTGTGTTTTCTTGTCTTAGTCTAGCATGTGAATTAAAAGTGGAGCTGTGTTTAGACCTGCTGACCTGCTTGCTTAGAAACAAGTAGCACAATATTTGATAGGGTTGGCTTTTTTGTATTTTCTACTATCATCCCACTGCTTAAACTGCTTTCTTCTTTGTTGTTACTAATTCATCATCAGTGACAGGGTCTAAAACAGAGAAATTCAGATATAGAAATAGATAGGATATATAGAGATTTAGAAGGTCAATGAGTAGTTTAAGTAGGAAGCTGACAACTTCCCATAGATAACTTCTGCACTTCAAAAATTTGCCCTAGGTTGATGTGTCAATAATTGAAAATTTCTTCATTCAAAATTTTCTTTGAATGAGAAAGCAGGAACATTTTGGCAGCATTGAATCTCAAAGGATTGTGCATTGGGCAGCAGTTAGTATTCAACAGAAGAAAATGTTCAGCAGTGAACAGAATGCTACACATGTATGCAGTTGCTATTAAGGATAGCAGCCTTGCCCTCCCACCCCCCTTCCCTATTTCTGGATGTGTGTATGAAATTGAAAAATATGGAAGTAAAACATTGATTGTCTTTTTCCTAATTTTTTCTATTAAGGTGTGCCTTCACAGTGCCTTGACTGTGCTGTAATTTTACAATGCTCATCGTAAATCGACATAGGAAGTAGATTGAAAGAGTAATAATGACACTGGGCTTTTCAGTGCAATGGAGTTGTGTTGTTCTAGTTCACACATAATTCCTATTATTATAAATTAGCTTATTTCTTTTACATAGTGTATTCATGGATAGTATTTGATTAGTGAACCCTCTTGTATTTTTTCTTTACTTCATATAAATTGTGGTAAACGATGCAGTACTTATTTGAACTGGGTGGTGTTGTCATGGCATTGATGGGAGAAACATATCGCTTGTAATTTCTTTCAGTCAAGATTTTAATAGAGATGTAGTTTTAAATAGTAACCAATAAGGATTTCTTTTAAGGAGTGTCCATTAATAGAACTCAGCTGTTGAAGGTTGACTGTAGCATTAGGCTTAAGTTTAATCTCCTACGTACTATAATTTACAGGGCTGCATTTAGTGCATCATTCTTCCAGCTGCTTCACTAGTGGAGGGATGGGGGGTTGTGATAGTGGAGGAGAGGGGAAAGGTATAGTGAAAATTTTCTATCATAACCTGTAAAAATCTGGCAAAATTAAAAATAGGAGTATTTGGCTTGAAGTTTTCCACAGCCTGTCATAACTGGTCTGAATAAGGTGGATGTCTTCCATCTTAGAGAAGGAATGTTTTTAAAAATAATATTTAAAAAAGAGTTCATGGTCCTATTCCTAGATAAAGTCCAAAACAGAATTAAGAGCTTTTTTAATTCACTGTTTGGAAGTGTTTTGGTGAGTAAAAGATAAGCAAGAACAAATCCTTTTTTATATCATACTGTGATGCAGTGTAAAGAAAGGAAATTTGAAGTGGAATCTGAATTTGCCAAAGGCCCAAACAAGAAGTCATTGTTTCTTCACTGTATTCAAAAGTATAGAAGTGCTAAGACCAAGTCTCTTCTCTGTGTTATCTCTTTGTTTATGCTGCATGTGATCAGATAGGGAAGATGTGGTGGGGGTTTTGAGGGTGGGGTGGGGGTTTTTTTGGTAGTACAGTGTTTTACTCTACATGTGTTACAGAAGGTAATTAACATTTGGATTAGTCACTACCAGATATTATAAGTTCCATTTCAAGTCTGTAGAAGTCCTGTCTGCATGTAGCCCTGACGATTGACCGTGACTTTTAGCAGTTTTGTATATGTTTTGGGTTTAGTTAATTTTCTAACTGTTGCAATTTCTACTATGTTATCATTTAGCAATTTCTTGCAAAGCGTGTTATAAGTTTAGGAACTTCTTACTCTCCTTGTACTAAAATTTTTACTATAAGCTGGCTCATAAAGTTGATTCTTGTCCATTGACTATTGGCTTTTCCCAAAGCAGCAATTTTTGGGTAGTGTCTTCTCTAGCAGCTGGACATCTCCTGTGCCACGAGTTGTGGTTGCTGAGTCTGCATGTGAGGTTGCAGGTGGGGCTGGGGGTGCAACTCATCTTGTGTGTTCAGAGCTCCCTTCAGAGCTGGAGAACTGAGCCTGGGAGGAGGTTGGATGGTGCCAGAATATAGCTCTGGCCCTCACAGCTGCCAGGATTAGACTACCTTGTTACGTACAATGGTGAGTGGAAAGAAAACTGGAATGGCAGTGTGTTACTTTCCAGAAGTACCGCTTCTGATAGTCTGAAATACTGTTTTCCAACGATGTTTCTGTTGCCTTTTCGAACATCTACAGGCCACTTGGGGTGCAGTGGGGAAGACGAAAGTCCCTTGACATGCAGGAGGATGATAGGATGGTCATATGTCCTTTTTCATAGAGGCGTGATGAAGAGCAATTGAAATAAATACCAAGCTGTAGTTCAAGACCTTTATGTTTTTTTCAGGTTGGAAGTAGTTATGTTAAATGTCTTTCATGAAGAAATAATTTTTTAATTTGGTGTTTTAAAAAGCCCTTATTTTTTAGTGGAGTGAAATCTCAGTTGTGATAAACTAGCTAGTACAAGGCTTGCAAATCTACTTTAGATACTTTTCCCACAATTTTCAGTAATAATATTGATCCTAGATTTTGTATACCTTCTTAATTTTTAAAATATTTCTTCTTCTTTATTTTAATATTATTTTTTTTTCTTCTAGTATCTAAGCATGTTTGTCACAGCTTCATGTTTAAAATCTAGTGAGTTCTGTTTATTTCATTGTAATACTAGTACACAACCTCTTGGTACCTGACTAGTGCCAAATCTATTCAAAACATTTTATTTGCATGCATGAAATACTGTACTTAAAATTCTCATCATTACAAATACAGCTGAAGCTCTGTGTGTTTCCCATTTCACAGTCCTGTAGTGATTCATATAATTTTCTTAATAGCTTATTGCTATTCTATTTAACTGGTGATATTAATGTAATAATTGTCATATTAAAATCTAAAATACCGAATTAAGCCTTGTTCTAAAATATATTTTATTATTACAGGTAGGTTAGACACACTGTAGGCTTCTGTTTTCAAAATAAAATGTTTTGCATTCATCTAGGTAGATTAATGAAATTATATTCTACAAGAGGTAATAAAAGAACTGTTTAAAATGTATTAGGCAAATGATGACAGGCAATTCATTCACCTCACTACATGTATATTTTTATTTTGATTCAATTTCAGATACTTGATTTAGCTTCCTGCACCAAAACCTACCTATTGTTAAGATGCCTAAATAAAATTTAGGAAACTTGCCTCATTAGCTATTTATGTTTGTCAGACTAGTGATGCTGTTAACCAGGAACATTTTCTTTCACTAGTGTTCTGGGAAATAACAGATTCCCGCCCCCCCCCCCCCATTTTTGGATAGGCTTCTTGTTTCTGCAAAATAATCTTTTATCATGCCTAGCATCTGCTCTGCAACTGGTGAAGTATAAGTAATACCATACTGACGTAAAATATCAAACATTGCATATGAGCAATGTGTTTAAGGCAAGCATTAATGTATCATTATTTGATACACCTGCTTTTAATTTATTCCCCATGTTGTATAAGGTACTTTTTTTATGAGTATATCATCAATGTTGTGCTTTACTAATTGTGTAACTGAAGAATTTTTTTTTTTTTTTTAAACCTGGTTTTAGGTTTGAGATTGGTGATTAAAAAATTGTTTCATTTTTTTTTAATTCAGTTTGTTAGGAGAAGGATTGGCAGGGAGGAGTCTCATTTTTGGTGCTGCTTTTACCTCAAAATATTGAAGCAGGAAAACACCTGTGCAAGCTGAAACATGGACCAGTAATTGGCCAACAGTACTGAAAAGGTCTACATTGATTTCAGGTGTTTCACATTCCTTTAGTGTGTATTTGTTGGTGATCAGATTGCATGAACTGTGGAGACCAGTGCATCCTCATGTGTACTTTAAGCTTTCTCAAACTTGTGGTAATATTGTACATGTCCAAATGAGTTTGAAGACAAGTGTTTCCTGATTCTGTGACTCCAGGTAGATGAAAACTGTAAGATATAAGTGAAAATAATGCTTTTGAATTTGGCTAAGACAACAAAGCATTAGTTTGCTGTTTAAATACATCTTTTTGTCACTGTCTAATGCCAGATGCATTTAGTGGGAAATGAGCAGTAAAGCTTTCATGGGCAGGAAAGGCATAGTCAGGACCAGACAGTTAAGGCTGTGGACAAGAGCACAGTGCAGAACTGCATGTTTACTAAGATGAATATAGAAATGGTGCACCAAAAAATTGAACCTTGAAAAGAAAAGTCTGATGTTTGTGCTGCTAAACAATTTTGTTGACCCAGTGTTTTTTTGAACTTAATGGAAACTTGAGAGCTATGGGGTCCCATGGAAAGGATTCTCAAAACTTAGTTGTACATTGTGTGAAGAAACACCTCCCTTTTGTTTTGTTTTTGAACCAGCAACAAACATTTCCTTTCTACCTTCATAATAAGTGTACATCATAACCCTCCTCTGTCATCATTTATCCAGTTTGACAAGTCCAAGTCTGTCTAATTGTCACTCTTGTAGAGACTCTTCATATCTTTGTTATGTGTTTTTGTATCTTACCCAACTCTTCTAAACCATTTTTGAAAGGAGGGAAGCAGTGGGGTATGATGTGCTATATTCCTTGCCTAACATTTGGTTTGCCTTTGTGACCACTACAGATCATTGAGATGATAATTTCATAGAACTGTTACAAAACCAGTATCTCATTACTGTGTGATAATAATTCAGAGACTGTCGTTTTGTATATAAGGTTAAGATACTTTTGTTCTTCCATGTCTGTCACTTTACATGTCTCTACATTGAATTTCATTTACTATTTTATTATACTGTTCAGTAATGTTAGGTCTTTCTGCCATCTGTTGATTTTCGTCCTTAGTACTCCAAGTAATTATATATCAAAGATCTTGTTCTGTCACTAACCACCTTCTTTTTTGGATTATTTCTGAATATGTTGAATAGTTCAGGCCCTAATGAAGGCTCTCGCTGCATGCCACTGCTGAAATTCTTTCACTGAAGACCATTTTTACTCTCTTTTCCTTGTCCTCTAAGTAGTTTCTTAGCCTTTGGATGGGGGTTGGAACCCTCCTTCCTGTCTTACAACAGTTATCTTTCCTTTAAGAAATGTGAATACATGGCCTTGTTTCAGTTGGAAATTTAAGTAGACTGTGTCAATTGGATTTCCCTTGTCCCTGTGTCCCTTTATGCCTTCCAGGACACTTGTGACTCATAACAGTCTTTCACAAAACTACACTGACATGTCCCCAATACATTTTACTTACCTGTATGTACACTAACTTGGTTCCTTCTTAGAGCTTCTACCCCTCTGGCTTGGATACATTGCAGACTTTCTACTCTATTTCTTTGCACTCCCCCAGATGTCAATGTTGGATCTTCAGGTACAAGGTGGTTTTCAGTGAGAGGCTTTGCTTGCTTGTTAATAGCTCAGTAACTGCATCTGTGGCTTCTGGGGAACTCCTGGATGAATAAAGATGGTCCAGCTCTGTCAAGCCACTTTGCAGCCTCCTCTGTGACTGCCTCACTTGGAGACGGGATCTCCGAGTCCTTTGGAGCTTCTGGACCATGAAGGTCATTTTTGTCAGGACTGGAAAAGAAGCAAAGTTTTATTTATGCGTATGTGTTTGAGTGCATGTGCATTTCTGTATGCATGTATGTTGGCTGATCAATCCATTGCACCCCAAATGCAATTGTAGTTTTAATTCTAGAATAACTACTAGGGAGTGGTTTATTGCCACTTCCTGGGTAGATGCATTTGGAAAAAATGGGATTTTTTTTTCTTTAGCATTCTGAGGAAGAAAACCTACAGGTTTTTCATGTTAAAGAAATGGCTTGAGTATGACTACTTTTTCCTCTCATTTTCTTAACAAAATTAAATCATACCTGTAGAGGTGAAGTGTTGCACTTGGCCTGAGGTAATAATCTTTCTTTTAGGAGACTGAAGAAAAAACAAAGGACATGAAAGTCTAGATCTGCAAAACAATTTCTGATCCTTTAGCCACTAGTGTTGAGATTAGAACAGTTTATGTGCAGTGTGGGACATCCTATTTACCCTTTTCTTCCATAATCTGAGGGGAATTGAATCAAGAGCACCTTAAGCAGGCTACCTGGTGTCAGTGGGTGTTTGTAATCTCTGACGTGGGCTGTGTTCTCCTTTCCATAAAGAAATGCTGGTGGGAGCTGGGGTATCTCATCTGTCAGGGAATGGTAGAACAACTCAGCTTGTGAGGCTTTGCCTGCTTCTCCAATTGAGTGTTTTATATGGAAAAGGAATGGAAAGGATTGAGAGAGGCTCAGAATTACCTGCAGGCTGAGGGACTGGGTGCTTTTGCTACTGGAAGACACAAGCTCAAGTCCACATTGATTTCTTCTCTCCTATAGATGTTTTTATTTTGCATAAAATAATTAAATAGCTGTTGAACAGAGTAAAGAGAGAGAGTTAATCCCTAACTTTGACAAGTAAGATACTCACCTGGGATCCAGCTTGTGGTTCAGGAAATGTGTTTGTAAAAGGTTGAAGTCATTTCATCAGGAGGGAGGGAGAGCAAAGCCCCTCAACACCCTTCACAATACTTGGTCCTCATAGTCAGAGCCTGCTTATGCAGAGGGGAAGATTTGGGTTCAGACTGATTACAGAAAGGTGAGTGCTTTAATCAGGGAAGTAGTCATCTAACTGGGGTTCACCACCTTTCTCTTGCTTAGAGACTTAGCACTTAAATGGCTTTTTAATAACAAAATATTTAGAAATATTTAGTATTTTATCAGTCAGAATTTTAAAAACAAATCCACTCTCTGAACCAAGCCAAAGTAGTTGGTCATAAAAGAGAAATAAAGCCAGTCACAGAATTGTCAGAGAATCGTAAATTGGTATTTTGGGGGAAAAAAGCCATAATAATATCAGGTCCTGTGTTTGTTGGATCAATGGTAACTACTGATGTGTCCTGAATATAAAATAATTTTGAGGACAGTCAGGATGCTCAGACAACAGTTGCCAGCAGTGCGTTGGTTGACAAAGCCTGAGCATTCCCTTATGATTTGTCTGTCTCATCTCGGCACAGCTCATGTCCAGTCAGTCTGGCAGCTGTGGAGAGCTATGGGCTATATGTGCACCAAGTTAAATATTCCCTAACACATGGCATGATAATACCCCAGGTGGCCTGCAACATTTGCCCTATTGAGCTCAGGGTGGTTTTTTTTCTTGCAAAGAGGTAAAAGGGGAAAAAAAGAGGACATCACCCCCCACCCCCCCCAGACCAGAAAAACAACCCTTTCTATTTTCTCTCAAGAGCAGCGGAATGACATGCACAAGGACATTACCCGCACAAGGACATTACGTGTAACACCAGTGCCACAGTTCACGTTTCTCAGCTTGGAGTCCTGGGAGTCATGAAAACTTCATCTTGTGTCTGTCAGACTTGGGAAGAACTGGAGTATTTTGGGGTTTCTTCTTTTCCATGGCCCATATCCTTACTGCTCTTTAAGCCTTATCTGGCAGACTGGGAATAAATCAAATCAAAATTAGCTTCCTTTGCATTTGAGAAGCAGCAAGAATGAAAGGTCAACAGCAGTGCTGCAGCAAGGAACACACTTAGCAGAGTTTTGGGGTTTTTTTAGGGGAACTAGGAAGAGAGGCAGGTCAGGATATCTTCATATGCAGTCCATGTTATGTTCACAGTTTTCACTCCAGTTTATTTTTATAAGCTAGAGAAACAAAACCACAAATACTGGACTACCATGTCTCACAGACAGTAGTTTTGAGATCACTATGGTACCTATTCAGTCATTCCCAAATTTTGGACTTCTTGGAAGCAGACAGTTGAAAAGATTTTATCTTGCAGTTACCGTGGGTCAAGTGAAGATCCTGCCTGTGCATGCTCTGAGGTCATTCCTCAGTTTTCCTTTGTGCCAGTTTTATCGACATGCTTTCCTGCCTTCCCATTGCAGTTCTGCCTTAGCGCTCGCAGCAAACGGTTGTAGAGAGGCATAAGGGAACAACGTTGAATTGTTGCTTCTGCCCTAATTTGAGGATGCCCAGTCATCCTGAGCCTGTAAGTGGCCTGTGCACTCTTTGTGGGATGAAAAGTCAAAATACAAAGGCAGATTTTGGAAATGCAGGCAGGAAAAGGTGAAGTGTCTTTCTCCCTTACATTTCTGAGATCAGTGTCAGTGAAACCTGGCAAAGTTGGCTTCAGTCTATTCTGCTTTGCTTTCATGCGCAGAGAGGGATTCAGGTTACTCAGTAGTCCCTGTGCTGGGACAGTTTTATTTCCAGTTGCTTATCATGTGATGTAGTTATATGAAGGAATTACAAAGTTGTTGCCAGTATTTGCACCAGAAGCACTGTTTAAGCAGACAACTTTGGTTTGGTTTTGCTTTTTAAGGCACAGGTATGAATGTGGCAATTCTAGCTAGATAGTATCACTGAGATGAAACAAAGTTCAAATAAATGATACATAGAGCTTTAAGTATCATGGTTTCAAAAGAGAGCTAGAAACAAATATATTCCACTGAACACTTAGAAGTTCAGTTAGCTTCATGTAAGACTTTTAACTGTTAGTTATTCACTGAATTTTTGCTCCATAGTTCCATTTTATAAAACAGAAAGATTCTCAGTTTCTAAACTATCTTAGTTTAATGTCATTTTAGTAGAATTGCCTTGTGTCTTGTTTTTGTTTTTTTTAAAGTTTGACATTTAATGTAGGGTTGGATTGATTTTTTTTTTATTTTATTTTTTTCAAAACGTACATACAACACACACACACAAAAAGAAAACACTGTAATTATTTTCTTTAATGCTTAAGGAAAGTTAGAATATCTATTGGAAAGTTCTGATTAATGGCAAGAGAATATATGTATGCCAGCTGACTCTCTGCAGTCAGAGTTGCATAACATCAACTGTTAAGCAAGTAAAACAAGTGATGCTTTTACATGTTTTATGATCTAACAAAACTGTCATCTCTGCTGCTGCATCATATCACATCTTTACTTTGCAGCCTTCCCTTCTTTAGCTTTGGCAAGTACAAACTGTACTACTCCACTCAGATCTACCCAAACAGAATTTTGAGGAGTCCACTACTACTTCCTTTTTTTGAAACCTCTTTTATGAGAAAATCTTCATGAAAAAGTATTACAGCCTTCTCAGTTTCAGTTAACATAATCATCTGACACTTGTGCATGTGTCTGTGAAAGTCAGCTAACTGAAGATCTGACCTGGGCATTTTATGTCAGTGAAGGAAGTGAATGCATAAAGCGTGGCTTAACTCAGCTTTGTAAAGCGTACCGTTGGAGTTGCAGGCAGCATTTTCATTAAGGTCTTCTTGCATTTTTCTTGTAAATTTTAGAGCAATCATTTTGTGGTCTTATGTGGCTGTACAGCATCTGCTTAAAAAACTTAATGTTATAATTTATAAAGTATAAGTTACAAACTATTTCATCACAAGTAATCTTACTGGGCAGTCCAGACAGCAAAGACCTGAAGGTGCGCATTCAAATGCATCTTCTATCTCCTCTAAAACTGGATGTAGTGTCAATATGGTGTCTTTTTTGCTACACACGTGTCTGTGAAGCTGATAGAATTGATGTTTGGTTTACTGCCTGTAGAAAATGTATTAAGTAAGTGCGGGGAGTTGTGACACAGGAAGGGGTTAGACCCTTGCTTCATTCAAAGAGGAAGCTGCTTACTCCTCAGTGTTTGTGTTGCAAATTGTGCTGCACTTTTAAAGGCTCTATTTCACTCTGCCTGGCCCTGCTTCCCCCCCCTTTTTAGAGTACCATTCTTTTTCTTAGTGCAGTTCATGTAAGAAGTTTACACTGAATGACACAGCATCAGTATTGAGCTAAGCTGGTTTTACTGGTTAAGCTTTGCCATTCTCATTTTTCTGATATGCTTTCCCTTTAAAGCTCAGCTTCAGCTGAACCACACAGATCAGTCCCAATTGTTTTTTAAGATGTTCTATTTAACAGTTAGATTGGGGGAGGTCAGCTTGTTCTTAAATAATTCAACTTTCCAAGTTCAAGGAGGACCACAGATATAGCACAGGCATGTTACGTTACGCAGGTATAGCTGGCTTCTTTGAGATCCCATTGGTTAGCAAGATGTGTAGTGGTCTTGTTTGGGAGAAATGGTTTTCGGGCTCTGAGTCTGCAAATTTTCTGCCAAGAACTTCCACGTAGGTTTTCTAAGATTTAATAAAGTTGAGTGGCCACAGTGCTGAGCTAGTACCATTCCTTGCATGCTCAGAGGATAAAGTGTGGTGAACGTAATATTAGCTGATGCTACTTTTTACACCCTTAGAGATTGCAGTGGATGTATTAAGTGTCTAATTCAGATCACCTAAAGATACTTCTGGAAATTTTGAAACATTGTATATTTTTGTGTTTTTTTAAAAAAAAGTGTACCTATTTGCAAAAACTAAACTGCTTTTTTTATTAAGAACAAGAAGTGTAATTAGATCTAGATCATCTAGAAATATGCATAAGAAGTGTCGCTGGGTGAAGCTGTAGTAATTAATAACTTGTTTTAATTGAAGAGTGATGACTATGCTGTATAGGAAGCTGTGCTATGGCTTGAAATACCTTTTGTCTGTTGATTTATCTGTAAAACGGAAGGATGTTATAATATTGATTCTTGAAATTCCTACAAAAAGTAAGATCTTATCATGTGGACTTTGCACATATCATGTGGTACGGACATGGAGACCTAGGCTTACCTCTCTTTAGGTGGAGATAGTATAGACATCTATATGTGAGGTAGTCATTGAGTACTAGCTTTACTTAAGTGATAGCAAAGGGAATTTTCATGTAGTTATGCTGACGTTTAGCAGCTTATTTTAATTATAAAAAAATAAAAATACTACAGGAGGAAAGGCTGTTTGTTTTATTGCCTTATATTTTCACCACGATGTAAGAGTGTCTGCTTTTCCTTTCCTGCAAGCGTTCCTTGGTATGTAGAGCCTCCCCCACGCTGTGGGACTCGGCTGGCCACGCAGCGCCTCTCCCCATTAGTCATCATTGCCTTCCCTAGCACTGTGTGCATGAAAGTAATTCTTTAAAGCAGTTGCTCATAGTTCATTTTGTAAAGATTATTTCATAATACACCACTGCAGTAGTACCTTCTTGTAAGCATGGACCAAATCTTGGTCACTAAGCACAAGCAGTTTTATGTGAAATAAAAACATACATTGCAAATAAATCACTACTCGTTTCCTTTAATGTAGTTTCAAAATGTTTTGACTTTTGCCATTCAAACACAGCTTCCATTCACATGTTTGGGAAGCTTTTGAAAGCATATGAATGTTAATTTTCCCAGTTTTTCTGGAACTTAGCGTAGTTAACTTCCAGCGCTGGCTGCAGCTGGCTGCTAATAAAAATAACTTGCATTCCTAGAAACATTAGATTGTACTGATGGCAAAAATGACTAAACAATTTTAAAATGTAACCCGTACTGTTACATTAAAATGTTTCACCTTAGTCCTTATTAATCTAAAATAAAAAACTAACTGCAGTGATGTGTAGTAGTGTTTTTATTAATATGGATTACCCATTTACAGAAAAGTTCTCATATTGTAGCAGTTTGCTTTTTTAACTTTGATTGCAGTCCACCTATCCTTACATTATTGAAAAGCTTCCTAATGTCCGTTTCTTTAGTGATCTCTGTTTACTTAATGTGTGGAATATTCATATAGTGTTGCAAGATATGCAGTAACTACTTTGCTTGTGGTGCAAATGAACATTTACATTTTCATACCTTACAGTGTTACATGGTCTTTCATACTGTTTTTTCTTTTGATGAGCAGCCTATGTTTTATTTATTCCATGCTGACTTACTGGTTTCAGTATAGTGAAAATTTGTTTTAATGTAGAACTTAGTTTTCATGTAGTGAGATTTTTTTTTTTATTATTTCTCAACTAAAAAAATGGGGGGTTATTAACTAAGAGAGAAAATAAACAGTGCAACTGTATTGCCAGTTCATCTTTTATTTGAAAACATTGGGGCAAATTAAAAATACAAAACATTTTTTTTTGTAAAGTTTAGGTTCTAGAGAATTTTCAGTGGTAGGATAAGATTTTTTTTGTAATGAAATTTATTAGTCTCACAAGTAAGGTACTAATATTATGATAGCATTGAGCCCCAATTCTGGCAAGGTGCACTTGGTATAGAAGCATGACAAGAAATTCCCTGTGCCTCTGCATTACTTCTCTGGTAGTCTTTTCTTAGATATGTAAAAGTCACTGATGAAGTAGGTCTGTAGTGTCCAGTAGGCTCAGCAGCTCTGGGTTATTCTAGTGTTTCATACTTGAAAACAAAGCAAGCTGTTTCTTGGTGATGTACAGAGATAGTGAATGAAGAGTTTTACTCCTTTTGTATTCAGTTCTTTACAGACTGCTGATTACATTTCTCAAAATACTATTGTATGAAGAGTTAGTTACTCATTTTTACCACATTTGTCATGTCCTCTCTACTATATGAAAGCCATAACTGAAGGCAGCTAGGTTAGCCAAGACCAGCTGGTGTAGTACAAGTATCAGGCGATTGATGCCAGATTGTTAACGCTTGCCATTGTTTCCCAAAATAACATGGTTATAAATGGGACAGCGGTCACTGATGTTTTGTGGGAATAAACTGTGGAGCCTCAATGGTAAATATTGATAGATTGGAAGAAGACAATACGGGTTGGAGGCTCAGCTGTGAGAGCAGCCCCAGGTCGTGAGGTGCAGCGGTGCTTTTTTCCAGGGAGGATCGATCACTGAGTGACAGCCACAGTCCTTGTAAAATAAGCCAGAACCTGTTTCAACAGCAGCAAAACCTTCGGCAGCTTTAAAACGTTAATCATCTGTCCAGGATGTTTTCTTTGTTGGTGACATTGGTGCCTTTTTAACAGCTTTGTTGGCTATCACTGTGCCGGATTGTGGCCGGTTGGGCATCTAATGGACACCTGAATGGATCTAATGGCACAGTGCTGCACAGAGGGCAGAGCCTGCTCCTCTCATCTCCCCCTTCCTACCCATTCCTGGGATCCTCTTCCTTACCTGCACTGCTTCTGCTGCTCACCTTACCCCATAGCAGCACTACTCAACTTGCTATCGAATAATAGGAGAAAGCTATTCACTTCCATTTATTTGTGGTTTCACACCTTTTCCCCCTTCCTTTGGTTAGTTTTCTGCTGGTTTAGCAAGCTAAGCTTGCCCATCAGGGTGGCAGCTGAATGCTAGAGATGGTGCAAGGAAAAAGCAGGGAGAATGCATGGTTCGGAGTAGCACTTACAGCAGTAGCAATTAATTATTAAATCAGCTCTGCCTGTCTTTATCTAAACTACAATCTTAAAAGCATATATTTTGAAAAGGACGCCAGTCCTTGAAGATGAAAGATCTACTGTTTGAATTAATCTTAAAGTGGTATTTTTCTGGGATTTGAGCATTTTTTTGGTAGTTGGTATCTACAGACTGTTGATATATCTAAGAATGGGTGGTGGCGTGCTATTTTTTTCCACAAAAGGCATGCTCATCTCTGACAGGAGTTCACAGCCCTAAAGGGGGATATGGTAGGGAGTAAGTTGTAATGTGTGGAGTAAGCCTGTTAATATTGTCAGAAGACATGGAAAGTCTAGAAGGACAACCTGAAAACTCCACATATTCTGACTGAATAAGTTTAAAGTAAAAGTTTTAAATTATAGAAAATTATAATTAAATGGGGAAAAAATGGTGAGGGCTGCTGGACTGCATATCCAGAATATTGCCTTCTGCAGCATTGAATTCAGGAGGGAAGAGATAACTGATTGAATGCAAGTTTCTGCAAAAAAAATTGTGAATTTTACTTACAGATTGTTTTTATTGTACATTACCTAAGCAAATGTATTTGATTAGACTGCACGTATGTTACAGTTTTTCAAAGGCAGGGGGTTCAGAACAAAAGAAGTAAAGAAATTTTTGTTTAAAACTTTTTTTCTTTATATTTTTTGAATCTTAAAAGTAGAATTTTATAATATCTATTATGTGGAAAAAAATTTCTGGCAGTCTGAGGTGGTAGATGTAGTCGCAGAGCAAATAATGGGAAAAAGCTGTGATGTGTGATTCTGGAATTAAAAATGTAGTAATAAAACCTGTATTCCTTCCATGCATGCAGGTGACTTTAAAACATGTTTTCTGAGTGTACTTTTGTATATTCAGATAAATCCACTCTGGACTATTTTACGTAAGTCAGTGTTGAGGTACATGTCAGCAAGCAATTAAATACTGGTTTGATCATTTCAATCAACTTCTATGCAACTTGCAGTACATTTTTGCAGTACTGTCAAAACGTGCATACCCACAGGACGTGAAAATTATGTGAATTTAATTTAAATCTAAATCACTTGATCCTAATGCACGACTAAGACTAATTGAAATAAAACCTTTATTATTAGTTGAATTAAGTCAGTAAGAGATACCAACTCGTACCTGGGATTGTGGAATCTCACAGCTAAGAAATATAACATTGGGGTACTTGTGAAGGTGTGTGCAGCATTGCACACATCAAGCAACAAATTTGTTCTTATTTGCTCTAAATGGTTAAAGGATACCTTTGAGGCCTTTTCCATATAACACCTTAAGGAAGCAATGTGTGTATGAGGACAAAAGTAATAGACTTAGGAAACCACTACAATGTACATGCAATGTACAGTGTAATGCATTGCTCCTATAAGAAATGCTATTTTTGCATATTTTACATGTGCATTCATTAGCTCTTTATGTATCATTTAACATGTAGATATTCTTTAAAAATATTCAAAAGCTTTCAGAGCCCTAGAGCAGTGAAAAAAGTAGTATGAGAGAAGTACTGAAAGATCTGTTGTCTCCATGAGCTTGCTTGAAGAACTGCAGGTTTAAGTATTGGAGGAGGAATGTTTGTTCCTTGTTGGGTTAGTTTCACCAGTTATCCTAGAAGCATGTAAGCACAATGCTGCACCTGTAGCGGTACTGCTGAACTCCATGGTGTTGCTGAGGTATCCAAGTGTTTGATACCATCGTTTATAAGCAATTGAGAACAAGGACTGATTTTTATGTGGTTGTACAACATTAACTCTAGCTACATTTTGGAAAGATGGTGTGCTCACTTCTTGGTACTTAAACTTGCTTAGACAATTTAGGTAAGAAGTTTTACAGCAAGAAAACTGTGTTCAACTTGAAACAAACTTTTGTTCTTAATTTTGTTGTTACTTTAGTTTTATTAAGAGAAACTTAGAGATAAGGAGCCCTTAGGGATTATGACCATATCCTGGTTTCAGCTGGGATAGACTTAATTGTCTTCCTAGTAGCTGGTAGGGTGCTGTGTTTTGAGTTCAGTATGCGAAGAATGTTGATAACACCCTGATG
>JAVJGG010000005.1:14995604-15060399 GCA_035590195.1 Aviceda cuculoides | reverse complement strand
GTTTAGTCTGGAGAAAAGGAGGCTGAGGGGAGACCTTATCGCTCTCTACAACCACCTGAAAGGAGGCTCTAGCGAGGTGGGTGTTGGTCTCTTGTCCCAAGTAACAAGCAACAACAAGAGGAAATGGCCTTAAGTTGTACCAGGGAAGGTTTACATTGGATATTAGGAATGCAATTGCTCATCCAAAGTCTTCAAAAACTGTGAATTCTATTTAAGTTATTTTGTTGGAGTGCCATGACTTTAAGTCATGACATGCTCACTTTTACTCACAACAAGCGTCTGTACTGGAAAAATAGACAGAGGCTGAGAATGCCCCCATGCCAGAGGTTTTGCAAACTGAGGCTGAGAGCAGTTTTCATTTCTCTTGCTTTGGCTGAAGAGGAAAGGTGGCAGGGGAGGGCTTGCAAGAACAGATCATATAGATTTCCTTTCTTTTGACATTTGGACAACAAAAAGATGGTTCGATGTATAGAATACTTGGGCCAACCAGCTTCATGGGGAGTGGAGTGGCAGCACACAGATCTCTTCTATGGGGAGAAATAGTAGCATGTCAGAAGAGTTGGTGCCAAACAGGACCATATATCTGCTCTCCTGCATTACTGTGGAATATGAAAAAACTATTGGAATGAGGAAAAGGTTGTCAGAGGCAACCATTCCCAATTTTTTGTAAGCAGGGTTTTATACATATATATATAAGCATATATTTGTGTGTATATATAGATATATATGAAGTAAAGTTACAGAAGTGGTGTCTGGTTGCCGAATGTTGATTTCCAACTCTCCCCATAGCTGGCAGATCAGCAGTGTGCAAAGAATTAAGTTAGCAGTGTGCCTCTTGTGTTTTCACATGCATCTGTAAAGCTAATAAATGTGCATTTTAAAGAGAGACACCTAGCTCTCAGGTGTCTCTCTTTAAAATGGTGTCTCTCCATTTTTTTGGCTGAAGTTTGTGACCTGTCATTGAGAAATACATGCTTACCATGTTATTAAATAATTACTCCCCTAAAATGGGTTAAGGCCGCTCATTTGCCTACATTTACATTTAATATTTGTGTGTTGGAAGTAGGCTTGTGATCCAAGTGGCCCTTCCCATGCTCTGTAATCTTTCCCCAGCAAAACACTTGTAAGAAGGGATCCCTAACAGTGACCTTTGAGGGAGCCACATTGCCAATAATGTAAGTAAATGACAGTCACTATCTAAAGCTGGTAATTAAATGTATTTTAACATCCCAAAAATGTTTGTATAACTACTTCTAAAATTTATGTTTTACAAAATTTAAAGAGGTACACTTTCTAAACTTGGAGGCAATGGAACTCTTTTTTCCCAATTTTTTGGGGGAAGGGATATATTTGCATCACCTACATGAGCTGTCTGTTGATAAATGAGATGGCAATGTTCTTTGGGCTGCCTGCACGAAGAATTTCCCACTGTAAACACCAAATGCTTTATCAGACTGTCTCTTGAATAGAAGTCTCATAACTTAATATCATAGTTCAATTGATGATCAAGTTTTTAAATTACAGAAAATCCCTAAGGGTGCAGTCCTATGTAGTAGGATCTTCAATGGGAAGAGAGGCAAATATGGAGAGGCTTGGCACCACTCAAGAGACTGCTGTTTGGAAAACAATGCTGGAAGGATGTTATTCGGGGCCCTGAGGTGACAAGTTGCAGCTACGTCCTGTCAACTCTTGCCCAAGTGAAAACCAGACGATGCTCTGAGAATCTGTCTTAGAGAGCTGCTGTAATGAGATGTGCCAATGCTTTGTTTTCTTCACCAAAACTAAGAACGGGTTTCCTAAGTTTGTAGTTAGTGGAATAAAATGTTTATTTTTCTTTGAAATACTGCCTCATTTCAAGAGTTATTTCAAAGGTATTTGGCAAATACTGAGATACGAGATGTCATTCTCATTGAGAACTGCTGCTGTAACCAGGATGTCAGAATCATAGAATGTTTTGGGTTGGAAGGGACGTTTAAGATCATCTAGTCCAACCCCCCTGCAATGGGCAGGGACACCTTCCACTAGATCAGGTTGCTCAAAGCCCCGTCCAACCTGGCCATGAACACTTCCAGGGATGGGGCATCCACAGCCTCTCTGGGTAACCTGTTCCAATGTCTCACCACCCTCATTTCTTCCTTATGTCTGATCTAAATCTACCCTCTTTCAGTTTAAAACCATTGCCCCTTGCCCTGTTGTTGTGGTTTAACCCCAGCTGGTAACTAAGCACTGCACAGCTGCTCACTTACTCCCCCCACCCAGTGGGATGGGGGAGAGAATCGGGAAAAAAAAGTAAAACTCATGGGTTGAGATAAGAACACTTTAATAGAACAGAAAGGAAGAAAGTAATAATAACAATAATAAAATTACAATAATAATAATAAAAGGATTGGAATACACAAAACAAGTGATGCACAATGCAATTACTCACCACTCACCAACCAATGCCCATTTAGTTCCTAAGCAGCGATCCCCCCCGGCCAGCTCCCTCCAGTTTATATACTAAACATGACATCCCATGGTATGGAATACCCCTTTGGGCAGTTTGGGTCAGCTGCCCTGGCTGTGTCCCCTCCAAACTTCTTGTGCCCCTCCATCTTTCTTGCTGGCTGGGCATGAGAAGCTGAAAAATCCTGGACTTGGTACAAACATTACTTAGCAACAACTGAAAACATCAGTGTGTTATCAACATTCTCCTCATACTGAACCCAACCCATAGCACTATACCAGCTACTAGAAGGAAAATTAACTCTATCCCAGCTGAAGCCAGGACACCTGTCACTACAAGCCTTGGTGAAAAGTCTCTCTCCATCTTGTAAGCCCCCTTTAAATACTGAAAGGCCGCAATAAGGTCTCCCCAGAGCCTTCTCTTCTCCAGACTGAACAACCCCAACTCTTTACACCTTTCTTCACAGCAGAAGTGTTCCAGCCCTCTTACCGTTTTCATGGCCCTCCTCTGGACCAGCTCTAACAGATCCGTGTGTTTCTTATGCTGGGGACCCCAGAGCTGGACACGGTACTGCAGGTGGGGTCTCACCAGAACCGAGCAGAGGGGCAGAATCACCTCCCTCAATGCGCTGGCCACGCTTCTTTTGATGCAGCCCAGGATACAATTGGCTTTCCCATCTGCAGGCACCCATTGCCAGCTCACGTTGAGCCAAGAGCCCCAAGTCCTTCTCCACAGGGCTGCTCTCAATCCACTTATTCCCCAGCGTGTACTGATACTGGGGATTGCCCTGAGCCAGGTGCAGGACCTTGCCCTTGGCCTTGCTGAGGTAACACCCCAACTCTCACACAAGGCGTGCGCTTCCCAGAGCCTGCAGGACTTCTGCCCTTTAAGCTACAAAACACCAAAGACCGATTTCACCCGCCAGTTGCCGCTCATTCCTTTTAACGAATCCCTCTTCGAGGAACGTCTCACGTTTGCAGCCGCGAGCGGACTCCCTGAGGAAACGCCGGGAGAAGCGCGGCGGGCGGCCCGGCAGCCGCCGCCGGAGGTGGGCTGCGGAGCCTGCGTAGGTGAACCTCTCGGCACCGCAGGGGAAGGTGCCGCCGATGGGGTTTCTGCGGCGGGGGCTGAATGCGAGTCTGGGTCGCCAAAGGCCCTGGGTTGGTTCGTTGCCGCCGAGGGCGAGCGGCCTGAGAAACCTGTTGTGGGGGTCGCGGCTGTTGCTGGAGAGAAACTTCTGCAGTTTTGGATACCTGTGTAACGTGGAGGGAGGTGGCACGAATCTGAGGGTTGTCAGCAGCTCTGACGGTCTCCAGAGTAGCCGAGACGTTAAGGGGTGCGAGGGTACCTTTAGGGCTGCCGCCCCGCCGCGGGAGGTTTCTCCTGGGCTGAGCCTGGCGCAGCGAGGCTAAGGGCAGCTCTGGCCTGCGGGACCGATTGGGGCAGTGCCTCCTGTGGGCTGCAGACCCTTTAAAACTGGCCTGATGGTTTATGGTAATGCAAGTGAGCAAATCAGAAGTCGATATGTGGGGGGCGGGCGGGGAGGGGGGGAATACTGCTTCATTACTTTAGCATAGAAGGGCAAAATAGATGTAATTAAGAGTGTTTTAGACTCAGAACAGGAAGTGCCAATACTGAAACTTCAAGCATAACCAGAACTTTGACCCTCGCTTATCTGTACTGTGGTTATTTTTTTTTCCCAAAATGTATCAGCGTGCAGTTGTGCAAATACGATAGCTCGTGTTGCTTACAGTCTTGGAATCTAATGTAGTCTGTGCTTTTTATCTGCACAAATCTACACAAATTACTGCAAAGATTTTTAACTTGTGAGCAGATGCTCAGCTCCATTTGCAGCTGCTTTGGAAAGGTTAAAGAAAAAGAGAGGCAGGTAGCTAGAAACTTAGCTAGACCCGTATGTGCAAAGAAGTTACAGTGATTTCTCCCTTATGCATAGTATGTATTGGTATGTTCTGTGTTTGGCTCTGTCACATGTATTTCACATGTGACAATGTGGATAAAAAAAATAGTGTGAACTGTGTCTGATTACATTGGTAAAGAGTAGTGTTTTAGAAATATGTAATTCGTGTGGGTGGGGTGGTATTTGATTAATAACAGGACAGTGGTACCAAAGCAGTTTAAACACAATGTGCCATTATAATGGGAAACTGCTCACTCTTGAATTAGCAGCTGTCAACTTTTTAATGGACTCTTTTATGTATATTCCGTAGAGCTTTTTAAATAAAGAACAAGACAATTGCTGAGCGTTTGCTTTTGGAAGCTTTGCTGAGGTTCTAGATGTGCAAGTTTAAATTTAAAGGAAGTGAGTACTTTCATGATAGTGAATTATTCTTTAAATACATCTGATTTCTCCCAGTGTAGAGTTCTTGGAAAGAGAGGGATTACCTGCAGGCTTTAAGGGCTGTGTAGTATCAGGTTTAATGTCGGCATTACCGCTTTACCTCTGCTATGCTCTAGTATGAATTACAGTTGAAGTACTGGCTGTGTGCATGGATTACAGCCTCCCTCTTTGTACGAATGAACTTAGAAGGAGAAAAACTTTAAGTTCTGTATCTTCATTACATTATTTTTTAAATGGTTATAACTATGAAATCTAAGTGACACTAGGAAACTTTATTATAGTTTTCAGGAGAAGAAAGAAAACCTACTTGTTTACCTGAAACCAGTGTTATCTGATGGAGGTGGTATCTGTCTAAATCTGTGAAATACTATGACTGGTAAATGAGCTCTGATTTCTGTAAAGCTAGAAATGTCCTGAGGTATCTGACCAGTATTGCTTTATATTTAATTAAAATACAAAACCAGCATAGAATAATTTGTTTTAAACTTGCTATGTAACAGATTTTGACAGGTAATTATGAAAAGGAAGACAAAAGTCTTACAAAAGTAGTCTGTATCACTACAGGATTTAATAATTTTACAGTTAAACAGGAAGGGGAGAGGGGAAGCATGTAATATTTGTGACTGGTAAATTGGCATAAAATTATTAAAAAAAGAGAGGTCCCTAATACAGGATGAATCAAGATTGCTTCTGAAAATGGGTTCAGCAAGCCTATTTCAATATACTGAATCTGCAAGACTACATCTGGGGATAGCAATACACACTGTACTTGTAGGACAAGAGCAGCCTATTCTAGGAAGCAGTTGCTGAAAGACTGAAGGTTATGTTATACAATGTGCTGTGTCTCTATTCCTACACCATAATTCAGCCATCTATTACTACCAGATTGAAGCCAAAGGTGAGCCAGGAATGTTTTCAAAGGGAAGAAGAGCAGAAATAGAAGTTGCATCTCTGTTTGATCCGCATTATGACTGCAGCCGTAACACACAAAGCCCAATGCCAGTAACCACACTTTGCTCAGGGGCCTTCGAGCCATAAAATTTCACTGTCCTTTTGTAAGTACCACCTCTGAAGTTCTCTGAAAGTGTCTCACAGTCAGTTGCTAGTCACGTTCCTGGCTCGAATTGATATCTTGGGGTGGGGGCAGCAGTAATGGAGCAGAAGGTTTATGCAAGTGTTGTTTGCATGTATGTGCTTGACATACGCAGCCAATTTACCTGAAGTTACAGGCTGAAATTTGCCGTGGCAGTAGCCCCCAGGAAGGGGAAATACCTTGGGTGTCTTTCCTCAAACCTTACAGCGATTGTTTTTTGTGTAGTGGTTTTGCATTTATGGTCTTTCCTAGTTTGATGGGGCTTATCGCGGGAGGAGTGGAGTGTTGAAATAATCTTGTTACAGTAAATAAGATGTGAAAACTTTTAAACCTTCCATTGATGTGAATCGTTGAATGTTTAACAGTCTTTTGCTCCCAGTTGTTTACAGTAATTGAGTCCTTTCCCTTGTAGTGCTTGTGCTGCTGTCCTCATTAGTATGTATTCCAAGAAAAATACCATACACAAGACCTGCAAGTACTGTACAGCAGAAGATACGTTTTCCAGTTTTGTTTGCTGGATGTTATACCTTCCAAAATAAGTTAGTCCCTAATACCAAGAATAAACTTCGTGTCCTAAGGTAAAACGGCAAAGAAAGCCAATAAACCTTCTGTAATTTCCACTGCTATTACCTTTTAGGCAGTAGGCATTTAGGGATCTGAAATGTAAGGAGAAATAACAACTAAAACTACCAGAGTTCTCTGATAAGTAATATCCGTCATAGTGAATTTTGGTTTTGAACTATTATTTTTCATTAATTACTTGCTTAAGGTCTGAAAAACAACCTGGAAAGTCAAGGCATTTGGGACTGGGCAGAAGGAAAGGAGGGATAATAAGGTTGTAGATTTAGGACCTGCAGATTTCTTCAAGTGTTACAATGATGTTCTGGTGGGATAGGTAGCGGTCTACCTCATCCTATACTCTGTGACACTCTGTTTCTTGCTATCATTTGAAACTACTTGAGCAGTTCTCTGCCACACATTGTGCTCTTCAGTGTAAAAAAACCTTTTTCTCTTAGTATTTAGATACATTAGGCAAATCCCAGGGTTGATAGCTCAGGCGTGGTTAGTTTTGGTTCACTTGTTAGCCATTGCTGGTTAAATCTGCTGTAGTGTCTAGCTACCAATTGGCAGACTCAGCAAAAAGCTTTAGAAAAGACTTGCTCTGTGATCCATTTGCCAAATACAGAGTTTAGTTCCTCCTCTGTAATCAAGCTGGAGTCAGCTGATTATAGCTGAGATTTTTCATGCCAGTATCCTGCGTGTTGTCCTTTGCCTGCCTCTTTGGTCAAGTGACTCCCATTGCTGGAAAAAAAATAAACCGAATCTCAAACTCCTCCAATTTAGAAGTATCTCTTGTTATCTCTAAACAGTAGGATTTCTTTCAACTATACCAGCATCAATTTGATGAGGAGGGACAACTTCCAGAAGAGTCTAAAAAGCATAAAGTCTCTTCTGGAGCTTGCTGTCTCCTGACAGATGGAGAAAGGTTTCAGCCCTTCAGCATGAACACAGATAGTCTGATTCAGAGGAAGCAATTGACAGGTAGGAAATATAATGTTGGATTTTTACCATTTCCTTCCCCGTCTACCTTTTTATTTCACTGTCAATTACACTTTTGGCATTGTGGCCAGGAAAAGAGCTTAAAGCTGGGTTGGTATTGACTGTTGCTCTGTTTTTCTTACAGTTAGGAAAGCATTTGTGTTTTAAGTTTTCCCTTATTTAGAGTATCTGGTTTAAATGACTATAAATCGTAATCTCAAGTGATCTCACAGCTTAGTCTGGCTGCACGGAGGCCATCCCAGCTGTATTTGGGTTTATTAGCGTTTGCCATGCTGGCTGGTGCCTGGCTCCAGCGTTGTCACAAGTATCTTGTGCTTGTCTGCACCGAGCTCCCCAGCTCCCTGGCGTCCAGGCAGAGGATGCAGCCCTGACGCAGCATGGCAGGAATGCGTGCAGCCAGCTGGGGCTTGACACTGTGTCTGAGTTAACAAAACTTCTTGGGATCCAGAGGACAGGGGAAATGCTGCAAGGCAGTGGCTTTATCTGGAGTCTTTGCCATTTTCCCCAATGGTCTTGCCTTTGGAAATGCCACACAGAGACAACCGAAGTGCCTCACTTTAGATAAAAAAAGGACTTCAGTCTTATGCTGAAAAAAAGTTGTTGCATAGTTTCTGGTCTTCCCTAGAAGTGCCGAGCCGCACCTAGCCTAATGAGCCCAGCTGGAGCTGATTTGTTTCTGCATCTCTGGTACAGATAATCTGACCATGGATAATTGAGTGTTGATTCTATAAATAACCTGCTTTGAAATCCTTGTCTTAAAATTGTTTCCTCTTCTTCCTGTTAGCTTCCAAACTTACTCCTCCTGTAATCATTTCTTGGCTGACCAAAGGCTACTCTCATCTCTTAACAAACATATGTACTATTCAGTCTTCCCACCTGAAGTGACATGTTACACCAAGCATGGGAGAAGCCAGGTTCCAGCACTATAAAAAGCCAGCTAAGCCCTGGTAGGAAATAATCATCCTAATATGTTTTACTTATGCTCCATTGACTTGGGTGGTTTAAATCAAAAACGACTGATACACGTCAAGCATTTGATACCTTGGAAAGATGTTTATTGCATGCTTGTTCTCAGAGACCTCCTGTTGCATATCTTGTAGTTAAATGTCTTCAGGTAAAACTGATTCCTCCATGTGTACTTGCTTGCAAGTTGGACTTCAGTTGATCTTGGTTTGTTTGCTTACTGTCCATATTAAAACTCGCAACACTTTTTCCGAGTTGAGCTATGCCTTGTTTTAATGAGAAGTGATTTTTTTTTTTTCCTCCATGAGCTGATGTAAGTAATTATAGAAAGTAATTAGAGCACCTCCTAGGAAAGATAACCCATGTCTTCAGCTGGTGAGTGTCTACACATTACTTTTTTCCTAAAAGCTTTTCTAAAATGTAGTATGTGCATGCTTCTGAGAAGATGCATAGAAAGTTGGAACCACCTGCACTGGATGACAGGTTGTTCAAGACATTGGAAATGGTAGGAGGGAAAGCTGAATTTGCACAGCTGTTCTTTCACAGCTGTGCCATATTGTGCAGTTCATGCACCTTGGTAGGTAGTTGTCATGGAAATCATCTATCTCTTTACCCTGTACCATTCCTGACATGTTAATATATGACAGAGGCAACATGAGTGGGCGAATAAACTTGGAATGCCTTAAATTCAGATCCGCACTCTAATTGCTATGCAGCCTTGGAAAACGCCTTTCTTCACACAACATCTGAAACACTGACCAACTGACCATGCTTCAGCAAATTTTGGAAGTCTTGATTTGTTATTGATTATATAGTAGCTTGGAAAAAACTGAGTCAAGGCCCATTTGAAAGAAATCTTTTATATAGGTAGAACAGACATTTAAAGTTGTAGACATACAATGTTCTCTCCGATTCAGGGCAACGATGGGAAAGCTGTTAGTATTATGAACAGGTAAATAGTTTATCCAGAACAAGTAATTTGTAGCATGTGAAGTTCGTTGCAGTGAAGAGTGGTTAAGAGGCGCATTCAGAGGCAGAATACAAAGTAGTTGTCACTTGGACTCTCAGAGGTTGATTTGCATCTATTTCATTCATGTGCGGTTAGGTCTGAGTTTCTTTAGTTTGTGCAGTTACAAGTCATAAATGATGCAAGTTAAAGTAGAAACTGTCTTTTTAGATCTTAAGTTGCATGTAAATATAGAACTAAAGAGATTTTTAAAGGAGAGGAACAGATAAAAAATGTCCTACAAATCCACTTTTGTATTTGGGTATGTCTTTCAGTGTTGTCTGTCCAGTTTTGTTCCGTAGAAGGTTGAGAGTTTGGTTTCTTGTTTGTAAAGAGCTATTGTATGTAGTGAGGGAAACATGAACAAGTGACCTCTTCAGGAATTATTTTGCACAATCACTTTGGAAGCTCTGTATTAGGGGTTTATCACTTGTGGGTGTTCCTGCAGTAATAGTAGATTTTATTACCTATGGCAAATAATGTGCCTGAAAGATGAGTGAGCCAATTTATTTAAAACATCTGAAATGAGGAAATACTCTGCACTGACAGTTACGCTGCTTTTGTAGCAGGGTTTGGTAAACTGAATTGAAACTCTAAATATAAGCCCATTCAGTTTTCAAAACAAAACAGTGTCCTTAGTTGGGCAGATCTGTTTGGTTACCTGGATTTTCAAAACATGTCACAATGTTCCAAGGGAATTAATTTGATGCCTGGGGATATCCATGAGGAGTGGCAAACTCAGAAAAGCAAGTAAAAAAATTTCATATATAAATTTTAACTTGAGTTTCCTAAAAGATTATAATTATTGTAATAATGATAGTAGTAGTAATAATAATAGCAGTAAGGTTTATGTGATTATACAAATTTTGTCAAAGGATTTTTAACTCTTTGCTAATTTGGTTCAAAATTAAGAAGTTTCAGCAATCTTGTGAAAATCAGAAACTGTGAAGAGACACCTTAATTAATGTGCCCCCAGAGAACAGTATTTCATGTGGCCGTAGCACGCTTGTACTGACAGTTGTCACGTGTACCTACAGACCAGACAGAGTTTATCCTGCCTCTTTTGCAGGGGGTCAAAGGACTGTGGATAGGGGATGAAACAGTGAGGGTGCTGGGGGACAGAGAAGCTCAGTGTAACAGAGATGGAGCAAATTTAGGGAACAGACCCATTTTTTTTTTTTAGAAAAATGTTTTTCATTATTTCTCTGCTTATAAAACAGCGTGTTAAGAAATATATTGTTTCACCAGATGCTGGTTTTGGATTCCAAATAACAGTTACAGCTGAAATAGCCAGGAGATTTAAACAATAGATTATATAAAAATCCTGCAAAACTATTAATCTGGGCTAATTTCAGTAAAGTTACTGGTTTTGTACAAGTTTCTTCTAAGGAATGATAAAATGAGCTGGTGATGCGTTATCTTGATATTGAATAAAATCTGACATGATATTATGCACAAAAACACATCAAGAACATAAGTCTTCTAAAAACAATAGCTTGTTTTCTTGGATGTGTAATACAGTATAGTTTTTTGTCAAACCACCTCAACAGGCCCATCTCACTCTTCTATGGCTTGTATTTTCTTATCTGTGAAAAGAAATGCTGTTATAGCTGTTTGGATTAAGTAAAGCAATAAAGAAGTACCAGTTTTCTGTAACAGTTTTGTGATAGATGAGGGGAAACATCCAATGATTTCCTAAAACAGTAATGTACATAAATTACTTTTTTTGTTATTGTTTCGTGAATATCATTAAAGGTGGAGATAGAGAGGCAGTGAAATATTTTACCTGATAAGTAAATAAATAAAAATGTGTATCATCAGATGACGTTGAATGTGAAAGATCTGCCCGAGGAAACAGGTCTGTTACACAATACGAAGTATGCGAGGACGGCAATACTAAATTTTCCTCTATTTGCAACAGTGTGTCTGGAGTAAAATTATTTAAGTCAGGTGTTTGGAGGAATGAATAGGTGACTTTAAATTTGTGCATTTAGTAAACTAGAGTGCTGCTCCTCTTGTTATATTTCAGTGTTAAATGTAAAGATACTTTTTTCTTACATCCAACAAATAGCCAAATAAAAGATTTCACTTATAAAACCACCCACAAAATTCTGATTTGTCAGCGGTGCTTACCTTTGCTTGAAGGAAAGTACCGTTGCTTGATTGCTAGAAAAATTTTAGCATTTCACCTGATGTACCCGCCCTAAGTTTAGGGCTGATAATACATTTACTTGCTCTGAGAATAAAAACGGTGGAAATACCATTACCACTGGTCCGCAGGTAATAAGATACCAGTGCAAAGGAACCTGGTGCAAAAGGATGGTGAGGGCTGTCCTTGTGGTGTAAGCACCAGACACAATGTGTGAGGTGGTATTTACCTCAAACACTCCCAGACACATCGGGATGTCTCACCAGATTCATGTTGGACTACCAGAGCATCTCTTCAGGAGAACGGGAAATTTCTGTGCATAAACTCTCCTTGCTTTTCTTTGGTAGAGTGTCACTCAAAAAAGTGTGTAACTGGGATCCACTTGCTCTGTTTTTATTTTTTTGCCCGGAGATTTGCCTTGCTGAGGTGAGAAATACGTATGACTTGTAGTTGAAAATTGTCGGGTTTTCTGCAGTAGCAGTGTCAGGTGGCAAATGCTGATTACACGTGTGGAATTGTGTCATTACAAGAAGTGATGAATTCCTACTTAAATCTCCAACTCTTTTTAAAATCAAGTTAATACCATAAATCATTAATATCCCCTTTTATAGCTGAAGAAACAGACCTTGACACCAGAGTTAAATCTAGGTCTTCCAGTGATGTGAGGACTAACATTGTCACCTGGGTAAGGTATTCACTCTTGCATTGTTTTTCTGTCTCTCTGATATGTCAGTGATACCTTGGAGCTTCGTCTTTCGATCTCAAAATCCTTGCAAAAGAAGCAGACAAGTACCCAGCAGCTTAATTTTACATATAGTGTCATTAATAGCACTATTTGAAGCATTTTTTTTCCCTGATGGGGTTCCATTTGACTGTTCGTGGGGGTTTTTTTTGATTGAGTTTTTTTAAAATGCTTTCTACAACAGAGGAATGGAAGTGTTCTGGGAAATGCTGGCTGTGTGGCTTTTTGTGGAATTTGGCCATTTTTAAGAGATTTGGCCACTTATGTGTAATTTACTGATATTCTAGGGATTATTCCTCCTCTGTCTTATAATTACCCTGGCAAATTCCAAGTTATCCCATAAATAAAAGATTTTTCACGAAAACAGCAGATTTATCCTATTGTGTTAAACACAAACACCCTCCTTTCCTGAATCAAGAAAGAAGAAATGCAGTGTCTTCCTCTAAATACACACCTTTTTTTTTTTTTTTTTTTTTTCCCCCCCACTGCTTTTAGTTTTCACTTTGGTTCATTTCTGCAGTTACTTGAGTTGTATCAACAATTACAAAAGAAGAAAAAAAACCCCACAGCCGTTTTCAGCGCTTGTTGTTCTTGGCACAGGATCAGTTCTGGTGTCCAACTGGTAGGACCTGAAACTTGGTGCTTAACAAGTGCCTGTAGTCAAAACAGTTGGTGTGTGCAAGTGCTGATCTGGTATTTGCTGCAGCAGGTCATCTGCCTGATTTTTTACCGTGTGCAGAATACCTAATCACGTTGCTGAGTTTCTGTGACGGCATCTGTGGCAATGTGAATCATTTCACGTTCCAAAAGTACATGTTTACAGTCGTCGTAGAATCAGATTAAGTTGGCAGCCTGCTCCTCTCTGTAAGTGGCTCAGTTTACATTTCTTCTTCTAGCAAGATGTTTTGCATAATTGTGCTGATCCTACTCACTTGTAGACATTGTGAAATGGAGAATCGTTTTAGTGGGTTTATGTCAGTAAGCGAAGCTTGTGTTTATTGTAAATAAACACCAGCAGAACGGTGGTTATTTTAGCACTTGATAATTTCCCAATTATGTCATTTGACCTGGAATGAAGCTTGCAATTGTTGAGCTGCATTTTATGCAGCGGATCAGTCCGGGAGTTTGAGCTGGCAGTTTATTTCCTTTGTCAGTTTACAAGAAGTATCAAAATGAAACCGACTGTGCTGTTTCCTTTCCAGTGCGCAGCGCAAGAAGGGTGGAACGGTTTGTGGATATTATTTCCAAACTTTTTCAGCTGGACTTGGAATAGTGTTTTGTCAAAAAAGCTGGTAAAGTTATCTTTCGGTCTTGCAATGTTATGCTGTAGTTTGCTAGCATCAAATCCAAGTTTATTTTTGCTTAACCTCACGTACTCGGTTTTGTTAGGCTTTTTCAGACTGTGGCTGCAAAATGAAAGTGCTTACAAGGTGTTTATGAACTCTTGTTATGAACCAGCTGCCAGTTACTGCAGGATGACACATTTCTGTAAGCAGTCTAGTTGTTCAGTTTTCTGGTCGCTGGCTGTCGCTTTTCGGGCATGTGTGGGTTTCTTCTGGTTTGGTTTTATTAGAATTAATATCAAATACATTTGCAAACTTTGAACTGGGATCAGTACAAGGTGGCAGGTTTCACTTACTATTTACTGAAATTGTAAGTATACATTGCTCAACTTTGCATAGTGAAGGACTGTGCAACAAAACATCTCAGGTTATACTAGAAAATAGAAAAACTGTAATTTGTGCATAGCTGGTGTATGGAGTTACCGTAAGTAACATCATCAACAAGACTGTGATATGTTACTGGAAGAAAGTCACGTTGTGGATAAGATACCGAACCTCATTACCATCTGCTTAAATACTGTAAATGGGGAATAACAAACAGTATTCATATTGTGTTAAGGGCAGTCAGATCACTTTCTTCATGCTATTTTAAGTGAAAGGGCTATGAACTCAAGGGTTGTGATGAATACAAGCTTAAAAGGAGTTTTATTATTATGTAAATGTTTACTAACAGTAAATAACTTTCTTTCTGGGTTTTAGCAATTATATTTTGTTTGTTTTTACCGAGTATAATACCAAGCTATAATCCATAACACTGGGTCTCTGAGTTATTCGTGGGTCAACCTAAAATTGATTTTTGCTTTAGGCCTCTTGTACGCAGGAAGTCGGATCGTGCTAAACAAGAGTAATGTTTCAAAATGACTGGTGCTGACAAAGTTCTAGTGTCTCTCTTCTGACAATGTTAGAGGGATTTTTTTGGTTTGTTTTGTTTCAACTACCTGAAAAAAAATACTCAAAAGACCAAAAGCATATCTTGCTCTACGCTCAAGCTGTATCATGACTTTTTTCCTTTGCAATCTTCTGCATCTCACCGATGGAGAAGTCACTAACCTTGGGCAAAAACTGTTCGCTTGATTTGATCAATTTTGAGCAGCACGTGTTGGGTAAGGATGGATGTAGGTGGGATATAATAAGAAATGCTTTTTGTTTGTAGTCCAAATTAGAGATATCTCCAGTTTCACGATATATATTAAAATATCTTTTTGGGTCCAAAACTACTGCAGTCCACCTGGAAACATATGGTTGACATATTTTACTGGCAACATATTTACTGTTGTGTCGCTGTCTGTAGAGTTTGCTGTGAGCTAAGTGACTGCTTGATCTTGTGTGAGAGAGTCGAGGCAAAAATTTGAGAAGAGACTTTGTGCTCAAAATGTGGTTTTGCCTCTTTTTCCCACACGCTGTGCTTGTGGCTCTGAAGCTCATGTTGCCTCTCTATTGCTTTGCTTTTTTACTTATGATTAGAAGGAGATGTGGCGTTTCCTGCAAAACAGCTGCTAGTATTCCCTGGTGACCCATCAGAGAGGATCCAGTGGAATTACAGATTCAAAGGCAGACCTAGAGGACTTTGGCAGCTGCAGCAGAGGTTTTGGGGAAAGGTAGGGGACTGCATTGTGTAGGATGCAGGAAGGAGGGTTAGAAATGGAGTACGAGGGCATGGGAGAGAAGGTCTGGAGATTCAGGGACTGTTAAGTCTCCAACAACATAAGGACTTCACATCTACAAACAATTCAGATTTGGCTGAGAAAGCTGGACTATATCCATGTTTCCATAGGACGTGGAGAATCTCCTGGAATAGTTTAAGATCATTCGCAATGCTACTGATGCAGAGTTTGCAATGCGCGTTAGGACGATATGTAGCATTGGGCTTTTAGACTCTTGCCACTAACTAGAAAAAATAACAGGTATTGATCTGAAATTGATTATTGAGACAGTGCAGTTCATTCAGTGAGAGAGTGTTAAACTTTCTTCTGAGATTAATGTCATTAATACATTAACCGTTTGACAGCAGAAGTCACATGCTGCTTGTCAATTGCTGCAGTGGCTGCGCTGAGACAGCTGAGAGGTTGCAGAAGGATTAATGTGGTAAAGAGGATTGTAACTTTGATTGTGTTCTCTCTGCTCTTGGAATTGACAGCAACTGGTATTTAGAAACAAAACAGAATATATGTTGTTATTTATGTGGAGTGTAAATACCCATTTGGAAGTATTTAAATGAATCGGAAAAGTTCTCTTTCATGTTTCAAACTTGAGCACACATTCATAGCATTGCAGGCTTCTGCAGATACTGAAATGCATGTAGAATTTAGGTTAGTATCTCATGAACAATAACTGTTTTCCTAGTTGCCTTGCAGGATTTTTTCATTTTTAGGGGCAAAAATTTTCATTCTACTTTAGGTTCATTTATGTCCAGTGACTATGCCACTTCTGATGTAAACAGGCACAGCCACATCCACAGCTGTGTGTGTACAAGTTCACCTGCCCTGCTAGATCTAATCTGTCTACACATGAACTGCAAATGAGTGTAGAAATTTTTACACAGATGGCTGGTTGTCTCCTGAACGTGTTAGTATGTGAATATCTGATTTTATAACAACTATTTGATATGCAAATATATTTTATTCACATACTAATTTATTACATAGGCTGTATAATAACAGATTTCTATATTATGTGTAATTTCTTGTAGATAAGTAAAATATGAATAGGCAAATTAGTAGAAATTTTAAAAAAACAGATGTGACCAAGAAACTTAGTTTGATAGAGGAGCACCACCACCCTGGTTTAAGCAGTTGATTTTTAGAGCTGACAGCCTGCTTGCTTTGTCATGTATTCCCATTATTTCTCTTTGAAACTTATTACCAATGTCTAAGGCTGATTCACTACCACAGACATAGTAAGGAAGGAGGAAGCAAAAGGCAACTTAATAGTTCTTGAGAATATATCAACATTTAGTTATGATTTATGCCCCCACCATGGAGTTTTGTCTGTGAGGTTTCACGCCTTCGGCAAGTCCAGCCTCCCACAGCCATGCTTGCCCAGCTCAAAAAAAAAGTAGTTTTCTGCCCTCTTGGAAGGAGTTACTCTTCCCATTTTCCGCTGTGGCCTTACCTGCAAGGTGTTGCTGACATCTTCTCCTACTGAGAAGTAGGTCTCCAACTGACACTAAAGTGACGTTCACTTTCGTGAGTAAATGTACAGATTTTACCCGTCCAAGAAGTGTCTGAGAACACCGATGTTTGTGTGGCTCTGGCTATTTACATTCTTCCTCCTGTATGGCTTTACAGTGGTCATAATTCCCATTTTGCTTCTAGGAAATTTTGAGAGAAACTGGGTAATGCTGCTAATTCTCAAATACGTATCAGAGTCTGTTTAAAACATGGAAGACTTTCTGTAGCTATGTTTTGGGGGAAGAGGGGAGTTTGAGGAGGTAAAAGGAAACACCAAATATAGCAGTTGGTTCTAATCACAAGAATGACCACCAATCTGACACACTCAGGTAAAATAAGTAATCTGTAATCTTTTACTTCCCTATCTTTTAAGTAAACATTTACTTAAAATAGTGGGATGCACTTTTTACATTGTCATATCACAACAGTGCCTCTTCCACCATTTTCTATGTTACAATGAAAAATCCAAAGTTAATGTACTGGTTTGCTCTTGGGAATTAATAAATTGAGAAATTGAGTTGTCTAGGAAAAAGCACCAAATGTTTAGCTTGAATAAAAATCCAGTGTAAAGAGACTGTTAAAAAATAACTTGCTATGGCATGTGATACATGACTTTAACATATAATTTTAAGGTGGTTAGTATCTTGAATGTCCGTCTTTTCAGAAGATTAATTTTAATAACCAAGTAGTGTATTTTACTTCCAAATATATCCATAGGGGTGATATTGAAGACACAGTTTACAGTGGCAGTCAGTCAGTCTTGAGAAAACCTGTAGCTGTGGTGAAGATTGGAGCAATTAATCTTGAATTTATATAATCTGTGTATGGAAAATGTGGGGGTTTTCCCAAATTTCACTTTATATACAGCTTGGTTTTGTTGGTTACATGGCAGTTCCTTTTCATCAGTCCTCAAGTAATTAATGGGAAAATTGCAACTTTTTATTAAGCTAATTTAAATTAAGTGGTTGCTGAGAAGGTTGGTGAATTTTGAAACAATTACTATTACTTTAAATTAAGTAGTTGCTGAGAAGGTTGGTGAATTTTGAAACAATTACTATTACTTAATGAAATAAATACTCTGTGAATGCAACTCTGCATTTCAGAGGCAGATGCGTAGCTTACAGAGTTGTTCCGCAAATGTGAGGTGAAATGAATGTAGATTAACTGCATCCTGCAAAGGACTTTTAAAGGCAGAGGCTGTACACTGAGATGTGTGGTGGGGTGAAAACTGGCAAATGACGGTTGGCATTTAGGGGGGTGAGGGAACATACTTTTTGTATTTCAGAAAATTTAAGACTGTTTCGTTCTTCAGTTGCAGGAGAATCTGGAGAGAATTTCAGCATTTTTCATTAAAGCTGTGAATATGAAGATATGGAAGTGCTTGATCTTTAATAGAAAATGCCTTTATTTAGTCATTGGAGATATAATAGAAACAGTTTGGAATATTCTTTAAATTTTTTTTAAGCATTTCTCTTTGTTCTTGAGGTATTCGCCTATTTCAAATTAATCATGGATGAATCCTTCGGCTACTGGCAAGTTTTTACTTGTGAGAATGCCAGACAAATGGTCATGTTTTGATTCTCTGCGGGAAAATTTTTCTTATTTATCCTTGAAATATCAAACTAGCGAGCACAAGGTTCATGATATAAATACAAAACCTTCCCTTGCAGCAGCAGGTCGCTGTTGCTTCCTTAACCTGCTTCTGGCTGATGGGGCGATGCTGTGCAAGCTCAAAGAGCGGCACCCATTTGTACTCTGCAAGTTAAGTGCTGAAAGCCTTAGACAAGGGAAATTTGCTGCGTACTGAAGGAGAAACTCCAGCTTGTCAGAAGTTTTCTGTCTATAATTACATTGCGCTTTCTGCATTTGATTACTGTGTCAATAACGGGGGTACCTGGCTGATCCCTGCTGTGGAGGCTCATGGTGCCAGCAAGCTGGAGTCAGCTGCAGCTGACTGGAAAATTCCCCTTCCCCCAGCCCGCCTGTGCTGCCCACTGCTTCTGGCTGGGGAGCACCGGGGCTGGCTCGCTGCGGGGTGAAGGGGTTGGGGAAAGGGTGTTCCTGCGAATGGGGGCACAGGACTGTTGGGGATTTATAGCACCTCTCAGCAAAAAACAACAACTGTCTCTTGTAATATTTTGTAGTTGTGCTTAAGTTCACAGCACCAAGCCCATTGCTTGCAGCACACTGTGATCCAGCCGGCTGGCCAAGCGCTAGCACTTCTCCCCTGTAGAAGTATGTAATTTGTAAAGAATGGTCTAATACCTTCTTAAAGCAATCTTTTTTATTTAACAATATCAGGGATAGGACATGTAGCTTTTAAAAAATATTAATAGTAACCAACCCCAAACAATTTACTGAAGTCTGTCTGTCCTGAAGCCTGTTCCCCTGTCACAGGGTCAGCAAGGCCTTGATTTTTGCAGTACTTAAGAGGGCTCCTGCATGAGCGTGAACAGTGCTTACACAAGGGCCTGACCCCTAGGTGCAATGTTTGTAACTGATATATAAACTTCCTGCTTTTTTGCACTTGCCATTTGCTCTGTGTGGAAAAAAATAAGCTTTTACCTTGATTGGTACTTGGAGATAACCTCCAAGCTACGAACCAGGCAGAGCCTGCCTCTCTGGAAGGGCTGGGAGCAGTAGACTTTATTATAGCTACTTCTCAGTCTTCCGGTTGTTTTCCTTATAGCTTCCCGTTAAACTTGAAACAAGATAGTCATAAAGTAAACTGCCCAATAACCAGGTCACATGAATTCTTCATAAACCTTTACAGAAGCAATCTCATGTCTGTCACGGAGTATTTCACAGAGTCATCTAAGCTGTCATTACATATTCTCCTCTTCCTTCTTTATGTGAAAGGGCTGGGACACCTGGTGTACCTCACACAGATGCTGGTGGTTGCTTATTGCTTAAAAAGTGGTTTGACATGTCTTGGTTAAATATTCTGGGAGATTATTAGCGTTTATTTTACTATTTTTTACATTTTTCAGAGCACTTCACAGAGTTGATTTCATTTAATTATCATTTGGCTTGATTACATTCACAAAAGTAATGAACTGGTGTTCTTTGGCGTGATTAAATCTTTGTAACTAGCATAGTGAGGAACAATTTTCTCTTCCCTGACTTCCTTTTTAGTTTTTCTTTTAGCCTATGAAGTGCTGTAAAGTTTATTATTTTTCCATTACAGAACGAAGACACGGTTCAATGTGTAAACCTTCCCCTTCTCCAGCTTCTCCAGCCTGCAATTCCAGGGCATCCCTAGTACAGATGAAACCGAAATCCTGTATCAGCGGCCATAACCCTGTCAGCAGCAACTCAAAGCCATTCAAAACGCCCAAAGACAATCTACTTACCTCCAGTAGCAAACAGCACACAGTCTTTCCTTCAAAAGTATCACGGGATAAACCATGGTAAGTACTAAAATAATAGTTACTGAAGATGTTGGTGTTCAAAAAATAAGTGTATCTATTTCACAGTCATCAAAAAAATCTGTATTCTCATCTTACCTAAGTTTACAGTTGAAGTTTCTACATTTCCTAAGGGAGGAAACTGGGATGTTTTTAAATGGAAAAAAAAAAAAAAAATACATATATATAGGAAGAGGAAAAAAGACTGCATTATTTTTTTGATGTTCCATCAAATGTCTGCTTTTCTAAGATACACATAGCAAGTTAGATATTGACCCAGTTTGCTATCTTTAAGGTCCATCTTCCATTACAGTATCAGCCCTTAGAACTGATGCTTTTAAACTGTAGGATAATTTTTGCAGAGTTCTTATTATTGGTTTAACTGATGTTCATGAAAACTTACTGGTTATAGTCATTTATCTTCAACAGCAGCTGCTCTTGGGGCTCATTGTGTATTTTGATAATGTTTGATGCCTTATAAGAAGACAGAAGAAAATTCTGGCTCCAAAAGTCACTATTTTGGGGGAGTCTTACATCATGTACTGTGATATATATATACACATATAGGCTTTGAGACTGCCAGGCCCATCCTCCCGTGACTGTGATGATAGCAGCAGAGTTGCAAAAATGTAAATGAGAGCAGAATTGGGTCACTATTCTATCCCATAAGAAACTGTTTTGTCTTTAGTTATCTACAGAAAAGATGCTTTGTGATTAGGTCACTAGGTTGGTGACTCAAGAGATCTGGGTTCAGTTCCTGGTTCTGCAGTGGCTACTGTTATGACTTAGTCTCCTCGGCCTCAGTTCTGTGTCTGTAAACTTGAGATAGTAGGACTTCTTTTTTCTTAAGTTTTATCTACTTACTGTGTAAAGATCCTTCCCTTTTGTATGTAATACCCAGCATAACAAGGTCATGATTTTGGGTAGGATTTCTGGATGCAGTTGCCTTAAAGCAGTAAATAATCTAATGCAAACCATTTACTCATGAGACAAAGCATAAACTCAAATTATTTTAAAGTAATAGCTCATGTTTTCTGCCTGCATGAAACATGCAGTAGTTGGTATGATTTCAAAGAGGGCAGCTTCTGCCTAGCTGTAGAATTTATCTTGCACTGGAACAAATGATCAAAATCTAATCTTCCTATAAATCTGAAGCCACCATCTCTATAAGCATGATGAGCATTGTGGACAATTATGGTATATAATTCTGAAAATAGAAAATCTGGTGGTTTAGGTTACACATACACACAGATAAGAAAGAGGCTATTCTAGTTAAGGTGTAAACACCTCATTTACTGCGTAAAAAATATTAATGACTGAATAATGACCTTTTCTTCTGAATGTTGGAGAGGAATTTTATACGAGAGGATTTTTTTTTTTTTTTTTTTTTTAAGTCTAATTAAAAGAAAATCAGAAAGGACTTTTGAGTATTAACACTATTGACTATAAAACTGTTTCTCATCCTAGTGTTATAGACAGCAACTTACATATCCACATTTAAGCATAGTAACTGAATCTATAAACAATATCTTCCATTCTGGCAACAGATGGCATTCCGTCAGTCAGCAAAAGCTGGAAGGGAACAAAATAACTGAGCATTTCGACCAGTCCCTTTTCCCTTTATTGGGAACATCCCAAACATTTACTGATGATTAACAAGGTAGATTTAGCTGTTTAAAACTGTTGTACTGCTCTGTTAATACTTTGGCAATGAATACATCAGTAGTTGTACCTGTGAATTATCTGATTCTTGCAGCTTTCCTGGGACATAATACTGTGGGTTTGTTTACTAGTGGCAAAAAATAGGGCATACAGTAGTTAAAGATATTTTAATTATCACATAACAAATCACAAACAGTCTGAAGTGGAGATCAATGAAACTGTCTTTCAAAATTTATTGTTAAGTGCCTTAGATTACATGACCTGTTAAAGAATAAAATCAGTCTGATAATCATCACAGGTCATAGAGAGCTGACAGCTGTTACGGAAGAAAATGTTTGTTCCTATTGCATTAGTGGATTATAATTTTTATTTACAATTTTAGAAAATATTCAGCAGGTCTGATTTTCTTAAGGGAGAAATTATTCATAAAATTTATTCTTTTTTAAGATTATATCTTCCATTCAGCTGTCTGTACAAGCCATAGAATTTCATCCACTTACCTCTTAGAAAGAAATACTCAGTTGACACAAATACATTTGTCTCAAAAATGCAAATAAGATTCATAATGTATCCAAGTGTGTTGTGGTTTATCATCCTCAGAAGCTTCCAGTTATTCAGTGCTTTTGTCTGTTACATTATAGTCTCATACCACAAATACTTACTTGACATAGGTTCTTCCAGACAGTTACCAGATTAGCTTAATTCAGGAATTGTACCACTTTTAATGATTGCTTCCCAGATCTAGAATAACCTTTGTTGTCCTTGCCTGATTCTTTCATACAGCATCTCTTTTAAATTTTAGCTGTTACAATTAGTAGTACTATTTCAGCAATGGCCTCTGCAACAGCATGGCCCAGTAGATCTGTCTGTTGTCATGCCTGCCTGCATGTAGACCCAACTCTTCCATTGTTTAAGTCATAGTTTTGGTTGAGTCATCATCTTGAACACTGACCGAGTAGCTCTTTCTCCACATTCTGTGTTGTTGTGAGATGTGCTGCAGATGCTCAGGTTGCCCCTCGCCTAATGCTTTAAAAAGCATGATCGGAATCATCAGATGAAAGAGATCTGGAACTATTTCATTTTTGCAGCCACTGTTTTAATACTTCCCTTCTTGTAGTTGGAGTATGAAGGATTATTGTGAATACATAATCCAGAAATATGTCAGCTCTGATTTTTTTCCCCTGTATCTCTCTAACATCGTTGCTATTAATATAGCAGTGCTTAGAGACTGGAGCAGTGCTGAAGCACCATTGCACTGTGCACAAGATAAATACAAACTATCGTTTTCTGAAGCTTGCAGCTGAGGTGGTAAGATGTATAGCAAAAGGGTAGAAAACAGAGAGAAAAAGGCAAAGAATAAGATGACTGGTGGTAATAACAATAATAATGAACAAGCAATCATAATTAATAAAAATAGCCCAGACACTCTTTATAAAAGGTATTCCTGTGGCCAGGAACTCACTGCTGACCTGCCCAAAGGATGGCACTTTGCTTGTCATGCCCCAGCACAGCTTCTGAGTGCTGCCATGGAGGATTTTGGTGCTGTGATGCTACAGGATGTTCATTTCCACCCACCCATGATCCTGAGGCAGTGTAAAATTGGGGTAAAATGATTAAGTAAGCTAGCCCTGAGAGACCAGCTGCAGCAAGTCTCCTTGATCTCTCTCCATGAGGATTAGCCATTACCTGCCAGAGGTTCTGAAAATTAAGAAAAAGAGATAGAAATTATGTGGTTTTTATCAAGGTATAGAAAACTGACACTCCTTCTGCAAACAGAAATAGGATCACAAAGGTATACCTATGGGTAATCATTTAAAATTTATAATGTCACTTTTTCAAAGGATTTTTTTAATCATCTCTTAGTCTTTATTTCTTTGTGTTAGGAAATACCATTACTCATACTGAGGTGAGACAGTGAAGCTAGTCAAGACTTAAGGGTATTCCTAATGCAGCATGGACTTGGAAACAAAATTCAGCAGAGTTAACTTGGACCACATATTCTAACACTAAATCACAAATACTTAATTACATTGTAGAGGCGATCCCAGCAATGTAGAATAGAGCAATGTTTTATGTTTTTAAATGTTTGTAAATTTCTTTTCTCACAAACTTGAAGAGAGTTGAATGAGTGGCTGAGATTTTAGAATGAATATAGTTACGAATGACCAAAAAACCCCCAGCAAAATTACTTAACAGCTGGGAAAAATAATTTTTAAAAGCCTGAAGAAAGGAAAACAGAGCTAATAAGGAGCTCCAGGTACAAGGAGTATTACATACTACAATTATTCTTCTTGCTTGGGAGTGACAGTGACAAGCAATGTCTTGGAAAAAAAATTGCCACAAGATACTTAGGAGGGAAATTCACTCTTTTATTGGGAGTTTGTCACAGGTTCTGCTGAATGAGTAGTTAGAACAGAATAGAACAAGACAGAATAATTTCAGTTGGAAAGGACCTACAATCATCATCTAGTCCAACTGCCTGACCAAGAATGTGAGAAAACAGAAGGAAATCATTTCTCTTATCTGAAAAAGAGAATGAGCTCTTGAAGCCTGTCATGATCAAGCACTTCGTGTATCCCTCAGTTATTTTTGTAGCTTTTTTCTGGTTCCCTTCTAATTCATCAACATTGGTATTGAACCACTGGTCAGCAACACTGGAACCCATGTTCCAGTATCAGTATAACCAGAGATGTGTGAAAACTAAATTTGCTTCTTAATCTTACTTGCCATATCCCTTTTTTAATATAAGCATAACAATACAATAAAAGCTCATATTGCTTATCCACTGTAACCACTAAATATTTTTACACTATTTTCCAGTATGTTGTTTCCCCATATTTCACTGCAGACTGAATAGCTTATTTCATGTGTAACTTTACATTTGCTTGTATTAAAATATCTTTTTGAATTAATAAGCTTTACCAAACACTCCATGCTACTTTTCATAACTGCCTTTGTCTCTTCATTATTTAGTTTCCCTTGATCCTGATTCCATCAGCAAATGTTATCACCAGTAATCTTATATTTACTTCTAAAGATCAGTGAAGTTTTCAGTCATGTCAGACTTGATAATGATGGCTGAAAAGTCCCCCTAGCAAGCACCTTTTTTGAATCATAAATCTCTGAAAAACTAGGTCTTAATTTTATGTTGTTTAACATTTGCTTTTAAACTGTTCTTATTTGTGTTTTATAATGCCTTTCAAAAGTTGGAACATTTTCATATTTATCTTTGTCAGCTTAACTGGTAACTTCATCAAAAAGTGAAACCAGATTTGTTCGCCAAGATCTCATGTTCAGCAAAACCATGTAAACTAATTGTTTATCAGTTTATTTTTATTAGCTTTTCCATTAATTCTTCCAAGACACTCTGGTTTTGTTTTTCGGTGTGGATGCAACAACAGCACTCGGCTAGCTTCTCTAAGTTGCCAAATACTCCAAGATTCAATTAGAAATTAATATGCTGAGGCCCAATATCTCTCCAACTTTTTTGGAACTCATGGCCACATTATCCAGATTTGCTTATGTAACAGAAATTATTTTTCAGCTGGCACTTTACACTTACTGAGGGAATCAAAAAAACATTTTTATCTGATTGGAGTGCATTATCATGCTTCCTTCTTAGTATAGAAGAAATACTGAACATTTCCATCACTTTAGCATTGCTAATAACTATTCTACTGTCCTTTAGGTAGCTGCTGCTATTATTATTAGAATTTCTTTTGTAAAAAAAAAAAAGTCGTCTTTACTGAATACCGATTTTTCTCACCTACCTTTGGCAATTGTCTGTACTCCCCTTTTTCTCATTTTTACTGACTGTCGTGTGCCCTTCCTCGTTTTTTATGTTTGTTGCATGTGTTTTTCTAACTGTCCCTTTCAGCAGTTGTCTTTAATAAGTCTAAACAGCTCTTCATTCAAAAATTATTTTTAAAATACAGTAAATAAGATTAAAAACCTTACTTTTTATTTTTCTAAAAAACTTTTTAAAGAAATCCTCGATTTTCACTCAAAAAACTCAGTTTGGGAAAAGAACTTTCTTTAAACATCAAATATAAATGTAAGCATTCGTGATTTATTTACCTTTTTAGTCCTTAGTAGTTGACCATGGTCACTGGTCCTGTGGGGCTTCCAGTTTGCCATTTGGTTATCGATTCATCTTTGTGTTATGCTAAGATGAAACTAGAGCTCCTTAATGTTGAATGCAGTAGCCACTTAAAAAAAAAAAAAAAAAAAAGTGAAATTATCACCTGTAGCTTCAAAAATCTCACATAATTTACTGTAGACTTCGAGGAGTCCCATCGAATGTTTGTCTTCAAATACTGGAGTGTTTTTCTTTTTTCTAATGCATTGCAATGAAATGCGTAATGAAGGTTGACTTGTTGATCTGTAACAAAACTAAGCAAAAATGTTCCCTCCCCTGGGCTTTTTCATCCATATGATCACAGTGATCCATCCGTATGTGCCCTAGGATTTGAGGTTCTAAGCACTGCAAAACAGAGAAACTTTTTTCATATTTTTTTTTATCAGTATTTTACTACTAGACCAGATAATACACTTGACCCTCTCACTGTGTATCAGTACTTTGAATTAAGATAGATCTTAGAAACTGGGCATGAAGATTTGTTCATATGTTTTTACATAGTTTTTATATAGTAAAACTACGTGATCTAGAGTAAAAAAATCCTTCTCTTTCCAGAAAATGTAATTGCCATCTGTTTAAAAGCAAAAAAAAATTAATTCCTACTCTGAGATACTGTAATTTTTGTCTGTCATTTAACTTAATGAATTCAGAGCAGTTTAAAAAAAAGTAGATGCTCAAATCCTCTCTTTCATAGCTCCATGTTTGTCTTCATTGAATTACTTAATGCAGTTCTGGTTTTGTGAATAAGTTGCATTTTTTTGCTTAGTTACTGGCCAGCACCCTACATTTACTGCAGTTGGATCTGAATTCTGACTAGCTGACTGCTGTATTTTTGGTACCACAGGATATGGAAGTCTCATATAATTTAATTCCAGCTCCAGAATATGTCTTGGTGTCTAAATCTTCTTTTTAGTTTTATATGCATATTGTTTATATCATGGTTCATACATTTTTCTATGTTAAAATACCCTTAGAACAAAGATTAACAATTTTCCAGTATGGGAGAGTCCACTCCAGCCACACAAGCTGTACTTTCTGCTTAACATCTTCAGCAGCTATGGAGAAACAGAGGTTTTGTAGTAAGTAGCCCAGGAAGGTCAAGACTTGAGTTATTTTGGACCCTTCTTCTGATGTTTCCAAAGGATGTCCCATGGACAATGTCATCTCAAAGTCATCTTTTTCTGATTGTAGAAACTCCACACCTGTTAACCATTCCTTCCGTAGGAAGAATGCAGCGCAGGTGCCATTTTTCAGACACAGAAGACTGAAATTATGTGAGACTTGTGAATGGGGGGAAGCCCCAAACTGTACAGTGATGTGCAGACAGGCAAATGTTGCCTGTCTTGGGATACTGACAACAGTGTGGTCTCTGGCAAGAAACTCTTCTTGCCTGAATTGCAGTATGCCAGCGTACTTCAGAATATATACTGATTTAACAGCGGTCGTGTGTTTAACAAGAGTCACATGAGGAATACACTTGTAGAAGCTCTGCACTACCATGCAGAACTACTGAAGTGATGTGCAAGAAACAGATTGTTCTTTGAGTACAGTTTGCTAAGGGGTAATTTTGCACTCTTTATAAATATATTTCATTTTACCTTTAAGCGTGTACATCAAGTTAAACCTTTAAGATAATAATAGATAAAGAATCTCTGAGTTTTAAGAAGTTTTTCCTGTGTGGGACAGCCTTCTCAACTGTCACCTTTATGGTGGGGATTAAAATTACGGAGGTTAGCTTAGTTCTGTGCAATTCAGAAAGGAAAAGATAGTAATACTGTTAAAGAGACTCTCATGCTTCTAGATGAGGAATTTGGTTTACCTTTTAAACATCATCATTGCATTTGTATTTAAGAACACTTGTGTTTCTTTTGTTTGCTCAGTGTGGAATAATAGTCTGAAAATTGTAATTTTTGCATGATCTGCATGTGAATTTGCTTACAAGGCAGATAGGCAAAAGCAACTCTTCAGGCACTGTATGGGAAGAACAGAATAAGTGAGACATTTTCATTTGCAGCTTCCAGTGAAACCTGGGCCTAAAGCTCTGAGAATTTTAGTTTTTTAAATTAAGATTTTTTTTCTCTGGGTTTGTTGCAGTAAGGAGGGATATATAATTTATATATTATATATCAATTGGTAGTCACAAGACATCCAATTTTGGAGTTGTTGCGTTGCTTTTTACAAAAGCAGCTCTTGTTGTTGGATATTTCCCCATGCACACAGGAGCCAGAAATGTTAAAATAATGTTGGAATTGAAAATCACTTGTCTCTATATTTTTTGCTGCCAAATTGAGAAAGTAACATTTGCTAGTTTCACAAATATGCTGTGGTAGTAGTTAAGTTAGGAGAATTAGTTATTGCAAACTTTAGTCTGAAAAGGGACAACTAAGCTAATAATTTGGGAATTTTTATTTTTAAGTTCATAAGATTTTATTAAAAGTACATGTTAGTAATGCTCAATTCATCAAGGATTTTAATACTTTTAAAGGGACTGCTATTAATATCTCTATGCTTGAAATCTTTTTTCTCTTTGTTTCCAGAACTTGTATGCCACTTGGACACATCTAGGCAAATGAATTATTTTTGTGTTTGTTTAAAATATTAATATTGTTAGCAAACTACTTTGTTATCATGGGGAGTTTAGTACAGCATACACATATCTGATATGTGCTTGTGTTAAAGGTATGAGGCCATATGTAAGGGGGTATGTTTTACTTAGTACCAAATACTTAACTTTGTTTATGAATAGTAGGGGATTGGATCTTAAAAAAAACCCACAAAGGGTCATTGTCATAATTCTCTACATTGCCAGGCTTTACAGATGCCTGGTTTTGTAAACATTTGATTGAACAAAAATAGTCAATAATGGTACCAAGTATTTCATTTTAGTCTGGTCTGAAGATACTGTGTCACTTGCATCGAAATTTTTGTATCAGTGGAAGGGGATTAAGTGACTGTAAATCTTTGGTACAGAAAATACAACTTGAAGATTTTTCTTTGGTTTTGCAGTGTTCCTGTTCCAGTAGTCAGTCTAGAGAAAATTCCTAACCTAGTGAAGGCAGATGGTGCCAACGTTAAAATGAATTCTGCAACCACTACCACCATCACCTCCTCTTCAGCCTCTTCATCCACCATACCTGCTCCAACTTTGGTTAAATCTGGTTTGACATCCAAGTCAGTGCCACCATCACCAGAGAAGATTCTGAATGGCAAAGGAATTGTAGCTCCATCAATAGACAAAAAACACCAAAATGGCACTAAAAGCAGTAACAAGCCTTACAAAAGACTTTCAGGTGAGTGATGTTGTAGTACATCTTCTGAGGTAGTCCGCCTTTCTTCATTAATATTTCTATAGCTCAGGAATAATGTACTAATAAAATGCTGTAGCCTGTTTTTGGATTATTTTTTTTACTGTAAGATGCCAGTTAGCGTATACGAAAAAGAAAGCTTTCACACTCCTAGCATGTGTAAAATATTTTGAAAGTACACATTCTGTTTAGCTTGAAATTAGTGTTTAATGTGTTTCTCAACTGGTCAATAGGCCAAATATAAATTTTTAAGGAAGTAAATTCGTTAACACAGAAAGGCAGGCGGCTTCCTCAATCCATTATGTAACTGAGGTCTGTTCACAACAAAAGAAAATGTGCCTTGGTTAGGTGACTTTGTATAGTCATGATCAAGTTGGAACAGTTGAGGTTTAAGACATTGGATTATCCACCAAGTCATGATTTTTTTTAAAGAATCTTCTTTCTTGGTTTTAAATACTAGAAAATTCTAAGAAGGTACGGGAGATGCTGGGCAAATCTTAAAAGTCACAATTCCCTTCCACCTCTCTCCCCCTGCAGTTCATACACAAGTGAAGAAGTTTGTAGTGTGGGGATCTTGATCTTTCTCAGGAACACAAGATGGTGGGGTTGAGGGAGCGACACTGAATGTGGAAATTCCCTGGATGGCCTTAGGCAGGGCAGTATTGAGGGTGTAGGTCCCCATGCAAATCTGCCACCGAAGCACAGAATGCCCCATCGTGGGAGGGCAGAGGCTCTGTTAGAAAGGTTGCCATCCACTAGGAGGAGGAATTATTTTCCGTGGAGTTCCCCGGAGGTGACCCATGCCAGCTGTTGGGCAGCGAGTAGAGAATTTGCCCCCTAAAGCTGAAAACGTATTTTTGTTCTGAATGAAAGGAAACAAAGTGTTTTAAGGGGTTTTTTGTTGGTTTTTTTTTTAAGGCAAAAGTAACTGAGTCAAGTTTACAGCTTCAGAAGCTGTGCAGGGTCTATTCATCAGCTGGCAGTACTTTGTGATTTGGGCAGGAACTTGTGTGTACTGAAAGGCTAATTTTGCTAATGGCAGCATGATCCGCATTAGATCGTCAGTTTGGCAGAAAGAGAGTTCACATGATTTCTAAATGTGCACTAGTTATGAACCAAGTATAAGTCGTACAAGATAAATGCTTTCATTTCCAGTTAAAGAGTGTGCCCCGTTTTTTGGCCGTATATCAGGTTTGGGCGTTTTTTTCATTTTCTCAAATTTGGCAGTTAGCCTATGGTACTGCTACCTTGGCTTGATTCCAGACCAGTGCGAGGTGTTTGCTAGGGCTGTGTGGGGTGTGGAACAACGCCATTGCCTTAAAGGATTCAGTACACTGATTGCTTTCTTAACTAGTTAAAGGTGGCATATAAGAAAACAACTATTGTTCATTTAATAGCCTTCCACAAAATGAAAAAATATTACAAGAAGGTAGCTGATTAGGCTTTTAGACCTTACATTTCACGTGCTAAGATCCAATTTGTTATTCTAATAAAAGCTCTCTATATTTAGCAGTTAATTTAGAATATTGGTTTCTTTTAACCTATTATTTCCTTCAATGGTTTAGATGCTTAATTTAGCTAATCAATTCTGAATTCCTACTTGGGCAATTGAAACTGATACTTTCTGAGATACTTGTTTTCCTTGTGTCACCACATACCACCACAGGGCTGTAGGTGATACTCATACCTATTTTGTACAAGTGCTTGTTGAAATGTGTTCATAAAGGAGAATCATTTCTGTAGGGCCTTCCTTCGACTTGCTTGCTTTTTCTGTGGAGTTGACTCCATCACTATTCTGTCTCTAAGCTGTCACTTCCAGTGTTTTCTAGGCTAGGGAGTGTTTCACTGGTGGAAATTTCTGCACAGGACTGTTTGAGTACTCCAATAGGCATTAGTTTATTTTTATATGGTTAAAAAATCCACAGAATTGACACTTTTTTTAAAGCTCCTCTGTCATTATCAGATTTAGAATCTGTTCAGTCTTGCTTCTACTGCTTCATGTGTTGATGCAGCAACACAGTAATTTAGCAAAGATGCAAATAGGAGACATCCTGAGAGCACTGTAGATGAATTGCCTGTAGATTGTGTGTCACTATGATGGATTCTTCTCCATTACTATACAGGACTGTGCAAAGGCTGAGAAAAAGATGTTGGAAGGTCAATTAGATGATTATTTTAGATATCCCATAAATTTCATTCATTTCACATTAAAAGGATGAGACAGTGACTAGGGGATTTAGGTTTCCCTCAGTCCACTGCTGTGGAACTGTACAGCTGTTAATTTTTGAAGCTCCTTAATAGGTCTGGCCAGTTTACATACATGTTCTTTCCTTTTTAGCAACCTCCACTCTCTCACGCCATTTCCCTGACTGTGGCTGAAGTTTGATTTTTTTTTTTTCCTTTTTTTTTTTTTTTTCTGAGAGTTCGTGGTTGTTTGGGTGATGAATGAACCTGCCCTCTTTTCAGGAGCACTGTCATTGGTGAGAGAGAGGAAGGAGCTTGTGAAACCACAAAAGACAGTCTGTAGCTGCCCAGCATAAGTGGATCAGTGTCCCCTAGTAGCAAACTGAAAAAAAACCCAACTTTTTTTCCTAAATCTTCCTTAGTTCTTGTTCTCTTTGAGGTCAAGTTAAAGAATGCAGATGCCTGGTTACACCAAGAATCTCTTGTGTTGCAAACAGGAGTTTGAGACAATTCAGTCTTGGCCTTTCCTCTTCTTTCGGTGAGGTTAAAATGAATGCTCTTTACTTCATCCATCAAACGTGAAGAAGTGGAATCCGTTCTGGAGAAACAGCTTTCTGAAGCTGTGCCTATGCACAGGAGTCCAGGGATTCTCGTGCTACACATTTCCTAATACAGAGGTGGTCAGAAGCTGCATGTCATTACTGATAAGAAGGTGATATCTTCATTTAATGTGTTGCCCAAACCAGGCACATATGTAGCTGGCGATTAGATGTTCGTGATTTCTCTGGAACAGCCACGCATGCTTCACCCAGGAGAAGTGGTTCCCCGTTTGTTTAGTATTTTCTGTTTCTCAAGGAAAGTGTGTTATTTTGTTCTTCGGTAGATGGCAGAGGCGTCCACTTTTTCTGACTATAATTCTCTATGTTGATTTTACCTCTGTATGTTTTCCTAATAACTGCCCTTGCTATTATCAGTCCTGCAAGTCTTGCTTGGTTGGGATGCTCTTGCTGACAAGTAGCAATCTGGATGCTTCCAAAGGGAGCACTTTTGATTTTTGAAGTATGTTTCCCTGTTGGTCCAAAACAGTCCTTGCTTGGTGACTTTCAGAACATGCTCCACAGCCTTGTAATTACCCTCAGAATTTTTCATTTGAAGGCATATTTATAAATCCATATAAATTCACTATTTAGTTTGGTTTTTAATTTGCATTGAAGGTTTTTAGACAGGTGATTCAGGACACTGTGATAGGAACATCATACACTCAAAAACTAGGAGTAATTAACTCCTTTAGTTCACGAACATGTGTTTTGATCCATTAAGTAGAAAAAAATGTTTATTATATTTAGTCATACACAGCTACTTTTCTGTTTCTGTTGTGCTGTAAAGGCCACAGAAACTACAACTACTTGTGACAGATTTCAATTCCTTTATAGATGTCACCAAAAATAAGTGCCAGCTGCTTTTTCCAAGCTCACTTTTTGGTATGTCTCTGCTAATAGGTCAATAACATAACCATTTAATGTTTCCTTTATCATTTTTAAGTCCATACAGCAGAATACATAAAACTGCTAATAATTGTGATAACTGGATGACAGTTCTCATCTGATGTAGGCTACTTGGCATCACATTTCTTCTTCCATAGAAGAACATAAAGCTGTTCTTGCTGTGATGCTGTCATAACATTGTAATATAGCTGTGAATTGCTGTGTTCATCTTAGCTCTGATTTGTTTGTTTATAAAGAATTTTTAGATCCTCAGATTAAATGTTGTATTTGAATACAGGATGTTTATTATATCTAAATGTAGCACCACTGTATAGTTAAAATACGCTTTGGCAAATAGTTTATGTTCCACTGTCAAACAAAAGCAAACCAGTCTGCCAATTAAAACATACAATGTCAAGGTATATAAAGATAATGGTAGATTTTTTTGGTGGCATAAACTAAAAAGCGTATGTCCATAGTTTTGATACAGCTCTGTAGTGCAAACCCTAAAATTATATTAATGTAACCTAAAGGAGGTGATGCTATCTGTGGTATAGAAATACTAAAATATTAATTAAAGTGAAATATGCAAATACAGCATATTAAATATTAATGCACTTTTAATGTTAATCATTAGTAGAACTCATGTAAATGCCTTTTTTTTCGTAATCTCTGCAAACTTTAAACTCCATGCCTCCCTTCACTTAGGGAAATAAGAACTAACATATGCGTTATTTTTACACAGATTTAGGGGACAGATTTAGATGAATTTTGTTTTTAAAATGCCACTAGTAATCTTGTATTTACTTTTGAGACACCACAAGTTGTTTTCCAGAGTTTCCGAGTATGTCAAAGAAATGGTGTTCAAAGCACTTGTAATATTTAGTCTATATGTGTCTTAGCCAAACTCAGAAGCTACATTTGCAAATGCTGAATTTCACAGCCTCAGAGGCAGCCAGTGTAAGGGAGGGAATTGAACTCTTGGGTATCTGGCTTGGTCCTGCGTTTGGGCCACTCTGATGAGTGCAGCTGTGTAAGCAGACTTATTTCTATGAAGTCCGTGACTGAAATCCTGCTCTAAATAGTTTGAAACATGTAAGGACAAAAAAAATGCATGACTGTATGAGTGATGCACGTGGCACTATTACAGGGTGGTGGGGTTGGGATCAGTGGTTCAGGCTGAGCTTGGTTGAATTAAGTTCTATCAAGCAAAAATTATTGCTACTTTGGTTAAAATTTCTGTAATAATCTTATTTTTTCTCCTTTTTCTACCTACCCCCTCCCCTATCAAACAGAAAGAGAATTTGACCCAAATAAACACTGTGGAGTACTGGATCCTGAAACAAAGAAACCTTGCACAAGATCGCTCACCTGCAAGGTATTTTTCTTAGAAGATAAAATATCAGATGCTTTGTTATAGTTTAAATCCTACCACAGTAGTTTGAGAGGTCATACCTGCTCCTGTCTTACAGACAATGGGTATGGTATTCAGACGCTGTCTTCAGGTAATTCTTTTGAGTAATTCTGTTTCTTTGAATCAGAGCATCTGCATTATTCCACTGATATTCCTAAAAAGATTTTTTTTTCTTGCCATTTTGTTATGCAAAAAGCATTAACGTTTCATGTAGAAGCACAAGTGTTAGTTTAAATGCTCCTTTTTTTGTTCATGTGTGCAACAATGTTGAAGTATTGTCATTTCTTAGTAAAAAATTAAGATGGTTTTTGTATAATAAATTACTTGGAGGCTGCCCTTGTGGTAGTAATAAGTCTCATGTCAAAAAGCAGCAACAATGTAAGACGTTTATAATGAACATTGTATGTGTATGTGCTGCCTGTCAGTGGAGATGATCAGTTAAATTCTCTTTAAAATGTATTCACATTTTTCAATCCAATGAAATCAATTTTTCATTGTAAGTTGAGAGCTACAATGATGTTACTTCTTAATATTTTAAAATTATTAGAATTATGTTTTCTGCCTTGGAAAAGGTAAGTCAATAGACTATTATATGAAAATTGTTGCAAAAAGTAATTTTAGCCTTGATATTGGGATTTCTGAAGAATGACTTCATAAATTATCAAAGATAGTATGGAATAACAGCTTTATTTCCATAACTGTGGCTTAAGTTGTTTGAAGTAGATTGTATCTTTTAGAGTTGTGGTGTATCGGAAGTATAGAGGACTCATAAACAATGTCATGCACACACAAATGCTTTTTAACCACCCTATTTTTAGACTCATTCACTTAATCATCGACGAGCAGTTCCAGGCCGTAAAAAACAGTTTGACATCCTTCTAGCTGAACACAAAGCTCGATCCAGGGAAAAAGAAGTTGCAAAAGACAAAGAACATCCACCATCTGCAAGGGAAAGCTATCAGAGCCAGCCCACACCAGCACAAGACTCTCTGTCAGGATCTTCAGTGACCTCTGGGCAAGAATCTAAAGTAACATCTCCTGCAAAATCTAGACCACCAAATTCTGTACTTCCAAGGTAAGCAGTTCTCCAGTGTGGAATGTTGCATTCTGAAGGTGCTGTAAGAAACGTCGTCGTCTTTCATACAGCTTATTTTATAAGCATTCGGTACTCCCTTAGGCTATTGCATGTTAAAACATATTAATATAAGAGTTTCTGCTAGCAGTAGAAGATAGACTATGCTTATATTAACCTAAATCTGTCCATGGTAGCCTGTGGTCTGATTGGGAATGAGGTAAGGAGTGGTGTCCACCCTCAGCTCGGAATCGCAGACTAACTGCATTTTTTGGCTAAAATGGTCAGTAATAATTAGGAAAGTTTACATTCAAGTCATTCTGGCACATTTGGGAATAAAAGTCTACATGACTCAGGGTAGGTATCAGTGGTGAAATTCTGCACATTTATGTGGAATTTTTCTTTGCAAATACTTCACCAATTACATCACAGAAATGTCTTGTAAAAAAAGGTGTGACTTAGTGTAAATGACAATGTAAACAGCTAGTTCTTAAAACTATTGATTTGCAACTATCCATAGCATGTCTTTTTCTCATTTTGAAGATGTTTCTTAGAAGGGACAAAAACAGTGTTCAGAAAGGCAATGCAAACATCTAAAAACATCCCTTTAGAAAAACTAGTATGAGGTATTGGATCCTACTGAATTCTAATCGTCCTCTGGTAAACTTCCCATATGTTTTGTTTGTTTGTTTGGGGGGGATGTACTAGTTTTGGCTGGAGCAGATGGAACTGAACTAGTTGGGTTTGTTCATATTGTTTCATATTTCTTTTCTTTGCAGAAGCATTGCTCAGGAATCGGAGCCCATTTGGGGGCTTTTGTACTGATAGTCCCTATTGCAAAGAGATACTTGTTGTATTCGCTATCTCAAGTCTTACAGAGACAGCCATTTCCAATGTTTTCGGTGTGTTCATCAAGCCATAATGAAATTTTATTCATACAGTGGTAGAGGTGGGCCTTACAGGGTTTGAGTGAAAGGACAAAAGAATACCCATAGATAAATTGGTGAGAAGTCTGCATAATCCTTGTAAAAGGAGTGACCTTACACAGTCCTTGCATAGAGAGGAGCACAGAGGGACAGGCAGACATTGGTTTTGGTAGGTATTATAGTCAAAGAAGCAAAACTGGAATGCAATTCAGTGACAGTCAGCTAAAGAAGTTGCAAAGGTAGTGGTACATGAGGAGATGATTTTAGCAGTCATACGTTGTGTTTGTACATTCTACACTTCTGTTTCTGCTGCAGTGCCTCTGTTCTGTCATCCTGTCTGTTTTTGCGAGCAGCCGTGCCAGAGGAAAGCCTTGCTACCTCTCTGCAGGGAGCCAGCAAGCCTCTAGCTCTGCTGCTTCAAGAGGTTATGTGAGTGCTCCCTGCTCTGCTGAGGCAAAGCTTGCTGGTTTCACTGGTGGTGACTTGGCTTGACCTGGCCGGCTTTTCCTGAGGGCTAAGGAGCACTCGCACAATCTATCCCTTGCAACAGCAACTGCAGCAGTTATTTCTAGCTGATAGACATTGGTGAGCAATCCCTGCTCAGTTCAGAAGAGGGCACCTATACACAGCCTTAGTGACTGCTGTGTCCTGATGGCATAAATTCATGAGATTGAAGATCTTCTTTTGATTTTGCTCAGCATGGGCATCTCCTCCAACCTCAGTGGTCCACATACGTACTTGGTTGCACAGGCTGTAATTAAGAATCCTTTTCCACCCCCACTTCTAATCTAATTTGTTTCCAAGCTACTTTTGAAAGGCAAGGCACCATCATGCCCTGTGGTGGAAAGGCATTCACACTTTGGTTTAGTGGATTTTAGACAAAGGTAAAGAAAACCTACATGCTGTAAGAGGTCCTTCCAGTTACTTCCCTTACTAATCTAGCTGTAGAGGGTGTCAGCTAAACGCTTACTATATTTAGTACACTAATTTGAGTAGGGTTGTAGTACAAAATAAAATTTCATAACTGGACCCTTGGGATTAAGCAAGTGGAGTAATGGCACAATGTAAGAAGATTTTACACATCTGATTTTTGTTTGCATTTTTAATATACTTTGCCTCTCTCAAGATCTGAAATACAACTTCATGGCAAATTTAAAATTTCAGGCAATACAAAGGCACTTCTGCTAACATTAACATGATGATAACCCATGATATATTTCTGACAAGACCAAATGTCAGCTGTTCTGTATCTTTTACTGTCCTTCTTTATGTGATAATTTCTGGTATAATTTACTTTGATGCTTGACTCCGGCAGGTAGGTTTGCAGAGCCTTTGAACACTGATGAATTTAAATGTATGTTCTCCTTCTAGGCCATCATCTGCAAATAGCATAAACAGCAACAGTTCTTCAAACCACAGTGGGTACGTACCAGAACTGCCACTGCCTTCCATGGGAGGAGATTTAACGAGCAGATTGTCCAGTGATGAAGGAGAAGCGGATGGAGCTGAAGAATCTGAGAAATTAGACTGTCATTTTTCTGGACACCATCCCAGACCTCTTGGGGTATGTGTCTGTCTCTGGCATGCCTTGCTGTTATTCTTATGTAATTGGAGAGGGGAGAAAAAAGAAGTAATTTAGTAAAAATGTAAGGAATGAGTACCTTATGTTCTGAAAACTGTATTCAAAAGAGAACAAATACATTTAACAGAAAATGGTATGGATGAGATAAGGTAGGAGGAGAAGACTGGTCAGTGCATGTGACAAACAGGTTGCACAACAAGAGCAGCAGAAAATCAGAAGTTCCAGGTTTAGATTTTCCTTTCAGTAGACTGCAACTCGGGTGTAATTCTGCTAAACTGAGGAAAGTTGCATTGTTTTAAATGTGACATGAACAGATAATCTCTTTTTTGTCATAGTTCTTAGGAAACTGTACCTTGCAATTGGTTATAAGCTCTGAAAATCATACGGCAGCAAAGGGCTATTACAGTGCTTTGTTGATTTTTGTAGTCTGGTTTGAAGCATTAATTAAATATCATTTACGTGAGTGTATATGGACTTGCTTCATTCATCCAAAAATGGAAAGTCTAGAGCATGACATAGCCCATCTGCTCTGGTGGTGGCTTAAGTATGTGCTTCTCTGGCAGCTGTTTTTGTCTTTCTCCCATGTTACTGAGAAATTTCATTGTAAGTAGTAAGAGCTGCCTTGTGGCATTATCTCTGCAGTGTGAATTTGTTTACACTGTACAAACCAAGAAGCAATGGGAGAACTCTTGAACTTGTGAGCAGTTGGTTCTCATCAAAATTGAGCCAAGGAATAAAATTAATGAAGACTTCGCTTGTGTGTTTTCCATATGATAGGCAGAATAAAACGAACACTGTGATAACTGTAGCATTGTTTATATTCCCTAGAGCAAAGGAGAACTTGTTATTGTCAGACATCAGGAGGACGTATGAGGTGAACACAAAACGACTGTCAGATGAAATTCTGTATTTGGTTCTTACACAGAGAATAAGAATCATTATAGTCCATATAATACTATGAAATGCAGGAACCTCCTGCTTCATTGGTACTCTTGTATTCTACTTTGTTTTCACTGACTGCTTCTCTATGAATTAAAAACTAAAGACTCACTGCATGTGCCTCCACACACTTTAAAAAATAATCTAAGTGCAGCCAGTTCTTATACAGGCATCATTAGTGAGGCATGGCTGTCAATAGCCATTTGGTTTTGGGATCCTAGTTCTGTTCCAAGGCAAATCCAACTGACTCATCTGTTCTTTGAAATCTTAGCATCTCTCAGCTGAAGCAGTTACTGATAGTGCAACTGTTCTTAGTCCGTATCAACATGAAGTCAGAAAAAAAAGTTTAAATTGCCTTCAGCACAGTTCATGCTAACTTGCTAAATTTCATATTGAAATAGACTGTTTTCACAAAGTCCCTTTCCCAGCTAGGCCATAGTAGTTGACAGGGAAAAGGCAGCAGGTTCTTAAACTACCTCTTAGTGGTAACTGATCTGTGTCACTGGGAGGTGAGGCTAGTTTATCAACTTAGGTGTGGTTTTAATTAACCTGTTTAACCTTGTCATGAAACAGACTTAAGATGGACAGTTACAGTCACCACTCGCTATCCATTAAGCTGAAAAGGACTTTAAACAGGTGCTTTTCTGCTGCATCAGTAGCTTCTGCTCTCAGCCAGAGTTTGTGTGACTTGGTCCCTGCATGATGGAGAGTTGTCTTGTTTTCTGAGGATGATTTATAACAGGTTTCTCTCCCACAAATAGGTGTTGCGGCAGTTCTCTACGTAATGTGAGATCAGTAAGACTGAACTGAAGAAAGGGTAGATTCCTGATCATACCATTTCAGTGTAGTAGGACTTTTCAGGATGTTCTCCAGAGGAAGCGGTGCAAATACTCCAGAGCTCTGCAGAATTCTCAAAATATTTACTACTCCTCTAGGTGATTTTCATACACTGTGAAGAGTGTATCCGGGGTTCTCTTGTAGCGCAGGTGCCATGGACAATAATTTGTTTTTTTACTAAAATGTCACTGGTTTGTTTGTTTATTAAATAGATACTAAAGATGCTCCCATTGCACCTTTTTCCTCTTCAGTTATTTCTATTCCTGTTACACAATTACGTGATTTAATGTGCACAGAACGGTGTAACTGCCTTTCTGAGGCAGTATTATTAGCCAGAATTGCTTCCTTAGCAGTACCTCAGCATTTATATTCTTTCCCTGTCAGACATAGGTATCTGATAGTAAACTGACTTGTTAGTGAAGTATAAATTATACTTTACACTAAAATGAAACATTAAGCACATATTTCATATATCATGCAAAAAGTATTTATGCTGCAGATAGTGAAAAACACCTTTTTAAAGGTGTTTTATATGCATGATACAAATTACAAAGGTTCCTTGATATATAAATGATAATTATTTTATAATGTAAAATATTTTCTTATAAACAATGTTGAAATATCTTTTCTTTCAGTTTTGCTCATATGGCAGTCGCTTAATGGGAAGAGGGTACTATGTCTTTGACCGAAGATGGGACCATTTTCGATTCGCACTAAACTCCATGGTAGAAAAACACTTGAACTCACAGATGTGGAAGTAAGTGGGATTTTTACACTTGGTGGGTACTTTAACATTTTTAATTCTGTAAAACTTCTAAATCGAACACTCCATGGGAAGCGTTTGTAAAATTACTTCTGTATTAAGGCATAGCAGTAATATGAGTACAAATTTTCTCTTCTCTGTTAAGGAATATGCCGCACAACAGGACAATATCCTATTCTGATGTAAACTTCTTCCAGATTTTGGACTGGTTTTTTAGTCCCTCTGAATCTGGGGAGAAATAATTCAGTAGTTCTGTTAACATTACATAAAAGCATTAAAGCTCAGTGTTTTCTGGGTTTGGAGATATGTTTTGGTATCGTATCATTTTGTAACACAGAGGTTAGATTTTACCTAGGTTTTTTTATACCTGTATCATGCACCCGTATCGCCCATTCAGACTTTGCTCTGTAAGACTCATGTGTTGTAAGATAAGGAACTTGGTGTACGTTGCCTGTGCGTAAGATGAAATATGATAGTTTTTTAGTCCATAGTGCCCTTACTGGCTTTGGGGTCTTAAAATTCTGATTATTACTCACTGTTGAAGCACCTCTATATCACATGTGCAAGTTCCAAGCACTATAGGCTTTGGCTACATAGGTATCTATTGAAATAGACTGCACTTCTAAAAAAAGATGCTAATTCTTTAAAAAAAAAAAAAAAAAAAAACTTGAACAGCTTATGGCATCTGCAGATAGGATTGGTTTTTTGGGGGGTATTCTGCTACAGAATATGCATTCTTCTTCCAATGTAATGACACTAAAGTGCAGTGTTTCATGTCACTGTTTATTATTAGGACTGTGTTATATTCATTGGATGCCAGCCATTAGATAAACAAGGTTTGATTTTTATTTAAATATATTTTTGAAACACTAAAGCTTGGCTTCTCTGACTAACCTGGTAACTCGATGGTAACAGTGCTACTGTGCTGGGAGACATAGTTTGGAAATGGTTGGGTTTGCCATAAAAGGGCCAGTTTCATCTCTGTTTGGAGGCAGATCATGTTTGATCTGCAAGGGGTTCCCCTCTTCTACTTTGTCAATTTGGCTGTTAACTAGTGTCTCTTGCCTTCCACAAATAAAACTAATTTGGTTTCCTTCAATAGGAAGATTAAAACTTGTTATCTATTGACTTTGTCAGGAGAAAAGATACTCGGGCATCTAAGAAAATGTGTCACTAGTACCACTACTATCATGAAAAACAACAATAACTTCTGTAGTAGTTAGGTGATACAAGAAATAAACAGGCCTCATCCTGCTCCCACTAAATCCAATTATAAATGTTTTCCCAAATTCTAGCTGTTTTCTGTAATCTCTAATATTTTAATAAATTCCATCCGTACTTACTTGTCTGTATAACACAGGAAGCTCGCAGTGCTTAACCCCTATTGTATTCTTCTATTGTCCTCAACCCTCCTCTGGACTGATCTTTCCCTGTCTTCCCCAAGCAGGGGTATGCATAAAGCTGTTCTTTTATAACCAGTGCTAGTGCAGCTCTGTAGCTATGGCTCATCCAGTTGAGACAAAGGGTAAAGGGAGGCAAGGCCATATGTTGAGAATGATAATAACATTTACAAAGTACTTTTTCTCCCTTGTTCTCAAAGTACTTTACAAAGGTGGGTAAGAATTCTTGGCCCTTCTTTAAAAAAAACCTGAGGAATGGAACTGAGAAGCAGCTTGCTTTGGGTAGCAAGTCACAGGCAGTAGGACTTCCTCACTTCTGGTGGCATGGACTGTATGTAATCCCTTAAGTAATTGTACCATAAACAGTGTTCTGTCTGAGAGTCTCCACAGGAAGAAGACCAGGAGAGAATACTTCTAATTAGGATTTCATTTATGATAAAACAGCACAGCCAGTGCTGCTCTTTTATCATACTTCTTTGAGGGCAAGAGTAAGCCTGTAAAAACTGAAAAGGTGTCAGTAGTGAGGATAATGAGGGCAGAGTTATGGTGATGTACAGCTTCTTAACAAAAAGAAATAGGATTAAACTGTGAATTAAATTTTAGTCTAAATAATGAGAAAAGCTCACATGATAATTTTCCAAGAGACATTATGGAACTCTGGTTCTTTGTTAACACTGGACTAGATAAAATAATAGAAGATGATGGCTGAATAGAAAGGAATTTGAATGCATTGTACTAATTTCACAGGTAATATTACTAGATCATATTCTCAGAGTAGTATTCAACTAGTTACAAAGCTTATCAAGCACTGTTTAATATTTTGTCAATTTTTCATTATCAGTGAAATTAATAAGTAACTTACCTAATTAATCCCATGTAACCAGCTCTCAAATGAGCTGTTGGGAATAGCACTGCATTTGGAAAGGGATGAGTTTTCCTCCTTTCCTCTTTAAGCTCAGTGATTAAGTGCTTCACAACCCCCCAAACTGGCTCATTTACTACCCTCATCAAATCCAATCTGTGAGTTTAGGTTGATATTGAAACTGTTCCACAACTTGAACTTTAAAGCAAAACATATGGAATGAATGAAACATAGTGACTAGAATGTTTGTAGATCCCACCATCAGGTATTTAATTTGCAGTTTTTAATTGTTTGGTAAAATAGGAGAGGAATAATGGAAATTAAATTTGTAATGAAGTGATTAAATTGTAACACTGTACTTAGTTGCTGCATGGGGCACTTGTGCCGAAGTGGAGCTCAGTTCTGGTTTAACGTGAGTTCCACAGTTTAGGGCTCATGATCCATGACACAGTTTTATGCAGAAAATTACACTGCATAGTTCTTTACCTAATCATCTTCTGCTAGGTCTCCAATGCCTTCACAGATTTAATGTGCCTTATTTCAAAATTAATTTTTAGGAATATTAGTTCATAATCCAGCTTTCCTGAATCTTTACAATATTAAAACACATGTGGTTTGCATTTTGCTGTTTGTATTAAATCCCAAAGAACATCAGAATGGGATTGCAAGTTTAAAGAGAGGGGGAAAAAAATCACAAGTAAAAGCATTTTTAAGCTGTTGTAGAATGCAGAGCTGATTTTGAACTGTGAATATTTAAAGATATGTGATTGGTAGAATAGGAATCAAAATTACAGTGAATTAGGTTTGCCTTTTTTAATAAGTTGGTCCTTCCCAGAAATTGTTTCCTATCTGCATTGTTCAGATGGAATTTTTTTTATGTATCTAACTCTCTGCTGCTTCTATTTTTTTTTTATTTTTTATTTTTTTTTTTTAGAAAAATTCCTCCTGCGGCAGATAGTCCCATGCCTTCTCCAGCAGCGCATGTCTCCACTCCTTTTCCAGCATCGGTCTTACAGCCTTTCAGCAACCCTAGTGCGGTGTATATTCCTTCAACACCTATCAGTTCAAGAATCACTTCTTCTTCTTACATAATGACATCAGCCATGTTATCAAATGCAGCCTTTGTGACAACATCAGATACGAATTCCATTATGTCACACACTACAGCTTTTCCTCACGTGGCTGCAAGCCTAAGTATCATGGACTCAACTTTTAAGGCGCCATCAGCTGTGTCACCAGTGCCAGCAGTCATCCCTTCCCCATCCCACAAGCCATCCAAAACAAAAACCAGCAAATCCTCAAAAGTGAAAGACCTGTCATCTCGAAGTGATGAGTCTTCAAGTAACAAAAAGAAAAAGCCGCAGTCATCGTCGTCGTCATCATCCTCATTATCTTTGCAGACAACTTCCTCGTCTTCATTTTCAGGGTCCCACAAAAAGAACTGTGTCCTGAACCCCAGTTCCACTTTGAACTCCTATCAGGCTACATCTTCCTATAACAGTATGTCTGTGCACAATACAAATAACGGAACAAGCCCACTCAGTGCCAAATCGGAGCCCTCAGGACGGACTTCATTATCAAGTAGTTCAACAGACTCAGTGAAACATATGAGCATGGTAGTAAGCAGTATTGACTCTTCTAATCTGTCTGTATCTTCTCTTGTGCACCACTCAGGGGACCACTCCCTGGGAGCACATAATGCAGTGTCTTCTCTACCCCTTTCTTTTGACAAATCAGAAGGAAAAAAACGTAAAAACTCTAGTTCTAGTAGCAAAGCCTGTAAAATCACTAAAATGCCTGGTATGAATAGTGTTCATAGAAAGAGCACTGCCAACCTTATTTCTGCGGTGCCAGATCCTACAAGCAGCTCCATCTCTCGGCAGGTAAGGGACTCTTCCAGTTATTTTTTTGCAGGTCATGTCTGACTTACTTGAAATATGTCATGCATTCTGAAAAGAGAATACTATGTTTGCTTCAGATTGTTTTTCATCACACAACTTACTTTCTAGGTTAATACAGAAACAAATTTATATTTGTTTTGTAGCAATCATAGAAAGATGTTTTTAGAGTTAAAAAAAAACTTTCTTAAAATATTTTTATGAGGCTTTTTTTTTATTCAATTAATAAAGTAGACATTTGTATCTCTGAAAGTAAAATTGAATGTCCAGAATGGATAAATAATTTTTAGAAATTAATTTTTTTATCTTAATTCTCATCTCTCTGAAATAAATCGTCATTAAACCAGGAAGATAAGAGTCAGCATTTCTGTTTGTTTCTTTCCCCAAACTTGTTGCTGATTCATTTCTTAATGTTATGCAAGTCTCCTCATTTCTCTTATGTAAAACACATCTACCTTTCCCCTGGGGAGAGTCTGAGATGCCTGACCTCAGATGCTGTTTCCTGTTTGAAACTGTAAAAGTTAAGAAATTAAGATCTTAACCAGATGACCTTTAGTGGACATTTGGCTATCTTTTATACTATGCATGTGTTCAAAATATTGAAGTCAGTGCAACAGATAAGGTTACACACTCTTACCTAATTGTCACTAGACTTCTCTGTCCTTATATAGCATCACTGAAAAAGTATATGTGAAGTAAAATTTGGTGGAAAAACTGCCAATACGAACTTTATAATGATCTACTATTTCATTCTGCTACTGTGTCCAGTGCTGTGCAGTACACAGAAAACAAAGCTTGGCCCTGGCATCTAGAAGAAAAAAACAAAGAGAATAGAATACCACAGAAAATCCAGAGAAGGTAGCTTAGGAAAAAACTCTCATATCCTAAGGATATTGCACATAAAATGGAATTTGAAAATGGAGAGGGTCAGGTCTTGGGCAAAGCAATCCATAGGTAATAGACAGAAATGGGAGTGGAAGAAAGGAATAAATGAGTTCTAAAACTAGTATGGCAGACAGAATGACGGTCTCAAAGAATGGCTTAGCAGGTATATTTTCTCTTTCCTACTTCCAGCAGAGGTACAAGTGAGATGACTTGTTTGGCTTTTAAAAATGGATAGTGGTATCGTCTTTCTATTTTAAGCCTTTTAAATTTGTCCTGCAATCAAAACTAATCTTTAAGTCACTGAAGTCAGTGAAGGATGCTGTAAATTCTTCATTCTGTCACACATCTGATTTTTTAAATATGTGTGTGCCCAAAAAGATTAAATTGCCCTGAGATACACAATCGCAAATGGCAAGAAAAAGTAAGTACAAATTGTTGCTTTGGTACAAACATCAGTAGTAGGAAATGGATTGTATCATCTTTCCACAGTACGTGGACTGTATCTGTAGCTAGTGCAGTCTGAGGAAGTCTCACAGATATACGCAGGAGGTTCTGAGTTCAAATTCTGACTCCCCTAGTGATTAAATCTGTTCCTGTGGGACGTTCCTGTTCCAGTTTGTGGTGTATTTCAGCATGTTGCACAGTAACAGAAGTATATAAACCACAATCAATCAGAGGTCTTTTCTGAATATTTGTAAATATGTAATTCACACTAATATTTTTTTCCTTAAGTAAAAGGTTAAATATATGTAATGACTATAATGATATACAGATTTTTAACATAATGTTTTTATATACATGTACAGGTGCATACATATATAGATGTATACATGCTTGTATGTGTGTGTGTATATATGTAAAAGCTGGTCACACTTTCCTCTTAATATTGCTGGTCTTTGGAGCTACACTAGTAATCAAAAATAGGAGGGTGAAGTGGAGTTGATTGTATTTCAGATGTCTGGCTGGCAGCTAATTGTCTTTGTGACAAGGATACCGCATTGTATGCAATACAAAATAGACATTTCCTACTGTTTATTTGTGCTATAAATAAATGAATTTTGTACCCACTTAAGCATATGGGTCAAAGAATATTACGTACTCTACATGTGACTATTAAAGCTCTGGAGAATACAATACTTGAAATCACTTTTAAGCTGTGCTGTTTTGACTTGCTGTGTTCTCAAAATGCAATCACAGTAAAAATTCCACCAGAAAAAATCAGCATTACTTAAAATTTTGCTCCTGTTCCCTGATGTAATAGGGCAAATTAAATTAAGAAACAAAGAACACAGAAAAAAGTTCAAGTGACTGGTGATAGGCTCAGGGTTTTGTTTTTTGGGGTTTTTTTCTAATTTAATTCAAGTCTGGCCTGGATAGATAGTAACTGAAAGTCTTAACCATTGGGTTTTGACATATACTTTATTTTTAAAGGGGGGGGGAGGTTTTGAGTCTTGGCCTCATCCTTTTGAAATGGTGTTCCCATCATTAAAGACCCAACACAACTGGGAATCTTTCTTTCTTATTTTCACTGATGCTGTTCAGTCTGTCTGAATTATTACCCTTCTGGCCTGGAGCGCTGCCCTTCCAGCTCTGAATGACGACAGGATGGTAAAGCAGCTCCAAGCCGACCACAGTGCTGCAAGCTGTGTTGCTGCTTGCTTTGTGTTAGTCGTAGGAGCCCTGAATGAATGAAAGCCTAAAGGGGTGTAATGTTCCCTCTCATCATTCTAGGGTCCCAGCAAGTCGGTTTCCTAGTGGCTATTTTTCCATTTAAAAGATGGACATGTATTTTATTGTGGAAGGATTTTATGAATGTTATAATGGTGGGTGTAGAGAAGAAAGGTTTGCAGGTGCGTTACGATGTTCTGAAAAGCTAGGAAAGATTTTACAAGGTTGCATATCTTCAGTCAAGATTTGCATGTTACTACCTAGAGAACAACTGTGGCATGTGAAACAACAAGTAAAGGGAACAGGATAGGCAGAGGCCTACCCTTTTAATCTTTGGGCACCACAGGAGCTGCCTTCAGAATTGGCTGTAAATAAAAATCTTAAATATTTCTTCTGGATAGAATGTGAACAGAGAACACTGTTTTAAACAGTCACTGTGTGAGGAAGGGCAGATATGGAAAGGGAGACAAAGGCTACCTTTGACTGTATATGTGCAATGGCAAAACAATAAATGATGTTGCAGAAGGGAAGGAGAAAACTGATGTTAGTGAAAGCCCTGCCAGACAATGCCACAGTGCCATCTATTCAGTAAGAAACTTGCAACTGCATTTCTCACTGTTCAGAAGACAGGTCCTTGCTACCTCTCCATCAAATGATTAAAGCTGACATTACTTGAAGTCCATTGACCTTGTGAATAACTATTCAAACTCCAGCTGTAGGCAGGTGTCCGTGGTTAATTTTTATCACCCTTGTAACCCCTGAGAAACTACTCCTCTGACTCAACAGCTGTTGCCCCTTTTGTATCACGACAGAAATACCTACACTATGGTTATGTGTCATTGTAGAAAACCAGAAGACAGACTGCTCTTGCAGAGTGCTGTAATCTCTCAGGCATTGAAATATGTAGATTGAATATTGAAATATTTTAACTAAGTACTTTAAGATGTATGTATGTGTACTATCAATTTGTGCTCATTCCCAAAGAAATTCTGTGACACAGTAAATTGATACAATTGCAAATTTAAACCTCTGGAGTTTGATTCTTCTGGTTAATATTTGCTTTATTGAGCAATAAAAAATATGGAAGAAAAACGGAATAACGTAGGGCATGCTGCAGTGCTTGGGCCTTGCTTTAAACTCCTCAGGAGTGGGGAAGTCCCCTGGGGAGGAGTCTGTCACCTTGAGCACTCTGTGCTCTCTCAGTTGCTGACTAGCTGCAATAAGTGACTCCAGTAACTACAGAAATTAGTATTCTGGTCTAGAGAAGTGGGGGTTTACAATCTATATTCCCTCGGTAACTGTTTCTTATGTTGTTTTCTGACCTGTAGTAGTATTTGTGTGCCTTTTAAGAGTTTATTTAAAGTATCCAAGCCCTGAGAGATAATTATGATTCTATCTGAAGTGTATCTTTTGCAATAGCAAAATACCTGTGTTCCAAATGCAAAGCAATTAGTGCCACTTTACACAGGAAAGGGAAGGCCATTACCAGCATCTGCATTCAACTGAGAAATATGCCTCTCAATACTGCTCAATTAATGTCTTTCAGATTGGAAAAAATAGCAGTGTAGCTTTGTCACAATCCAGTCCTTCGAGTACATCAAACCCAGTACACAACAGACAAGTAAGTTGCTTTAAAAAAAAGTGTACTTAAGTAGTTTGTAAGCAGTTTTGAAATATTTTATACTGTAAAACCTTAAAATACAATTTCTTTATGAATAGAATTCTTTATAGAAGCTGTCTTTTGGTGAACTAATATTAGATTTCTCCTCTCACTTAATTTCTTTTCCAGCTATTTTATCCTCCGAGGTTTATGAATAACAAGTTTTCTGCTTTTTTTCACCACCCGTAATACACCTCAGGTTGGCTTATGTGCTGCTCACTGGCTGTTGCTTTGGTGATACAAACTCAGCAGCAGCAGAAACTGTCAGTGCAGGATCATCTATGCTGATGTGGTTTTTCTATCCGACTTCCCCTGCTGAGCAAGATGGCACAGCAGAGTCCCCAGATTGGCACAGGAAGGACAGCATTTAAAAATAGGCCCGAAGTGAAAGCAGCAAAGGGAGGACAGAAACAGGACAGAGAAGACAGGGCATTTGACTATTCAGAGAAACTAACCTGAAAGCATAACTAAGCTAAGTATAATCTGAGTTCTTCTTAGACTGTGAGAAATCCTTAGCGTTCCCACCATACCTGTTTGTCACACAGACTACTAGTCAGATAATTATAACAAATTCTGTAACTCAGCTTTTTTGTGAGGACAGCTGCTTGACCTGTGATCCAGCCCTCATCTGTCTGGAGGACTGATAGACTAGTTTATTTTTTTTAATACAGCCCCTACTGTTTGACTCTCCAAGTTGAGTAGTTTATCAAGAACTCATTGTCAAGATCCTTGGTATGAAAAGGTTTCCCACCTCAGCAAGGTGCAGTCACAAGTAAACAAAAATTCCAGAGGATTTTTCTGTAAAACCAGTCAGTATTTTAGAGTTCTGTTACGTGTTCTGGCTAAATTATACTGGAGTAGTTATTCCAAATGGCTGTGCTGCTTAGTTCTGCTGTGTAGACACAGCGAAAGAATAGTAATGATTGTAGTAATGATAACCCACAACTGTATCCCCATGAAAAATATTCTGAATCACTAACATCTTGAGATGAACTGCCAAACAGTAAATTTTTTTTTTTTTCTCTTGGTACTGAATGCTGAGCAGTATAAGTATGGAAGAACTACTCCGAAGGGAAAAAAGTGGAAAGTTTCTTTATACTTCTATGGACTGGCATTTTTTCTGTGTGAGACACTGTCATCCAACTGCCAGTAACAAACACGGGATAAAGCTGTTGTGAACTGCAAAACTGGTTTTGCTTTAACCTCCTGCTCCTGTGTTAGTATAAAATACACACTACCAGGGAGCAGAGCTTGTTGGGTTCTGTTGCCTAGATCCCATGGGAAAAACCTAACAGTGCAAAACATTAATTTTGTGGCAGCCCTATGTAAACAGAGGCTATTGCTGAGCTTTTCAGCTGCCTGTTTCCATAACTTTATAAAAAATAGAAGTGTTTGCTTGTTTTAAGCCCCACAAACTCTTTATTGTTAAAAATATGTTTCTGTCAGTTTGGTAGTTGAATATGGAGCTCAGAATACATGTATTAAGTTTTACTAAACTTTTTTTTTTTTTAAACTGTAACACAGGATTTTAGAATTTGGAACCATGAGTAATGGTTACCTATCTAATAAATGCTTGTCACTGTCAAAATAAATCTGAGCTGCTTTGTTGACAACTTTCACCTCCAAACTAGCACCTCAATAGTCTCTAAATAAAATTTTAGTCTTAAACTGTGCTATAGTATTTCTTTATAAAGGTGTTTTTAATTAGGTAACAGTAAGTGGATCTGCAAGTATATGCTGTGTCAGTAAAGATACTACTGGGGGAACCTGAGCTCTCTTGTTTTTAATATTAGTGGTGTTACAACCATGATAATCAGGGAGTCCAAGCAAAGGAAGGTCTGTAGGCAGAGGCAATCTCTGCTACACAGTGGGGTTTGTAGTTGGAAGAATCAGGCAAGTTTTCACAAATACAAGTCAGAGCAGCAGACTTTTAACAATGCAGTTTGAAGTAGAATTGCAGCCGTCGAGCTAAATGTAAGTATAGAGCAGTTACTCTCGACTGCCTCCACTGTGTTACCTGGTCAGGCAACACGTTGGGGTTGTCTGCTGGGGCAGAGGGGGAGTTAGAAGGGAGGAGAAGATGTTGTCTCTCAAGAGAGGGGAGAGGGGTCCTTAACTAACACGGGGTTGAGTGACTGGGTGAGGATGAGGCATTCTGGAAATTGCAGTAGGCTGTAAACCCAGTCTTGTTTAAAGCTGCTGCCACCAGTGTGCAGTCCTACTGAGAAAGCCAGCTTCCCTGCTCACCTTCCGAAGGTGTCCAGTCGGAGCTGAGAGGGCAAGCGGCAGTGCTGTGAAATTCGCCTGCCACCAGTAACTGGGTGTTTCTCATTATTGAGTTGTGAGATAAAGGTGCCCCATGGCTGTTTTAATTTCACACAAGTAGTTTATTTCGGTCATTTGCTACAGTTGTTGAAGTACACTGTACTCTCAGCTACTCCTGTGGGGGACCAGTGGATTGTGAGGGTAACTGTTGTGGGCCTGTCTGCTATCTCCCATCACATTAAACTCAGACAAATTGTTCTCAATTCATGTTTAATTTGAATGTTCCTGCATCTATTTGAGACCTGAACAGGGGCTTGTATAGGCAAAAACATGCCTGTTTTTCCAACCATTGTTGCTGTCATAAAAAAAATACTACCTTTCCCTACAAAAACTACTTGGTTTTTAACAAACATTAATGGAATGGTAGTTTTACAGTCAAATTATTTGTGCCCATTAACACAAATTACATATCAAAAGCTTGTTTTCTCCAGATTTTATCCTTGTTCTAGGCTTATAACTAATCAAGTGTTTTTGTCTTCATAGTGCTTTTAGGTGCCTGAATGTGTTAACACTTCAAGACCTCAGTATGCGGTGGTTTTTAAATACTGAATAACTAGATCATTTTATTAAAGGAAGATGACAACATGTATGCTGTGTGGGGATTCCTTGTGCATGAAAACATGCTGTGTAGAGGAAAAGATACTTCAGAGTGTCATCTAATTGCTGCTTTTTACTTGTAATGATACACCAAGTTAATGAACATGAGATTTACTGAAGCTTACTAAAATCAGACGGTCCCAAAAGGAAATACAGTGTTTATTCAAAGCAGTTCCTTTTCTTAAAGGTCTAATGTAATCAGTGAACAGGGAGGGAATTTAGTTCAGGGACTTGAAATAAATTCCTGCTTTGAGTTCTCTCAGACACAGATGTTATTAAAGTATTACATACTGAAAGACATTTTCTGATTTTGAACCTGGCTCTGGTTTCTCTTTTAGAAGACATCAAACCGGACTGGTAGAATAAGGACTCTTCCATAACAAGGAAAAGGAACCAGCCTATAATATCTAGCTCTCAGCAGCCCTACTCCACAGGGTTTTTCTTTTCTATGTCCTGCAGATGGATTTAACCTTTTATGAATTTGTGGTTTTAAAGAGAATTAAATTTACAGAAAACTGTAATAGTGATTTGTTTAGTTTTTCACTTGTATTTGCCACTGATCTGTGCATTCTGCTTGGTTATGTTTCATGCCTTTTAAAGCTGTTAGTGTTGCAATGCTCCCTTTGTTTCCTTACCAGAACACAGCGGACATTCCAAAAAAAAATCCAGATCATGATTTGAATTTATTTAAAGGATCTCCAGATTTTTTCATTAAATAAAAATTACAGTAATTCTGTATTTAAGCTTGTCCTATGGATAAAAATTGAGTGCATTTCTTAGTAATTTGCAAACAGCTGGGGCACTGCAACTTTAGGGATTAATCCTGACTGGTGCTCTGTACCTACAGCATTTAATAATTTCAGTGGGAATTCTGAGTGTTCAGCTTCTTCCAGGATCAGGCTCTTAAGGAATCTATACTTCAATCAATGCATAGCAGATTTTTGCACCAAACTGTAATTAATGTTATCAGGGGGCTCAACATGTAAAATCCCCGTATCTTGGTGGATTTCTAGACCTGTAAGATCATAGCACTTGATAACTTCAGTAAACAGTTTGGGTTTGTGAGGACAGGAGTTGAGCAGATTGGCTTGCATTAATAGAATTGCACTGACAGTGTTTCTTATAGGATTACTGAATAATTTTTTAATAAAATATAGATTTTATAATCAGGAAGCCAATACTAGGTACTGGAACAATAGTACAGAGGAGTTAATTTTTATTTCTACAGTGTTAAAAGTGCACTTATATGCTGGTTTATTTACATCTTGGGGAAAGGCGAGAGACTGCAAATAGGGAGATTATTACTACTTTCTTTTTTAAAAAAAGAAGGCTTACAGCAAATTTTAAGACTAAAAAATGTTTAAGCAATTATAAACAAGGCTAGACCCTTTGAAAAAAGTTTAGAAATATTCTTAAAATAAATTTTTATAGTGTTAATTTTGTAATAATTTATGTTTTGCTATACTTCAGAGCTAACTGACTGGTATAGTTTCAGAAACAGTATGAAACTTAGGAAAGTTTAAGCAATGTTTATATTTTTAAAATGTTCTTTGAATTATGTTTTTATTGTACATTTCTTCAGACTGAAAAATGTGTACATATCTTTGTTATTTTTGCACAATTTTTGTCTTGTTCAGTTTTAGGAGCAGTACTATGTTGATTTTTTTAATTTATTTTGAGTTTAAAAACTGCAGGAGTTTAAAAATCTCAGTAACAAAGTCATCCTCTGTAATCAATGAACTGCTATTTCTAGTTGTTGAGGGAAAACAGTGGTTGTGAGATTCAGTGGTTGCTTCTGAGAAATAATGCTAATCAATGACTGAAGGAGCAATTTTGTAGTTTTAGGAAGCTTTAGCTTTTTCCATGCATCTTTTAATTGGAAAGCTGGAATATGGAGCCTGTCCTTCGAATGCTGCTTAAATTTTTTTTCAACTGGCTTACACTTGACAGCATTTCAGGAAAGTTAAGCACGAAGTAAAATCCCACAGTGTTCTTTCATCATCAGAGAATCATTATTTAATTATATGTATCAAAAATTTCAGCCTGAAAAGTGACATGGAAGTAAACATTTGAAAAAAATGGATACAAACTGGACCAGCCTATAATGCATTATTAGTGTAGCATTCACTTGGTAGTTCTTTTTCTTCCCCATTTGCCTGAAAATCTTGTGATTTGTTTCCAGCAATAGAGGCTCAGAAGCTTTGGTTGTTACACATACGCAATGCATAGGCCTGTCAGCCATAAAAAGCGACTTGGATAACTTGTATGCCTTCTTTTGTATTGATGTAACAATTGTAAATAGTGCTGATCAACCTTTGTAGAGAATAGTTTATACAGCATATTCTATTATTGCTGATTCTCAGTGAACTATTGTTTTAAAAAAAAGAAGAAAAAAAGAAATTTTTCTATTTACACCTTATATTTTGTTATGCTGTTGACCCATGGCACTTTAACAAAACTCTGTGGGTTTTGCATAGCTGGTCAGTCATGGGATATATTAAATAACTGTTGTTGCACAGAAATGAATTTGCACCTGCTATATTGTGCTTTCCTACTACAGATTTTAGAACCTTTTCCAGAAGACTTTTGACGAAAGCATGTCCAATCATTCTAAGAAAAAAAAAAAATGCCATACTTGTACAGCCAATTTCTTTTCTACAATCCATATTTTGTAACACTAAGTATTTTCATTCTTTGTCCTGCACCTTTATGTATTAGCAGTATCAAATAGAATTCATTCCATGCTTGTGATAATTGTAAGCAGAATAAATGTCTAAAGTAGGTGTAAATAGTAAATTCTATGGCTTACAGTTTAAAAAAGGAAAAACAGAACAAACTTGTATCTGATTGATACTGCCATGGTTCAACACCGGGCCTGGAGATATTCTCTAGTGAGCGATTGTATTTTTTGTTTTTTGCTTTTTTTTTTTTTTTTTTTTTTTTTTTTTTTTGTAACATGGCTTTGTAAATAAAATAATTTATATGTTTGTAAGAAACAGATGGGTTTTGTCATTATTTATCTTTGCAAAGCAAAAATGGCATGTATTGCAAGACTGCCCTTTTTCTTCCCAGAGGCTGAAATACACTGTGCAGATAGCCAGCACTCAAAATTCCGTTGGTAGTTCAAAAGATCTGCCCAGCTCTCTGTATAGGGCTGAATTGCTCTGGGATTATTTTTGGCATTGGTGTCTAAAATATTTCTGTACTTGCATGTCAGGGCATGTGTGACAATCAGCTACTTAGGTTTTTGCACTGATAAATCATTTTTAAATTCCTTTGCTTATCTTGAATGCATCTGCTCATTCCTTATCTGTGTAAGAATTAACTTTGCTCTAGCTGCTAGATTTAGGAATTCTCACTTCAATAGGCAGTACAAATTTATAACCAGTCTTTTTATCGTCGTTAATAGTAAAAATGGAACTTTTATCTAGGCATTAAGATTCTTGTTCTATGTAAAGCCTGTTCCAATTACAGATCGAGTGAGACTTAAATTGTTCATTGGCTTGTCAGCTCTGCAGAGAAGATTGCAGTTTTTTTCTCTCGCAGCAAACCTCTTCTGCAAATCTGGAGAAAATGTACATTTTTATGCACCTTTTATGAAGTATCTGGAAACTCAGTCTTGGAGATACTGTAGGGAAGATGCTCACAATTGCGGTATGATCTTTTTTAAAAGCAAGAAATTTGGATTGCAAACTGCATTTTTGTATGCATACATTCGGAACTGGCAGAGGAGATAGAAAGCTGGCCTGCATTACAGGAAACAGTAATCGAAGGAGGAACATTTTATCTTCTAGGTAAACATCTTTTTATATAGTGTCTTGCATGTTCTGATACTTGTCACAAAAGCTAATCCTGAACTACTACTTTACTGTCCAGTTTGTGCCTTGGTCTGAGTTGCTTGTATTTTGAAAACTTTTTTTTTTTTTAACCTTGAGTTTTATCTTTTCCAGTATAGAAAAACCGAATATCATGAAGTAACAGTAGATAGCGAAGTTTCATCTGATAGAGTGGTCCTCATGTATGGCTGAAGAGTGACAACTGTGTTTGTAAGATGCTTTGCTATTTCTAGCAGCCATTAGGAATCAAAGATACAGCCAAGAAAATGGAATATTGCAGCCATGAATTATTAGTTGCTTGCCATCATTGCCCATGGCCAGCAAAGGGCAAAGACCACTGAATTTATTTTCCAAATATGAGTCCAAGTAATTTTTTAGCACTTGCAGGTTCGCTAGAGTGATTTACAAGCTGTTGTCTATTTGGAGTTGGTTTCTCCCACCCTTTTTTTGGTTATACAAGTATTTTGCTTGTAGGAGTACTCTTTTGCTTCTATTATCTAACATGCTCTAAATACCACCAGTTTCAGAGGGCAGCAGATCACACTGTAACTTTTTTATTCATTGCATTCTAGTTTTTACGCTTCTGTTTTTACCACAGAACTATTTATTTTAGAAGAAAGTAATTGCTGTGTGCAACCAGTATCTGTTTTACTCTTCCAAATCTGTCAGGATTCACAATTGGAAGAAATGCCAAATACTGATTCCAGAAATATTTGGAGGAGATTCATACAACAGATTCAGACTTGAGAACACAAGAATGTTTATTTCATGCAGATTTTTATGCTGTTTTGCACCTTGAGTACCTCTCGAAAGCTACTACTCGAAACAAGTGCAGACCTCTTCTAAAACATACTTTCCTAAGCAGAAGAAAGATAAAGCTGATAATTCAGCAGCAGGTCCCTGTTTGCCCTTCGACTGGAGAATCCATGGTAGATGGTATGCATACTCTTGTTCTCATTTTGTAATGCATCACAAATTACATGGGCAGGATTCTTTTGTGTGTGGCTTTTCGTTGTTTATGGCTGACATGCAGAAATATTTAGATATAGTCTGTAATCTGCTCTCCCTACAGAAGGGCAAAGGGAAGCTTGCCAGAAATAACAATCAGGATCCAGGAGAACTTGATTTGAGGGTAAGGACACCAGTAGCAATTCGAGATGGTGCACAACATTCAGCTGCACCTGTGAAGACTTCCCAAACCTGAAAGATTTAGCTCTGAAATTCAATCTGAGTTTCATTTACTTGGAGGAGTTTCTAACATGGTTGATATGACGGCACAAGCGACTAGTTTTTCAGAAAGTTGTCTAGCATGGACAGAGTATCTTTACAGAATGCTACAGGTATAAAGGCCTGTTGGTGTAACTACAGTGAATGGCCTGAGGAACTCCTGAGTGCAACCTGAGTCCTGTGTCCGTGTCAGCTATTTCCAGCCTGGCCCCTACAAAGTCAGAGGAGGAGACAGAGTAAGCATCACTGCAGAAAAGAAACCATCATCCCTTCCTAGTGGCAAATTTACTCAATGCTGATTTGGAGAGCTGTGTCACAGGTGAGTAGACAGGTCATTGGAAAAGGATTACTTGGGCTCAACCCTTTAGTCTTTCCCACCAGAGATGCAGCATATATAGGCCTGTCACCTTAGTTCTGAAGATACCCTCAACAGCCTACGCAAGAAACTTCCCTTCTGGTCAGCTCTATTCTTAATTTACAGCTATTTGCCTTCCTTTTTCTTTAGTTCTATCTTATTTTGACCCATAATCAGTTGGGGAGTTTTGTGGTGTGTTTGGGGGTTTGTTTTGTTTTGTTGGGATTTTTTTTGTTTTAATCTTGCCTTGAGTTACTCCTTCCTTGTTAATTCTCTTTAGGATCTGTGTTTGGACTATGAAGCCTGAACAGTAATAGCAACACACTGGGCTTGCTGCTTCATTATCAAGGAGACACCAAGAAGATGCAGAAAGCTGGTTTTCACTTGTGTTATTTTGCAGAGAGCTTCCAAGGCCTACAGCTTCACACCCTGAGCATGGATGCTTCCAAAGGAGAAAAAAAAAAAAAAGAAACAAACATTCAAAGGGAAATGCTCCATTTGTGCTCTTTAACCTAGAACAAGCTAAGTGCATGTTTGCTCCTGGAGTACATAACAGACTCCATGTTGGGCCTTTCATTGCTAACAGACAATTCTCTAATGCCCGTTTTACTTTGCCCCTAGCTTATTATTGGACCACTCACTCCCATGACTTCCACTGCTGATCTTCCAGTCCTGAATTCCTTTCATCTGCAGTTAAATGTCAATGAAGCCTGAAAGATACTAGCTTCTCCATCTCAAGCTTCTGTCCAGGGCCTTTGGCCCCAGACTGCCCTTCAAAATCCCTTATGAGGTTGCCAAGAAAGGAAAATAAAAGGGAAAAGGAAATTGAAGCACTAAGCAAGTGGGTCAGCACTGATATGAACCTCTGGCTCCAACTCACCACTTGCCCTGACTTAAGGGGATGTAATAGCAGCCTGCCAATACCTTTGAGGAGGTCACTAGGAGATCAGAGCCAGGCTCTGCAGTGCTGCACAGTGGGAAGATGAGAAACAATCGACATAAGTTGATAAAAGGGTGGTTCAGACTGGATACAAACAAGGTAAAACCTCCCTGCCATGGAGACAGTCAAGCATTAGAACAAGTTGCTTAAGAGAGGTGGGTGCAAACTCCAACTTTGAAGGTTTTCAAAGCCAAACTGGATAAAGCTCTGAGCAACCTGGTCTGACCTCAGAGCTGACCCTCTTTGAGCAGGAAGCTGGACTACAGACCTCCTGTCCTATGATCCAAATGTGAAGAAAGCAATAATGATGATCTAACTCCTCTCTCAAGGACTCATCTTGTAGGGTCATTTTCTCAGAAATGCTCCCTAGGGCCTTCTTAGGGTATTTTCCTAATACCAAACCCTCTTCATTGCTCAGTCTTTATGTTATTCATTAACCAGCTTTTCTAGTAGCTATAATTCCCACTCAGAACTGGTGACACCCAAGACCTTGTCATTGGCGTTTCTCACTCTACGATGTCTGTCCTAGAGAGATATTTCATTGGATTTTTTTTTTCCAAATCTCTCCCTGAGATATACTACAGAGTTTCCTTTGAATCAATTTACCTGCTTTGTTTCTAAGACAGCATAGGATGAGGCAGAGAACTTACTGTCCACTCTTAAGTCTTGTCTTTTTACATTCACAGAACCAAGCACTTAATATGTTCTCCAAGAGTGCTAATCTTTCCTTTTGAGGAATCGTGAACATCTTTACACTGAGGATGGCTGTCTGTGTAACAGACTAGATGGCATTATTTTCTAAATCTACTATACCCAGTAATCAGCACATTTTCTATAATAGCACATGCAGTACTGCAGCTTATATGAAGAGCATGTCTATTCTTGACACCTGTGGGAAACCACCTACATTGACATTCACCTTCACCCAATGTTGATGCATCCAGAAGTGTTGGATTTGGTAGAGCAATGCTGATTGGTAGAGCAATGCTGATATTGGGAAGCGCTCCAAGACCTCTTCCTGGTAACTGTGCTTTTACAGGGTACTGACTGAAGTGACTACCGTTAGAGAAGACATGTGGACTTACAGTCAAATACAGGAAAAAAACTAGGTTACTCAATCAGTAACACAAGTCTTTGTAGATGCATAATCCACACTTTTGCTTCCTAACTGCATGCCCAGCCTTTCTGTTAACTGCATGCCAAGCCTTTCTGTTGTTCAAAATGCCTCTCTTTGGACTTTGGGTGTCAGAGAAACTAAGGCGATGGAGATGGATCTCTGATCTCCGCCACCCTGTGTAGTGTGAACTTGCTCTACAGATACTGCTAGAATAAAAGCATCTGTGGCCTTAGGAGCTGTGGGCTCAGAGCCACACTTAAGCAGACAAATATACTACATATCTCAAAGAATGAAGGCTCCTGCTAAGTAACTTCTTTTTTCCTTTTGCCTTCAGCAAGAGTCCCACTGTAGTTCTAGGAAGTCAGTTTTGTGGGTTTTCAGTCAGCTGGGAAGCAGCCAGTTCTGTAAGAGAGCTAAATCTCCTGATATTAAACCAGCCTTTTTGTGACATATTTTTAACTTCTCTTTGACTAAGAAACAGTAACTGGAAGTATTTTTCTAATTCCTGATATTTAATTTTTCACAGTATACGATTTTTGATGGCAGGTTTAGTCTTTGTTTTGCAGTTGACTGAAAAAAACAACATTAACAGCTTAGCCTTACAGTCACTCTTGTTCTCGTGGAGGGGACTGGGATGGCAACATGATGGAGGCTCAAGTGATCCAGGCTACTTCTGTAGTACATCAAGGACAATTTTGACAGAAGTGCTCAACAATCCAAGTCTGGCTATGCTAGACATGCTACTCGCACATAAGGAAGGGCTGGCTGGGAACATTGACATTGGTGGCAGCCTTGGCAGCAGTGACTACAAGATAGCAAAGCTTAAGATTCTGAGGGAAGAAAGATAAACAGTGAATTGCAACCCTGGCATTTAGGAGAGCAGACATTGTCTCCTGCATACATCTTGTTGGCAGAATCGCACAGAAGACTGCCCTGAAGGGCTCGGGGGAGCTAGCTGATGAAGCACAAGAACAGTCCATTCTGATGTGCGGGAAGATGAGCAGACCTGGGAGAAGGCCAGCATGGCTGAATGGGGAACTCGTGACTGAAATCAAATCCAAAAGGTGAGTACACAGACTGTGGAAGCAGAGGTGGGCTACCCTGGAGGAATATAGAAACGCTGCCTAGGCATGCTGAAGCAGAAGTAGGAAAGCCAAAGCTCAGCTGGAGCTGGAATTAGTGAGGGATGTGAAAGACACTTTCTGTATATTAACATGGAAGGAAGGGGTGAGTAAAATGTGCGCCCCGCTACGTGGGGTGAGTAACCTTAGTAGCAAAGGACATGGAAACAACTGAGGTACACTCAGTGCTGCCTTTGCTTCAGGTTTTAACTGGAGACATCCGTGCTCAGGTCTTTGGGCAGGGTCTGGGGAGTGAGGCACTACCCACAACAGAGGAAGCCTGAGTTAAGGACTACTTACCCTGGACCTGTACCAGTCTATGGGAAAAGCTGGGCTCCGTTCAAGGATGCCGGCTGGTATCATTACAAGGCTGCTGTCATCCTTGAAAGATCCTGGTGAACAGGGTACAGGGTTTCTAAGGACTGAAAAAGGCAAATGCAATGCCCATTTTCAAGAAAGACCCAGGGAACTATAGGCTGCTCAGCTCAACCGCAATCCCAGGCAGATGATGGAACAAATTCTCCTAGAAGCCTTGTCCAGACAACATGGATTTACCGAGGGGAAACTACGCCTGACCAACCTGCTTGCCGTCTGTGATGAAACGACTGCCTTCAGGTACTGACCAGAGAGCAGTGAATGTTGTTTGCTTTGACCTTAGCAAGGCTTTTGACACCATCTGCTTTTGTATTCTTACAATTAATTGGAGAGATACAGATTCAAGGTGTGGACTATGAGGTGGGTGGAAAATCATCTCAACAGCAGGGCTCAGAGGGCTGAGGTCAGCCGTTGGCAGTCCAGTTCATTGCTTGTTACTAGTAACGTGCCTCAGGGGTTAATACTGGGCCAAATAATGCTGGAGGGTTTCATTACCATCCTGGATGTTGGGGTGGGTTGCAGATTCATGGATAACAACAAATTGGGGGTAGGGAGGGTATTGATACAGTAGGGGCTGGGTTGTCCTTCAGAGGAAGCTCAACAGGCTAGAAAATTGGGCTCACAGGAACCTCGTTAGGTTCATCAAAGACAAATGCAGAGTCCTACACCTCCGAGGGAGGCATAACCCCATGTCATTGAACAAGCTGGGTGCTGACTGGCAAGAAAGCAGCTTTGCAGGAAAAGGGGACGGTGGACAAGCTGAATGTGAGCCAGTAAGGGACCCTTGGGGTGCTGAAAGCTAACCACCACCTGAGCCACAGCAGTAAGAATGTAGACAGCAGAGGGAACTGATTGTCACCCTCTGTTTTGGCACTTGTGACACTGCATCTGCAGAACTGTGTCCAGTTTGGGCCTCCACGGCACAAGACGCAGCATGCATACTGAAGTGAGTCCAGCAGAGCGCTACCAAGATGATTAGTAGCTGAAGCAAATGATGTATAAGGATATTCTTAAAAAAATGTTTTGTTCAGTTTTAAGGCAAGAGTGGAGAGGGGTCTGAGTGCTGTCTTCAGCTACTAGGTGGGTGATTGTAGAAAAGATTAAGCCAGACTCTTCCTGGTGGTGCACAACAAAATGGCAAGAAGCAATAGACATTAAGGTAGCGCGAGGAGAATTCTGATTAGACAGAAGGCAAAAATTCTTTGCGATGTAGCTGAGCACTGGAACAGGGACCAAGCAATGTTGTGGAATCTCCATCTTGGAGACAATAAAAACTGGGCTGGACAAGGCTGTGAACAACCTGATCTCAACTTTGAAATTAGGCCAGTTTGAGGAGGGAGGGGGCTTGACCACATGAGCTCCAGAGGTCCATTCCAATCTAAATTATTCTGTTGTTCTATACAGTAAAAACAAAAAACCCAAAATGAAACAAAGAAAAAAAACCCATGGTCTGGCTGCTGATATAATTAATACCCAGAAACTTAATATTTCTGCTGTTAAGCACTTTCCCTTATAAATGTATAGTGTAAAATCCCCTGGCAAGGAACTCGCCTGTATCTTGGAAGTCCTCGAGGATACACAATGGAAGGGTGCAGTGGAGCTCTTCCAAAGCAGCTACAGAAATGGCAGGACCCAATCCCTACAGCCCTACCCTATGCTCCCTAACACAGAGTGCTCTCTAATGTCCATGCTGACAAGGAGCAGAGGCGGGTAAAGCATTAAAGGAGCTGCTACTCAGCACGTTCACTGTAAGCATATGGCAGACCTAGGCATCTTTCCCAGCCCTTATTGCTCCTGTCTCTTCCCACAGCCCGAGACTTCAGTCTTCTAACACTCCCATTTGGAAGAACATGTCCATCTGCCTGTTTTCTTCAGCAAGACAAATGCTTGTTCTGCAACCAGCTTCGTATCTGACCTGCAGCCCCTGTTCCTCTTCATGACAACCCTTAAGACTCCTGGTAATGTATTTAGTCCTACGTAATTAGATAAAAGGCTTAAGTTACTAACGATATTCTGCAAAAGGCTCAGCTTCTGTCACAACAGGTATTAAGTCTTTCAACCAAATTCAATTTATGTAACCTAACCACTTTAAACACATGAAAACAGATTTGATTCGTTAGTTCTTGATTAAAACTCAATTAGCAGTATCTCTATAACAGAACCATAAAACTTTCAGATGTTTGGCAAATCCTGTTTTTCTCAGTCACCAGAAGTTCAGCTTCTCTTAAAATAGTCAATGTGAGCTTCTAACAAATTGTCCTAAACTATCATACTTTTAGGGCTTGTATATATATAGCCGCTACTATCATCATATGAACTGAGGATAATAATTATTTAAATAATAAATACATGTTTCATTATCAGAAAAATTTTTAAAGGAAATAAATTGTACTTTCAGTGACGTAGAATTTTTAAAAGAAAAATATTCCTAATTGTAAATCAAATCCAGATTTGCTCTGCTTAGTGATGTTTTTGAACCATTCCTGAGAAACACACTTCAATCTGTAATTCCTGTGTTTATTGTTATAATGTCAGCCTTCAACATACATTTTTCATACTGGTTATCTTTGTTGACCACTAAAGGAGAAACTTTGTTTGCCAAATGCTGTTTTCTCTGTCCCAACCACTGACTAACTTACCTACTTTTCTCTCCAGTCTTTCACTTGCTCCTTCCTTTCCGGTCGATCTTCCTATCCTTAGGTTCTCATTTTCACGAAAATATTTTCCATGTCTTTATTTCTCTGCTGCTGGCCAGCTCAGTTTCCTGTTTGTACTTCTCCACACTTCAAGCTACAGTTTCTCCCATCGTTCCTTTTTAGTAAAAAAATTTCAGTAGTACTTTGCAAACTCTGTGGAAAGGCTTGGAAAAGAAGTCAAATGCAGGACTGGGTTCAGTAACTATGAATTGTATTCCTTAGGAAAAGGTGGTTTCCATCACTGCCAGGTGGCTGTCAAGGGAGGTAACTGTTACAAACCTACAACTCCTCTAGCCCTAATTAAGACTTGAAGCAGGTAGCACAATCAGTTTAAAGAATACAGACAGAGCACAGCTGTACAATCTCTGCTGTTTTGGATGCTGCCTTTCTCCCACTCTTTCTCTAAGAAAAAAAGGTGCATTCTATTAATGTCTTGTGATATTTTAGTTTTTGCAAATAGTTAAATATATATAGTGCTAGACTTTTCCCAGGAATACCATTTTTCTTTTACTATATGCTCATTTATCATTGTCTATTTTTATTTGGTGGCAGATGGTTATGTCATTGTAGGTTTGCTTGAATTTTTTTTTTAAGTGGGACACTTATCTTTCTCCTGCTCACATCGGGTAGCACAATAAAAAGGTTCTTCGTTTGCACAGGCTACGCCGCAAACCTCATCATCGATTTTGCTTATCGTACCAGTATTGAGGATGCGTGACCCCGTTCCACGCGGTGGCAGCTGAACGTTTCGCTGTCCTCTCGCACGCGGAGGGTTAGCCGAGACCGCCTTCGGCAAGGGAGTCCACTCCAGGTAGCGGACGGTATATGGGGAAAAGCCAAAGGTGTAGACCGCGTATGGAAGGAAACGTGGCTGACAGTGAGAAGACCTGCATAAATCTTAAAAACGACAGCGTGTCAAAACCAATTCGCTTTCCCCGTGAAGTAACGCAACTGCCGTACACCCTGGTACAACTTGGCTGGAAGCGATGGCTTCTCTGTTCTAGTGCTAACGTGATGACATCCAGGCAAATTAATTTTTGCTTCCCGCCTCCCGCCCATCGAAGCGGGGGCTGCGCAGTCCGTCAACTCTCCGTAATCCCATCCACTGCGCCTGGCGCCCTGAGCCGACGGCAGGGGCACCCCGCCAGCTCCGCCGAGCAGCTGCGCTCCCTCCCGCTCCCCCCGGCCGCCTTCTCGTCGCTCTGTCCTCCCCGAGCACCCGCCGCCCGGCCCCGGCCCCGGCCCTTCCCGCCCAGCGCCGGCCTCACCTCAGGCTGCCTGGCGGCGGG
>JAVJGG010000005.1:14956196-14980873 GCA_035590195.1 Aviceda cuculoides | reverse complement strand
TCCGCCGGCAGCGCGCATGCGCCATGGTGGCAGGCGGGGGCGGTCGGTGCGGCTGTGAGGAAGGCCGGGCCGGCGCCGGCATTTGTTCCCGCCCGTTGTTGGGGTTGCTCCTCCCCTGAGGTACCTGACGACGGGCACAAAGGGCCTCCCGGCCAGCGCGGCCTGCAGCTGTGGTGACAGGCTCCTTTGTACGCGATTTTAAGCAACACACGCTTTTTATTTCCTGAAAATGCAACCTCTTTTTAGAACAGCTTTGTATTATTGGGTTTTCTACCAGAAGCCTGGCTCAGCCCCTGCCGGCAATGGACAGACGAGATGTGTCAAGGAAGTCGTTGCTGATACACGCTTAGCCATTTCGGTTCATTTATTTTCAGCACCTGTTCTTTGGTCCAGGCATTAGTGATGCTGGAAAATATGCACAAGTATTTTCTCGATGAAAAGACCAACTCATTAAAACAGCTGTGCATCTGTACAGCATGTAAAAAGCCTTGCTAACAGCGTCCTCTACCACATTGGTGCAAATGCTACCAGCAAAAACTTCTGCGACATAAATGTTCATTGATATATCAATTTTGCTGTAACTCATTTTCCTAAGCTGTGCTTTAATCTATTTGAAGAGACTTCAAGGTGTGCTGAACTCATGAAAACATTCAGTGCTTGCCAAAAAAAAAAAAAAAAAAGCTAAACATTCCTCCAGCTCTGAAACCATTATAAGCCCGCTTCTTAAAGATGCACCCATGTTACAGCTCAAGCAACTTACTCATTTAAAAGCACCAGTCACTAAGATCTAGAATACAGCCATCATCTTGCAAATGACTACTGAAGTTAAATGCTAGCACTAATAAAAACTTAAAAAAATACAAATCTCTTACTACCAATCTTTAAAGATTTGTACAGAACATGTAAATACAAAAACACTTTATATATGTTAAAATCTAAGTCTTTTTTGCAGTTTACTCAGCGTAACCAGGTAGTATTCAGTTGTGTCTGGTTTTTTATGCTTGTGTCCATTTTCAAAACTTCTCGAATCGCCATGGTAGCGTAAGTGGATGGGGGAAGGGAGAACTCCATCTTTAGTGCCCTGAATTTACCATCTATCACAAGGGGTAAGAGGAGACACAAAGTAAGAAAAAGTTAAGGGCATAAGTAATGCTTATTCTGGATGCCATCTAAACTCGACTAAAATTTCCCACAACCAATCCACCCAACCCGTAAAGCAAAGCAACTGCCACCACCATACTCCAATGTTACAATCCACTGCAGAATTTCATAAAACAACTTATTTTTAACATTTTTCTCTCAGCAGGAGGTGGTGTTTTGGGGGCCTTCTTCCTTTTAAAAGCAAAATAAACTTTTGCTCTTTCAAAACTGAATTCCTAGCCTCTCTTTACTTTTTCTGGAAAGCAGTGTCAAAAGACATTGTGACCAGAGTTACATAAAAAAAATTCTGTTGAATTCTGTTAAGTATTTGAGTAGCCTCTTGTGTTCAGTGCAAATAATACATGCTCAAGCATATAGACAATTTGTGGCTTAATTTCACCCTCATGCATTTCACAGACATTTATTGCTAAGCATTTACACGATCTTACAGATGCTTCTAAGAAAATGTAACAGTCAATACTGACTGCTGGAAGAATTGCTTCCACTCTTGAGAAATAAAGGTACTTATTTAGACACCTAACTTTGGATATCTTTAACACCATTGCTGAACACTCTAGGTAAATTAAAGCTCTTCCTTAAAAGAGCTTTCAATATGTAGCAGTTCAAAGCAACAGCCAGATCAAACTTCTATTTTGCAAACATCAGCAGAAAAATCAACTTACCTGTAGGAAGAACTGGTAATGGTTTTCCTTCCAGCTTATCCAAATCCGTAGTAAATAACGGGATTCTGGGATCGTCATATGCAACAACCTCCCTTTATAATATACATAAGATTTTTAAATTATTTAGAATAAAAAATTGTGGTTTATTGTTTTACATAACATACATATTATAATCTGGCAGTTACGACTAAAATGGAATTGATTTTCTAATAAAATAAGGTAAGGTAGCATTTATGGTGCAATAACTGTTAAAGCTTTATGTACAAGACTTGTCTCTGTCTGATGAAGATTATAAAAAAACCCCTCCAAACTAGTGAGAACTTACTATGCACAACTCATCTGTTTTCCCTTGCAGGCAGTCAGGATTTCTAGCTATACAAGAAGTATAGCTTATGAAATTATGGGAAGAATGGTGTCAACTCTAAGAATACTTGGGTAGGGGTGCGGGGGAAGCCTTCATTTTGAAGAAAGCCATCTAAACTTCTTTGAAAGGGCTTAAATACATATTCTACTCTTTCTGCCATTCATTTAACAGAAATTCTGTATGTAATGATGAGGCTGAAAAAGTAATGGGAAGTAGATAAGCTTTAAACATCAGCACTAATTAAAGTGTAAACATTTGTTTCTTTTGTCTCCCTCCTAAACCCTCTATATTTTTTTCCTATGCATCAGTGATCAAGTCTTTCTGCACATTTGTGCAGTCACCTGTTTAAAAGATATTTACTCAGTTGCCCTATGACAACTAGGTTGTCTCTCTAACAACAGTGATTTAGTAGGTTTAAGTGATACAAATCTTTCTGATTGACAGACAGGTAATTGGAAACCAACTTTCTCACAGCAAGACTACAAAAACCCCTGTTTTGAATATTATCTATCATGGTTTCAACATAAATAATTATCTATGAAGTGTTCAGGCAAGCCCTTGCAAGGAGTCCAACAACTAGATAGATGTCTTGACACTCATGCATCACAGAACCAGACGACCAAGGAAGAAATAAGGTTAAGGTTCAACTTCAACTACATAAAAAAACATGAGGGAAATGCACAGAGGTTCCTCCCTGCCTATGCTTCAGTCTACATGTATGTCCCGTGGGTCAATCTAGTGGTTTTTGTACTTAGTCATCGCACATATACTCAATGTTGCCAGTTCAAGTGTAATTTCCTTTTTTCTCCTACTTACCAACTGACATTCTGAGGTCGAATGATAATCTTTCTATAGGCTCCAGAAAGTGAATAATCTCTGATTTTATGCCTCATGTTGTTGATATCAAGATTGTCAGCTACTAGCATTTCCTTGTAGGCCTCACCAACTGCAAGAGAGGAAAATATTTAATAAGAGAGGCTGATTGAAACAGCCTGTTTTCACGGATCATTCCTTCCCTTATATTTAGTAGCTTTCAGCATATATGGGGTAAACGTTACACAAGTTTAAAATTGCTGCAAATTTTATTACCTACATCGTTTGCTTCCACAACCTAATTAGTATAGGCAGTAACTAAGAAATAATCTTAGCAAATCAAAATTTCGGCTGAAAACAAAATTTACAAAATATTTTCTTGACATCTCATACATGCTTTCCAATTATCTAAACTTCACAAGACTAATCTCAGGTACACAGAGAAAAAAAAAAAAAAATAAAAGGGGCCAGACTACCCATTGCTCTCTTCGAAACAACATCAGAGTGAAATGAGTTAAGAGCGCCCTCTGAAGAAATTAGCCGGTAGGGACCTTTAAGTACACTGCCAACAGAAGGAGTAATTCTGTAAGTCTTGTATCCTTAAGTAAGGGCTTGTGCATGCATACGTGGGGAAGACAATGGAAATGCAAGAATATACTGCAGCTAAAATGCTGTCTGGTGCCTTTCAACTGCAGTGCAATTACCAGCATTACTTCATGCAGTTGGGAATTGTAAACAGGAATAATTTAGGCTTACTGTGGGCAAACCCCAGTATAAATATATTGAATGTAAAAAATTGCAGCTTTTCTTTCCAATCTTTTAACTCAGTGTGGTTCAGAGCCACAGCTCATCACAAAGATCTTTACCTTCCAAGTGTCTCAGAGGTGGGTGATAAATGGGACCCTAGCTCTGGGACTTAGCTCTGACAGACAGACAGTCTCAAGAGACTTAACTGGTCTTTTAAGGACAACCAAGTACAAGAGCAGTTCAACCCAATATTGAGGAAAACAAGCATACGTATTGGGACTCTGTTTGGCTAAGTGGGGAACTCATGACTAAGCTCGTATGTAAGGACACATACAGTAGGTGAAAGCTCGGGCCAGCTACAAAGAAGGAACATACAAGCATTGTCCAGGCACGTAGGGATGGTGTTCGGAAAGCCAAAGCTCAGCTGGAGTTGAAATCAGCAACAGACATCAAGAGCAACAGAGTTAAGCTGCAACATCAGGAATGAAAGAACACAACAAGGAAAATGTTGGCCTGTTGCTAAACGGGGCAGCTGGTCTAGCAACAGACATAAGGCTGATGGTCTCAGCGCCTGCTTTGCCTCAGTCTTGACCAGTAAGCGCTCCCAGGCCTCTGCTCCTAGAGGCAAGGTTCAGGAAAGAGAGGGACTACCAGTACTGGAAGAAGATACAGGCTGAGAGAGCTGGCTCACACCATTGTAAAGCTTTTCTCTATCATCTCTAAAAGATCATGGAGATCTGGGGAGGTCCCAGGCAACTGCAGAAAAACCAGGTGTTCCACCCATCTTCAGAAAGGCCAAGAAGGATGATCTAGGGAGTTACAGACCAGTCAGACTCACTTTGGTCCCTAGGAAAAATAATGGAGCTAATCCTCTTGGAACATGTTTCTGGGCACACAATGAGACTAGTGGTAAGCATGGTTTTACCAAAGAGGGAAAAGGAACAAGAAAAACCAAAAAACACAACAACCTTACTGCCTTCTATAATGAAATTATTACACCTGTAGATGAGGGGAGAGCAGTGACTGTTGCCTACCTTGCCTTTAGCAAGGCTGTTGCCATGTTCCCACAGCATCCTTGTATCCAAGATTAGAACATTACAGTGGGTGGACTGCTAGATGGGTAAAGAACTGTCTGGCTCATCATCTTAAAGGATAGTCACTACTGGTTTGAACTCTACCTAGAAGCTCGTTACAAGCAGAGTTCCTCAAGGAACTGGGATGCGTCCTGTTACCTTTATCAGCATATGTGGAGGAGGAGCTGGAATTTCCCCCAACAAGTTTGTGGACAAATCAAGCGGGGGTGGCAGTCAATACACTCAAGGCAGGACTGCCATTCAGAGGGACTGAGGCAGGCTAGAGGAATAGGCCAAGAGAAACTTCATGAAATTCAGCAAGGACAAAGTCCTGCACCTGAGAGTGATTAACTCCTTGCAATGGTCCAGGCTAGGGAGCAACTCTGCCAACAGTCACCTGGGGCTCCCAGTGGAAAGAAGACTTAACAGAGTGCCCTGGCAGCAACAAAAGCTAATAGCATCAGGAGCTTAGCCAGTAGCTACACAAAGAAAAACAATTACTGCCCTTTACTGGGCACTAATGAGACTGCACTTGGAATAGGGCGTCCAGTACAAAGTAGATGCTGATAAACTTGAATGAGTCCAATGGAGGAAAACCTCAATGGCCTGGGGTTGTAGCCCATGTGCTGTAAGAAGAGTCCAAGAGAACTGGGCTTCTTTAGCTTAGACTTAGAGACTATTTGATCTTGGAAGTTTCAGACAAAGCCCTGAGCAAGCTGGCCCAAATACAGCACTGACCTTGCTTTGACCAAAAGGTTGGACCAGATGGCCTCCTGAGATCCTTTCCAACTGAAATGATTCTACAACTTTATCCCTTAATAATATCATGTTCCATGCAGATAATTATAGATCACTCAACCTATTCCATTAAAAACAATTTAGATCCAAGACACTGTATAAACAAGAGATGAAAGATATGCTTTTTTAAATTTTTTTTTAAACATTCATGTTGGTTAATATTTAATTAAACAGATCTGTTTCTTCTTCCTAACTTCCAAGTGTTTGCTTGGGTTACAAATTCTAGAAGTTTGGTTTGTTTTTTAATTTAAAAATCAAATGCATACACTTTTCAATTAACATTTCATCATTTTTTTCCATTTGTGCTGATATAAATAATTTTGCCTCAGTTAAAAAATTCTCTTTCTTTGGAAAAGCTATGAGCTAAAAAGAAACATGAAACAGACTAATGTTAAGTGAAACAAGTTACAATGTAGACTATTATCAAAATGGGAGAGGCTGACAGTAATGTATCAGAGATCTGAAATAGTGTATACTTTAATGGTCACCAAAATTGCATAGATGTAATCTTCCTTTTAAGAACAATCTTAAAGCAGACTTACATTTTTAGAGTAAGTACATAAGTTAAGTCAGACTTACTTTTATGCTTTGGATAAATAACATCAAATCCAGGCAATGGCATCACTACATCATGGATAGTGTAGTTATCAACATCTCCTTCTTCAATATGAACAGCTGTGGCTACAATCAGGACAGAAAAATGAAGATTTACCAGTATGGATGCCTGTGACAGTTAACATTAGCTAAATTTAAAATGAACCATTTGATTGAAAGAAAGCCTACTTTGAGAGGGACAACTATGGTGTTTTATCTCCACTTAATAGACGACATTTCCAAGAAAAGAAGTAACAGTCTTCAAGGCTGTCACAGTGACTGGCAGAATTACAGCCTGGTTTCCAGTGACTTTTAAAAGTTGAATGAAATAAGGACTGGTAGATGAATAATCCCCTTACCAGGCATACATGAAGGAGAAATACTGCGGATATTCTCACCCCAGGGAAATGCCAGAGCAAATTCAAGTGAAGAAAGTTTTAACTGAGTGGAGCTTCTGCTTTACAAGACACTAATGCAAACAAAAACTTCTGTGGTTAAAACATTCATAACATCCTTCCATAGTTCTCCATAGCTCAACTAGGTTTGAGTTCATTCTTGAGAACAATCAGTCCTTCATTGTCTCTCTTCCCTATCCAGCTATTTGGGAAAACAAGCAAACCAACAGCTCATGGACGTGTAATACCTAACTTATGATTCCTTGCAAAATTTGACTAAAACTGGCCAATGGATTCAGAAATCACTGGACCAAAAATGGGCGAGAGGGAAAAAGAAAATATGTACTCAGTATCACATAAACAGATATGTGCCTTGTTTTCCTAGGAATTTGAACTACACAGCAAAACTTTTTGTTTGTCTGATTTTACCTCCTTTAAGTGTGAGATCTCCTGGTACAGCTCTAAGCCCATATTCTTCTATTCTCTTGCTCACCATATTATTCCACACATAACTCTGGTAGCTATGAATATACATTAAACGATTATTTCTTGGTATCTAGAGGTAAAGAAAAAAAAAAAACAAAAAAAAAAAAAACAAGTGAAACATCAGAAAGATGTATTTTTATTTTTTTTTCTCAATCATAACCAAAAAGCCATATATTTGAAACGTTACCTTCTCCAGCAACAAGACTCACACAATTTCTTCATATACAGATTTGATTTTTGTTCATTATTTGGGAATAAGGTATGTGCAGAAATAATGCTTTTATACATTTGAAATCCACACAAAAAAACCCTGTACTTAAATTAAGAAAAAACAAAAAACTTTTTTTTTTTTTTTTTCATTCAACAGCTCAAACACATGGGGCTACTACAAAACATTGAATTCATACTCAGCCTCCTGAAATCTTAAGTAAACTTTGCAGATGTGAAAGCACAGCGTTACTGTAATTATGTTCTTCGTAAACAAGAAATTATTCCCTGGTTCCTACAATGGGCCAGTAGTTTGCTGGTGGTGAGGTATTTTCTCCAAAGACTTGATCTTGATTATAGTACTCAAAAATAACAGTGAATCCACCACCTCTATGCCAAGCTGATTCAATAGCACACTATCAGTTTGATTTATACTTTTAAAGCAATAGAACTCCTATACTGAACCTTTGCACAATTCTCAGATCTGTTATTATACATGGTTACTAAGTATAACTGTATTGCTTCCAATGTACCAGAGTTTGTTGTATAAATTGGAAAGCTCATTATGCATACATTAATTACAGATGTCATCAGTTACCATGAGGCAGTACTTCAAGCAAAAAGACAGGATAAATGTAAAGATTTTACACTTAACCTTCTATTCATCAAGCATCTATGAGTCTATTTCAAATTCATCACGATACCATCGAAACAATGTTTATTCAAGTAAATACCCCACAGCACTTTTACACTCACTATGCCAAATGCAGAGATTATGTTCTTCATTCCATACTTTAAGAGTCCACGTAGAAGCTGTCCTTCCACGCACCTTTTTACGGGTAGTTTCTTGAGGGCTGCTGCTGGATCTTTAGTCTTTGCCCATTCTTCTCTGCATTTTACCAAGTATCCCTTTTCAGCTAGAACAAGGACGTAAAACAAAAATATTTTAACTACACACCAAAAAAGCATCCATCTCACCTTTTATTAAAACAACTGAAAAATTAAAGTTTCAGTCACGGTAATTACACAGATTAACAGAATCACAGAATAGTTGAGGCTGGAAGGCTTCACATGGAGTCTGAGCAGACTCTGTGTGTAAGTATTCAGGTCCCTTGTCACTCCCAATGCAAGAAACTGCACAGCAAGGAAAGGGAAGCAGAGAGCCTGAAGATTGCTTCTCCATTGCTAAACTGGCTGAAGTTTAGCACGTGCAAAGCTGTCCTCACAAACGTCCTTTCAAATTAAAAGAATCAAAATCTAAAAGTGTTTTTCCTGAACACAGAGTTCTTGGAAGAGGAGAGGCAGAAACACTTGATGTATCATTTTTCAGTCCTTACCTCCTGGTCGTGGTTTTAATATCAAATCCATTACTTCATTCCAATTGTTCTGTAGAATAGCTCTAAGATTCAAACAGTAAAGTTTATTAAGAACTGACTAAATATATTTTAAGGAGATTTAGCCAACTTACACAAAAAAAGTATCAGTGTTTAGATTTATGGAATATTAAAAGTAGTGGTGTTATGCAAGATAAGTGCTGAAGCAAATTCAGAAACAAGTTGTTTCTTAAGTCTAAAATTAAAACTGGCACATGCAATATGCCAGAAAAATATTCCCCAAGATACATTAGAAGTTATACAGGGATAAAAATAAAATCTAAAAAAAAAAGAAAAAAGGGACAAAAACAACACGTACCTGCCAATTTGATATGTAGGAACAGCTGTGGTTCCAAATCTTTGCATTCCGTAGTAATTAATGAATCCAATTTCCCTGAGAGAGTGCATTGCTTGTTCTATCTGGTCATCCGTTCCTGTTATGTTTCTAGTATTAAAAAAAAAAAAAGTTACAGACAGTTTTTTAAGGGCTTACACTATTTCGTGATCCCCATACTACTAAAGCTCAACATGAACATTATATATCACTTATAAAATTCAGCGGACTCCTGTCAATAGAAGGACTTCTTTTTTGTAACACAAGATGCACTGATATCCCTTAACTATTTAAAGAGAAAAATAAAAAAATTTCTAACAGAACTGCCTAAATACTTATTAACATACTACCTGAGAACAACAGTGAAATGGTTCCCTTGCAGTTCTCCTAATTTCAGTGGATGGTTCTTGTAACTGAAATTCCCTAATTTGAAGTTCATCAAACATTTATTCAAATGAGCAAGTCTTTGTGCAGTGATTCTAAAAAGAAACAGACAACAGTGACCAAACCTATGCCTAGAGAAACACAGTTAAATTAGTATAGAAATGCCATCATTTCAAAACAAAAAGCAGCAAGTCCAGTTTCCCCCATTTTCTGTTGTTGCCTTTTTGAAGTATTTTAATGAAATAACTAAAAGAAAAGAACAGGTAATTCTTACGGCTACTTATACAAGAGAAAATGTATACCATGACAAAGACTGTTAGTACTGTCTTTTCAGGTCTATGTTACAGTATGCACTCAACAAAAAGTATGTTGCAATATTGATGTATACTGTCCCCAGCAAGCTGAACTCTACTTTATTTGAGTAACACCACCATGAATACACTCCAGTTAGCACAACCACGGACTTTAGTTAGCCACCGTGTAAGCTTAGTGTAGATGAAGGAATATGAAATCCAGTCTGTCACTGGTATCTGTCATTTTTGTCGCTAGTACTTTTGGAAGCATACCCTGTTCTTTGCATCACCGAACTGCTCTTTGACACTTCCACTAAAATTTATACCAGGACAGACAAGTTTACAAACTACCATGGCCAGCGTACCCAGCTCAGAACGGGCTGACAAATGGTAATGTCTCCTCTCCTGCACCATCCTCCTTTAAGGCTGCGCAGGAGAGTCAGGTACTGTGGCCCTACTGAACAGACACCACAAATCAGTACTCTCCTCCGCAGGCAATGCTTACAACACGCTGAAGCTCTTGGACGCAACATTAAATGTGATCATGTTAAAAGTAAAGGAACAGCACCTGAGATGGCTACACCACAAGTTTGTTAGTTGTCATCACTTTGCAAACTTGCCTTGCAGCAACAAGAATCTGGGGCTTCTCACAATTCACAAATCAGTAATTCCTTTTATGTGTGCCAACGTATGCACATGCAAACCACTGGGAGGAAAAATATGAACAGTTAAGTAGTGAATGCCCCCCTTTTAACAAGGATTTGATCAAATTTCTGGCTCTCAAACCTTGGAAGTCCTCACCTGAGCAGTGTGGTTTTCAAAGAGTTTTAAAGAGTAGTCCAAGCAGAATATTACAGCTAGCTAAGCAGATATCATAATATATGACTGTGAGGCATCCATCATTCTCTGTTATGGATGTAACACTAATTTCAAGTGCCCAGAAACCATATAATTATCTTGGAATATGAGAAAATAAAATCTATTTTCTCTTAGTAGATGACTTATGTGAGTAGGTTAAGGCAGGAAAAATTCCTCACAATTTTTTGCCTCTTCTGGCTACTCACAGATGAGCAAAGACAGTGATTAGCCTTCTCTGGAGCTGTTCAGAGTGTTCAGTGAGAAAGAATATAGGATTCCAGCTGGAGGAAGGGGGAAACAAAAGTCAGGAAGGAAATAGGACATCATTTTCACTGTGTCATTCTGTTTTTCTGCTGTTGCATAGGAGCCATGCAGAGTAAGAGCACGTAGGCAATCTGGCCCACTGCTTCAGCCAAATACATGTATCCAGCCTATGACTCGGGAGCAGCACTGACTGAAAACACTAGCAATCACCATGGAATAAAAAAGAATTATAGCATCTTCATTAATACGTGTGCTTTACAAGATCAGGACCTGAATCTGCCATTTGCGTCACATGCATACTGAGTCTTCAAGGTATTTAGCAAGATATTCAAGCTATCATGGTAGGAGTGCAAATACTCCAATATACTTTCACTTACCTAAGAACAGCGATCTCTTGAACTGTTATAGCCCTTTTATCTTTAGTTCCCATGTAGGAAAATATGTTTGGCTTCACTCTTAAAAGCAACAGTAACAGATATTATGTATATGAAAATAGCCACAGATCAAACATAATTTTCACTATAATTACCTCGAATTATTAATCTTCAGTATTAAAAATAGAAAATATACATATATTCCCCAGAACTGGCTACAATTGGACGTGTGACATTTTCTAATCTCATTTATAAGTACATAAAACACAGAAAAAAAATATATGTAGACAGATTCGCTTTTGCCACAATTGTGCTTTCAGAATACAAGCTTTGAAGTACTTCTTTATATACATCCACTCAATGCACAAACATGCAGCCACCACTAACATGTCTGTTTGAATACCATGCACACACATTATGTGAGAATATGAGAAGTTAATTTAAAATTTGGTCCATTTCTTTCCTTGAGTGGAAAATTTCCTTTCCTTTTTCCACTTTGTACTTTACAGCCTGTTACACAGGGAATATGTCCAGTTATTCCAGCTATGGGCACCAGGGGGTAGCAGGATTGCCATTACATAAATTCTTCCACCAAACTATGCTCCTGCCACTCTGTTCTCAAATACAAATACTAGTAGTATACTGGTTAAGAGTCTAGATTACAAACATTTATTTTTGGACAGGAAGGGCAAAGGGAAAAGAAGGGGAGAAGTAGCAAAGTTTCCCTATAAGTAGATCACTGAACTGACCCAATTTTAAAGTAGCCCTTCCCCTGCAATTCACTGTGTTCACATCACGCCTTTGGCAAATCTTTTTGTTGCTGCACTTGATGGGGTGAAAGGAACTAAGACTGTGTTGCCATGGAGAAATTAATACATGGAACAACAGTTTATCAACTGTAACTGCTTAGGAAGTGATCAGCATATTATCACAAGAATATCTGACAGGTTCATAACATACTTGCATATATTCACACACTGGGAAAAAAACGGCTTTTAATTCAGGTTACGCACATTAAGGCTTTGAGCTGCCAAGCCTTACTCACATCAGCCAACTTCAATTGTGGACCTATTTCCATTGAAGTAGTAGAGTACAGTCTTTTAAATTTCTTGGGATCATTCTGTTCCATTCTCACCTCCTTCCAAAACTTACAAGTTTCAAATTAGACATTCTAAGATATTTTTTTTTTTAAACACTGTTAAACACTGGATACAAATTAGGCAATAGTTATCATTTGTGTTGCTCCTGCATAATTCTGAAGCATAACATTTACAGTAACATAAAATATATAGGAGTTTAACCCCAGCCAACAACTAAGCACCACGCAGCTGCTCACTCACTCTGCCCCCCCCCCATTGGGATGGGGGAGAGAATCGGAAGAGAAAAAGAAAAAATAAAAAAGTAAAACTTGTGGGTTGAGATAAGAACAGTTTAATAGGATAGAAAGGAAGAATATGATAATGATAATATTAATAATAAAATGACAATAATAATAATAAAAGAATTGGAATATACAAAACAAGTGATGCACTATGCAATTGCTCACCACCCACCAACCGATGCCCAGTCAGTTCCTGACCAGTGATCTGCCCCTCCCAGCCAACTCCTCCCAGTTTATATACTGGTGGAGTATCCCACATGGTGTAGAATACCCCTTTGGCCAGTTTGGGTCATCTGCCCTGGCTGCGTCCCCTCCCAACTTCTTGTGCCCCTCCAGCCTTCTTGCTGCCTGGGCATGAGAAGCTGAAAAGTCCTTGACTTAGTCTAAACACTACTTAACAACAACTGAAAACATCAGTGTGTTATCAACGTTCTTCTCATACTAAATCCAAAACACAACATTATACCAGCTACTATACTACAGGAAGCAAATTAACTTTATCCCAGCCGAAACCAGGACAAGGGGGAGTACTGCATGCTATCCAGGCTGGCAGAAACAACAGCCTTACCTTAAAAATTTGGACAGGACATTAATGGCATCCATAGTATCCTTGTTCTCCTTGTACAGTACAAAGTGGCAGTAGCTTCCCCTAGATTTTGGCCAAGAGTGTTTTCTTGGATCTTTAAAAAAGAAAGGTGAAAATTTGTAAAGTGACAATTTTTTAAAATTTAATTAGTATCTTTGCCATTGCAGCTACATTTAAAACAAATGTGCAAGAGTCAGTTTCTGCTAATTTCCATCTGCTTAAAAAAATAAATAAATAACATAAAATACTGACAGCAAAAGCTGCAAAGCACATTGAAAAAGACCTTCTCCCATTCCACTGGGCTGTATGCTTTTCTTTAATCAATACTGTCACCTAGAAAACCTCGAATGAAATAGTGACAGTTCCTTTGTCACAAAATTATTAAAAAATATACCCTAATCATTTAACTGCCATATTGCCTGATTAAATTTCTCAAAAACATTATAAATAGACTGACTTTCAACAGTAAAAGCCACTCCACATTTCATCTAGGGCCTTCTATAATTAACAGCTGAGGACCATTGGAGGCCTGTTTGTGGGAAGACTACAATTATTACCTATATATAGTACTAACATATTCTTTACTTCTGTAGGATTTTTTGTGTGCCATGCAAAAGCATGGGTCATATCTCTACAAAAGACTAAAAAAAGTATACTCATAAGAAATTACTTTAAGGTGATTTTTTCTTTAAATCCTATGGATGAGAGAAATCTGGCACAATAGAGACACTAACAAATAATTCAAGCCAGATACTGTGCAGTGTTTAGGGAAGGCCAGAGGACGAAATAACTTCAGCTCTGGCAGACTTACAACTGATTTACAATTCTGTACAATTATTAAGCATTTTCTGGAGAGGGAAGAAAACTGTCAAGGTATTTGTCAAGCTTTTGTTGCACATAAAAGCCTCCAGAGATAAAACTTTCCTTTTACAATCACTCACTGTTGATGGCGTTACTGGGAAGGTGGACTGATTCTACACATGTTTAGCGATCAATTTTGAGGTGCTCTGTTTACCAATTCTTGTTTTATAAGAAGAAAACTAAGGATTTGTTTTTGGTTTAAATCAGAAGTCCATTATCTCTTGGTAGCCACCAAGCAGACATTCCTGTTTTTATACAAAAAAGGCTTAAGTGTCTTTTATTAACAGGAAAAGCTAGCTGAAAAAAGCCAGTCCTGTTCCAGTATATAAACGCAGGAAAGAAGTTCTTGGGAAATTGTGCTTTTTGTTGCTGTTAGTTTAATAAAGCCAGATATCCCACACAGCCAATGAACATGTTTAATTTTCAGGAAACTTTCTGGTAAAATATAATTCTTCTTGCTTTTTTGAGAAGCTGCCATCCATACACACACTTCTGCAAAAACAATTTTGGATGCTACAGTATGAAATACTATACACATAGTTTTTAATCACTTTAAAATTATTGCAACACTTGCCTTGTACCATCAGTTTCTAAGCAAAGCCCCCCCCTGGAGTTTCCTAGGACCTAAACTGAGCAGCATGGCCCAAAGCCTGTTAAGAGACCTCATGCTCCTGCTGGTCTCCCTTCTTAGCCACCACCGCTCTTAAACACAGTCGATGAAACACTGCATTCAGCTTGAAGAGCAAGGTCCTTCACGAAGAACTCGGTAATCAGAAGGGAAGAGAGGAAGACAGAGCATGATTCACAAGGAAAGTCTTCTCCAGCTGGAATCATTCTTTAAATTTAATCCATTTTATCCACAGTCATTTTAACACCCTTCAAAAAGTGAGCCCTAATCTGGGCTAGACTAAAAGGACTCTATAGATACTATACCTACCAATGGGCTCCTCATGCTTTGGGCATCACAGCCACATGCCTATCCACCACACTGCCCGTCATGCTGTGTACTGGGAGGCTGCAGTTACAGTCCCGATATTTAACCACTCCTCAACCAATACTTCAAAGTATTCTACTGGGTAGATGGACCAGAAGGACAGTTTGCAGTCCTTATTGCTATGTTTCAGAGTCGTTACATTTTTGACAGTAAAATCGTATTTCTAAGCCTTTTTCCAAACCTACTGCTGCAATTCGAGGGCTGGAAGCTCTTTTTTAATATTGGAATGTAGGATATAAACTTCTAAGTTTGTATAAATACAGATAGTAGTGTCTGAAATACAAGGCTGAAGGGCAAAGGCTCAGCTTAATCAAGTCAATGGAAAATTTGCCACAGATGTCAAACAGTATTGTCAAAACCAGTAAACCATGTCACTTATTGCTGGCAGAAGTTCTCTGCATGGAATGACTATTGCCTGTACTGCACTAGGAAAAAGAGGTAGCACAAGCCCAATTTTGGGCTGTTGCAGGGAATTTTAAGCGCAACTTATTGGGAGTGTGTGTGTGTGTGTGTGTGTTAATGAATTAATTGTTACTAGTTTGGCCAGACTTGTTGCTATTTAGGAGGTCACAATGGTTGGCATTTCATTTTGTTAGCATGAAATGTCAACATCTCTTACCTGTTGCAGTTCTGACCTCTGTCCCAATGCATAGCATAAAGAGCACAAAAGAGTAGCATTTAATTTTAGTTTGTCGAAGGGTTTTTAGAGGTGAACATGCAGGTTTATGGTTATGGGATTGTTTATGCTTTAGGGAGCATCCAACAGTTAGGTGGTGGATGACAGCAATTTAGACAGTTATGCAATGGAATCGTGCAGAGGCAAACAGTGAACATATGGAAAGCTTCAATCGGAGATGCAACAAACTTTGTTTGTGGACAATGATGAAACAGTTTACTGAATTTAGTAAGGCAGTATTTTAAGTATTTTGGGTGTAAACTTACTATAGACACAAAGCAGCTTCTAATTTTAAATTTTAGGCAAAGGATGTTTGGTAGCCTTTTACATTATCAACAAAAGTAACCGGGTATCTCAGCTAATCTTTGAATATTCTACACTTCTGAAATGTTTCTTGCCTGGGGAACCCACTCAGGACTAAGAGGCATTAGTGGCTATATAAACACAAAACATAAATATAATCTCGACTAAAAAGAACTTGCACTCTTAAATCCTACATTCATAAGCATTTACACACACTCGCTGAAACTGCACACATCTCCACCAACATGCACAGGTGTTTGTAGCATCACAGCTTAGGAATCCAAGTTTGAATGGATGATACTTCTCTGCATCACAAGATGGTGCTCCAGATAATGTTTTAATCCTAGAGACACCTCACTGAATTCTTTTCAGTGTATTCCCAACACTTAAATTCTTTTATACAGTATCTCTTAAATCAGATTAGTCAGCTCAATAACAATCACTTCACTGTAACAATGGTTAAAGAATAGAAGCAGCAGAAGGAAAAGGTGGAGGTAAAACCAGTACGAACCAACAGAGAACAAAACTGTCTGAGGAGAATTTTGTGCTGGTAAGTATACATACTCCATGCAAAAAGCATGCAAACATACAGATTTTCTAAACATGGTTAAACAAGATACATAAACATAACATAATTGTACGAATTAAAGTACAACATTGACATATTTGCTTAGAACAAGCCTTAAAAAATAGTAACTAAATTGAATGTGGAGATGGTGTTATTTCCAATTTTAAATTATCTCCTTATCCTTTCTCCATCTCCTTCATCTTTAAAATGAAAGGGCTAGGTTTACATACTGTCACTTGTAGTAGGTGAAATGACATAGGAATGCAATCAATTTAAATAAAACATTAATACTTTGCGTTAAATGTGCAACATTCTACATGTAGACAAGCCTCTCACTTACAGTAGCAACGAATTTGTAGTAAGATTAAAAGATGTAGAAAACGTGAATTTATCCCCAGTAACCAAAACAGTATTTGGCAAGGTTAAGGTGGATAACACTTCATTTTGAAAATCCTTCATTACTTTGATTATTCCAAAATAATAACTGTGATTTATAATGAATAAAGACAACTTTCTGCAAATGTAATTAGCCCTGGAAGCAGAAGTAGCCTTAAACATCATGGTAAATCTATTATGTTTATAAAAAAATATAACTCTGAGAAAACAAATAGGTGCTTGTCTCTATTCACATCATTGAGAATTTTGTAATGGATTTTCAAGATAGTCAAGACTACACGGACTAACAGTGTAAGGTATGCATTTCAACTACAACCTCCTACTTCCACAATGCAGTCTTACACATCCAAATAAGTTCATGAAAGCTAAGTTCCAATACTGAAAATAAAGCCCCTATTTTACCTATTCCCACTGAAATAGCAAAAAATCCTCTCACTTTTAACGTGGTTTTATTTGACTAATGATTTGGAAAGAAAAACAAGTAGAAATTTAAACTTGAGACACTCCTCCTGTTCCTAGTCATTTTAGATGCACAGCATCAGTTTCAAAGAGGAAAAAGCAAAGGCAGACTACATTAGGAAGTACACTCCACCCACTTGAAGTATTTACTAACAATTTTTGGTTTGGGGATAATTTTAGCATTTACTTTACCCAACTGCTGTGATACTGAAACTCACTTGCCAGTGCTTTTTTCCCAGCAGCATGATAAGCAATAATGTATTTTTTTCCATCTCGATCTTCTGTTTTAGTCTCCAGTCCAGGAAACAAGGACTTCACAGCCTGATGGATAACTGTTCTTTTTTCTTTGGTGTCTTCAATTACCTGTGTTAATACACTCACATGCAGAAACCACAAAGTAATACAAAATGGGAGGGATTCTTTCAGAGTTAAATTTTGCACGCTTAAAGAAAACCTACCAAATCGCACTAAAGTACTGAATAGGTATACTTTTAAAAATCTGGCCTACTGACTAAAATTAGTTTGAAAAATAATGAATAACTCTGCTACAAAACCCATCCTCAATATTCACAAAAGAAAATTCTCAAGATTTATTCCCCTCTTCTGTGCTTAATAAAATTCCCTCTTCTAATGAAAACTCTGGCAAAACAAAGTTTTTCTATATGCATTAAAGAAAACAAAATGGCTAGATAAGATTATTTAATGTGTGAATGCAAGTTTGAAATTACCAAATTTAATCCCACTCATCTCTGCGTCCCAAATTTAGCTCAACAGTTACTCTTCAAGTATATGGAATATTTAGATGTTTAAAAATACAAAGTTTTCATTTAATTTTGTACCTTCTTATTTTGCTTGTTACAGAAGAGCATTTTTATCTTCTTTTCTATTAAACCACTAAACACTGACCTTGAAATAGTCTTTCATCAGGATGGATGTTTTATTTAATCCTTCTTACAAAATTATTCTATAAAATACTACTAGACAAAAAAACCAAAAATACTGCAAGAAAATTTTAACACCACAGAAATTAAGACATGTATTTGAGTTCATGTGTACAGTCCCACCGAAATCAAAATGACAACTCATGTGCATGAACTTGAGTATATCTGTAAGGCTTCACAGAATTAAACCCTAAACTGGAAACATTGCAGTTATTACCTGTTGCATCATGTTCAAACTGCTCTTATACCTTAGATGCATTAGAAAGTATGTCACGTACCTTCCACTCACTCACTCTCTCATCCCACCCCACCTCTTCATACAATTTATTAATTTTACCTCTATGGCCACACTAGTTTCCTTATTCTTAAGAAGCTGGAGCTCCTCTAAACGCTGCTTGTCTTCATCTGACAAAACTGTAAATGTTTCCTCTGATGGGTCCTAATACATATTTGGAGGTGGAAAAACAAACATTCAATAACCCTCACAGAACATCTTTCAGCCTTTTAATGTTTTTGCTTAAGAAGCATAGCCATTACCAAATCTTTACCTCAAAATTTACCTCATCATCCACTGGAACAGAGAAATCATCTAAATGGCTCACACGTCCATCTTTGCCTATTTCATGGACAACAAAGTCCGAGTATCTGATAGGAAGAAACATGCATTAAATTTGTAATTAAAAAAAAATAAAAATCCCACATCACATAAAGTCCTTTCCCAAGAAGCTTTTTGTTAGCAGAATTCACACAAGAATTCCAAATTCACATAATTCAATTCACATAAAAGAAAATTCAACTGTGAGAAAGCTGTACCTATTCCCATCCCTCAGAAGGATACCATGAGAACACAGAAGGTCTGACATATCTAAACACAGCAGACTTCTTTGCAGATAACCAAACACCTGCTGTAGTTATTCTGAGTCATTTTCTCACTAGCTTGCAGAGATCAGTAATGCATATCCTTAATATCAGTCATTACTAGCAGTTAAGACTCTACCGCACTGCTACAATGTGAACACACATGCAATTAACTGTCACTTCGAGTAAGCTATAGAATAAAGTGCATGTTAGCCAACCTAAGGAAAGCAGGACAAATTCAGCTCTGTTACATGCATTCAATTATAAAGAACATCTTTCAAATAAACAGTTGCTCTGCATACTCTACGACAGCAACAAAGAACTTGACTGTGACATTTCCAATCAAGTCACTATGTCCAGTAACAAAAAATGCCCTGACTTTAACAGAGCAGACAGTCTATGTTGCAACGGCTAAATGATTTTTAAGTAGCATTTGCTTGTAAAGGGAAAAAAAAAAAAAAAAAAAAAAAAAAAAAAAGAAAAAAAAAATCTTAGTCTATGAATGTTGAAAGACGAATAAAATTTCACCATGGGAATGTTTCTACTGTATCTCCCCCAAGACCCCATTTGCCATACCTTGGTGTAGCCATACATCATATTGGTAGAATTCCTTTTTCAGGAGTGTTATGTGTCCTCTCTCTTATTATCTGTAGCTGTCTAGACATGCTAGTAACTGGTACCATAAAGACACCAGGACTAAATTAATGATAGGTATTATAAACTAGGATCAAAGAAAAATCATGAGCCAATGAATGTTTCTACCATCGAGCTACCTTTGGCCTCCTTGGTTCAAAACTGGCAGATTTCCCAGAAGGGTTCAGCACAGACTGTGTTCCCCAGTGAAGGATTATGCTAGCTGATAATGCTGCATATAAAGATTGAGTACATACATAATATGTACATATCACTTTATTATGTAAAATGATCTATATATGAAGACAGTATTTAAAACCAGGAACTTCTTAGTGTGTAAACAAAGCATCCTTAACTGCTTTGCTAAGTCAGGGCAACAATGATTCTCACTTCAGTGAGTTTTTGTCTTTGCATTCTGTTTTATTCAAAGAGGTTATTAAATTTAAAAAAAAACTGGAAGTTTCATTAAAAAAAAGCTACTAACACCCAAACACCTTATTAAGTATATAATGTAAAACTCCACACCCTGAGTTATAAAATTCCTTCTTATGCTTTGTAAATGACATTATAACTGACCAGACTATAGTTTAAAGCCTAAGGGACCATCTGACAATACACACGTTTAAAGACATTAGCACAAAGAAAGGCAGAGAAAAAACAAAGAGCAATGGTTTCAACACCATTCTGCAGTGCATCTTGTATCAGCACTGAACAGTGGTACAAAAGGTGGGCATACTGCATAAGGTTTTATGCTGTATGATACTGCCAGAGAGCAAGAGAAATAGCAAAGATCAGTGTAATCATGTGTTTCTATCCATACACAGCTTCCTTTTTCAGAGCTCCATTTGACAGGAAAGAAGAAAAAAAAATTTTTTTAGAAAAGTCCCAAATTAAACCTTTCTTTCAGTCTCAGCACTAGGAGAAGAAACCGATGAACCTCCCAAGAGGCCGCACATAATCCAGTTGTGTCCTGTGACTCATAAAAGGAAAATGGAGAACAGCTGCTTAACATAAGGAATTAACATACATAACAAGACAAAGAGTTACCTCTCTTTTAAGATTCCAGAAAACCCTTTATGAGAGCTAACAAATTTAGTTATGCCAACATCACTTTCTGTCAGTCCATGCTTCATCATGTCTGCAAAGCTCTCTGGATCTCCATCTTCATCACTGTCCTCTAGTTCCTCATCTTCCTGCTCCTCACTTTCCTCATTGGGGATTATTTCATTTTTCGTATCCTCAAGCAGAGATTTGTCAGGTTGTTCTGTTACAGTCTCAACGCTCTGCCCAGAGTCGTTCCCTGTCTTAGACTTCTCTGAGATCTTCTGTCTTTTAATTTCATCTGCATTAGCCACATCATCCTCAGAGTGAGGACGTTTCAAGGATACACTATTCATTTCTACAGTTTCCATGTTTAAGGCACAGTGTAGGACAGAAAGCCCTGAGGAGCAAGAAGAATGGCTTATTTCCTGTCTGTTTAAGAGCAATATCAATACATAGTCTCTTCACTCCAAGGACTCTGCACCCTGCAACAGTTCAGGAAAACCACATAACTTTCTGCATTTTTAAGTTAAACATCAAGTAAAGATTTTGTACAGCTAGAAACAATATGTACTTAGGAAGAGAGAAGGGAGGTGTTACGGGGACTTAATACCCACCCAAGGCAGCATGCATGTTAGGCTACAGAAGAGCAAGATTCAATACTACACTGACCATTTACTACCACTGTAACTCTTGCCAACTCTTACCACAGCTGCATCCAGCCCTGTGCACACAGGGTCTGCTGTCAACAGCAATTTAGTGCCCAAGAAACTTTTTGTTCCCAAGCCTTCTGTTAAACATCACTACTCTTAAATTATTCCTTGTTCTACCAAGATTCCATCTTGAAAGGATTGAGAGAGGATGGCTCAGCTCCCCCAAACCTGAAATCTCATCTCTTCTAACATGCACAATCCCACATGGAAGTCAAGGTGGCAGCATTTCAGACCAAAAGGTAAGAGGGATGAGATAACAAAATCGTTGAATGAGTGGGGCAAACAAAACAACAAAGAAGTGAAATGATCTCCGAGAAGAACATTACTACTCACGCTGGTGGAGCAGAGCTCTGACTCTTCCCTGGCAACTTGAGCTGCCACCTTTGCATCAGCAGAACTAGTACCTTCAGATCTGAAAAACAGAGGAAAACTAACTCTTTGAGGAAATTTTAGGCAAAAAACTCCAACTATGAAAACATGTATGAATGTAATTGTTACAGAAACCAGCCGCCTCTGAACCCAGGTATCGGTAGTTACATAGGAGCAGACACTACTCAGACAGACAAGTTAATAAGAAATAGAATTATAAAAGTGTTACCAATCTAGTGACATAACACAGTATTGCTACTAAGCAAGCTACAGCAGAGAAGTTTGGGTTTATTTCTATATTTGTGAAAGGAGAGCAAAGCTCCTATAATTGGGCAACGATGGGACCTTTCTCCCAGCATCACTCAACTGGCACACGGGTGTGTTGGGAATAAACTGCAGGTTTTGGTACCGAGCGGCTGCATGGGAGGAGGTCATCAACTGCCCTGTGATGGTCATGGCCAGTTCCAGCTGGCTCTGTAATGGACAAAACCCACCGCCTGCCAAAACTTCAACTCATCAGATGAGCACACAGTGCCTCTGCTCCCGCTTATTTAAGACAGGGGGGAGCTGCCAGTGGCAGAAAGCACAACAGGAAGCACAAGGGGAGGCGTGTGACAGCACGCTAAAAAAGACACAGGGGGAGGCATGGGGAAGGGGCATTGCTGGGGACGTGGCTGGAGATGCACTCGTGGAAGGAGGCTCTCCACACCAGAGCAGGGACACCCCTGAGAGGACTGCAGCCTCTGAAGGTGCCTACACTGAGGGGCCTGTGGCCCATGGAGGGGCCCACGTGGGAGCAGAAGAAATGAGGAAGAAGGAGCAGCAGAAAGAAACCTCCATGCACCAACCCCAAGCTCCTGCACCAGCGCTGCCTCACCCCAGGGACAGAGTGGAACCTGTGGGGACAGCCAGGGAAGGGGAGATGAGGGGAGAGGAGGTGTCTGGAGTGAAGAGAAGTGAGAGGAAAGGAGTCTTCCCCAAGTGTTTGTTTAACTGGTTGTCTTCCTTGTATCTCACTAGCCAAATCAGTAATTTAAAGTTCATGTTGACTGGCAATAAATCAAATTAAATTCTCCGAGTCAAGACAGTTTTGCCCACAACAACAGGCAAGTTTCTAAATTAATAGGATTCAACTGCTTCTAAGAAACTAATTTAGGCACTGAGAGGTATTTGAGACCTACGCACATCATCCTGTATTATCTCTCCAGTCACTAGATAGCATATTCTATTTAATTTTAAAGGGCATATTTTTAAAGGAAGACTCATTACTAACTCGATAATCATCACTTGCTGGGTTGTTAACTAACTGTTACTAGTTAGCTGTTAGCCATTGCTGATTTCATTGCCTGGACATTCCATTGCAGGTCACAAATTTAAGGTGAAGAGGCAGGAAAAACTGTTTTAGAAACACCTGAAATGTTCTGCTCAAATGAAGAACTGAAAATGGACACTAGAAAAAAGAATGGACAAAAGGGAAATAAGGAGAGACTTATAAAAAAGTGTCTATGATGCCTGAAGAGAGGAGTGACAAAACACATGCAGAAGAAAGCGGAACAATTACCAAATCAACGTACCTTCAAGCAGGAAGCGCCAATTTCAGTTTGTCCTCTAATAAAAACAAGGTACATAAAATCCTTCTTTAAAAAGGGAAAAAAAAAAAATCATACCCAAGAGAAGCAATTCACCAGCATTTCCAGATTCTTCTCCTATGTTCCCAAATTTATGGAGCCTGGGTTATAAAGCACCGATGTGGAAAAGGTTTCTAGATGGCTTATGAATGTCTTTGCATGGCAAATAAAACACCACTTGGCACAGTGAAATCCTCCGAGACACCTGCCAAAGGAGGTAACAAGACAAATCTCACGTTTCTAAAATAAAATTATACCTAGTTATTGAACGATACAAACTGTTTGAAGAATTCAACACTGGCCACGAATACCCCAAAGCTATCAGATACGGCCTATGCTCACAGCAGAGGAATGACTCGCATACAACAAAGTACTATCCTGTGCCAAATGGTGGCCATCATCTGGAAAAATTTCTGCAGGATAATTACTTGCAGGAGCAAGTTGAAGTGAGCGGGGCACACACTCTGCCACTTGTGCAGTTTGCTAGTGAGAGGCGCCTATTATTTTTTGACAGCTGCTCAGCCATCTCGGTCCTTTTCCTAGCAAACCGGTGTTTACATAAAACCCAGAATCTGCATTAACAGCAACTCGGCAGCAATTTCAACAGAGACCATGCCTCAGCTGAGACTGAATTTACTGCTACAAATAAAGGGCTTGATTCTTCCCAGCAAGAAATGCTGAGCGATTACTTCTGGTGCGGTACCTGTCAGGTGGACTCACAAGCTGGGGGGGGGGGGCGGCTACGGGGTACCTCCCACTTAATAAATAGAAGAGCAGGAGCACGCCAGCGCTGGGTGCGAAGCTGGTTTCTCACGAGACGAGGCAGATCGGACGGAAAGGCGACCGATGAGGGAGGAGGGCGCGACGATACAGCAGCGCCCGAAAGCAACCCCTTCAGGCGGGCGCAGGGGGCGGCGGGGAACCCGCCCGGGCGCAAGAAGCGTCTCCCAGCCGTGGGGGCTGGGAAGCCAGCAGAGGCTCGGCACCGAGGCGGTGCAGCGGGAGCGGCTCGGGCAGCCGCGGCGGGCAGAGGGACGGGCCGGAAGAGCGGCGGCAGGTCCCGCGGCCCGGCGCTGCCGCTGCCAGCCCC
>JAVJGG010000005.1:14939567-14951253 GCA_035590195.1 Aviceda cuculoides | reverse complement strand
CCCCGCCTCCTGCCGCCACGCTGCTGCCGCCACCTAGGAGGGAGAAGGGAAGGCTGCGAAGGTGGAGGCAGAACAGCAGCTATGCCGGCAGCTCAGGCTGCTCAAGCGCCGGCCGGCAGGGTAGCGGAGTGCTCTGCGCTGTGCGCCTGCCTGCCTTGCCTGTGCCTGCTGTCACGCTGCGTTGTCCGGGATTTGGTTTCTTGGGGTTTTTTTGGCTGCCTTGGATCAGTGTTGCTGGTGTGAAATTTTGTCCCCTGATAAGCTCCTGGGAAAGTGCTGTTGTCCTCCGTACGACTGGATCTGGTCACTAAGAGCGACTTTAGAAGTCACAGCATTCATGTCAAAGATTGACAGACGTGAAACTAAAATGGATTATGGCAATACCTGTGGTATATTTTTACTCGTAATGGTGAATGACTTTAAAATCTCATTCCCTATCACCCATACAGAAAATCCTGATACCCACATTTGGTTAACTTCTAGGCTGTAGCCACATAGTAGTATTGCCTCTTTACATGCCTAATTCTTCACATAGTTTGTGGATGATAAAATCCAGAGCACAAGCAATCCTCTGCCTTTCTATCTCCCTTCTCTTTCCTACCGCCTGGAGATACTATTGATCCTTCGTTCACTTACGGAGTTGTCCAAACTGATTAGTACTGGCAAAAGTAATCCCTGGGTCCACCTGGCTACTTGACAAAAGGAGCACAGCTGACTCCATGTTGCTGTCTAGAAGGAGTACAGTAAACAGTCATGATTTCAAATAGGAAGTCGGTAACAGGAACATATTCCACCACGGTGTCATTTCACAGCAGCTTGTTTAGCTGGGCATTTACACCGGGCCAGTGCATCAGTACTGGGAGCACACAAATAAGCTCTCCTATGCAGTTGAGGATGAGGACCAGAATCCTGAAATACCCCAGCAAAGTCTGCCTGTTATATGAAGAGAGAGGTACTTGCCAATTTTTAATCATTGAGCTTAGTGACTGGTATGACATAACTTTTTTGTCAAGGAAATTATTTACAGGCACTTGGAAGGTCTGTAAGGAGGTCAGGAGGCTGGCTCAGTGGCAAACTTAGAGTATGCCTTCCAGTGAACCTGGTCTCTCAGGCACCTGCTTGGTGGTCAGCTGGGAAGATGGAATATGTTGTTAGAGCAACTACTTTCACTGTATTTTTCAGTGTACAAAATTACCTTGTAATTATGAAATAAGTTCAATATTAGGATTCTGCTCTGAGTCTAAGCGTGGCTGTGGGGCACAGCGGAAGCTGTATAGTGGGCTGATACATACAGTGGTTGGCTTGAGTGTGTTTCTTGTGTCAGACACTTGCCAATGTTGCTAATGAATAGTAGGGGGAAAAGAAGTCTGAAAAAGCCCTAAACTGAGTGATAAAACAGAATATTAGTTTCATATTTCTGCTGCCAGATAGTCAGGCAATCCATGGAGTTAGTACACAGGGTTTAAAATGTTGAGGGAGAAATTCCAAATATGATTTTTAGTATCCAGATAACCTCTGAATCTAAACTCTAATAAAGCTTTTCACCAAAATGACATGTTAATTAGTCAACACTATATGCAGACTCTTCTGTTAAAAAAACATTTACTTCTGCAGAAAGGCACCCAAAACCTGTACTATTCGTGCTACTCTGTTTCTGTGGAAACTGTCTGTTGGAGTGGAATAGGAAAAATGAGGGAGAGAGAAGGAGAGGTGAAGTGGTTTTGGCTGAAGTCCCGTTGGCCAGTCACAGTTTCAGCTGGGGTAACTCAAACAAGCTAGCTCTCAATGCTGAGGTCCAGATGGTTTTCTTCCCTCCTCCCCTTAACTTGCAGCGAGAGAGGAGTCTGGTTCAGCATAAACCATTCAGAAAGTGGTTACTCAGGCAATTTATCTGGGTTTTTCCCTGATTTTTACTCATATTAAAGAGGTGATACTTACAGATTTTTTAATGCAACAAGAGTTTTAGTCAATCAGTAATGCTAGTCAATAGCTACCTAAAGTGGTAGAGCAAGGTTTGCTCTGAAATGAGCCTTCCATTGACAGACATGTTGCACAGTCACTGGTCCTCTGAAAAGCACCATTGTATCCTTGAAAGGACACTCTCCTCTTCCAAGACTGAAAAGACACCTTTTTATCATCCTGGGGCTTCCAAAATATGCATGTTTTTGATGAATTGCTATGAAAGACAGACAGTCTTGACTAACAAACTCAGCTCTCTATTTTCTGTTCCCTGATACTGTTTCACTGACAGTCATATTGCTTTCTCCTAGAGTAAGACAACTTTCTTAAAAATAATATCTAAATTAACAAAAGAATATATTGTGATTTTTTTTCTATTGTTAATCAATATTTGCCTTTTACCTGTGGGTGTGGATCAGGGTAAAAATTCTAGCATGATACAGTTGTGATTGATGGCCTTATTCTGTAGAAGGTGTGTGTGGGGGTCTGTTTCTATTACATACACACAGAAAATGACTGGACTGTCATTGCAGTCTGAGTCTCCAGGTTGGAGAGCCTGGGCATTTTCCTGTATAGCCTCAGTATGCACATACTGTCACAGAAGACCAAATGGAAATGTGTGGCATGTAACATTATGTCCAAAGTTCAGTAGAGAATTCTGAATTACTGCAGGAAAAGAGGAAGGAACAGAAAAAGCAGCTTGCAAGAATGGAGATTACAGGGAAAAAGTAACTGAGGAAATGGCATTATTTTTTCAATTTCAGGCATAAGTGTGCGCAGACCCAAGAATTTCAGAAGAATTTCTTACATGTAGAAGCTAAAGGGAAGGGCCAAACTCACAGGGACAGTAGCTGTGCATGGTCAGGCCTCTGCATGGAGCAATTAACACCTACTTCTTGCTCTGCTGCTTCTACAGGTTCTTAGTAAGACACTAAAGTATCTTCAGGTCTCTCTCTAATCTCTATGCACGGGAGTTAGCAGTCAAACATGAAGAGAGTTAACTGGAACAATTCAGAGAATCCTGCAGCCCTTTCCCTTTGTATGCCTGTAGTGTGTTGCACTGTGCATGAAAGAAGCAGGAAGGGAAAAGAGAAGAAAGCAAAACAGGCAGTTGGTATCAGGCACTGGTGCTGCCTTCATTCTTTTGTGTATTAATGTTTTCATAAACTACAACTGAGTTGCAGTTCAACCTAACTTTTGAGTATTATTTGATTTGTAAGCCATTCTACATTTTAGAAAAGTGTTTATTGTTCACAGTTGGCAGGTCTGATTGCACTCCTCTTTAGGTTATTCAGACTTTGAGTTTGACAGCTTAAGAAATATATGTTTGTTGAAGTGCTTACTGCTGTTCACCCATTTGTACTGAATAGGAAGTTCAGGGCACACAAAGACATTATTGATACAGTTAGAACATGCCAGAAAATACATTGAAGCCACACACCATTAACCCAAGTTAGGAAGTCCAGAAAAGTGATCACATTTATATCAATATATACTTTAGGAGACAAATTAGCCTTTTATGCACTGTAATCCATAAAATTCATCAGGCGCAAAACAGAAGGTACTAACCAGCAGCTATTTGGCTCTACACTCCTCCCTACAATAGGGTCTGGAACTGCCCTTTACAAACTGAAAAAGTGTGAAAAGCTCTCTCCAGTGCAGTATGAAAGTCCCATCTGAAAATCATGACAGCCATGCTAAGTAAACAACCTTCACAGAAACACTGTGGTTCACTGCTGCACTGCAACATCACACAGCAGCCATAGGTGGCCGATTTCTACACAGGAACTTTCCTAAGCACGACACACTCCTCTGTCGATAGATTATTCTTTGCATATTCTTTCCATTAAGTTTTCATGCCACTGTTAGTCATCACTGGTCTACAAATAATAATTCCACTCATCTTCTTGGTGTTAGTTTTCCTGCTACAGAAATACAGTTGTGGATAGAGTGTCAATTACAACATGGATTATCTTATACAAATGCACTGTATTTCCAATGCTTTCTCTCTTGCTGACAACCATGTTGTCTAATAAACCACTAAAGCTTCTTCCTGCATCTTGAAGCATCCCTCTACACAGCTGCTTAATCACATACTCACTTAGGATACAATCAGAAGAGATCCCTTAAAAAAAAAAATCCATAGTAAGTGTGTATCTCTACGAAATGCATTTACATAGTGTGTGGGCAGTAGCTGCATCCTATAGCAGCGTACAGTATTTGCCATTGATACAATACTGAGAAAAAATGCCCTACAACACACTGCAGACAGATTTTTAGAAGGGTTCTGCTCCAGGTAGGTTGAGTAAAACGGAATTGGCTCCAGGTAGTTCAAGGTAACCAGATCACAGTTCTGTACCCAAGTTAAAAGAATTTAGGTTCAGGATTTTTTCATAATTTTTTACAAAAAATGCAGATATGACAAGGGCAAGTCTCATGAATACCACCCTGCTCAATAACTGCTTATTAATAAAGGCTTGCTCAGTTTTTCTCGGCAAGACTTGCCATATAAACACACAGTCAACAAGCAGGCAGTTTGACTGACTGCATGGCTGCAGTTGAAACAATGGGCCTTAAGCAAAGTTGCAGCTCAGACTAACAAATCCTCGATTTGCTTTCAAGAACAAGATGCCAAATTCTGTTTTTCTATTGTAACACTAGACAGTTCACACAACTGACATAGAGGTGGTTGTACTTTCTGAGCTAAGAATACCCACAAAAGATCTGTATTTATTTAACTTCAAATATATTTGAGACACACTGGTAAAAATGTGAACAGAATTTAGGCATTGGGAAGAATGCAGTTCAACTAGTCCACAAAAGAGTAAAAGAGAAGATTTGGACTTGGTGCAAACAAGAAAGTATTATTCTAGAAACACAACCCTGCAATTTCCCTTGCATCCCTTAATCAGAATCAAGGTGTAGTAGGGTTCAATGCCCATTTTAAAACCTTTCTTACTTATAAATCACAATATGTTCATTAGCTTAAAATAAATGTGACAATTGAACCAATTTCTGATCACTCAACTTATCAAATTTGTAAAGCCAGAACTCTCTGATTTTCAAACCATATTTTCTCAAGTTTGAAAATCCCAAGACAGCGTCCAAATTACACAATCATTTATACCAATTTCTTCTAATTTTAAATACTGATTCAAATTCAGACTGGAAAAGGTTCTTCACTGAGAGGGTGGTCAGTCAGTGGAACAGGCTCCCCAGGGAAATGGTCACAGCACCGAGCCTGTCAGAGTTCAAGGAGCATCTGGATGATGCTCTTAGTCATATGGTTTAGTTTTAGGTAGTCCTGCAAGGAGCAGGGAGTTGGACTCAATTATCTTTATGGGTCTCTTCCAACTTGAGATATTCTATGATTCTCAGTTCAACAGGTAAATTTTAAAGAAAAGATGTAGAAACCCCAGCCAGAAGTTCCATTTTCAAACAACTTTGGCAATTAAGAGGCAGATAAGTTCCATTAAAAAGTACTAAGATGCTGGCCTATGAAACCACTACTTTGTTTCATGAGTGGTAAAACCAATTAAGGTCATTTTTTGACAAATTTGTATCCTGTGTTCCCTATATCTTCCTACCATGATGCCACCAAAATATTCTCCCAGTCTTTCCCTTTGCCTCCTGCACTTCCTTCCAATACCCTCAGTTCCCTTCTGTATCTCAATGCCTTCCCCCCACCTTGTGATATTTCCAGTTCATTTGTACATTGTTCTAGACGCTACCTTTGCCCTCAGCTTGCCCTTTTCCAGCTTGTTGCCTGGACCACAGTAGAAGAATGGGTTGACTCACTGGTGAGGATGCAGCAACTCCTGCCAAATAGAATAGAAGGCTCCTGAGTTCTCCTTCCCTTGCTGTCAATGGAGACATTAATAGTGTCTATCCTTAGTGTCCTCATAGTAACTTTGACACTTCTAACCTTCTGCCAGCTTCATTTGAAATTGGACAATGAATTAACAAAATAGCAGATGGGGACCAACCCTTTATACAAAACCTGTTTTCTTAGAAAATATGCTAAGAAAATATTAATTCAAATCCTATAAAAAATTAAAACATGAGTAAAATAGCAATTAAAGTAGCTTTAGGGATTATTCACTTAGATATTTTAATTGGTTTAGAGTATTAGATTGCTTGCACTCAGTACAAATAAATAATTTTCCATGTCAGAAAAATAAGCTTAAGATTGTAATTTAGAAAGAGGTTAAATGAGTTATGAGATGAATAAGATTTGAAGTTAAAACTTTAAGAGCCTAACTAAAAATTTCTGACATTTGCAAATGTGCTGGTGCTAGCATTTCTTGGCATTTTAAAATGACTGTGTTGTGAGCTGTACTACCTATGCAAGGGAGAGAAATTTGACATATATTTCTAGAGATAGAAATATATAGATATAGTTTTTCTATAGATAGTGTTTAGATTCAACACTTTTGGCCCTACAAAAGGATGATTTTCCAATTTAATTAAATACTGCTTGAATAAAAAACTCTGTGGTTAACTGAGTGTCTGGTCTTCATTAATAGATGTCTTTGTTTTATTGCTTAGAAAACAAACAGAAATGCAGCATGATAACAAACATGAAACTTTTGAGATAGGTGTTCTGCAAAGTTTTCAGACATTGCAAACAGAAGTTGAGAGCTAAGGTACCACAACCTCATTAATTAAATTAAACCCTCCTTAAAGGATGGAAGTAGTAAAAATAGAGATGTTTTTAAATTCCAAGTGCTTAAATATACTGGGTGAATTGTTGCTATATATAAATAGGGATTATTCCTTTAGCCAGAGGTCAAGCCTAGAAAGCCCCCACAAAAGTAACTCTTAAGAAACAGGAAATTAATGATAATGCTACTTTCAGAAAAACAGGGAAAGAATCTGAAATATTTGTGCTCTTTTACTGTCTGTTGGGGAGGCATGATTAAGCAGTGATTAAATTCAGAAAAAAAGAATCCTCATCCACACAGTATTCAACAAACTTGTTATTAATCTAAAATGGTCTAAACTTTCTCAAGTCCTGTCTAAACTGCAGAAGTGTTGTGCTGCACAATATACCCGAACGCTGGTTCCTTAGTTCCTCCAGACTGGAGACCAGACCAGAGCACAGTACAGCTGCTTTCTTGCCTCATGCCCAATTCTTATTCCACCCATCAAAACCAGGTGGTGGAGAAGGTTGAGTGTGGCTGGATTTCATTTAAATGTAAGGCTGAGAAATAGCTGGAGCTTCTGGGTCCCAAATTTCAGATCGACTCAGTGATCTACTGGCCAATGAGACTGAAGAGTATTGCTACATGACAGACTGTAATTTAGGGTCTAGGATCACAGAAATAGTTCTCACCTTTGCAGATCTTGTATAACTACAGCTTGTATTAAAAAAATTTAAGCTAACTTTAACTAGTTAGCTTGTGTTTATCCAGCAGTGTAGCCTGCTAATTTTCTAGGTTACTAATTCATTAATTCAGTAATTTAGCACAGAGTAACCACAGGTCACCAATAACAGGCTGCTGCTATAGTACCCAAGCTGGCTCATTTAAAGATAACACAGACCTGCATATGTAAGTTGCACCTGTATCTTTGTCTGCAGTGGGTGTTTAAAAAAGTTTCAGGAAGGGATGTTTGATCCTGACAACAAAAAAGTAAAATTATTAGGCTATGATGAAAAGCTGAGCCATTTCTTCTCAGAGAGAGGAAAAGTTAGGAGTTACACAAGGCCACTGATGTCCAAAAACAGGATGGGAGAGGAAACATACACCTTGCGATCTCTTCCTGAAAAAGTCATATTAGGAAATGTTCTTGAAGTCCTCTGAGTCTAGTCTTATCTGCATAGCTAAGGGGATAAATTAGTCATGTTTTGTTTACTTGGTGTCCATCCCACCTATTTCGCAGTGTGAACATGAATCACAGCATGTGCACTGTGATATTATTCTGCACAATTCAATACAACTTATATTTTCGTCTGTCTATTTATTAATTTTCCATTTACCTCCTGAGTATGAGGGACCATACAGCAGTTTAAACCCCTGTTTTTACATGACTTTTTCCATTTCTGTACAGCTATTTCATTCAAGCAATGCAAAAAGAGACCTCTGGGACAGCCGTGTTCCAGCACGCTGTGAGCTAGCTGGAGACTTGCAGTTGTGCAAGGAACAAGTGTTCTCTGGGGTGAGCACAGGCAAAAGATAATTCTGGAGGGCACACTCTTACAGATTATTATTGTCCTGGTTTTGGCTGGGATAGAGTTAATTTTCTTTTTAGTAGCTGGTATAGTGCTGTTTTTTGGATTCAATATGAGAAGAATGTTGATAACACACTGATGTTTTCAGTTGTTGCTAAGTAGTGTTTATACTAAGTCCAGGATTTTTCAGCTTCTCATGCCCAGGCAGCAAGAAGGCTGGCGGGGCACAAGAAGTTGGGAGGGGACACAGCCAGGGCAGCTGACCCAAACTGGCCAAAGGGGTATTCCTCACCATGTGGGATACTCCACCAGTATATAAACTGGGAGGAGTTGGCTGGGAGGGGCAGATCACTGGTCAGGAACTGACTGGGCATCGGTTGGTGGGTGGTGAGCAATTGCATAGTGCATTACTTGTTTTGTATATTCCAATTCTTTTATGATTATTATTATTGTCATTTTATTATTGTTATTACTATTGTTATTATTTTCTTCCTTTCTGTTCTATTAAACTGTTCTTATCTCAACCCACGAGTTTTACTTTTTTCCCCGATTCTCTCCCCTGTCCCACTGGGTGTGGGGGGTTGTGTGAGTGGCTGTGTGGTGCTTAGTTACTGGCTGGGGTTAAACCACGACAATTATTTTTTGTAAGTTTGAGGAGCAAAGGATCAAGCAGGGAGTAATTCAATGCCAGAAAAAGAAAATAAAATGCATCTACTGGCACATTCACACCGGACAGCTTCTGAGGCAGAACAGTTTGTCTCAGATCTTAGATTGGGGCAAAAGGGCTGTACTGTAGGAAATTCCTGCAGCAAAGGTGGTGAAGTGGTAACCTAGATATGGAGCAGACCTCAAAAACAACCAAATGGACAGAGACCATGGATTTATTAAAGGACAGACTTATGCAGAAACTGAACTGATGACAGAGCCACCAGGCAAAAGGTCTGTTCTTTGTTATGGATGGAATTACAGCATCATCGCAGTATAACCTATGCAGGTATTAACGTGGGGGACATCAGATGGCATAGTATGTCCCTTACTTTGGTCAAGGACAGGAGTTGTATCACTCCCCTGTCTCCTTTTCCCCCTTATGCCCCTTATTCTAGTATGTATGTGCACATATGATCCATGTGGGATGTTGGTATGTGCACATAAATTCCAACTGGGGAAAACGTACCTATGCAATTAACGATTTACTCTAGCCATGGTTTAACTGGTAACTATCAAACTTATTCAAAGCTGGGATTAGATGCTTAGTGAGAATCAAGTGCCTATCCTTTTATCTATACCTACTGAATTCTGTGAGTGTTATACAGGTACTAGCATCAAAGTGCTGTTCGGGGAGTGTCCATGGTAAGTCCCACTTGTATTAAGTGAAGAAATAATTTTGTGCTTGCAGTGTTTGGCCTTCTGTGACTTTTAGTTCACACTATGCTTTCCAGCCAAAAAACTAAGAATCAGATTTATTTTTAGCTAGCCTTGGCATTCTAATTCAGTGTCCCTTTAATATTCAGCTGTATATTTTCCCTGTTCCTGCTTGATGAGTCTTACAAATGATTGAAATATGGAGAAAATCACAGTGGTCAGTGAAATTTTCTGTTCTACAGATAATTTGCTCTCTCCATTCAGTGGTTTGCTAATTGGTCACCAGATTATAATAGTCTTCTACCAGATGCCAGGAAAAATTGTTTCTTCTTGCAATCTGGGACCTCCAACTGATTAATATATCCTCATGGCACCGCTGTTTGAAACCTTAACTGGTAAACATCCCTTTTATCTGACAGTCCCAGTCCCTCAGCAAGGGCCTCCTTAACCATCACAATTTCTGTGTAAGAATGCATTAATATGAAATACTATAGGCTCTGTAGACTGGCAGCATGGGATATAACTGTTTCTAAACAGAAAAGAGAGATGAAATGAAAGCATAGTAAGCACATAAAATATTAATTTAAGGCTTAGTATGATACAAAGTGTTACAGGGGTAGTATTTTTTTTTCTTTTCTCTCTGTGGGCAAAATCATATTTGGTGAAAAGGACCCTGATCCAGCAAAGATTAAAAAAACCCAACAAAACCAAAACAAAACCAGCAAAGATTCAAGGATAACCTGCTGCAAATAAGCCTTGGACACAGGCCTAATGTTCATCTTGAGTTCTACTGAAAAAGGGGCTGGGAAGAAGGAAAAAGCGTTGACAATAGTTTAGAGAACAACTGGAAAGTTAGAATACAAAAGTTACAAAATCAAGTATAGTTTCCTGAGTTGCTCTTTCCCCTCATGTCCAGTAAGCTGCAGTGCTCACATCTTTACCAGGCTGTATGTGATATACAGGGTACACATTTCACATCATCAGGTTCTTCCTTCAGCTGTCTAAGCAATTCTAGATTTTAAAGGGTAAGAGCCAACCATAAACTCCTGAAATGGAAGACCACCCGGACAGACGTACTTCTTCTATGTGAGGACCAGGCTGGCTCTAGAGAAAAGGAGAACAGTATGCTGGCAGTGCAGATTTCCATTACAATTGAGATCATTGTTAATTTCACCACAAATAAGATTTTTTGCATATTTTTCTTATTTGCAGGTAGATTTCCAGTACTTTTTCATTTGGTACTTTAGTTTGTAACAGAATTCTTGATCTTGAACTATGTATTATTTTGGGGAAGGAAAGAAGAGACAGGGAGCCTTTTTCAAAGTTTCGAATGGGGCAGACAAAGATGCTACAACCAGAACAGTATTAGATTAATTGGGATGTGGACAAAACCATTGACAACATCACATTTCCACATGGATTTCAACTACAATTCAAAGGAAGAGACAGAAAAGGCACACTGTTCTCCTGGATTGTCAGTGATAAGAGGCATGCTGTGAGTGTATCCACTGGATTTAGCAGTGTATTGAGTTCACAGTATCATTTCTTGCTTCTGTCCCCATAAAAATTGTACAGTGCATTCAGAAATGATACAGTGCATTGTTCCATTGAATGCAAATAGCACCGAGCATATTGGTAAACAAATAGATTTGGATGTAGCCTACCATCAACTAATCAGATGTGCATTCTGTTACTATTTTGCAGTTGGTTCTTGCCATTCTGCTTTTTCGTCTGTTTTCTGTAATTGTGTTCTTACTTTAAGAATAATGCATATGGTAGGACAGAGGAGGAGATTTTAGGAAATGGACTTATATGCCTACTGTAACTAGTGTTTAAAGGCAATAAAAGCTGTTATTTTCACAACAGGTTAAAGTCAGGTATCTGGACAAAGAATAAATCGTCCTACAATGGATTTCTTCCTCATTAGGAACTGAAATAGCCATAATCTTTTAACTTTGTGCTTTATACCTCTCTCTATCAGGGCAGCCCAGCTAGTCAAGTACTGAGTGCTCTGGAAGGTGGGTAAAAGTCTTGATACTTAGAAGTTACTGTAAATAGATCATAGTCATAGAATCATAGAATGGTTTGGATTGGAAGGGATCTTAAAGACCATCTAGTTCCAACCCCCTCTGCCATGGGCAGGGACAGCTTCCACTAGACCAGGTTGCTCAAAGCCCCATCCAACCTGGCCTT
>JAVJGG010000005.1:14919160-14930827 GCA_035590195.1 Aviceda cuculoides | reverse complement strand
CGGGCCGGGCGGCGGGGGGGGTGGGAGAGCTGCGCGGCCGCCGCCGCTCACGCCGGCTCCCGGCTGTTCTCTTCTCCCTGGCAGTGCTGGCCCTGCAGGCCCGCAGGCGGCGGCCCAAGCAGTCCGCGGCGGCCGGCAGGAGGGACAAGCACCCGCCGCCCCACAAAAAGTAAGTACGGGGACCCCCGACCCGCGGGGACGGAGCCTCTCCCTCCCGGGACAGCTTCGTTGTCCGTCCTTCCCGCACGCTGTGCCCCCGGCCACCCGTAACGTCTGTCAGGACAGTCCCGCGGTCCGGCCCCTCTGCCCCCGCGCAGTCCCGGCCCCGCTGCTTGCTTGCACGGGGGAGTTGCTCCCCCGCTCCCGCCGCCGCCTCCGGGACAGACGGCAGGCCCCCCCCCGTCCTCCCCACTCCGCTCCCACCGCGCCGGGGCCGGTCCCTCCCACGGGGGGTGTCCCTAGCCCTGGCCCCGGGCTCAGCCTCCTTCGGGCAGGGCCTCCCCGTGCCGCCCGGGCCGGCCTTTCTCCTCTGTGGAAACCCGCGCCGGGCACTCCGGCCTCGCCCTGGCGATCGCTGCGGCGCTCGTCTGTGAGAAACCCCTGTTTGTCGGGGATCTGCACAGGCTTGGTCTTCACAGCCCTCGTGTCCGTTTCGAATCGCCCTCCTATTCTCTCTCATCTTCACGGTCTTCCTTCTGTCCTTGTGCTTTCCGTTCTGAGATTTCTTTCTGGCGGCATTGTCCCATCTGTAGGCAGTCCTTTTCTCGTCCTGCTAACAGACTGGTACTCTCTTCTTGCTCTCTGCTTCCTGCTTGGTAGTGTCAGACTATTTCCCGTTCCTAGATGTGTCTAATTGCCAGCAACGCTGATACCAGTATTTTTTTGTTGTTGTTTAAATCTCTGTTGATCGTGCAGAAATGGACAGAAGTCGTGGTCTGGTGTTTCCCCCCGTCTTCTGCTAACCCTTCACGTTCTTGTCGCTGTCCGGTTCATAATTTCTCATTCTCACAATACCTGTTTTCACTGAACCATGTAGGAACATTCTTTCATCTCCATAGTGTTCCCTGTTTTACTTGTTCTCCTCTCAGGATTATGTGGTTCTCTCACTAACTTTTACTGTATTTTGTTCAGTGAGACTTTATTAGTGACTCCTGATGTCACCAATAGACTCTTGTCTTTGTTTTTGTTGCTTGGGGATCCAGTCTACCTGCTTTGTTCTGACAGGGAAGCATATGTCCTGATGTTCGTCATCCCTCTCTTCTCCTAGTCAGCCAGTCTTTAGAACTGGAAAGCAGGGTATGGTGGACATATACATATGATGGGGTAAAGATATTGTTATGTGCTATGGCAAATGATTCAAGAGGCAAGGTCTTTTCCTTTCTGATTTCTATAGAAAGAAATAATAATACATCCCTGACCTTGAGTTTTGGTTTTTCTTGGTTACAAATGATGCCGTGAAAAGCCAAAATCAGAACTCAGTAGTCAGGTGGTTTTCCATCATGCTCAGGCTTCACAATGAATGGGCTTTTTTTCCCCTTTGAGATGCATAAAAATAATGTAGGATGAAATGTTGGTGTATTGGTCATCAGGTTTTAATGGTTAACTTTTGTTCACAACCTGTTCTGCTACTGCTGTTTCCTCCAGCATTGTATGAAAACTGCATTGTGCTTTCAGTTGTGTGAATTTGGAGTTACTGCAATGGAAACAAATTTTATGTGCAAGATATGTGGTCTGGTTGGATTTGTTCCCTTGTTTCCAAAATCTTTTTGGGAGTCAGTTTGTAACATTACATGGATTTCTTTTGCCACTTTGAAAACAGAAATAAGTTACATTTTATTGTTACTCTAGGTTCAGAATTGTTTTTGTAGCTTTCAGTTAAGTCTGTTAACCACAAGGTTATTAATAAACTTCTGTTCTACTTAGATGATACAGCGTTTAATACACTTCTTAGTGGGGCTGCCTTGGGATGTCTTGCTGAATGAGTTTGTCAAAAGTTTGCTTTCACAGACGCTTGGTAAGTGCGGAACTGGTACTCTTCTCATGGTTGCTGAAGAAACTGGCTACTGTTAAGTCAGGGTGCACAGTCAGTAGCTGGCCATTTGCCATACTGAGTTGGCATTTCCAGATGCAATGGCTGAATCTGTTCACTTGCTTCAGGAAACAGTGGTTTTGCTGTGGTAGACAACAGAGCCATCATTTCTTTTCTATTTATGTTTTCTTTTCTCTTCAAGCCACTGTTAAGCTACGGAGACCTCCTAGTCTGTTTTATGCTTCTTTATGAAAGGGAAGCTCCTTTCAAGTTTTTGGGTCTCCTTGCATATGGTAAAATAGTTTAGGCCACCAAAGTAAAACCAGCATTGGACATTATTTCAGAAGACAATCTCAACAAAAGTATCTCTTTTGTCCTGTTCCTAGCCTTGTTTTAAATTAAACTGCTACAGCATGTACTAGTGTATTAGAGCCATACAGTGTCTGTGATGCACATCAAATGCACAGTAGCTGCAAATGAAAATGTTGATTTGAGGGGTGGAAATTCTATACCGTAAGTTCTCTGTAGTGAACTTTTTCACTACATGAAAACTGTGACTTGGTTTTGAATCCAAAGCTGTTTGGTATTTTTTTTTTGTTTTGTTTTGTTTTTTAAACTGTGGTTCTTAGGAAGACTCTTCTCTGCCGGTTCATAGCTTTGTGGAGCAACTTGCATTGTTGCTGGTAACAATGTGCTTCAAAGGAACTGCAGGATTCCTCTTCTAGAATTGGCTATGAGAGTTATATTGCATTGTAGCTTATTTGCAGGCTTTTGTTTCAAGAATATTAAGATGATGACACAAGAAGAAATAAAAATTACAGTGCTCTTTAACGCTGAATAGCTTTTTGTCTGTTAAGACCTTAATTGCCATAGGAGTCTGTGAGGTCGGTCCTGTAACTGCTCAGTGTTGACCCCTTAGGTCAATGATGAGAACTGGTGGAGGCGAATCCATATTTTTAATGTAACAGGGTGGAAAAATAAGTAAGCAGAAGTTAAGTGACTCGTTCTGAAGAGAAAGCACTTTGTCTTGAATCAAGACTATATCTAAAATTGCGCGTAATAGTAAAATCTACTTGGTAGGGCCTTACTTTGCATTCAGTCATCCAGGCTACTGAAAAAGAATAATATCTCACTATTTTAAGATAACAGTTAGCACTTGATTTTGGTTATAATAGTTGGACCTGCGTGCAGTGTGTACAAACTGCTTATGTATTTTTTGAGTTGGGCAAAAGATTAATCAGAATAGTTAATTCAGGTCTTCCGTGAATTAGTTCTCCTTAGAATGGAGATCTGCATTGAGAGAGGTCTGTGAAATAGCGTTTTGAACAGATGCCCAAGTCTGTGTTCAGAGATCAACTTGCTTACAGATAGACAAGCCTGTTTACTGTCCTTTACTTGGCGCTAACAGAACCCAGCTATGTAAGAGATGGCCTCAGGTATGTCTACCTCTTGCATTCAGCAGAATGGTAGGTTCTTCTTTACATTCAGACTAGTACTGGCTTCAACTGGAACAAAATTCTATCTTGACTTTATTTCTAAGTGAATATGACAAAAAACAAGTGAATACCCAATCAGAGATTTGTCATCTTCATCCAAAGTTAAAAGGATAGAGTTTTGTATGTTAAAACATCCAGATGATGATATGTGGATGTATGGAGAGAGGATTAAGTGTGTTGAATACTTCAATACAAACGCATAAATCCAGATATCAAGATTGACTTTTCAAAATTCAGTTTTCTTATAGAGTAGTTTTTTTGGTTTTATCTTTAAACAATACTTTAGAACAGGTGATAGAGACTATGTGGTACTGTGTTATAGTGGTGAAGAGTATGTATGTTAGATAATATGGGAAGTGCCAGATTTCTGTACTGCGTGCTTCCAGATGACTGACTTCTTGGACCCACAGGTATTGTACAGCTATCAAGGTTCTGAATATATGTCATTACTGTGGAATCTTAAATGTCTGAAGATCATTCACTGCTTTTGTTTGTCACTGTTTTTCTATCACAGTGTTTTTCAACCTCTTTCAGTAACTCTTTGAGGAGAATAAAAATACCCATCTTGCACAGTGTTACAGTGGCTTTTATTAGCTTCATTTATTTTTTTGTTTGCAAAGGTTTTTCAAATCCTCCCCAAGCTTTTTCATTAGTTTTTTTGCAAGCGTGAGAGGGTGAGGGTGGAAGTGTGTATATGTGAAATGGGCTTTTTTTTGACCACCAGTGGTCTGAGGCCACAATATGTGGGTATCCTAGAGTGGATATATATCGTAGGTTGGATGAGCTTAGGAAGTCCACTCAGTCTTGTTTTGGGTATTTACTCAAAATGTGATGTTGATGGGAATTGCTACTCTTGCCTTCTTTCTTAATAGCCTTTCATCTTATTGCTAAGAATATTTTAGTTGGAGCTTTATCTTCCTGTTTCTGTAAAATTTTAAGATTTCATTAAGCTACCTGTACTACAGGGCTGTAACTTCCTATCTTGGTTATTTGCCTATTTAGTGTATGTAGACTTCAGGTGCTTAACATTGTGCCTTCTTTAAGAGTATAATATACCGAAAGATTCAACTGAAAGAAAACAAAGTTGATTTTAGTTGTCTCAGTATAATACTAATAATTCTTTTGTAAAGAAGTAAATAATTGCATGTATTGAGATTACAGAAATTTAAAGAAGGTGTTGTGACATGTTTGATCTTGAATGCCTGAGTCAGTCCAGTGTTCACCTTTGTAATGTGATAATAAAACACACATCAAAGACTTTTTGAGGGATCCAATGGAATCTAGAGTAAATTTCAGTGTAAAGTAGCACATGTATTACAAAATGTGTTCATCTTTCTGTTTAGTACCCTGTGTAATGTAGTAAGCAGGCATCCTGCAGCTCTAAAAAACTAAATTTCTGAAATGGGAATGGCTCCAGAATTTCTAATATTCTGTAGAGGTCTACTTGCAGATTTGTATAATGAAAGTAGTTATTGTCATGTAAGTGTCAGGACATCTATTATTAAAGAATTATCTGATCATACAAATTTGCCAAGGTTCATGCCTTTTTCATAGAACAAAATCATAGAACAGCCCAGGTTGGAAGTGATCTTGAAAGATCATCTGGTCCAACCTTTTGTGGGAAAGGGAGCCTAGATGAGATCGTCTAGCACCTTGTCCAGCCACGTCTTGAAAACCTCCGCCGTGGGGACTCTACCATGTCCCTGGGGATGTTGTTCTGGTGATTGATTGTTCTCACTGTAAAAAATAAATTTCTTGTATCAAGATGAAACCTCTCCCAGTGCAACTTGTACCCATTGCCCCTTGTCCTTTCTATGTGGCTCCTTGTGAAAAGAGAGACTCATCCTCTTTGTAGCCACCATTTAAGTACTGGAAAACTGTGATGAGGTCTCCCCAAGGCAGAGGGTCTCCAGCCCTTTGATCATCTTCATGGCCCTCCTTTGGACCCTGTCCAGTCTGTCCATGTATTTTTTTGAATTGTGCAGACCAGAACTGGACGCAGTATTCCAGGTGTGACCTGAGAAGTGCCAAGTAGAGTGGCATGATTACATCTCTACCTCTGTGAGTGATGCCGCTGTGGATGCAGCCGGGATTTAATTTGCCTTCATTGCTGTGGTGTAGTGCTGACTTGTGTTCAGCTTTGTTGTCCACCAGGATCCTCCAGGTCCCTGTCAGCAAGGCTGGTCCCCAGCCATGCACATCCTCGCCTGTACTGGTCTCCTTGGTTATGTCAGGTTTTGATCAGGCAATGAATAGAGATGCCATCCTGGGACCTTAAATTCATTTGTAATAATTTTATTTGATGAAATAACATTGGTTTTAGTATAATGGTTGTTTTATTAAGGAAAATACCCCAGTTTGGCACAGATATGTTAAACAAGAGTGCGTTAGTGGGGGAGGGAAAATGACTGCGTTTCGTGTTTCAGATCATAGTGAGATGAGCTTTTGGGGTGTAATCATAGAATCATTTAGGTTGGAAAGGACCTACAAGATCATCGAGTCCAACCATCATCCCTGCCCACTAGATCATGTTACAGAGTACCTCGTCTATGCGCTTTTTGAACACCTCCAGGGATGGTGACTCAACCACCTCCCTGGGACGTACCAAAATCATTTTGGATTCTGCTAAGAAACTTAGAAATCCACAACAAATGGTATTAGGATACTTGTACAGAGCAACAAAACAGGTTGAGGCTTAAGCACCATGTCATAATCCTGACCTAACATATACTACTTTTCAGAAAAAAAATTGCCCATGTTTAGGAAAGCATGATTTCCAATAACCTAACTTTATGTATTTTAAGTGCAAAATGATGATTATATAATACACAATAATACTATGTGTTATTAATGACGACTATTTATATTATATATTATTATATTTAGGCACTTGGAACAACAGATGTGGAACTGATACTGGAAAATAATTTTTACATGCAATTGAAATAAACTCTCTCGCTCTCGATCCTCATGTCCTCAGTGTTATTTACTACAAATACTATCATACTATGTACAAATTTATGTCACAGATGAACCTAATAAAATAATAGTAGATTTTCCACATGCACACACTCTGACTATTCCAAAGTAGGTGCCTACAAATACATCAGAATTTCCCGTAATTGTAGGTCTGTTACTTGGATACTACCCGATGACAGATTCGATATTTTCCTCATACAATGTAACAGAATTTCACTTACATTCTCCTTTTATTAAATCTCACAACTAACCTGTGACAGAGGCAGAAGTACCTTGGGACCACTTTTGAAATGCTCCTGAAAAAGCCACCCATCAGACTAAGTGAAGCAGGAAGCTTTGGGTAGTAACCAGTCTCACTAATATTCAGGACACTTTGTAGTCAATCTTTTTATTGATTATAAGCAATAATCACTCTATCTTCAGTTCTCACTCATCATTAGTGAAATGTACATTAGCTTCTAGTAAACTGGCTGGCACACTTCTGGTGGTAACATTTTAAGGCTCTGCGTTTCAGGGTATTTTTTTCCCCCCACTTAACTAAACCTTCTGCAAAGACTAATGTTCATGTAAGAAAAGTGCTTAACCTGAAACATTAAAAAGAAACCTTTTTCTGGACTTCCAAATTTGATTCTTTAAAATTATTTTCCATTGTCCTTATGAATACTTATAATTCTGGTTACAGCATAGTGATGCCTCAAAAGCCTTCTTTAATACCAGCTCCCTGCACAAATGCAAGTCATCATTTCACTTCACACACATTCAGCTGTAGTAAGACAGATGACTTATGAAGACTACGCTCATTCATCTTAAAAGCACAGTTCAGCCCGTTATTGTTATAAAGAGAAATAAACAGTACTTAGCATTTTTGTTATGGCTTATGAGCAGAACCTCTTTCTTGTTTTGGTAATTAGACAAAATCATCTTGCTTTATATTTGAAGCTTAAGCACATACAAATGTCTAGATTTTTATACCACAAAGAAACGCAGCACAATTAGCATTCCCATCTTTTGCCATACCACCATTCTCTTCAAATAACAAACATAAATAAGTTTTTAGTGAACTAAAAAATTCTGTAGTTTCAGGTTAAACAGTTGGATAAAGAATGAATCTAGGAGTTTATGAATATTCATAAGAATATTAAATAGGGGAAAATGTACAGAAAAAGACAGCTGGCCATTTAATTTACTCCGTTCATCACACTGACAACAACTATGTTGGCACCATGAGAAAAATCAGTACACACAGATGCAGAAAGCCAAGGAGCTTTTAAGACTTAAAGACTTTTAAGACTAATAAAAATATATTAGTGGTAACAGAGCAAATGTTCATATTAAATCAGGTAAGATACTCTATTCTATGTGCCATGACTGAGAATTGACTGGAGATATATTTTCACCCCCACATATACCTTTTTGAAATACAGAAGGCATTCATTGTTCACTGTGCTTTGGTAAGGGGGACACACATTAGCATGGAGTTCAGATTTAGACCTTTTCAGTGGTTTTTTTTTAAAGTACTTGTGTTAATTACTCAGAGGCCTTTGACAGGACTGCCACTATACAAGCTCCCAAACACAGTCTCCATTTTCTTCCTTTGTATTAGCAGCCTGCTAGACATTATCATTTGACAATAGAACAGTACAGAAAACTTTCCCCAATGTTTTTGCTAGTAAGATATAGTTGTTTGATCTACACGGTTGCTTGAACCCTAGAGTTCCATTCAAGTTCTCTGCCAAAGTTCTCTGCTAGCCAAAATTATAACTGTGACACTCTCTAACGTATTAAATAAAAAAAAAAGATGTTCATTTTTTGTAAAGTGTATAAGAATATTGTGATAATAGAAAGGTGCCTTATATACTTCAGTAAACTTATTTCTAAAGCTATTCATTCTTCATGTACAATAGCTGACATTCACTAACAATTCCTAAATGCCAGATCTTTTATATGCAGTTCTGACATTGAATGCTTGTGTGTCTACAGCCTTAGTGATCAACAGCTTTAAAACTTTACCAAGTTGAGACCCGGACTCTAGTTCCTGCTCATAGGATTCAATCTGCTTACCCAATAACTTTGCAATGGGAAAAAAAAAGCAAAAGCAATCTAGTGGCACACCCATGACCACCTCTTATATTCACTGCATCTCAGAGTAATGCTCTTTGGTTATTTCTGCTTCTCTCTCAAAATAACTTGTTGCACAGTAATAAACTAATCTGCTCTTTCTGTAGGACACAGGAGTCATTAATTGAAGTCCCTTCAAAAGATGACTGACTGAATGATTGGTGTCTCCACTGTCTGTGCAACTGCCCTAAGCACTAAGAGGTGCCTGCAATCACTATTACTGTACTTTTAAGGAGAATAAGCTCCTCACTTAGGTGTTTATTCCTATAAAAAGAATATGAGATTTCTGGCTCCGGAATGAAGAGATATTTCTAACGAGTCAGTCTTTCAAGCCCTAAAGAGATGTGAGATTTCAGACAAAACACTGTACATCTGGCAACTTCTATTGACCAGCTTGCTGCAGCCTCTCAATGAGCATGTAGTCGTCTGACCATGCCTCTAAAGACAGTTTCTACATGAAGCACCGAAAGCTGAAGTGTTCTAACGAGGCAGATTAGATCATTCTCCTTAATTGCCCTGAATTAAAATGTGTGCCTGACCGTACTTGGTATAGCCAGAAAAATCCAGACCATATATAGCAAAGGCAGCCAGTGACAAATATATATTTATTAGGAAAGGGCATCTTCAGGTCATTTGCACACTGGCTTCAGCACAGCATCGGATAAGGGGAGCAAAGACAGACAGGAAGAAAAATATCTGCTAAATCATTTTTAAAAGTGACACTATAAAGGGATAAAGGGTACCTAGTAAACAACAGACAAAGCCATTCAGATTGTAAAGCAGATTAAATTAGTTTCCCAAACCAACATATTAACACTTCTACCATTAATCCACAGAGTAAGTATCAATAACAGGTGGAGAGGACTACCTAGCTTTTTATATGGATATCAAGAAATTGATTCACCACATTGCTGGATTTCAACCAAACAACTGGCCTACCTAAGAAAATTCCTCACAATCAAGCACCTTTATATAAGTGAGCTACAAGATAAGATATATGTCTATTGCATAAAGTGATTATTGACTATGAGAAGCTTTCAATGTAGTAGAAAATTACTTTCTATAAGAGCTCTCCAGAGCCAGTGACAAAGGTTACATTTAGCTCTTTTAACACATAGTAAAAGAGAATGAGGCTTCCACTGGCCTCCTGTATATCAAATCATCAAACAATGGAAAGAAAATTTAAGTAAATATAAAACTCTTTCCATAGCTTTTCACATTCTGTCCAAAAGATAACTTCCCCCCCTACAAAGTGCACTGGAAATAAAGTTACTTGAATGTGAAATTCACGGACAGTATTACTTTTCTCACCAGCTACATATGTACTTAAAAGCAGGAAGATTTAATGTTAGTGAAGATGCAAAATTCACTGAAGTAGTAAGAAATTAATATACCAACATTTGCTAAGTTAACTGCAAAAATAAATCAGAAGTAAAATTATTTCAAATAAAACTAATTAAAAAAAAAAAAGAGATCCTTCACCAATTTAAAAACCATTTTAAATTATTTACTTGAAATTTTTACCAACTCTATTACAGGAAATTAAAATATGGAGCATAAATGAGACAATAGGACAATCAGATAATTGAATCTAAAAAAAACAGGTTTCAAGGTACTTATCACCTTGAACTATACAAAGGTTTTGAATTTAAATCCAAATTGAACCAAGCAGCAGGAAACCATAGATATGCTTCACAAAAACCAGACAAGACTAAAGTGTCAAAGTCCTCTTATAAGAATAGTGAATTCTTGAGCATTTAAGAATACACATGCTAACAAATGAGGAAATTCAGTTGAGCAATGTTCACGTTTTACCAGCTATTCTTGCATTTTAAGTTCTCAGATAAATTTTATAATTCTTTGTAGTTGCAAAGAATGGAGATATAACTCTTCAGTGTTCACTGGGTTATATTATGTACTCAAAAGTGCACACCTTAGAGCCACTTTTCAATAGAAAACTAGAGTGTTACTATTTTCCAAGTTGCTCTTTATATAAAGGGTCTTCAAGTAGAGAGTGATTTTCACTTTTTCTGATTTGCCAGCTACCATTTTCAAAATTTTTGTATCATTTATTTGCACATACAGAGCAGGTTATAATTTCCGCATGGACAAGATAACACTTAAAGCCAGAAATAAATATGAAGGATCTTAAATTAAATTTATTCAAATATGTGGTAAGAAATATTTTACACTGGAAGGGAGCCACATGACAACCTTAGTTTTAGCAGCAAAACCATGGGTACTATCAAAAGACGTGAGAATGAACTGATGTACAAGAAAACAAGTATTAGCATCATGCTATTTTTTCCGAATACCTGATTTTTCAGACCCCTGAAAGTGATGTATTTTTAGATTGATATTGAAGCTACAGCATTGAAAGTTATTTTATGCACACTCTAATTTACATGTTTTTAACTCTAGCTTGAACATGCATGAATATTATCAAGATTGGGTCCTATGATATTTTTTTTAAAATCAGCTTGATACTGACAAGTGTTACAAAATAAACAAGTAGAATTGAAGAATGTCCATTTTGTAAACCACTACGTAAAATTAGAAATATCAGATTTTTGTTTCAAAAGCATAGAATGCTTTTTGTGCAAAAGAAACTTATGTATTGCGCAGTTGCTAACCTTTAAATTAATACAGTTCTTTCAACTGGGAGTTGAGTTTACAAAAACATTATAGTTTACAAAAATTTACAGAAAAGTTTCATGTAAATTTTAACAAGAAAGCATTAAATCTTCCACTTAAAGAACATCTTTAAGTCTTTTATTTATTTACATTTGAATACCTTAAGAGAAAATGTGAAAAAATAAAAGTTCACAAGATTAAAATAATGAAGAAAAATTATTGGTCCAGAAGAAACCCAAAACTTTAGCTTCCAGTCTGATGTAGTTTAGCATTCAGCATTTTGGTAATGGATTTCAGGTCCAATACGCTAATAAAATATGGAGATATAGATAGCAACTTTTTTTTTAAAAAAAAAAAAAAAAAAAAGAGACAAACGGGCTTTTTTGTTTTCGGGGGTTGGTTTTGTTTTAT
>JAVJGG010000005.1:14891809-14910240 GCA_035590195.1 Aviceda cuculoides | reverse complement strand
GGGGTCAGCTGTCCCGGCTGTGTCCCCTCCCAACTCCTTGTGCCCCCCCAGCCTCCTCGCTGGTGGGGTGGGGAGAGGAGCAGAAAAGCCCTTGGCTCTGGGTAAGCCCTGCTCAGCAGGAACTGAAACATCCCTGTGTTACCAACACTGTTTTGGTCACAAATCCAAACCATAGCCCCATACCAGCTACTGTGAAGAAAATTAACTCTATCCCAGCCAAAACCAGTGCATTGGTATAGGTAATAAATAATGATTATGTAGGTGTATGTAGATAAAATACCACCTTTACATAAGAAACTTAATTTGGGAGTCTTTAAATACCATTTAAACTCAGTACATAAAGTTTCTTAACACTCTACAAAGGTAATAGTCTAATAGCAGGGATGAAGTGTGTAATCTCTTAGTGTTTCAGGAGAGGCTGAAAACAACAAAGTAGAAAAATTGGTCCACTCTCACTTCTTTGCCTAGTAATACCACCTTTCTTCATGGATTTGCTTCTCGTGGTGTTCTTATCAAAGCATGACAATGTTATAAGCAAGTGAAATAGAAAGGAGCAAGCTGCCTTGTTTCTGTTCCAAGGTGATATGGTTTCCTTCAAACTGAATTACCATAGATAATGTGGAATTAAAACTTAATCAAGAATTAAAGGCATCTTCACCCCATTTCCCAGCATAGAATTTAATTTTCGCTTTTATCAGCAGCAATGGAAAGCAGCAAAGCTCAGATTTGCTGCCAATAAATGTATACCTAGAATATCAGAATGAAAAGTGAGTGAATATATAATGACATTTCCTTACCTAAGGAGATATACATTAATATGGTGGGGGGTATTTGGAGGAAGGAAATAGAAGACAGGGTAGAGGCTGAGTAAGGGGACCATTACTTTAGCAGAAAAGTGAAAGTCTGATTTACAGTGTAGGATTTCAACGATGGGGAAAAAAATGTGTATGCACTCCAGTTGGCGTGAGCAAACATTGAAAATGCTCAAATAAGTCTGTGAAAGTTGGAAACTGGGACTTAGTGAGGTGAAGCAAGCATGTCTCTGTGTGTGTGTATGTATATATAAATAAAATTGCTTGGTATTTCCCTTCCTAGTAACACATTGTTTGTCTTATTTAGAGGATGATAAATTAACTTAATTCTGAACTCACTGTTTTCTTTGCGGAGTCTGGGAGAAGGGGAATCCAGTGACTATTCTGGCTGTATGCTTTGTCAGCCTGAAGTTCTTCACTGCTTATCTCCCATGTTTGCAGCATGATCCTTGCCCGTCAGCTGCTGAGGTATTGTACTAATGCAGCTTGGATCTGTGTGTTTCTCCTCAGGCTAAATAGCTACTAATGGGTCCACCTGTACCTGCTCTCCTTCCGGATCTTAGAGTCACTTCTCACTGCTTTGTTGCATCCAGGTTTCAGATAGGTTGCTTGAATTTGTTAGGCTCAAAATTTTGTTATAAGCAAAAGCAATGATCACTGTTTGCAGAGTCAAGAATTAGCAGTTAGTCTAGTGAAAGTCTTAACAGTCCAGTCGAAGAATTATTGATAGTTGAGTTACAGTGATACTAGTATTTGTTTCAGATTGCATACGGTCAAAATGATAAATGCATAGACTTTGTAGTATCTGCTCTTTGTTTGATGCTATGCCCACCCTTCCAAGGTGGATGGTTTCATTTGGGAGGAGGGAGGAATATGGCCAGTCATCAGCCTCTTGAGCCCACACTGGGAGGTCTATGAGGTTGATGTTGGTATCTTCTTCCTCCTCATTGTGAAATCCACTTGGGTCACTCTTAAATGTTTCTACAAGTTGTTCTTTCTGTGCTGCCTTGTAAATTCATGTTACAATCCATGTCAGTCCATCCAGATTTACTATATAATGGTGTATTTTAAATATGTTTGATACTTGTTCTTTGTTCCCTCTGTGAGTGGCTTTGCCCAGCTCCCAGGTTGCAGTCCTGCGGCCAGCAACTGACCATTGGTGACGGGTTTGTAGCCCTGGGCCTCTGTATCATTCTATGACTTTCTAGTCCCCTACAGTTGTTCCATGTCTTTACCCCCTTATGCTGCTTTTTATTCCAGCATATTAAATAGTTCACTTTAGACAGAATAATTATTATTGCTATGTTAGTTCCAGATATATGTTTAACAATAGGTGCTACAGCTCATAACTGTACAAAGCTAAGTGATAGCTAAAACAAAGTAGGTAATAGTCATTTGATCAGTAGACTGTTGCTGTTCAGTGCTAAAAGAAAGCTCCAGGCAGGCCAAGGCACGTTCAGACAGAGCCCGGTAACTCCTAAGGCTTATCACAAATCCTGTGGCCCATTACGAACAATGGCAGCACCATATTTATGGGCTACACGGTCTTGCGTTGCATGGTCTGTGGTGAGGAGCAATCACTGCTCTTCGTTCAGGCAACCTGGATGCAAATATGCTGAATTTGTAAAATTGCTGCTATGCTCTGAACTTTGCTGCTGTTGCTCAGGTGATTTCAAAGCTTGGAAGAGGCAGCTAGGAAGTGACAAGGCATAAATTTAGTGCTGATCTGGTGATGTCTAAGTGAAGTGGCATTCTGGACCATTTTCCAGGAAAATAGATTGCCTTGGAATTCAAAAGATGGTATTTAGATCAGCACATCTAAGGGAATATTTGCAAGTAGCTCTCCTACTATAAGCAGAAACCGTATCAGAGAAAGGGGCTCTTTCTGTATATTTGAAAAAAATTTAAGGGGATTAGCTTTGAGTTAAAATTCAAATACAATCTGCTTTGTTTTTACAGAAAGTCTATATGGTCTTTAACTATTTTATTAACATTTTAAAATTATTTCCTTGCTGGGAACTGCAGTAGTAGACAGTGGGGCAATCCTGGCTAGTGGGAAAGTTCTCATTTGCAAATTGGCTTTGGAAAGACCTCTGAAGTTTGAATCTTGTTAAAGTAGTATCTCAAATACTGGTGGTTTGCAGAGTAGCTTTTGGTTTTATTTACATTTAACATGTAGTTATTCAACACATCATTAGAAAACTGTTAATTCTTCTCTCAAAAGAACCTTTGTACCTGCCATCATGAAAGAAGCTCTAGGGGCTCTTACATGTAAGTGGACAAAGCTATGTAGCATTGTGTGTTGAACAGACATTTTAGCTAAATAGTTGAAAGGGCCTGAATGCATTTTCAATGTATGATCTTACTTCATTGTACAAATAGTGCCTGTGTTCTAAAGTAGATTAAAAATGTGCCAGGAAATAACGGAAAAAATAATTTGAGTGTTTGAGAGAATGATGTTATAAGCAAAAGACCTTCTGGTCTATACATCTCTTCAAGGTTGAGAAAAAAGAATTGTTTTTTTCTGACTATGACAGTAGCATTTTTATATGAAATATGTAAAAAAAAAAAGTGCAGTAATAATAACCAATCTATTACATATATGTGTGTATAAATATATATTTATGAGATGTGCTATATTAATACCAATTAGGTAGAGGTTAAAGCAGGTAATACAGGTAACGGAAAGTGAATGTAAAGTGGCCAATTCAGTGCTGTTGCATATTTCAGTGTGCTGCATAAGTTAGAGAAGCTGTATTAAAAATTTTGGTTCCATGTGCATTTATATCGAACATCAACTGTATCTCACCACAATAGCCTTGGCTCTCTTTTGTGTGTGCTGTGGATACTCCTCTCTGCTCTCCACCGCAAGTCCCAAATGTGTTCACTTCTCTTCCCATGCCCAACAAGGGGAGTCTCAGTGCCTTTGTTCTCTCCCACTCTTCGGTGGGCCCTCTTCAATAAACATAGCTGTTCCTTGTCTCTTAAGCCTACCTAGTGCTGTACTGAACCTCCCTTGCTGTAATCGATGGCCACCTGCATGAGGATCTGAGCTTCTCCTGTAGCTACTACCCATCTGTGTGTGATGGGCTACCTGGGCAAGAAGTGTAGTGCTTGTGGTGACTAGTGTGGAGTTCAGTCTGGACTGGTTGATTAGCTAGCAACAGACTGTCAAGCCAGATGGAAAATGTGAGAGGTGGAATACCCTGAGTTTCCCTCTATGAGGTGCTAATAGGGTTGTTTTGTGGCAGCTGGGAGGAAAAAAAAAAACCAACTTGTAGAAACTTAATAGCTCAGAGGTCTCCATCCACTTTTTCAAATGTTAGAACTAGCAAATATGATTAAAAAAAAGTTGGATAGGCACATGAAAGTTACATAAGCTTCATTTTTCAAGCAGCAAGGTAAAAAGAAAGATGTGAGTTATATTTGTTTGCTAGAAGAAAAATGGATTTAAAAGCAAATTACTGGTTGAAAATAATTGTTTTTTAAATTTGATCAGTTTTTTGCATGCATGCTTTAATTAAAATGTAATTGATATGTTTTTTGTCTAATAGGGACATAGCAGAAAGGATTAAAGTGACATACGCTCTTGTCAATCAGCTGTTACTAGTGCTACATAATAAGCATCTGGGTTTCTACAAGTTACTGAAGATGGCTGTAATCTGAACAAAGAACAGGACTATCTGTAACTGTAGGACTCTCTTGTTTGTACCTTGATTTGGGTCAGAATGAAATAGCAATGGAAAAGCTGTATAAATACTAAGAACTTCTTGACTAGTTTTTCTCCTCTTCTACAACTAAGCTGAACTTGCTAGGAGAAATGTTTTTGAAAGTTTTTTTTTCTTATGTTAGGTAAACTAGGACTTGTTCTGCATTTTATTTCCTCTATTTAGCGTACTTAGATAATCTTGCCATTAAGCATGTAACAACAAACTTACAGTAAACCAAAGACCAGACAGATGGGAAATGTGTTCCTCTTCTCTATTTTGTATTCAAGAAAGTGAAAGAAATAAGCTTTAAAAATAGATTTTTAGTAATGGTACTTTTTCTCTGAAATTGTGTTTGGAGAATTATTCAATATTGGGTTATTACATAATGTAAACCAAATTTTTTGATGATACTGTTTTATTCTGCCATAGAAATAGTTTTATTTTGAAGAGAATGTACTACCTTAGGCTTAATTCTCTAAGTAGTCCTTGGCCATTTCCTTTGTTTTGGGTGGAGAGCAGTATTAGATTTTTCTATATTGGTGAAAAAAATAGCGATGGGTTTTCTCAAACTTACTGTATATGTTGATGTTCTCATGCTGGCTTTTACGATTATTTAATATTGTTGAAACAAACCACTAGGTGGCAATATCAATTAAAAAGATTTCAAGAAGTGCAATTAAAGTTGTCATCTAAAATGGGACACTAAACAGTAGGTTTGATTAAAGTGAAAACATTAAACTTTCTGTATGTAAAATTGTTCTGGTCTAGAGAGGAGGTGTTCTGCAAAAGCACTTGGTGTGGGTGATTAGTGACTGAGGACAGCTAGGTGTATTTGCTTGCATAGAGAGGAAACATTTTCACTTTCATGTGTAATATATATTGCAAACATATTTGAAAAGGTGAATTATTATCATACTACTTCATGATGAAACTTGTTTTAGCCTGCCAGTTAGAAAGAATTAAATGGGGTTGTATCAGTCAGTGCTACTTGAGGAAAAAATCCTCGCTGGTGTGAATGTAAAACATTTTAAACTAGTTAATGTAAAAATCAGTATGAATTTACTTATGGCTGTGGATGAATTTTTGAAACATTGAATGTGTCTGTTGCAAACAGACACTTGTCAATGGATGTGTGCTAATATATACCTTCTTTGGTGTAGGTACTGCTGCACAGCACACAGGCTGGATTTGTATGTGGGGTAGAAGACTTAAGAGACTTGCCATTAAATAGCTTGTGAATGCAGTCTGCTTCCTGCACAGCTTAGGGTGTGCAGAAACCATATCCTTATGTCACAGGACTTGTCTTATCCAGAAGTGTCTTGTCCTTTTATTTAGATATGTACATCCTTTGTCTTTTTCAGCATATTTATTGAAGATGCTGTTGCTAATGTTCCTGCTTAGGAACTGTTTAAGTTTATGTCACAGTCCTGCTTGGGTTTTCACTTTGGGGATACATATAATGAAATTGCTGGCATGCAGTAACAGTGGCATTTCTACTTGAGTGTGGTTTTGCTGGAGCTCCTCTCTGCCTGCTTCACCACTCCACATGCATTTTTGAAACATCTATGTAGTATGCAGTTCTCTCATTAGATTTAATTGGAGTGTGATAGCCTATCCTTCCTGGGAGCTTTAGTTCTTTGGGGTTTATTCCCAGTGCTTTGTGCTGTCACTAATGGGTAAGTTGCTAACCCTCCTGTGGTTCTTGGGTATTTTTGAGAATGCAGTGCTTTCTCTTGCTTTAACTCTTGGTCTTTATTTTGTCAGGTTTTATAATCATTTTATCAGGCAGTGGCTGGAGGACCTAATTTATCTTGGAGTGATTTGTATTTTGCCTTTCTCTTTTCTTTTTGTCTGCTGTGTATTAGGGTGTTGCAGTGACTTTGCTTCTCAGTCCTTATGTCATGCAATTTCTCCTAAACTATTTCTGGTGTGGATGACACAGCAGAAGCATTCCCTTGAAGTATTATTTTTCAAGTGGAGTTCAAAATGCTTAATGTGATGGTCTTTGTGCCCAGTCAATTCTGTCATAGACCAGACTGGACTGCTTGTTAGAGAGGTTGTGAGTGGTCCTTCTTAAAGTAAGTGGTAATGTTCCTGTAAGTTGCCATGTCTCAGTACCTGAGGTCTAGGCCAATAAGGACCATGCTTGTTTTGGGTTTGGTTTTTTTTGTTTGTTTTTTTACAGCTTTGATTTAACTTCAACTCCTCCATGTGTTTTTAAAGATAAGTACATCATACATAGTGGTATTGTCACTGTAACTTGATTCTGTGCGTGCACTTCCTTTGTAAGTGTAGATAGTTTAATCTTGCCATTTTGTAGTAGACATTTAAACACTACGGAGACAAAAGGAAAAAATTTCCAAAACTTTATTCTATGGTGAGACCGATGTCTGTAGAGTCTGCTGCTATTAAGATTTTTATTAAGTTAAATAATTCATGGTTTATGTACTATAACATCAGAGGATGAGTAGAAAGTGCTTCACAGGTATAGGCTATCTTAAGCGTGAGGAGCAATAGAGCCACATCAATACTGTATCTGGGATAATTAAGCAGGGAATATAAACACTAAAATTCACTTAGGAGGGCGACATGAAACAAAATTAGTTGGGAAATGCTGTTAAAGGTTTTTAGACTCTGACCCAGAGTCCAATGCTGACTTTCTTGCTATGTTTTTCCTCTTACTGGTATTCACTGTTGCATGTTCCTGTAGGTGAGGTATCCTGCTTATGTTTGAGGTGGTCTATGTTAGTGCAAGGCAGAAACTTGCCTGTGTTATATGTTAAGATATATTTTCTGTCATGGTGTCAATTTTGAATCCTGGTGGTATTTCTTCTTCTGTTATAAAGAAACACCCGTAATTCTCTTAGCCATCCTTTTTCTCAGGGTGTATTGTAGCCAGAATACTGTGTCATTTCTGCTTAACAGCTTTTGTTCCAGGTGTGGCATGTACTTTTCATAGTGGGTGTCCATGCCCTTGTGACATTCTAGTTCTGAATCTTTGCTTTCTGTGATAGCATGGTGTCTGTGTTACCACAGGCTTACTGTGTCTAAGCCTTTCCAAATATTTCTCCTTTAACACTTTTCTGTAATTTCCACCTTCCTGTCACTCCCTTGCCTCTTCAGGCAGCTGCTGGTTCTATGGGGACCAGGACACACATGACACAAACTGAACATTCCTTGTGATTCAGTGTCTATTGTACTTTGCTTGTTCTGACTTTTTTCTAATGTTTGAATGGTCCTTCATTAGAAATTTTTTTTTTTTTTTTCTTCTGAGGGATCCCATTAAGAATGAGTCCTGAATGCCATTGTTCCTGTAAAAGCTGGGTCTTCTGTTACTGAATTCAGCTGGGTTAGTCACTAAGCAGGTCCCTGATCACACTCATGTCTGGGAGAGCATTTTTTTTTCTTTGGAGACAAGAATCCTTGAATAGGTTAACCCCCCCACTTCCCCAAGAAACCAACAGATGGACTGCGTGAACTACCTGCCTCAGCAAGTATCCTATCGGGATTGGTGCTCTGTAGATAGACCTGAATTTTTGTCCAAGGCACATCAGAAAGTGGGAGGTATCGTGGGATGTCTGGTTTTTTTTGTCTGCCTCACATGCTGCAAACGTTGGCTCTGTTAACTCCTTCCATTTAATGTGATCTTTTTTTTTTTCCCAGCGCTTTCCAGTTTAAAGCTTATAGACTGCACAGGCTTTCAATATTTTTTTTCCCCATGCAAATAACAATTTTGTTCTTTTCCCTTCTGCTTCTTGAAGATAGAGTAAATTCTGTTGGTATGCACTTGGTTTATGTCTCTCAGTGATCCAGCAAAACAGTACCTCGTTTTGTGTCTAGCAGCAATGCAGCCCTGGGGAGCAGGGACTGCAGGCTGCTTCGATGGTAAGGGAGATGGGGGCTTCTGAAGAGAAGCCCTTACTGAGAAGATCCTCTAAAGCAGTAGATGCTGAACACTCAGTATCCAAGCTAATTGATCCATTGTTCCTTTAAAATCACCAGAAGTGCTTAAAATAGTTTCCTGCTGCTTCCTGTACCTTATTATTTGTGCTCAGGAGGTGCTACCAGCATGTGTGTGTTTGTAGACCCTTGTAAATAAAAATTTTTTGTGGTTCATCTCTGTTCCAGTGGCTCCTTAAGTGTGACCTGACAGGCAGGGAAAACCAATTTGCAGTTACTTTGCAGAACTACAAGAAACACAAAGTTGGCAGTAAGTATTGATGGTGGTCTGAGAAAATTTGAGGGATGGCAGTGGTCCTGGCTCCAAAATCTCTTGCGTCCATCTGCTGCTTGTGTGGATTTTCATTCTTCTTCAGTACTGCATGCCTTTGAGAAATGGGATCAGCAAAGCCCGGATCTATTTTTGGTAGCTGCAATACAAAAATATTCCTTTGTGTGTAGTAGAGCTATTTTCCTTACTACTTTTTTCTTTGAAAAAGAAGTGCAAATGCAATGCAGTTTGGCTGCAGGGAATTATATGACTCATTTAGTAAATACTGAATACAAAGAGAAATAGTGTTTCTCTTGTATTGCAGTTTTCTGCTGTATGTTTCTGTTGTCTCAGATTTTAATAGGGAAATTATACAAGTAGCCTAGACCCAAGATGGTGTTCTGAAAGATAACTAAGTTATATGCTACAAAATCTAGGTGTTCTCATTAAATTAGAATTTCTTTCAATTTCTGTTCAAGTATTTGTTTGTTTGCAGGGTACATGTTGAATTTTATGTCATTTCTGCTGCAATAAAAGGCAACTACTCTGTCAAATGTGAAAGAAGTTTGAAATATAAAGAGCTGTGTAAATGATAGGCAATGTCTACAGGGTTAAAATTGAAATTTTAGCTCGCAAAACAGCCAGTTATCTGTGTGCTGTGATTAATTTGAACATGAAGACAAACTCAAATAGTAAAGGGGAGTCAGCTTCACTACCAAAAAAAAAAAAAAAAAGCTTCTTTTTTTAGTACTCTTTAGTACATTTTTTAAATTATAATTTTTTTTCTGTTTAATATTTCCACAGAGGTTTGGGAGTCCTGTGGGAGCAAGTGGCATATTGCTCATCAGTATTACAACTCAGCTGCACTCTTGGGTTGACTTTTTTTCCCTACTTCTGTTTGTATTGCGTGATCAATAAAATCAGTCAAAAATGCAGTATTTAAAATGCTTCACAGAAGTAGATGTTTGTTATTAGGATCATGGGGAGTATGTAAAAAATGCAGCTGTCATTGTAACTGTCATGATATTGTACCCAGTGTGATTTTTCTTGCTTGAAGAATGAGAAACTGAAGTAATATCCTACTGTGAGATAGGTGAAGGATCCCAACTATTGTCCTTTTCAGATTTTCTGTGGCTGCTGTCTTCTTCTACAGTGAGGTTTTCTTTGAACAAAACTTTTTATTCTGCAGTATAGGAATTATATTTTGTTTTGGTGGATTTAAGAGCTGAGGGCACACTGGCTTATGTTTTTGTCTAAAATAGTCTGTCAAGTAGAAGAGGTCTCTTTTCTTCATGCTGTGGTATGTTTAAAATTCTGTTCTAATTTGCTTAAACTGTATCAGCTAATGAAACTAATCTCCATGTTAGCATGTTGAGGGGCTAAGATGAGCTTTACGTGTTAATAAGTCCCTTGATGTGCATATGAATCAGGCATAGACCAAAAATAGTAGTGAGCACTAAAATATATATTTTTGGAACTACTGAATACAGCCATTCCAGAGAAGTTCCGAGAGCTTCAAGCTCTTCCAGGGACCTAACAGGCTTTGCAAGCAACTACCTTTTTTAGGCTAGTCCTTAAATTAATGAGATAGGGGTCTCAAAGACAAAACTTCATGGGAATTGCCTGCTGGGCAGGGAGTGTTGGACTGCACACCCCTCCTTTGGGCAGGTTTTGCCCTCCTGTGTCAGGAAAGGGTGTCAGAGGAGTATTGGAGAAGCTTGCAGTACTGGAGTAAGAAAGCGGGGGGGGGGAAATTCATCTGTATGGCCTTTCAAGAGCAATTAAGGTCAGATTTCCCGTCCTCCGTGGCTGGAGGTGCCCAGCACCGCTCCCTGGCCGGGGTTGTTGTTGGGCTTGCTGGCAGGACCCACGGTGCCAGCGAGAGCCCACAGCGCTCTGGCTGCTTCCACGGCAAGAAGCGGGAGAGGGCGTGAGGTTAGGCCAGGTCTGGAGGAAACTCCCCCTCCTGACTTCTTGATTAAAACATCCCTTCAGGAGCCGTCTCGTAGCTGCCGGTGTGTCAGAAGACGTGAGCGTCTGCAGCGGCTGCCGGGGGTCTCGCCCCCAGCCCGCGGGAGCCGGGGGCTGAGCGCCTGGTCGGAGCGGAGATGAGTTTCGTGGGGCTGGGTCGCACCACTGGAGCATCGCGAAGCTCTGCCCCGGCATGGCCGGACAAACCCTGGGCTTTTCCCAGGAGAGGGGACAGCCTCGGCAGCACGGAGCAAAACAGCTCTGTCCCCCTGACCTCCACCATGGGCTGACTTTTAAATAGCTCAGAGCACAGACGCCCTGGTGACTCATACTGTGAAACTAGGGGTTTAAAATTTATTTTTTTTTTTTTTTTTTTTTCAAGTAGGAGCACTGCTCCATCAGTCAATTACTTGAAGAGCCGCTCTAATTTGGCACCCAATTGTTTCCCCAGCTGCCGCTGCGTAAGATCTCTGCTGTGGGCGGCAGGAGCAGGCTGTCTGCACAAGGGAAGGAGCACAGGCACCCAAGGGAGGAGGAGGAGGAGGAGGAGGAGGAGGAGGAGGCAGCAGGGGAAGGCCAGGCTGCCCGATTGAACAGCCCCATGCCTGCTGAAGAGCAGCACTAAAACTGCAGGCATTACGAGTATCTCAGGGTCACAGGTGACTGCTGGATAATAAAAATGACTTCGGGAGGAGGTGATGGGAGGGATAGGTCCTGGCAGCAGGGGAGCAGCCCGCCAAGGCTGGCCCGGCCACGACGGCTCTCTGCGAGCCATGGCCGCAGCCGCCGCTGCTCGGTAATGAACGTGCTGTGACATTTACGGCTTTTTCCACTGTGGATTTCAGATTGCTTCACAAGGGTTGCTTAATAGCACTGTCCCCTTCCTCTCTTCCTCTCTCTCTCCCCCTCCTATTTAATACAAAAAATAAGTGACTTGCCTCCCATCACGCGAGAAGTCAGCGGCTGAGCCAGCAGCAGAGCACAAGTGCCCGACCTCCATCTCCCGCCCTTTAGCCCCTACGAGCACTCCCTTTTTTTCCAAGAAATCCAAGAATAGGAGCCGTACCGCAGCTGCTTTTAAGTCAGCGAGGAGGCTCGCTCTCGGCAAGAAGCCTCGATTAAAACCGCGCTGCCTCCCAGCACTGCGAGGGGCCGCGGGCGTCGCGGTGAGGGAAGCGGGTGCGACGCTCCCCGCTGCAGCATGGAGGCACCCAGAAGCACAAAGACGCTTTGGCGTAGCTCCAGCCAAATCCGTGTCTCCGGGCTGTAGCTCCTCTTTCACTCTTTTAACACGAGCAATTCCCTATTCTGTCGCACGCACGCATTCGCACACACGCGCACGCCACAGCAGGCAGGCAGGCAGGCAGCACCCAGCAGAGAGCAGCCCCTGCCTGCACACCCCCTCCGCTGCGCTCCTGCCCCTCTTTTTTACCTCCTCAGGCCTGCTCCAGTTGGGACGTACACAGCAGCGGTTCCAGCCAAGGGCAGAGCAGCAGCAACGCTTGTTCTGCAGAAAGCCCATCCTCGCTGTGCGCGGTGCGGAGAGAGGCGCCTGTGGACGGGGGGGCTGCTGCAGGAAGGCAGAGGATGGGTGCAATATTCCTGCCCTTTTCTAGTCCAGTTCTTGGACTAGACTCTGCGAGTTTTTGCAGCGTGTCCTCACAGTGCATAAACTGACTTAACGGCACATGGCGCTCTTTTTCTTCTTGGTGGGAAAATTAGGATTACTCAAGGCACTCGCATGCACGTATGCACTCACATATGTGCATATACACGTGTGTATGCACTGGTGCTGCCTGTAGCAATGTACCAGGCTCTCAAAAGTCACTCCTGGAAGTTTGCTCCATCAGACTGGACCTTTCTGCCTTACTCTGCCAGGACATTGTCTGCCGAAACAGCCGGCATCCCCCAGACAGCAGCCAAGCCATCGCACTCCAGCCACAGAGCTCTCCAGGAGCTCCAGGTGAACCTCCTGCAGTCCTGGATTTGGGCCACCGCGTCTGCAGGTGATGAAGCCTGAGACCCAGGACTTGCTTTGACGTGCTCACGGCAGCTCCTGCTCGCAGGCAGCTGGCATCTCCCGAGGGCCGGTGGCTGCCTGCCAGGGCGCAGGAGACACAGACCCGTGCCGATGGGGCCGGGTCACTCTCCGCCAGGCCAGGCGAGAGAGTCCCAGCCAGATGGAGCCAGGAGAAAGCACTACCAAGTTGTTGGCCAACTTAGGATGTGATGTTGGCTTCACAGGATGCTACTTGGCTGCCTCTCCCCGAATCAAGATTCAGTGATGCCAAGAGACAGGCACAGCGGGGAAACTGAAAGCAAAAAATGGCAGAGTGGATGGCAACTCGACATTAATTCATTTTTACCATATGTCTGACTATTCATTACACTCCACCATTCTGTTCTACAAGACTCCTGGGGGTCTTCTGTGCCATTTTATGGCTAGCGGGGCTCCTCTTCGCTCGCGGCACCGCGTTACCACGCGCCCGGGCTGATGGCTCACGTGGCGCTGCGGCGAGAGCAGCCCCAGCCCAGGCAGCCGCGGGCAACAACGTGCTCCGGCTCACAAAAATCACATCCCATCCCCAGCACACCACGGGCCTGCCAGCTCACCCGGACAGGGCTCCGTGCCCCGGGGAGCGCGCACGGGTGGGTGACACCTGCTTCCAACACGCTCCGGCACCTGCCGAGAGACCCCCACCGAGAAGCAACTGGGGGGGGCTGGGGGTGGTGTTTATGGATTTGCAAATTATTCTGTATTTCTCTGCGGTCTCCCTCCGGAGCGCGTTCCTGGCGTGGGACCAAGTCCCGGCTCCAGCAGCAAGCGTGACTCATCCTGGCAGGCAGCGGTCCGGGAGGGGGAGGATGGCCCGGACTGGGAAGCGAATGCCACGGCTTTTCCGCGTGCGCTGTCTGCAGTGGCAGCAGCGGCTGTTTCTCCTGGTAGGTGGGGGGGGTTGAATTAGCGGCCCCCTTGCCTGCATCCAGCTGTCCGGCCCGCCGTACGCTGTCGTGGCTTCTCACCCTCGCTCCCATCACACGCGGTGGGAGCAGCGGTGAGCTGCCCACGTGGCTGCCTGCACTCTGCCCGTTATGCCTCCCGAGCTGAGCTCCTCTCCGGAGGCTGAGCAGACCCCTGCCTTCTCTAGGCTGCAAGACCCTGGACCAACTCCTCGTGGATCAGCCCCCCCTGAGGGACTTCAAGGGGAATCAGAGGGCATCCTGCACGGGGAGGTGCAGGGGTCCCTCTGGATGTCAATAAGAAAGGCACAACATCAGGTAGCGTAATAATAAAACTGCTTTATTAATAAGATAAAATAAGAAGAGGAATACAGAGATAAAAAAACTCTTATGCCCCTTCAGATGCTGGGAACCCCACTCATCTGCAGCATCCGATGGCCTCCCGATGAACAGCCACGGCACAGACCACAGATCCCATCACTGAGGGGCTGGGTCTCCCTCCTATACCACGGTGCCTTTAGTCTCGTGTGACAAACAAAATCATATATCTTCTTCTGACAGGTAGGGACGCTCTCTCTTTCAGGATGTCTGCCAGAGCGCAGCACCAATGGCACGAGACATCTCGGCCTGTTCCCTTACGCTGCTACGTACGTGGGTCTGCAGCCCCCCCAGTACAGGGCCCAGTAGAGCAGACATGGCTTGCCCAGTATCACTAGCTCCTCAAATATAATGTCTTCCACAAGGCTCCCAGCAGGGAGAAGACCCTTATTGTTCTTTCTGTCAGCCGTGTCCTTTTCCTCTAAGTTTTTGTGCCTGCTAGTAACCACAGACTGAAGCCCAATCAATGGAGTTGCTGTCATTGCTTCCCCCAAGGAGACATGCAATTAGAATCGTCAGCGTTGCTCTGACTAAAACACAGGGGCAAAATTTGCCTTCACAAAGAGTTTTATTTCATCCCTTAAATTAGAGCATCAAAATCCTCTTACAAGAGGGCTTTAGGTTCCCCATGTAATACTGATGATAACAATTGCTTCAGCGTGCGATTTTTTTTTCAAGGGGAGCCAGGTAGATATACTTGCAGAAGGACTAGCGTGGACTCAGCACAGCTACACACATTTCCTGGGGATACTAAGATTTTGTCTGATGTGAAAGACCATTCACCGACAACTGTATCAAGACAATCAAGGCTTCCTGCGCCTGCTCCCTTTGCCATCAGGGACAAAATACAGCTCCCCTCAGTCTGGTGTTCCTCGGACCTGGAGAAAAGCACCCAGGCAGCTGTGTGGGAGAAGTCCCAGAGGCTGCATGGGGAGATTTGACTCCCAGTCCTATGGGTGCAAGGCATGCAAAGCCCAAAACAGACGTGCTCGAGGGCATAACTGATGCTTTTGGTGTTTGTCCGTCCCTAAGGCCACTCGGTAACCCACTCCTGGAAGACTTCTCATATCCTGCTTCCACTCTGCTGAAGTGTCCGGTCCCTAATAGCTGCACTCCTTCGCGGCCAGTTTTCCAAACAATCTGTGTTTTGCTGCAGGCTGCTTTTATTTGAGATCCCCATTCTGTGGCGAACCAGGAACTAGGGGAGGGTTGAGGGCAGAAAAGTATTTTAAAAGCAGTATTTATATCATGCACTCAGATGCAGTCTTCTGTGGCAGTAGGACGATCTCCAGAAAAGGAGAAAAAGACTGCAGATATTCCCCTTAGTTTACCCAGGAACCCAGAGACAGATTTCCCCTTGTGCTGTGTTTGGTTTTTGCAATATTGCCTCCGTGTACGAACGACTTTTTCTTCTGTGGGAAAGGAAGTGTCCCTGTTGAACGCTCCAGGGACCTGGCTTTATTTTTTTCTTTTTTTTTTTTTTTTTCTCTCGTTTTGTTGTTGTTGCGTTCATCTCCCGCGTAGTTCCTTGCGGCTCCATGCCTCACGACGGCAGGCAACCCTTTCGGCGGCACGTCAACCGTACGAACCAGCAGCGCTTCCTTGCCAGAGCCAGGAAATCACCGCGGTGGCTGGCGGGGCTGGGAGGTTGGCTGCCGCCTGCAGCGAGGCAGGGATCTCCCCACCCTCCCTGCCGGTGGGATGAGAGCTGCTGATACGCCCCGGGAGGGATTTACTGATCCAGCGTTCTCCCTTCTTCCAGTTCGTAAAATGTTCATCAGCAGACTGGAACCATCTCACGTTTATTTAATTTAATGAATGATTTTCACTGAGAGGCGCTGCGAAAATTCCACATCTAAATTGGTATTTGCGTTCGTATTGGCATATTTCCTGAGGAACCTGAAATCATTTATGTTGCTTTATTGGCTGCCTGCTATAGCTAATTAACAACATGAATTAACATGGAACAATCCCAAATTCGAATTTTGGAAAAGCACCTAGTTTTTGTCCCTGAGATTGGAAGATCTCGAATCACATACACAGCACAATGTGTATGATACGTATGATATACATTTGTGATGCACATATACCAAATACAAACCTAAGCAATCAGAGATAAGAGCTTACTGACATTAATCCGCTTCAAATCATTGTTCAAACTACTTGAGAGACAAACATGCATTTGGTGACCTTGCAGAGCGTGCGGTTCTTCGGCTGACACAGAAAGCTCCTGAAATAAATGATGAATAAATTCTTACCAAGGAGACAAGCAAAAAGGGTGCGTAAGAGAGAGGTACCCAGATGAACCCCAAAAGCCGATATAGGAAAGGATCACATCACTTATTTCTTCCGGCGGAGTAACGGTAGTAAGACTAATTAACAAATACCTGAGCAAGGCTTTCATGAAAGGTCTGTTCCCAAGGAAGCCTCCTGCTCCTGGAGGAGCCAGCCAGGGGATTTGGAGGGCGACACGGCGGGTACACGCAGACGAAGAGGGAGACCTGCAGTCCCAGTGGGAAGCAGAGCACCTAAAGGAGGGAGGGAGGGATGGGAGGGTGGGATGTGGTGACCAGTGTGATACAGTGCTGGGACAGGCTCTGTATTAAAAGTGTCTCTGCCAGTTCCTTGGAAACGACCGAGAACCGAAAGCATCAAAGAAATAAAGCTGTTGCCAGCTGGAGGAACAATAGGCGAGCCAGAGCTATCTTTAGCTCACGGGATTAAATTCAAATTGCAAATGCAAAGGCCTCTCTGGAAGAAAAGGCCTTCCCGCACTACCAGTGTATGTGCACAGCACAGCCCGGCACCGGCCAGCATCCGCAGCCCCTGTGTCATCCCGTCACCCCCTTCCCCGAAGGAAGGGTCAAAGGAGAGCCAGAGGGGAGGGGGAACCCATCCCTGCCTGCCTGCGGCTCTCCCAAAGGGCCAAATTCTTCCCTAGGAGGGATGCTGCCGGGAGGGTGCTGTGCCTCGGCAGCAGCCCCACAAACCCCAGCGTCAGTAGCCATCCAGCTGCAGCCACGCAGATCTCAGCACGGGCCAATTTTTCCTGCTTTTTTCAGGGAGGGTGGAGAAGGCAGCAGCTGGATATAGGAGCAGTCAGCACAGCCTCCTGCAAAATCATCAGGGGACTGGTCGTGGCTCCGGGGCAGCAGCGTGGGACCTGGTTCAGAGACGATTCTGAGTTTGAGAAGAGATGATAAAATTGGTGGTAGCTCGTTCTTCCTCAGTCTACAGGCAGCGGCTCTGAAGCCCTGGCCCACCAAGGGCTCCTGAGGGTCCCTCACAGCACAGCAGAGGAAAGCAAGTCCCCAGCAGCAGTGTTCAGGCTCTGCCCGTTCACCGCAAAATCTGCACAGACTGAAAATTAAAGAACAGTCCAGCACGGCTCTGTGGCAACCAGGACGTAGAGCAGGACTGTCGGGAACACATCCTTGCTGCCACCCTCTGAAAGGGGGTGTTGGCGTGCAAGCCTAAACCAGATTTGGCTGGTTTAGGTTGCATTAAGGGACATATCGTCTTGCCTTTAAGACACTTTAAGATGTCTTAAAGCATTGTCTCGCTTTAAGACGTCAGCTAGAGTGTGCTAGCTAAGGGGCTGACAGCTTACTTAGGTCTAAGATCACACATCAGGCTGGTTGACCACCGTGCCCTCCAGACAGCTAAGCTCACTTTCAGCCAGCTCCCGCCGCTCCCGGCTGCCGGTTTGGCCGATAACCCCACCGTGGAGCACGGGACGCAGTCCCGGCAGAGCTTTGGGCTATGCCGCTACCTGCACTCGGCTAAGCGAGGTGCCGGGGCACCACGGCCGCAAATAAAAAGACTTTTAATGTGGCTCCTGCGGTACCAAATCGGAAAAAGCCCAAGCCGCAAGTTAGGGATCGCAGGCACGGCAAAGAGAGAGCAGGGGAGGCTGTTGCCTGATAACTCGCTTAATGAATTGCAGGCTTCTGAGCTGGTTCATTTGGCTGGGGAAATCCAACAAACACCTCGCACCAGAGCGCTAGGAAATTGGTTTAATAGTCTCAATGCCCGTAATGAAACACCACCAGGGAGCAGAGGTCCCAGCTCTCACCTCCATGTGCAGTTTTCGTGTTATAAAAAACCAACTTCCCTCTGATTCCACCAAGTGTTTCAAGGTGTTGTTTTAGAGTCACAACGATGGTTTTTAACGACAGTGTAAATGACGGTCGCAGAAGATCAAGCGTGCAGCCGTCCAGCTAGGGCTATGCGCAAAGCCTGCCAGCAGTGCAGCGATTTTTACCTCCGTGCTGCAGTCATCTGCGTTTTTATGTTTGTTATTTTGTTTTTAAGCAGCCGCTTAGTGGTGTCTGGAGGGCATTTGCTACTCTAATACTCAGCCCGAACGCGCACGAAAGGAAGGGCTTG
>JAVJGG010000005.1:14881270-14891709 GCA_035590195.1 Aviceda cuculoides | reverse complement strand
AAGGTTCAAATCATAGGAAATCAGGCTCTGTTAATTATGCAATTCATTTATGAAAACTGTCATGTGATTACTTATTTTTGCAAGCATTTCTACCCATTTCAATATAATTTATTTTGTGAACGTACTTGAAATCTTAATACAGAATAATTTTAAAATTTAATTGGAACTGATTACATTATCTTAATAAATACTATTAACTGTGAAAAATAGTGTGGGAAGGAAAGGGAAAAGGGTACTTTGATCTCCTTATTTAAATTGTGGACATGGTTAAATAAAATTTTTTCCTAAAATCAGCATAAATACTAACCAGAATTGTCATTAAGAAAAAAGTACTCCTGGATGACCTTGCCATCCCTTTTCCTGCTGAAAGTCTGCTTTGTGCATAACATGTTGTGCTTCCTTGTACTTCCAAAGGAATGAGGAAAATTGCAGAATTATGTTTCATAGCAAGAGTAAGTTCCCTGTATTACAATGCTCTTTATAGTCCTGGTGTTGAATGTTTACACTTCAGTGGGGAGGTGTGTAAGCTATTGCATAATATAAATATGTAGCTTGAGTATTTGACTGAGTTTTCTTGGAATATGATTTTTTTATGGTTTACATGTTTCTCTAAGCGTGAAGGCGGTTGTGCCTGGTTTTCGCCTGAGAACTAACTGCTTTGTGCTTAGCTTATGTGACTTCAGTTAATATTGTTTGGAGAAATTCTCAGGCTTTTTTCCTTCAGTTTTCAATCTAGAGGGAATTTAGGTGGTGGCTCCATTAGGCTGCAAGACTTGTGCTAAAATTAGGGCTGACTTGTCAGACTTGAGATGCTACCATTTGGTTTGCATTTGCGTTTGCTATTTCATAAATGGAAGCATTTTTAGTAATACATGTATACTAATATTCAGTTTTTAAATGGAGAATTTTAATTTAACTTCTACAAAACCCTGGAAGAGAGCTAATTTTGATCAATACCAGTGGATCTGTTTGTCGCAGTGCCCACTTTGTGAATTTTTGACCTGGAGTTTTGCTGTCTGGGTGCAGCACAGCTTTGACCTAACTGTGCTGTGGATTTGCCTTGTGCTTGAGAGGGAGCTGTGCTGCTGTGAAGGTTATTCTTATGCTCTACTTCAGATGTGCTGCTTTGGAAGATGTGCTTTTGTGTTCTGCAAATCTGGAATTTCTGTCTAACACGGATTTGTGACTTCTGACTGCATTTGTGACTCACTGCTGGGCTGTGGTGGGATGGCTGTAGAAAGCAAAACTTATGTAAACTTTCTTATCACTGTGTTTTTAAACCCAAAACTTAAAGCAAGTATTAGTTATTCCTACACGGCTTTATTTTTGGCTTTAGACTATGAATCTATCTGAATATCTTAACTGCGATGATCAGGAGTGTGTATTTGGCTTTATAGCTGTGGTGTTTCAAGACTGCAATGTGTATGTTTTGGTCTGCTGGGTTTATAATTTCAAAGAGAGAAGCATAGGTATCAATTTTATACTGTTCTTTAGCTTGTGCAGTATTGTTTAACAATGCATAGAGAAATTACTAGTGTGAGTGAAGCTAATATTGTGTTATTTAAATTTTTGAATACCAGGATGATGTCATTGCCTTAGATGTGGCATTTTGCACTTGCACTGAGGTGAAAAGGATGGAGCAGGCAGGAGTGGCTGAAAGGCTCATAATCAGTGGTGTGAGAAGAGCAATCAAAGTGCTAGTCTTACTATATCAAATTAAAACACTAAAAAATATAATGGGGGACAGCTTAATTTTAATACCAGAAGAACAGGGAGAGAAAGCTAATTTTACTTTAAATAAATTAGATCACAGAGGAGGCTGCTTGGGAATTATTTTTAAAAAGTAATCATAGAAATTGGCATATTAAATTTTTCTGGGTCAGATTTGGGGAATGAAGTTTTAAACCAGGCATTAGGGCATTTATTCATATTATTTGTGAAGACTTCCATGGAGATACAAAATCGAAGCAACGAGGAATACTTAGCTACTTATTTAGGCAATGATGGAGGGGGGGGGGAATCTGACTTGTAAAGGAATACCTTACAGTAGCTTATAGCGGGCTGAAACATGCATAATTAAAATATTAAGTCACGGTGGATTATTCCAGCATGAGCCTACTTCTCAGTTTGCTTCATTATTTGATTGTGAGGCTGCTGGTGATGAACTGAAATCAAGACCTTTGGTAATTTAATAAATCTAGTATAAGGAGATGAATATGATTATATTTATAATATCAATGTTGTTGTACTGATTTTTAGGTACTTGCAGCAATGCATATATTTGAATCAAGTGTTCTTGAATCAATATTTTAAAGACATCAAGAGTGTTTTCTTTTGTGTGAGACCTACATTTAATTTTGTTTTGGACACTTCAAGTTGCTCATTTTTGATGTTACTTCTAGCACACTGATACTTTAAATTAAACAAACTGGTTTTTTTTGTAATAACTTGTGCTAGGTGAGTTCAAAGCCTTTAGCAAAGGCCACATAGGAATATAACTTCAGATTCACAAAAGTGTTAGGCTCCTACTTTCAATTTAAGTGACATGTCAGAGGTCACTTATTGTACAGTCAGATTCTCCATCAGAGTAGGAATTGTCAGATCTAAAGCAGACTAAAATTAAGAGATGGGTTTAACACTTGGGATGTTTTAGGCAGGACAAATAATTTTTTTTTTTTAATCCCTTCAAATGACATATTTGTGTACTACAGAATTTCCAAAAGTAGAATTATCAGACTCATTTGTGGACTGACAAATCTTTTATGTATCTTTTACTATATGTGTTTTAGAAATTATTTGCTGATTTTGCCTACTCTCGATATTTGTGTTAGAGATGACTGAAGATGTTAAAAGTTCTTCTACATAGCAGTATCTTTATCTTAACTGTATAGTTATAAACCATAACCATAAAGTTATGAGCCCTAATACATCATGGGTGAAAGCAAGCTTTTCCAGTGCTTTGGTAAGAAAATAATTAGCTAACTAATAGCCTATAAATAAAGGGAAAAGATAAATTCCTATAAATGTTCTCAAAATCTTTAAATTAGGAGGAGTATTTGATTATTAGTCTGCCTTCCAAGAGAAAAAAAATCGTCTTGAGCCTCATTACTTCCCAGTTTTTATCTGGAAGATTTCCCTGTTGGCATTGATTTCGGCTTTCAGAACACACACCACTAGTATAAGGAAGACTCAGTTGTGAAAGGATTGCGGGGTGTTACATATGCATCTTAAATTCCTTTGGCAAATGGCTATGATATTTTTTAGAGCAGCTGCACTTCTATCTGCTTTTAGCTTCCTCCTGCCCCTTATTATTACTCTGCAAAGGCAAAAAAATACGAAAACCAAAACCAAAAGAAACTCTTAACTGAATCAGCAGTTAGCAATGCAAAGTCATGTGCACTCTTAGAAATTCTTCATCCTATTTGTGGCCAAATTATAAATTGCTCACACCGTGACACTACTGAATGGCATCCGCAGATCGGTATTGACTAGGCACTTCCTAAGCACAGTTCTGCTGATTTGGCCAGGAAACATTTGAGACTCGCTGTCTTGTCCAGGGGCCTTTCTTTCTGCTTCAATCCTGACTGGTTTATAGCATTGTTAAAATTTGTATTGTCATCTTAAAAACAAAACAAAACAAAAAAGCACGTTGCCAGTTGACATGTATTAAGCTATTTTAGTGTATATTGCATATATGTTCTTTGTTTTAGCTTTGAGGTATTTTTTTTGTTTCATTTTTCTTCCTATGCATGTCTTTCATTTTGCTGTTTAAACCTGGTGTAGTGACTTATCTTTTAGATCATGATAAGCTTTGAAATTGTTTTCTGTAAATAATACTGAACATTGTGATAGCTCACCATCTGCCAGCTCTCCAACAGAGAAAAGTACTTTGCATTCTCTTAAATTACCCTTGTAGTAGGTTTTATATTCTTTCATTTGCCTCCTCCTAGAAAGTAATTTTGAGCTGAGGGCTCTGGAGGCCCTGTTGGACATTCCTTACTCAGGCTAACTCTTGAACTCCCTCATCAGTAACAGTGGCTCTGAATTTTGAGATGTGTCTTTCCCATTTGGAAAAATACCTCAAGCACAAACCCAAATCTGGGGGTTGCTTGTGATGTCTTTCTTCAGATAGAATTATTATTCTACATTATTGTATTCTTTGACTGTAATGATTAAATGTACAATAGTCCACTTATTTTTAAGTAATTGCAATAGGTATTGCTTTGAAAATGAATGCTCTTAAGCGTGGCCCTACATGTTTTGATTAGTCATCTACAAATATTAAAGCATTATCCTGTGAAACCCTGTCCTATTAGGTTTCAGAAGTTATATTTCTGCCTTTTTAGATACCTTCGTTATTTTTAATGCAATATAGATTAAATACATAGTTCAGTTAAAGAGCTTATTGGAGAGGTAAGACATTCTAAGATTCAGGCTTGTATGCAGACTACACATGACTATAAAGCCAGTAGAATATACATAAACCTTTTGAAATAAATATTGCAGATGTCCCTAAAACTTGGGTATCTCTGACAGCAGCACTTAGAACTCAGTGGTTTGAGTAATTTCATTCCACGTTATTTTTCTCGCTTCTAGATTTAGTTTCATGGAACTTCTTTTAATTGATTGCCTTAATGCTAGAAAAGCAACTGTAACGTCCTGATGATAAGGAGAGTTGGAGCTGTCTCATTCGTGTGTTGACTATTACAATTTGAAGTCTTCAGAGACCCTGCTTAGTGAGCGTGTAGTGCTTATGACAGTGATAATGCTACAAGATCATGACACTCAATTAATGTAATTTGACTTAATTTAAAATAGGGCTTTCTGCTCAAGAATGAGAAGAGATGCAATTGATAGACAAAAAAGGTTTTGATCTTTATTGTTTATTAGCTGGTATTTGTTTATAGAAAATCATTAGGTGTATGCTCTTTGATTTTTTTATATATATATATATACACACACACGCACACACACGTAAAGCTGTTTAACCTTTCTGTTGCATGAATTGGCAAGCCACATGCAGTTAGAAATTCTGCATGCTAAGTTTGTCCTTGAAGTGGTGCATAGAGCCCTCTTATCTTAGGTGGAGAAATTTTATTGTAATATTGGATGTTGAGAGTAGATTCAGAGTGAAAGCTGTAGTAGGCAAAGCCTACTTTGATTTCTCTAGTGTCATCAAAGAATTGAGAGAAGGGACCTGTGACCATCTTTTGGAGAGCTAGTTGAGTAATTTAGTATCTTTTGTGGTTTGGGGTCAACTGTGGAAAGGAAATGTTGGCTGGTTGTGTGATGTTGACAATTACTAGCAGTCAGTGACACTGTGCAGTTACCCATTTCATGAAGCAGAAATGTGTGAATCAAGGCAGACATTAGTATATAAACATACTGTTAGCAGTCTGTCTGTATTGCTGCATACTTAGCGGCAAAAAGCAGATATAGATAGTGTTAAATGTATGCACCAGTGTTTTAAAGGTTGAACAATATTACTATACCACTAGTAACCTACCATTCAGGCATGTAACTCAGTAAATACAGAATTCAGTTGGGATTTAGAAGAAATATACATTTATTTGAGATTGATGTAGTTTTGTCATCCTAATGACATTATACAACAACTAAGACAAAGGTACTTTTAACTTTTAAAGTATATGGTTCTAGAAGACACAATCATATAATTCATAATATTTTCTTATTCCTGCTCTGAGGCATTGCAGCAAGGAGATTACCAATCCCTTCTCCTTCAAGATTCTGTATTTTGCATAATATTAAGTGCATATATTAAGGAATACTGTGCTGCTAAAGATACTATCTTGCAGATGAAATTGTGTTAGACTACTAGTTCATTTTATGTGAAGTTTAATACGGAATCATGAAAGCTCTTTTAAAGGAAAAAAAGGCTAGAGTGCTCGATGTTTTGCTATCACTTAAGATGCAAAATGCAGAAGAGCATCTTAATTGAGGCTGGAAGCAATAAAATATATTTGTATGCTAAAAGGCAGCTTCTCAAGTGGGTGGAACCAATTTATGCAAGAAAGAAAATGTGTATGCTGTATCCACCAACTTGATTACTGCAGGCTCATCCCTTTGAGTCCTTCCAAGAAGCATGTGAAATGTATTCTATTTCTTATTTTGACCAAAGTATCCTTTTAAAATTTCTTCATCAACATTCGCTGTTAAGCTGATCCAGCTTATTTTTTTTTCTTATTATCTGCACTTGCCCACTGTGTTCCTCCCTCGTGTGCAAATCTGATTGCATCGTCTGTCTCTTCATATGTCAACATTGTAAGCCTTGCCCACTCATTCCTTATCTCCTGTAAATGCTCCATTCTTCCTCCCGTGGTGTTCCTTTTCCTATAAATACCCTTCATCACCAACATTTGTAGCTGCTGCACTCTTCTTTTTCAACCGCCTTAGCCATTTCTACCATTATACCCATAAGGAGTTGAGGGGATGATGGATATGGTTGGCAATTGCATTACTCTAATTATAACCATTGTCTGTGTAGATGCATTTATAAATGCTTTTATCTCTCCATGCCTGCCTTCTCTTCCCCCATGGTATACTCCTTGTGTTCTTCGTCTGTAAACTCTTCATTCAGGGAAGCATCTTGTCTCTGTGTTTTTATATGGAACAGTATGTTCTAACCGTAACTGAGGCTAATATAATGTAAACATCGTATAAGAATGCTTTGTTATTATGTAAAATATTCTGTCTGGTGTTAATAGGAGCCTCAGCATTTGCTGTGAACTCTGTGTCTGATGGCAGTGCTGGAGCTAGAATGTGGAAAACTGGAGTCTTAGGAGGCTTTGACGTCTGTCACAAATGCTCCATGACTATAATGGAGGAGATAAAAATAAGGGCTTAGCATGAAAGTGTATATTAAAAAGGCTTTAGTATGATAACGTGGGAATGTATTTGGAGCACACTTATCCTAGCCTTTCTTTGTAAAGGTACAAAAAAATACTTACAAACGTGCAAAGGAAAAAACCTACGTGATTTTAACTGGAATGCAATGTAACAGTCCTCAAAAGGGAGACTTGTCTCCTGGGGATCTCCCTGACAGTTGGTGCTCTCCACATTTTGTATTTTGAATGGACTTTTGCTACAATGCTATGTCAATGAAACACAAGTGTATCCCGGTACTTATTGGCCATGATCATATTTTTTTGAGGAACTGCATACAGTACAGCCGTCTGTGAGGTGAGAGAAAACCAGCGCTTCAACTGCATCATCAGTGCCAAGTGTCCTCTACAGCATTTTGCTTACAAAGAGAGAGAAGGCAGTATTATAATCAGTCTGCCTTGAGGAATGCCGAATGAAAAAAGATGACTAATTATTTTTTTTTTTTTAAACAGTAAAGCAAACTGTTAAGTAACAGGGATTACTAGAGGGATTTAGTGTTAAAACATGGACTGCAATAAAATATTGATTTCAACTCTTTTTTCCACTCCACCATACTACTGAAAGTTTTCATTAAGGGTTAGCACGTACTTTGTCAAAATGAGTCTTACAGGGAAGAGCTTAGGTCAGTGATAAACATGTCCTCTTTCAGAGTGCAGGTCTAGCTCTATTGGTGTAGCAAGGCTGAAATGGTTCACAGTATAACAAAGCTGTTTGAGAAAATTAACTCAGCCTGATAGAAGCTGCCATCTGAAAAAAAAAAATTGCTTTGTTTTTAATCCATATTTATGATTTTTCTCCAGACTTTACTAAAGGGTTGATCTTCATTTCCAGTGTTCATATTCAAAGTTTGGCAGAAGTGTGTCTCTAATTTTATACTGCTGTCGCTTCGTAATCTGTACTGTCTTTGAGGAAAGAAAACATCCTTTAAAAAAATTCTCTTATTAATGTTCCCACACAACATAAAAGAGATAGTAGTCTAAAAGATGTTTTCTCTGAGCATGTTCTCTCTGAGTGGATCTCAAGAGGTTAACATGCAGCTTAAAACGTATAGATAGTCTATCTGGTGTATAAAAATAGTCTAAGGACAAGGAAAAAAAAAAAAAAGGAATCCTTGACATGATTTAATAACATGTACTCACAATTGAGTAAGGAAAGACGAGTAAAGGCCTGCCAGAGGGCTTAAATGGGGATTCTGGCTAATAACACCACATGTGCGTAATACATGCAGATCACAGGTTTGCTTTTGGTGTATGTTAGCAGCTAATGATGCACACACAGGGTTTTATCTGTCCTTGTATGGCCTAAGTGTGGTTACATTTCATAGTCTGTGCTTGTGTCAGTTTCAGCCTCGCCAAAATCCCTTTAACTGGCAAAGAGGGCCAAATCTTGGCTGTAAACTTTCAACCCTTTACGGCAAAATTTGTGAAATTAGTGACAATCTGGAATGTTTGTGGTGGGTGTTCCAAGGACAAGAGGGTGAAGGAAGGTCCTCTTCAAAGCATACCAATGAAAGCAAGAGCTTTGTGTGACAAGCAGTATTGAAAAAGCAGTTTAAGCCAAAAGCTCTTGCTTGAGGAGAGACCTTAAGAGCAAAGAAATATAACTAAGCAGTTACAGAAAACATACCATTATTGTCCTGGCTTTCAAACAAAGTAATCAATAAAGGAAACCTTCCTGACAGAGGCAAAAATAGGCTCTGCTCTAGTTGCTTGTACACTGAGACTGTGCAAGTAGGGCCAAATGGTCAACGCTAATACCCAATAGTTAGGTACTTCTGGTATTTTGTAACCTTGTAATGACTAAGAATCCCAAACCTGTGTGAGCCCTCTGCTATTTCAGGCTGTTTTGCAAAACACTGATGTCGCCGTCTCAGAGGAGAAGTTAAAAGAAAAAAAAGTGGAGGGAAACAAATAATCCTCCAGTTGACGGGTTTTTGTGCGTGGTGTGCCAGAAATGCATGGAAAGTAGTTGGAGTATGGTTGTATTTCATATATTTATTTATTTTTAAAATCTGATTAACATATCTCGTACAACTATACTTGCTTGGACATTCAATATGCATATACCATTGTCAGGAGTGTAATGTAGAGATATTTAAGCTTGCTTTGGTACCAAACTGTATGTATGGCAGTATGCAAGACATGAGCCTGTCCTCCCTGGTGCCATCACTAGATGGCCTCTGGTTAGCTGCTTTAAAGATATTGAGGTGTTCTGGCACTGGAGGTTAGCTGGCAGAATAAAATAATTGATACTTTGTGACATGGTTTAATAATAAAAGCTAGCTACAGTTTAGATAGTATTTTCACTTTAATGATCACATTTTTGGCCTAAATTTTAGCTGTATATTATCTATATTTTAAACCATCTGCATACTTTATTTCTGTATAAATGTTTATAATAAAAGTGATGTCAGAACTGAAAGACACTGTATGTCAGCACTTTGGGATAGATTTTGCTACACAGAAAAAGGTGCTGTCTTTGTTCATTGGCCTATTTCTATTTTGCCTGTTGCTTGGATTTTGGAAGATTCATTTTTATTCTATCATTCAGCTACCTCATAGTAGACTTCAGTTAAAACCTTAGTTCAATCAATGGTTACAGGACTAAGTCTTCTATTGTTTAATTGTTCTGTTCAGTCACTTTTCAATTGCTGTTCGCTAAAATGTGCCCTACTGTAGGATACTTAAGTCTTTCCTATGAGTAGCAATTTGAGGATTCTGTTTCTTGAACCGCCTGTGTGTCTGAAGTCTTGTCTTCTGACATTAGTTCACCCATCATACATTAACTCATAATATGGTATTAGCTTCAGAGTTTAAAAAAAGAATATAAAATGCACAGCTGAGTTGAAAAGGGTCAATAATGGTTGCTGTAACTGTGGCAATATCCAGATTCTTTCAGAGCCTGGCCCTGGCTGCAGAACACAGATCCCGCACAGACTTGCACTCTAGCAACAATATAGTGCCTACATTGATAGCTCTTTTTTTGTGCTGATGACAATAACGATGTATTTATCCCCTCTGAAATTTTAAATTCTCTAGGGCAGTAAATAAAAATACTGATTCTGCAATGGCCTTTAGTGTGTGTATTTATTCCAGTTTTTAAGAGTTTGGTTTGATAACCAGAAGTTTCATATGTATAGAGATTTGAACCAATATAAGGCTGAAAATGTTTGTACAGTCCTGCATGTATCTCAATCCACAAATATATCTGCTCAGACTTATCCCATGTAAATTTATCAGCCTGAGTGGAGTTACATCACTACTTAAATTCCCCTTAAACTTGCTGCTGTGTACTTGTTTATCTTGCCATAATACTTAAAATTTTTTTCAGCCTCTGTGTTACTTTACACAAATATAAGAATGAGAATGCGTGAAGGAAATACAGCAGAAATTTCTGTTTGTTTTTCCCTGTCTAGTCTTTTTAAAATTATTTTTCTCAGCTAACATGCCTGTGTACTCTTCTTTCAATTTTTTTTTTTTTTTTACAATTGCTTCACTTTTTCTCCACTGGTACTATCCCTGATTTGTTGTGCCTTT
>JAVJGG010000005.1:14819897-14881260 GCA_035590195.1 Aviceda cuculoides | reverse complement strand
TCTTGTCTTTTTCAAGGAAGAATAAATGTTACTATTATGATAGAGGCAAGCCATCAGTATGGGGGAATTTATGTGCTAATGTAGCTATATTAGCACTTGTTCCTAAACTTTGTCATATGTGGATTGCAATGAATAATAGCAATTTAAAAAACATTTTTGGACATCTGAGTGACTCCACTGTAAAACAAAAAAAAAATCAAAGCCTTAGCCTTCCTTCCCTGTTTATACCTTATGGAAGGAAAACGAGTTGGTGTAATTAATACAGAAAGAAGGGTGATGTTAAATGATGTCTTAATCCCATGTTAAATCTCAATGGGAATTGGTAACTAAATAGGTGAAGATTATATGCATTGATAAAGCTACCTGAATCCATACAGTAAGGATGGGATTCACCTGACCTCATGAGGATGCCTGCAGAGTAGGCATCTACATCCTATCTGGTTACCCAGACATCTTTATTATTGGTGGAGAGACACTGGCATTTGGGGTGATTCATCTTGTTTGGGATTAGGTAAACCAACTAATGAGATGATTATGTCCTGAACTTCCCATTTCCCCATCTACAGTAAAAGGATCCTGCTGTAACTCAGAGGTAGACACTAACAGGTAGCTGTCTAAAAGTTAGTGGTTGAAAATTGTCATCATGCCTCTTCAGTCAGTGGAACAAGTTACTGTAGGAAGGTAAATTCTTCTCTCTTTAAAAATAATGCTGATATCCTCAATGATGTCCATGGCACACTAGGGATTTACACACTACAAATGCTGGGTTTGGTAGCTTTTGAAACTGTTCCAGCTAGATTTTTAAGAGGATGTTTGGACATAGCCAAGTGTAATGTAAAATAATTTAATTTACACTTTCTTACATACTTCTGGATCTGGCCTTTATCTAGTCACCTTACATGCTTTCTCAAGCAGATTGACAAAGGAACAAAATAATTGCAGTAATTGTCCTTGGGGAATAAAGCAGATGTGAATATTTTATCACTTTCAGTCATTTTTCCTGTTGATATTTCTAAGTGAAAATAAATCAGGGCAATGTCTTGCTGTCTTTTTATTCTTGTTGGAGGAGTGGTTTGATGATTCATGTTGATTGGGAGTTTTTCCAATTTTAACACAGCAATTGAGGGTGTTGCATATTTAAAAAAAAAAAAAAAGCAAGCTCTTCTCCCCAGTCTTCTAGTAAAATAAGGATGAAAAACAACAGCAAAAATAAAAGTCTGGAAAAGATCCTATTTTTAAATGCACTTTTAACTTTGTGTCCGTGATGTCACTCTACTGCCTTATTCACAAATTTTTTATGGGCAAAAGCTGTATTTCTAATGTAAAAAAGCAGATCCTACAGGTTCTCTAAATATACTTGGACTCTCCTAAAATAGGTGTAAATTGTACTCAATATATCATATTTTCCAGTATACAGGGGCCTCCAAAACATGGTTTAAATGTGAGGTGCTGGGTACAACTTATGGACCTGCCACTTCCTCAGCTGCTCTTGTTACGGCTTGGTTGCTTGTTGTAGTAGAAGGAGCAGTGCAGGGGTGGAGGGAGTAGTAACCTGGTTACTGTCATGTCCCTTTTTTGGGGGGGGGAAGGAAGGATGTGTTATTTTCCAGTACATATTCTGGTGGATCATGTAGACAGTGCATAGAAGAGCACAAGTTGATCTTCCTTAAAATATTCAGAGTGTCTTGCCTTCCTTCTCCTAAACAACCACACATAAGCTGATTTGAGTACATTTGCTACATTCAATGTTTTCCCTTGCAAGATTTAGTCCTCGTCTTTTTTTAGTTTGCTTTTCTTCCTACACTCTCCTGAGCTTTCTCATCCTTCTTTGTCTACTGTCTTCAGCTATCTATTTTTGCCGTGGCAACATACCTTTTCTCCCTCTCAATGTTCTTCCCATCTCCTTCTCCCAGAATTTTTGCTTTATTTTTCTCCTCCTTAATTTTTCTCTGCTTTCAGTGATTTCTGCTGATTTTATTTTGCTCCCTGTGTCTCAACAGTCTCTGTACTCTTTCTCATCTCTTTTTCTTCATCTAGTTCTTAATTAACATTTCAAGGTAAATTGGTGATTCTTATGACTTAACAAAATGATACTGTTTAGAATCGACTTGTAAGGTTGGCTTATTGCTTACTTTTTATGCATGCATAAGAAGGAAAGGAAAAATTATCTTATTATGGGTATTACATACAAGGTGCAAATAAAGAGTATATAAATCTATTTATATCTAGGTTTCCTATAAGTAGGGTGAAGTAGTAGTGGCATTTAAAAATACAGTCTTTGAAGCGTATTTCCTTCACTGTAAGGGAGCCAGGATGATCATTGGTAGGCTTTGTCTGGGCTAGACTTGCCTGTCCTGTTGAAACTTGAATGATCCAATATTCAAGCACGTATCTTCTATGACTGTAAACTTAGATACTTTAGGAAATGGTGAATAGGATAGTGAAACTGGAGGAGAATTCAGATAATTTAATTTTCAGTGCTCTTTCATGAGGTTTTTTTTTCCATTTTTTCCCGTGTTTATAAAAAGGGAAGTGCTCTAAGGATGGACCCTTTCTCTGAGCCCTCAGTGAAACCTAAAGTAGTAGGTAGAATTTTACATGCCAATCTGTTTTATCTTCCCATTTTCTTTTTCGTTTTGATGTCTTTATGACTTTGGTCTGTTTTTAAAACAAAGTTTCTTGTAGTTCCAGTAGGGTTTTATTTTTATGAAAGGCATAACTGACACTGTTGGCACTCTGTTCAACATTGTATATTGTTTAGGTGTTGCTCTAACAGCTGCCAAAATTAGGACTGTGTTGTTGAAAACTTAAATTTATAGATGCTTCTTGCCAACAGTGAAGTCAAGGTGTTTTGCTCTGCTAATGTATGCAGAAAAAGACTGAAATGTATAGGAGTTGTAACTTTATGGTTTGAAGAAGACATGTGGACATGTGTAAATGACATAATTTGCTGACTCGTTAGATGCTAGCCACCAGGGCTGAGACCTGGAGAGGAGCTGGTAGGGTTGCAGGGGAGGAGAAGGCTGAGTGACGTACTTCTGCACTTCTACACTTTTAGCAGCATTGCTCGACAAAATCTGCTTCATACAATGTAGGAGGAGATGGGAGGTGACGAAGGACGGTGACTTGCTACTGAATGATGTCACCACGCATTTGCAGAGTGGATGGTGATGACTTGCCACCTACATCACTGTGTCTTCATCGCAGAAGAAACTATTTGTAGCCAGCTTTTAGATAAGGCAATACCAGGTTTCTCATGTGATTGCTGAATAAGTGACAGGGAAGTCAGACGGAGAAGGGCCGAGGGTGTGAAAAGAAAAAAGGTAGAGGTAAAAAAAAAAAAAAGTCTTGAAAGTCTTAATGTTCAAGAGGCGGGCTTGCAGACCAGCAAAGCACACTCTGAATTAATCATCAGCAATAGCTGATTATAGTATAATTTAATGAGACATCAACGAGGGGAAGAAAAAAGCAGTGGAGGTATAAGTAGCTTTACCGATTGCAAGATTAGATCTCATGTCTGGATAGACCTCTGCTTTATATAAATACCTCCATGATTGTGGTTACTTCTAATTTCCTTCTTTCCTATGGAAATATTTTGTCTTTAGCAGACAGAATTTTTTCTGATAAGGTTTTTTAAATTTCTTATACTTATTCCTTTTTCTTAAATCTTGCAGTAAAAGTTTGTAGGTATTTCTGTAGACTCCTTTCCAGTCATTTATTGTTGTTGCATATGTATAATATTGCTTTTAAAAGAAAAATCAACATCCCATTTCTTTGAAAAACAGCGCAAAAGCAAAGCAAGGGGATATTTTGACATGTATTTGCATGTGTGTGTTTTATATTTTAGCTATAAAATTAAAAATACTCCTGATGGAAGTTCTTCAGGACTAGAAGTCTTTCATAGCACTCCCTTATCTGTAAGCACCTCATATTTTTTCTTTCTGCTTTTGTAAGTATAATATATTCTTTTCCTATATATTCAATGATAGATATTCAATACACGTATGTATTATACAGTAATTACATTCAGACTTTACAAAGACAGGCATCTGAAGAATTAAAGGTATTTCTGTTCCTTGCAAAAAAGAAAGTGTAAATAAAAGAATGTCCTTTACTTGAAGATTTTGCCAAGTTATCAGTGTTGGGGTGTTTTAACATCTGTATCAGCTTAAATAAATACTTTCCTGTGTTGCCACTATGTCCAGTCTTAGCCTAGGGAGAAGCCCTATGGAAAAAAGCCCCATGTCTTTTCACATTGCAATGTAAATCCAGGGCACTGGCAATTAAAGAGTGAAATGGTATACGTGAGAAACACACTTGAAATATAATTAGAAGGTTCCTCCTTTTGTGGGCACTGCATGCATGTTTAAAATTTGTCATCAGTACAATTTTATCTCCAGTAATAATTATCAAATTTAATTTTTCTGTATTATAGCTTTACTAAAAATACTGTTTCTAAAAGCTTGAACTTGATCAAGATGTAACTTAAGAATAGGTAGATCTATTTAGTTAGCTAAAATAATATTTTAAAATAATAAAAAGATGCTATATTACAGGAGAATCATATTTGTGCTCAGGTATGATTGTTATGGCTTCAGTGTTGCTACTAGTTGTCTGTTACAACAGACAATTATTTCCTTTTCTGCAGTGTATCGGTTTTTTTCTGCTTCTGTTGGCAATAGTTACGGTAGTGGGAAGGCACATTCACATGTGAGAAGCAGGTATGATCACAACGCGTGTGCATTTTGGATGACTGGAAAGTGGTGATGGTTTCACGTTAATTTTTTTCTGCCAGCTGTGTGCTTCACCTCAGAGATAGCAAAGGTGTTGTGTGCAGGTGCCATGATCCAAAGCCTTTTTCTTGCAGTAATTGATGTTGGTCTGACAGGCTTTAACAGAGGATTTCAGTGTCCTTCAAGAGTTTGTATTGGCCCTTTAGTTGTCTTTTCAACAAGAAACAAGCTGCAAAGAGCATGCTGAAGGATGGCTAACTGATCGGATACGGAATTTCGAGGTTTGTTGTAATATGGGGAAGGTTGCTGTGAGACAAAGCCTTAATATTCCATTCAGTGGTGCCAGTGATTTCCAGAACCTAGACTACACAGTGGACACAGACAGGCTTATTTACACAGCAGTTGTACAGTGTCCAAATGAAGGAACAATAGGTAAACCCAAAAGGAGTATTGGATGTTATTTGGCAAGTGTGGCATAGTACAGCTGACATCAGCATCTTGGTTTTGGCAATTTTAATGTCTGCTGAGGATGCTCCTCCTGCAGTCTTTGACAGACGCTCTCATTCCTTCTTCATGTAAAACCACTTTCTTGTTTCTCTCTTTTTCCCCTTATCTCCTTCCTTGTAAATAACAAGGAACATCTTAATTGAAGTTTGACAGAGACAATTCTGTAACCTCCCCAGTGTTCCTGAAGAGTTACGCTTTGGGTAAGATGATCACCAGGTGGACCCATGTCCCAGTGGGGCACAACTCAGTGCTAAAGTGGAGAGGTTTTTGGCTTGCTCTGTGCTCAGGATGACACGTACTTTTTTGATGGAGCTTTTTCTGAGAACCGTTTGTCCTCTTAAGAGGCTGGGAAAGGTGAAACAAGTCCTGTCTGTTGTTCTAGAGGAACAGAGCTGACAATGTCCTCTTTACAGCTGAGAATTCAAGGAGTATAAGAGCCTGATGATCTGCTGGATAAGGAGTGTTGAAAACCTTGCAAGGATATTTGGAAAAGCCAGTTATGTAGATACTGTGGTGATGATCACAATATAAAAACTCTGTCAGAACATACTGAAAAACATTCTGTGAATATCCTGTCAAAATACCTCAATTTAAAAATATTTCTACTATAAGGTTTTCTAACTGTAGGATTTGTAAGAAAAAGTAAAAATGTAAAGCTTTTTAGAACAGTGAATGATAATAAAAAGTAAGGCTAAGGAGAAATTCTAACCTGGAGTTTAAGGTTATAACATGTATTCAATAATTGTGACCCAGTTTAATCCTTCTGGGTAAATTGTGTAGCTTCATCTCCTAGGAGAGGCAGGAATCAGAGTGTGTGCAAGATTTTATGAGTCATTGCTTTAGACTTTAGAAGGTAACATATGCTTGACTCAGTTTGGATGAATAGAAACCTGTTTTTTCTTAAGACTGGAATTTAATTTGTCGTTCTGCAACATTAGAGCAATTTATTTTTTTTCTTGAATTTCAAAGAAAAAGCACATAACAAATGAGTGGAAAAATAATAGTATTTGAAAATTTGAGTAGCACTTCAGGCATTTAGGCAAATTGTAGACCTGAAGGAAAATGCTATTATCGAAAGAATCCTAACACACTAACAATTGTAGACTAGATTGTAAAAGGATTAAATTAGAAATACTTTAGACTAGAAATCAGAAATTATCCATTCTGTCTAGTGAGTTAAGACAGTGAAGATACTAGAAGTGATGTAGTTTGAGGGTGTGAAAATACTAACACTCCGTTATTATGCTGGAGGTTCAATTTCTTTCAGCTTTGGCAGAAAAGCTGACCATGCACGCTCAGCAAACCCATTTGCCTCACTCTAGACAAGGTTTGGAAAATAAAGCTAATAATTTATTGTGTTTTAACTAACAGAGTAATAATATCTTAAATCACTTTGTCTCTAGCTACCTTATATACAACGGTTCTCATATGAAGATTTTTTTTGGCCTAGTAATAGGAAGCAGTTGGCAACTGATTTTAAAGGACAGGACAATACGTTTTAACATACATAGTGAATATTTTGTTGTTTTGTTTTTTTCTTCCCAGAATGGATAAACTTGTAGGAATAAGATTTCAGTTTTCCCGCAACTCTAAATGTTCTCAACTCTGCCCTTGTCCCCTCCAAACAAAACCTTTCTCATGAAGGTTAAATACATATAAATAATAAAGCTAACACATTATTGCAAATAATGTAAACAATATAACATAAATTATGTTAATACATATCAATAATAAAGTTAAAGGCAAATAATTAGAAAATAACAAGCACAGTCATATTTGGGTTTAATAATGTTTTCTTTGGTGTGCTTTACTGGTATTTAATCTGACAAGTAGTTATGGAAAAATAAGTTTAAAATTTATATTTTTTTCTTTGAATTTTGTTTTTCTTTGAAGAATGGCTTTTTGTACAACCACAGATTTTCAGACTAACAATTGGGCTGAGATGGGAGGAGAGGGGGAAAAGCAACAACTTGGCGCTGCACGTGCATCTGGTACAGCAAATACCGCCAGACCCAGGAGAACTACCAAAATGAAGAATTCCTCTTAATGTCATCTTTGTGTTTCAGTAAGCACTTTATTAATGAATACTACAGCCTGGCAAAAGATCAAATGCCAGATTATGTCAACAAAGCTTAGTTAAAGTTACATGGGTGAATTAAAAGAAATTCGAATGGATAGTTACATTTAACTGTAATTCTGTTTCCCTGGGTTTATAATGGACCATTTTTAGAGTAATTGTAGCATACCTTAATGCTTTTCTTCTTATATACCTAATGCTTCCTGAAGTTTATCTACCAACTTCCTTCAAAAATGTCCATATATAAACATAAACAAGAAACTCAAGAATTTGACTATATTAAAAATTCTTCAGAGGTATTAAGTATGTGACTTAGGCTGTATATTTATATATTTGGAAACTAAATATTTAAACAAGTAAAAGGCAAACTGATCTGTGTATTTTGTATGCTCTTTTCCATTTTGGAGAAGCAGAAACAAACTTGACCGTATAGTGGATATTCTCAAGCTTCTGGTTTCCACCCTGAGATCTCCTGCAGTGCATGTTTTCCTCCTACCATGCTTTTCCATGTACTCCTTATGCTGAAGATTCAGTGAAATGAAGTTTTAAAATGATAGTACTAGTGTTGCTATTTTTCTTGAATAAAATACCATTATTCAGTAAGTTCTCAATGAATGGTCTTCCATTTTCCTCTGCAAAAACAAGGCAATGGCTACCATTAAAGGTATATACTGTCTTTCATATTGGCTTTGGCCCCCATTTATGTTAATGAGAACAGCACTGAACAACTGGCCATGTCATCTGCATGAAAGATACCTGTCTTTAAGGTAGACTTATCTCTTGGGTACTAACGGGGATTGCAGCCATTTTGAAGGAAGACAGGTTTTCCTCAGAATATTTTGTAAAAGTATTGTTTTTCAACCTCAGCTCAGGTATGAAAAATTCCATTTGGAAGGATAACAGTGATATTACTATGAATATATTTTTATAAAAGTACCTGAGCAGATGATTCCAGCAGAGTTTTAAGTATAGCAGAAATGTGAAAAATCAGTGTTTCTGTATCTCTGAGATCACTAGGAGATGATCAGATGCAACCTATAGTTTCTTTCAAAAAAAAAAAAAAAAAAAAACTCAGTATTGTTAACATTAAGTGCACTTAATATACCTGTAAATACTGATTAAATCCATCTTCCCCTTTATGCAAGGGAAGATGAAATACTTCTTTTAATCAGATTTTTCTCTTGATTTCTTTTAAGGTTATTTTTGGTTTGTTTGTTTGTTTTTCTGGGCAGATATGGACTCCTATTATGTATGCTTGCTGAGCTGAGCATGAGTGGGACCCAGATTTAGTTGTTGCTTGTGGTGTGGACTTGTGCAGTGTATACAAAGAAAGGATCTGTGCTCCCCTTCGTGTCTTTCATCTAGTCCCTACTACTTGCGTGTGTGGTGAGGGAGTGTTTTTTAAAATATACTTTTACATTCAGAGCAGTCACTAAAACATGACTCTTACATAAATGTTTAAAATGCTGTGCATTTTGATACTACTGACTTTTTTATACACCCCTTAAGGAAAGGAGGGGTTTAGTTTTATCAATTTGAAGTAAACAGTTTTTTAAAATGGTGATTTTAGTATTTCAACTATTGCATGACCTTAAAAGTTCTATTGTAATTTCCTCATGCCCTGAGCAGAAATATTATTTAGGATACTGAAGAGGAATAATACTAAAAATATTAATATAATCTCTGCAACAGGAGATTGCAAACAGCTGTTTTTCTGTGCCTCATTCTTCAGTGAGGCGGTCACTGGCTTGTGTATCAGCATTGCTGTTGATGTGCATAAGAGACCTGAAGAAGACCATAAAGCTACTATTTTTTTTTTTTCTTCAAAAGCTTAGTAACAACTGGAAGAATTATTTATTTTAGGGTAATTATACTCTTTGTGCTTCCATACTACCCTATTTAATACTCACATGTTGATTGAATTTAGGCTTTGTGTTTGTGCCATTTTGAAACCCTTGGTGCCAGGGCCTGCGATTTCAGCAGTTCGCTTCGTAGAACTATTTATTTTAAAAGTCCATTGCCTAAAAGAGATCAAGGAGTGAACCTCTCAAGTTTTGTGTAAATCTGCACAATTTTTTCCTGTGATACCCTGCGCCTCATCAGGAGAATTTTAATTTATTGCCATCTTTTGTGCTGTTTGGTAAGTCACTTTTGCAACAACTATTCACAGCTTGAAACATAGATCTGTCCACATAAAATCACATTAGTAATATTGAAGTTCCTAGCGCATTTCATGGTTACAAGGCTGAAAATTTACTTGGAATGGGTTGTTTGGTTAATTTGCTTTGCATACTATTCTCAGGTCTGTCTTTATAGGATTTGGGAAGCAGGATTATTTACTTTAACAGTAACACTGGAATTACAGTCAATTTACCAGAAGATTAGAGTTTTAATAGGTAAAATGTAAGATCCAAGCAGCTGTACCACTAATATGATGTAAAGAAGGAAAAGAATGGGGAATAGACTAGGATGGATATTGATGAGGAAGGAGATGTTTAAAGATATTGTGGAACAAAGGCTAAAAGCATCTTGAGCTCATGTGCTAATGTATACGCTGCACAGAAAATGGAAGAAAAGCACTGAATCTGCTAGTTTATGGTCAGGCTAGATTAACAAAACGTGGATGAGCCTACTTACTAATTAAAAATTAAGTATATTTTTCTTGCATCTGTTTAGTATAATGTTTATTTTAAAAGGGATGTGTGGAATTTTGTATGGCAGGGCTTTACATCACAACAAATCAAAGGTACTATGTTTAGCTTGCCACTCTGTCTCTTCCCTTGCTCCCAAAAGGAAAAAATAAAAGCTGTACTAGTTGAGTTCTGCAACAGTGGTTCTCTGCCCCGGATAAATTTGATACATGCACTGTCAGTAAGATATTTTAATCTTGACTGATGAATGTGTTGTAGGCCATCAAGATAATCTGTTTGCAATAGACATGATTAAGTTTTTAGTGAAACGGTGACTTCTGTCAGTTGACTTTGAAATAGTGGTGACCCTGATATCTACCTATATGTCATAAGGAACAGTTTGTGCAGTGTTGTATACCTTGTCCACACTTTTTCATCTGTGCTTAAGCAGCAGCTAGTGTTTTTCTTTTCTTTTGTTGTGGAGAACTCTTGTGTGGTTTTTTTTTTTTTTTTTCTTATTGGTAAAAACAAATAAACAAAACTTCAGGCTAGACCTGCTCCCCTGTTTTTTTTTCCAGACCATGTATATATTCGTCAGCGGTTCCCAATTCCCATATCACATTCTTTTTCTTCTTCTTTCATATTATTGAAATAGAATAGCTTCTCTTTGGCTTGTCTGGAGAGTTTCTTCCTTTATCCTTTCTGAGGTAGTTTGTTCTAGATTTGTTGTGGAAACTTTAGGCTTCTTGGAGCCTTTGGCATGATGCTCTCCTACAAATCCCTCTTGAGTTTAGAAACCGGCAGCATCTCTTTGTAGGGCTCTCCTCTCCATTTTTTCCAAGCCTCTGGTCTCCCCTTTTTTTGGTGATGCAAATGATCTCTCTCTAAATGGAGATCCCTTCCTGTTTTAACTTTATCAGATGCCTTTTTCTCTGATACAACCCACAACCTACACCTGAACATGTCAGAGCAGGCAAACAACTGGGCTAAAAAAAAAGTAGTCTGAGCACACATTCCTCTAAATGGTTAGTCTCTGCTTTGTTTAAAAAAAAAAAAAAAAAAAAAATCATGATGATTATGTGATTATGAAGCCATTTTGGGCAGTGCAGAGCCTTTCTAGGCTTGTTTTTTGTTTTCATTCAATCACAGCTTGAATAGTATGGCTTTAGAGACTTAGTGTATCTGCTTCGCTCAGGTCTTGGATGAGAGCCAATTGTCTGCCACTTGATCTGTACACAACGTAAAATTATTCAAAGTGGGCTGATAAAGTGTATGGAACAACTGGGGAGCTGGTGACCATACTGCTGCCCATAACTGAATTTATTGTTATTTTGTAGCTTTGTAAATATACTGTATTAGCTGCTGCTTTGGGATTTGCAGGCACTAATTTTCATTCATTTTCATCTTTTTTCATCCACAGTGTTACGATCTATTCTTCTGGATGTGGTTCTACTTACAGTGCCATCTTTTTTTTGCCTCTGAAATTAGGACAGTCGAAAAATCTTCAGTGAGAACACAAGTGCTTGCTTGCTAAGTAGAGGTTCACTGTATGTCTGTGTGCTGATCAATATAGTTATCTAATTAACTCATAAAAGCCATTAAAGGTTGTTTTCTTTGAATCTGTAATGGGTGTTGGTCCTGAATAGCCAAGCGCTTACCTCTGTGCTGCAGCACTTGAGGTCAACCAAAAGTTGAAGTGTTAGCTCTCTGTGTCAGGTTGTCAGGTTGGAGGGGCTTGAACTGAGAGGCCTTCAGGAAGAGCTGCTTGGTTGTAAAACTTCTTTCTTCTTCCTTTTTTTTTTTTTTTAACTTGGACTTTTAACAAGTATTACTGTAATTTGCATTCTTCAGGGCTGCGAAAGCTGGCTGGGTGGGTGGTAGGGTAACCACAATTTGGAGGGTTTTTCTTTTTTTATTTGGACTTGGGATGCGACTTGAATGTTCTAATAAATTCTGTAAATGACCCCAGATTTCTGGATATGTAATTTATAAATAATCAAAATAAATAAGGGATAACATTGCAGTTTCTGCAGCCATTTTTCTTTTCTGGCCTAAAAGGCACTTAGTGTAAAACTCATCTGTCTTATTTTGGTGATATTATTTCCATGATCAGTTTTGTATGAGGAGTGATAGTGGTGGTATCAGCCTGACCTTGGGGGTGCAGTATGGATGTGTAAAGGTACAGATTTGCTTTTAAAAATTAATTAAATGGGTCTACTTGCAAAAATCTCAGGTAGCAGAGACAAAGACGGGTAAATCCCAAATAAAATATTTCCAATTGACAGGAGAGAAGCAGAGAGGGGAAAGAAAGAAAAACCCCAAAACCTTGTGATGGAAGTTTTATCAACTTGTGGAATGGAACACTCATTAATGATGCTAGATTTTTTTTTTTTCTGTGAAGTCTCATTTTATTTAAATTCTTTTTGCTATATTAAATAAATCTTTGTCGCCACTTTGTTGTGAAAAGTAAAACTAAATTACATGGTGGAATACCATCAGAAGGAAATGCCTTTGTGCATATCTTAGAGCATCCAGGGACTTCAAGTTTGCAGTGAAGTAACTTATATCTTGGATTTTATTTTTAATATCTTGTAGTGTGTTGTTAGCAATAAAGTATAAGTGTAATAATCTAGTTGTCCACTGAGAAGCCTATCTGGAGGCTTGCTTATGGAATGTGTCAGTTGATCACTTTATTCCAAGTTCTGTGGATTTTGTTTTGCCATAAAATCCTGCCTTATTAATACCTGTTTATATAATCCATTTTAAATTTTAACAGGGGTAAGCATTTTCAGAAGTAATTAAAAAAGTTGTTGGATTAGGAGATTGAGAACCATATTTAGTCAGTCAGTCCGTGTCAAGAATCTGTGGTAGGGGAAATTATCTTTAGTTTGCACCTCCAATTGTCAATTTTATCTCTGTCCAAAAGTGAGGGTAAGCAACTGAGAGAGCTGCCTTCTAACATTCCTTCATACAGAGGAGGGGTGGGAGGAAGAAGTAGAGTACTAAAGGGATAAGCTTTCTCTACAAAGCTGTCCAAAGCTTTAGTCTCCTCCATACCACAAAAATTTCTGTGGTGTAGCTTTTTGCTTTTAGTACTGACAGCACAAATGTGTTATCACAATGTGTAACAAAGCATCGTGTTCACATTGAACCACATTGGGTCAGAGTAAGAAGAGAGAATCCATAAGGAAATGCAGGTGTGCTGGTCCTTAAGGAAAAAAAAGTACATACTTTCTTTTAACCTGTGTAATATCGAGTAGTCTGTATTCAGAGATTTGTCAAAGTAATTTTTTTTCCTGAGTTTTCTTAAAGGCAGTCTCTTTCACAGAAATATTTTTGGAGTGTTCTGAATACCTGGTTGAGTCCTGCAGTAGATATTTTGATCACACCACGCCACTGTTCTTTCATCTATTTGATCTTTTGCACTGCCTTCATACAGTTTAAACATAAATTTCCCAGCTGCCAGCCCGGACATTCCTGTGGCAGCTGAACTTTTGCCTGTGTTGGGACATGAGTCTGGGTGGGCAGAGAAATTGTCTGGTAGCTGTGACCGGAGAAGCACCAGCTGCCTGGGATGGGCAATGGTAAAGGAAGTTTTGCACCGTCCTTGCAGTCACGCAGTGGAACTGGTTGTGGACACATGGACGTTTCAAAAACATGTCTTGAAAGCTCTGAGAAACAACTACTTTAGATGCGAGAACTGAGATTCTTCTTGGAAGCTTCTCCGGTCTGTTTATTTTGGGGAGAACAAGTGGCATACGCTTAACCAGGTGATGATCACTGCTGATTTGCACCCCTCCACCAGAGCACGAGGGTGATAAACTTGTTCGAGTAGCAGTAACAATTTTTTAACTTTGGTAAAAAAAGAAAAGGAAGAAAAAAAATCTACTTTCTCTTCTGTCTCCTGTTTTCAGGAATTTCTGAGGCTTTGTATGTGAAATGTATGTAAAGAAAGAAAAAAAAAAAGTGAGGTTGAAGCTCTCCTGTCATAGAACGTTTAATCCCTAATTGCTGAAGTTTACTTGGGTTGCAGAGAACTGGGCAGTCTTAATGTTGCACAGGTCTTACCAGTATTTTCCATAGGTGGCACTACGGTCTCCGGCGAGGACAGGATCTTAAAACGATGCTGGCATCCGTGACATTATTCTTTGGGTTTTTTGGGTCACCAGCCTCTTGGCTCCAGAGCTCCTGGTGAATTAATTTTTTCGGCTGTCTCTGTTGTGCTTGGACAGGCTGTTGTGAAACAAGTGACAGACGGCACAAGGGTGCATCTCCCCCTTGTTAGCGGTCGGTCCGGGTGTCCGTGCGGGGCTGCGCTGGCAGGCGCTTGCTCTTACGGCAGCAGTGAGGTATGAGCCCACGTTAGCCGGGTGGGGCTTTCCGCTTCGTAATTAAGAGATATTAATAAACCGAAGGAAAATGGAATACTACTTTTCAAAGTATATTTGGAGCCTATTTCGTAATTTATAGTGTATACATTTAGAGTCGGGGCACTAAAAAATAAAATCCAGGTATGCGTAGCGTTTTCCATGTCTGATTTCGAACCCGTGCATGAAAGTAGTGATTTAATACTTCATTCTTTGTGACAAAAATGATTCAAAGAGCCATATTTTTCGGGGCTTTTGATCTGAAGGTTTTCGAGGGTGTCCAACACAGCTTAGACAACTAACCGGGAAGATAATCCGTGCCATAAACCCTTTGTTTCGCCTTTTTTCCCTCAGAAACTCACCTCCGCGCACCCGCTGGCGGCTGTGGCGGCGAGACTCGCCCGGTAACCGTGTCGGCTCCCGCGCAGGAGAGGCGACCCCCCTCCCACCCCCCCGCCCGCGGAATGGTTCCGCCCGCCGCCGTGCCCAGTCATGTGCGCGGGCCGACCCGGCCCGCCGCCTCCCGCCTCGTCCCCTCAGAGCGCGGCTGGGCCGGCCCTCGCACAAGCACCGTGGCTCCTGCGGCCTCCTTCCGAACAAAAGGGCTTAGGGAAATAAAATCGTTTGGTTGATAAGACTTTGGAAAGCGAGGGCAGGCGGTCTCGGTTGTGAATATTTTCTGATTTTTCCAGAAATCAAGCAGAAGATTGAGCTGCTGATGTCAGTTAACTCTGAGAAGTCGTCCTCTTCAGAAAGGTACAGCTGCATCTCTTGCATGAACGATTCATGGTGTAGCATTGCCAAGCAGCGGCACAGGGCTTTTTTCTTTTCCTCGGCAAGTTTGCTAGCATTGTTTACGTATTGCATGCTGGTTATTGTACTGTATCCGTTGAGCCTCTCTTTTTGGTTAAGCTTTGTGAGTTTTTGCAGAGATTTATTGATTTCTTTTTTTAATGAAGCCTACTGGGCTGCAGCATGCAAATCATATTACAGCAGGCTGCTGGTTTGTGTGTGCTGGTGTTGCAGACCTTGCTCCTTTTCACTGTCATGCAAGCAGCATCTCGATTTCTAAATTCGTTTTCAAAGACCTCGCGTTTTTGTTGTGTTGCAGGAAACCGTTCCACGGTTGCACAGGGTTCCTTTCAATTTAGATGCGTAGGAAATGTAACTTGGTGAAGCATTTCATGTCCTGTTATGTGGAAAGGGAGTGTCCTTTGCAAAGTAGCTCAGGAATCGCAAATCCTCCAATTAGTCACATTCTATAAGATAGATGTGATCCTTGTTCAAGTCTGTGCTAGGAAATGGAGCAGTCGCTGCATGCAGTAATGGTTCATGCCTGCAGGTAAGGACAAAATGACTCAAATGTTTTTAAAGCAATTATTTTATCTGTCAGTCAGATTATTACAATTTCAAGTAGCTGTTTAGTTTTAAAGAAATATTTTGAGGTACTAAACGCACATTAAGTTTTCTGATGGGAAATAACCTCCTGGTGATTATTTTGTTGATTTTTAAATGATCCAGCCCTGCTCACTTCTATTTTGCTTGTGACTGAATTCTAGGAGAGATTTTTACTTTCAAAATTGCTTAAATCCAGAGCAATAGTCGCCCCCCCCCTTATTTATAGTAATCATTTTGGTTGTATGCAAAAGACCATCCACATGTTCTATTTTGCTATTTTACTATTGGATGTTGGCAAAAAAAATATTCTTAATTTTAAGCACTCAGAATGTACATTTAGCTGAAATTATTATCTAAAGTACATTTTATTGAATGGCTTAGCATAGAAGAACATAATGCTCTGAAAGCTATCTTAAGAAAACAGGCTAAAAGACCATCTTTCAAAATGCTCAAGTGCTGTGTGGCATGCATGGTTTTAAAAAACAAAATGAGCAGTTTAATTTAATTTCTAAGTATATTTGTGTAAGATATGTGAATGCAAACTGCATTGCCTTTCACTAGCTGTAGTATAACAAAATATCAGCAATGAGAGATACAGAAAATGGTGGGGGGGAATGGGTTGTTAAGTCACCTTTCCAAAATGGAGAAATATAAGAGGAGCTTTGAGACATATTTTATTTATTTATTTATTCAAAATTAAGAATCGTGAAGGAAAATGTTATTTTTTGTTTGCTTACCTCTATCCCACCCTGATGCCTAAAATTTTTAAATACAAGACTAATAAAATGGTGGTGGTAACAGAGAGGATGATGGGGTGAAAATAGTAAAGGAAACAGGTGTTAACTTGATTTTTTGGAAAGGCTTTTGTTGGCATTGCTGGGGGGGAATTCGGTATATAATGTAGATATTTGTTAATATGAACGTTATGCAGCACCCTAAAGCTCATCAGTCTGTTTTTGAGCAAACATGCTCATAGTTGAACTAATGGTGTTCCTAGGTGAATAGGTCCCTGTAAAGGATTATAACACATAATTAGGAAAAGATGCATTTGTCTGAGATCCATTTAAATGCCATTCATTAAAAAATAAGATGTTACAACAGCATGATGCATTATCTTTCAATAAAGATTAAAATGTGAATGTTGTATATGCACATAGATTTCTTTTGAGGATTTAAATATGTGGTACTGTTCACCTGGAGATTGATATGACACATCAGCTGCACGATTTATGTAGTCAGTTATAAATGAAAACAACTTAATGTATCTGAGTTTGGGTTTTTTTTTAATAACCACATTCTTTTCACCTATCTAAAAATAGACTGAATTTTTTTGCAAGCTGTTATGAAACAGTGCCGTCTATCCTATTAGCTGCCAGTTCCTTTCAAGGCCTTTTCAAAATTACTGTATAAGATGTTTTTAAGGGGGAAAAAAAAAAATACAGTATTGAGTGTCTGAACTGCTAAACTGTCCTCAGTCTGCTGTATAATAAAATTGCAGTGTGTGTTCATACCATACAGACATGAAAATATACGGAGTTTTTTTTCTGACAAACACAGAAAGGTAATTCATACTTGCATGGTTTTTTTATTACCAGTTTTTACGCTTGCTCCTAGTGGTTGGACTTTTTGAGAAGCTTGAGTTCTCTGGGTGGAAATGCTGGGTGGAAGATCTGAAAGAGTCCATGGCTTGTTTCTTGTTTTCCACACTAGCAGAGGCTGCTAGACAGTGCTTGCATAGCAGGAGGGGAGAGGAGGTGCTCTGTGCATTTACAGAAACTGATGAAATGGGAGTAGGCAAGGAATGAGAGAGAAGCCCTTTACTTGCCTCTTTCATTGGTTGGTTTTTATTTTTACAAGGTATTTTAGTGTTTGTAGGTTTTCCTGCTCGCTTGGCAAGTTCAACATGTTATTCTCTCCTAGAGGAAAAAAATGATGAGAAGGAAGCTGGAATATAATGGATGGGTTGGCTGTTGTGGAAGGTCAACATGTGAGAAAATCCTGCAGCATTCTCTTAGGATAGTTGGTTGTTTTGTTTTGTTTTTAAGAAGCCTTTAGGAGACATTAGCAAGAAAGTGAGATGAACCCTTTTATTGAGGATCCTCTGAGATGTTAAAGACATTGCAGTCTTGAAAGTAAATTAATGCATACCTGAGACATTTTTCGTAGTGAGATTCATCTTTCCTTTCCCTTGCCCCCCCCCCCCCCCAAAATTGCGGGGGGGGGGGGGGGTANNNNATAAGATATCTGTCTTTTGGTCTGTTACGGGATATTTCATTAAGCAGGCACAATCAGACAGCATCTTTAAGTCCTAAATTTCTGAGTAGTTAATGCTGCCCGTGAACATGTTAGCAGCCTGTGACAAAGTCCTTGTTCCTTGTTGATAAGGTAACCCGGGTAACTACAGGTGTGTTTGTGCACATGGCCGGTTACAGTGGATCAGGTAACCTACTGTAGCTTGTTACACTGAATTGATTTGTTTGGCTGTCTGAGCTTTAAGTATACCATGGAAATGTTTTCCCACAGCATGCTTACCATGTGACACACTCCTGGTTTCTTTATCTAATAAGTAGTAATTTAACTACCATGTACCCCCATGTTCTTTATGTTTCAGTGGAAGCTGCATGAGGTTACTTGTCCAAGCCTTGTAAATGTCATTAGAAAGCAAGTAGCAGCAGCCAAACAGAGGAGGATGGTCTTTCAAGAACCCTCCAAGAAAGCAAAAACTTTCATTTCTGTTGTATAAGTTACAGACTCTTCTCCTGTACAGTATAGTCAACCCTTTTGAGCTGTACAGATTTTCTTTTTTGCCTTTTAAGGGCTTTGTGGAATTCCTTGTAAGTTTCTGTTTCATTTTGAGAAAAGTAATTTCTTCCACCTGGATCACTTTCTGGTCTTTAGACTGCAAACCTAATGTATATAGTATTTTTCATACTTCAGGACAAAGAATTGGGTATTTTTTTAGCTCTGATTTTGGATTCTAAATTTATGGCATCTTAGCAATGCAGTTTGACCACAGGGTATTTACTGGTAAAGGTTGTTAGCAAGGCTGATAAGTCTGAAGTATTTGACCTATTCTTTTCGCATCTTTCTGCAAAGGCTGCATATGCTCGTTTCTTTGAAACAAATTTCTGCTTCAGTGTTTTTTAAAAAAAAAATTCATAGCAGCCACTCATGAGCAGTCTTAAAGTAGATAACAGGTGGGTATATAATTCAATTTTCATGTTTTTGAGGGGTTTTATAAATAGCAGTAAAGGGAAGATACTTTCAAATGACAGTAGGACAGCAAAGTTTGTGTTTATTCAACGTGTAGAAGTATTTACACTAGGGTGATGCAGGCAAGGTTTAAGGACAACTGGTTTTAGTTTTGTTCTGGTTAGCTTTTTTTTTTTTTTTTTTTTTTTTAGCCTTGTGCTCTGTATACCCCTGTCTCTTTGTAATTTATCTTTGCAGAGCAAATTACTGTATTTCTCAATGCTTTTACGTGGTTTCTTCATCAGGTCATGCCAAGAATGCAGTCAGGGATAAAGTGAAGGAGGAAGAAAAATTAATGAAGAGGAAGAAAAAAGAGGGAGGACGAGTACTGTCTGCTTCCTTTTCTAAGAGACCTAATGTTAGTTGATATAAGAGGCATTGTGAAACAATTTATGATGCTGAAGGATTCCTACAGGTTTAGGAACATGTGGAAATTTTTTGTTCTGTTTTTGTTTGTTTGGGTTTTTTTTGGTTTTTGTTTGGTTTTGTTGTGTGGTTTTCCTTTTTTAATTTAATTTAATCATGGATGCACTACTTCTCCTAAGGCAGAAATGTCACTTGTAATGAAATACAGGAATAAAACACATGTTTAAAAGTAGAAGAACCATCAGCTCACAACATTCAGTATGAGCTGACATTGCTGTGTGTCACATGAATGTTTTGGAATAATTAGTAGATAATAGGGCATTATAAGATAATAATTCTATTGTTATTTATGTAAGAAACATTGAAACAATAAATAATTATCAGAATAATGCAACTATTTAATCAGTTCCACTAACTTTTAATACTGTCTTTTCTTTACCTGTCTTCCCAATTTACCTTTTTTTTTAAAGTGTAAAAGAAATTTTGCCTAACTTCCATTTTGGGGCGGTTCAGATTTATTTTTAGTAGTCATACAACTTCAATTTTTCAGTTTTCTTTAAAATAATATATAACAATGAGCAGTGTATATTTTTTCCCCTTTTTTCAAAATTGCAAGCTAATACTGCTATTTGTTGTATTTTATCTCAGAAATAAAGAGGAAATCATCCTATCTTAATGTGGGCCCTAAGCTATTTGTCCAGGGAGGCACTTCATTCCACCACCAAACTCTGGTGATAGTGTGCCTGTATAGCTCTCTTAGACTAGATACTTAATTATAGACTACTAAAATTGGACCAAAATAAATCCTGTGTTTTGTGTATTTTACATATTAAATGTTTCACAGGCTCATTGTTTTAGCATGCAAGGCTTTTAAGTGAAGTTTGAAAGAGGCATAGAGACAAGGAATGCTGCAACATGCCGTTGTGCTTGTGTAGGAAAGAAATATCTGGAAATAGCCTATGTAGAAGCAGCCACTTGTGGAACAGTTTTTTCACTCAAGGTGATATTTTTAGGGGACACTGCACTCTTTTTAGAACTGATAGCACCTGAATCAGTTCATCAGTAGGTTTTGAAAATACTTAGAATTTGAAGTGTGTTTATTTCTGTGTCTGTCTGGAATTTCTGCTATATGTAAGAAAATAATGTACTTTGATATTTAATCATTACTGAGATGTATCATTAGTATCCCTACTATTCAGGTGTTCTTCTGTGCACTACTTGATTTTTTTTTTTTTTTTAAATCTTTTAAGAGCTTTTCATCATGCAGTTATTTGTGAGACACTTACTACAGGGAGGTTTCTTACACACCTTCTGAAGACACAGATCTTGGGTTTTGGCACTTACTGTTGGAACTAAAATAAGAGAACTTTGGGAAAGGGAGAGATTGAAGGTGCTGGGGGATTGTATGAGATTTTCCTGTAAGAGAAGTGTTTACTAGAAACTAATTCAAGCAATTCAGTGATGATTAGAACACGGTTAGTTAATGGCTAAAAAAACACGTATGTAAAAAAATTTCAAAACTATGACTTGAACAATATACTTTCTAAGGTAGACATAGGTATTCCAATTCCACTTCAGGGTAGAATGTTGGCAAAAAAAGTAACAGGTCATTTTAAGCAAAGCTTTTTATTACAAATTCAGTTTTTTTCAGGATTTGAAACTTTTTGCCTAATCAGAGTCTTAATCATGACTTCACTAAAATGTCCATGACAGGCCACTAGACAGATGGTAAGGGAACATTACCTGATAGATTGCATAAAACAATGTGTACCTATGCCAGATGACTGCATTTCTGTTGTCACTGTGCTGTGTTACAAGATAAATTAATTTGTGGTTTTCTGCATCTTCACGTTATATACCTACAAATGAATAATAAAATACTTAAATGTTAATATAATTCAGTAAATTTACTGTGATGTGATATGTGTATTTTTATTGATCTGCAATTGATGTAGTTACCAAGAGACACTAAGCAACAGGTTAAGCAAATGTATGCTAATTTAAGCATTCCATTTTGTTGCATATTTTGTGTGTTATAAGCATATTATCAGGAAATTGTAGCATCTCTCAGCTTGTGAGTTGTTGCGAATCCTGCCATACAGTTCAGAGGATATCCACCAGTCTTTCAGTTTGATTGAAAAATACCTTTTCTGTCCAAAGGATTTTGTGACCAGAAGGTCTTTTACTAGTTCTGTCTTTAGGAATTTTGCGCTCCTGAGCAAGTATCTGCCCCGGGTACTTCTGTATTTTCTTCGAGACTAGCCCTTAAGCTTAGGTAAACTCTCTGACAAAATCCAGTCACTGTTGCCTTAAAAACAAGTATTAAAGTCATCTCATCTAGGATGCCTACCAAACTCATGCTGCTGATTGTGACTAGACAGATAATGAATTGCTATTTCCCTTTCTTCTGCTTCACTCTTTTTCTCTTTTTTTATTCTTTAAAGCTCCAAGCTCTGCCTCTTATGTATGCTACAAATGACGGAGTGCCAGTTCTTTACCAAGTCTGTCTACACAGCTTTCCTCATCTGATTATAGCTTTAGGTCAGTCAGGCTGGTTGATTGCTTCTCTTCTGTGACTGGACAATGTTCTAGACCAGAACCACATCCCACATAGAGGTTCTGTTTGTATGAAATTTTGGCCATTGTGTTTAATAAGATATTCAGAAGGCACTTTAAATAACCTCTCTGTACCAATATGTCCTAATTCTAACTTTATCTTGTTGTCTGCTAAAAGAACAAATGACTGTAAATTGGAGATACCCTCATTTACTGAAAGATAGTATTTTCTTCACTTGAAAGCTTGTGAAACATCTGCGTTTTAATGTTGTGATAGTGAATCTTGGAGACTTTTTTTCCAAAACCTGGAGCAGCGTAATTCTGTGGAAGGGAGGAGAATTTCTTAAAGCTACTTCTTATTTGGCAAAATGTCATTGGAGTAACATGAAACACTTTAAGAATTCAGTGCTTCGTTTTCATGAAACAACTTCCTATGCCCCAAATCTACTGGAATGTTCACAACCTTCCTAAGAAGGCAAGGACTTGTCCTCACTTCTCTTGCTCAGTACTACTATGCATGGGGATAGAGTAGCGTATATCTTTTTTGGGGGCAAGGAAGGCCATGTTAGTACAGAAGCTGTTAAGCTATGTGTTTGTTCTGTGTTGTCAAAGCTTAAATATTAGCAGTAGTTCTGGCAGAAACCGGGAGAACTGTTTTTGTCATTAATACTACTATAAAGAGTATTATTTTCTTTTGTAACCACTGTATCAGAGTATCCAGCAGTGATTTTTCTGTGTAATTGGAAAAGCAGGCTGAAATTCCTATGGGTTTCAGTGAACAGCTCTTTTGTTTTTCTGTATCCAACATCAGGACCCGTAGATTCTCGTTGTCTGTCCATCTTCAGCTGCTGTGGCCAGTGTCCACAGAAGCATTCAGTTCCTGCCATGCCCACATACCAAACGGATGTATCAACCTCTGTTTATTCCATGCCATGAACTAGAATGGAAGATGTTTGGAATTAGCTCTGCTCTTTATGAATCCTTCTATAAAAGGATTACCTTACGCATAGGAGACCACGTGCGGTGGTTTCCTCAGTGGTGCTTTGTCATCCTCAGTATGACAGCGTAAAGCCTTCTGACAGCTCCTGTTGCGTATGTGACAAGAATCTGGAATTTCCACTGCTGCTTGGTGTCTTAGCTATGAGAAGACTGTAATATAGCTTTGGACCAAGACCTTCCCTAAGAGATATGAAAAGGGTGATAAACCATAGTGATTCTGAAGTACATCTTTATCAATTAAAATGTTTCATTCTAATATAATATAAATAAGAGTACAAACAGTCTTTATATACTTAGTCTGAAGTCTCACTTGGCTCCTTCCCAGGTAATTAATGTTTCAGAGTATTAGTCTAGCCAGCCAAATAAAAAAAGATACTGCCTTCCTCAGAATGCTTATGTTTCACAACAGAAGTGAAAGAATGCAGAACCTAAAAAGAAATTATTGGTGATCAAGGGAAAAAGTCCTTTCTCACAAGTAGTCTTGATACCTGTAGATGGATTAATGAGATGACAGATTAGTGTAGACCGTGTTCCTTGGGTACCTCAGCTGTAGTATGCTGCCAGACAATGCGTGATTTTTTGTGCAGACCGCTATTATTTAAAGGTGCTGTTTCTCTTTATGGAGATCTGTTTACAAGTTTCTCCAAGGCAAACGTATTAAATATGTTCTGGTAATTTAATTTACATCTACTTTGTTTCACCTGTATTTTTGCTTTATTTGTGTTACTCCTCTGTCACAGTGGTGTACAGTAGAGTCCTGACTTGAAAAAAAAAACCACATAGGAAAGACCCGGTCAAGATTCCTTTCAGACACGTTTAGCACATAGGAATTTAAAGGGCTATTAAAAGAACCAGAGGACATGCAGTTGAAGTATAATGGTGCCTGAGAATGTTAATGCTTTTTCTTTTTTTTTTTTTTTTTTTTTTTACTATTATTTAAATACTCAGTGGTTTACAAAATGCCTTAGCAAAACTCTGTGGAGTGTGTCCATTAGATGCGAGGACTGCTTTAGCAGGTATAGACTACCCAGAACTTGAATCTTAGGCAGATTTATACACTTCAAAGGTTACTGATAGCTTTGCTAAGAAGCTAGCTAAAGGTATGTGTCCTTTTTGGCCATGCCAGTTGTTAGAGGTAGCCAAATGTGGAGGGCTTTGCGTCCCAGGGGCATACCTCCTGTCCCAGCTAAATAGGTAAGTGCAGGGTTGCTGCACTTCTGTGTCCCCAGGGCCAGCCAGTAATGAGACTGAGTACTTATTCCCAATACGTGTGTGTGCATGCACACACACTCACATACAGAAAATACGTATGCAGCTGGCCACACAGATCAACAGAGACTTAAACCAGTGCTTTTATTGGCACCCACGTAAACCTACACAGAGCACTCAAGCAAGAACTGCACGGACAGCCCAGTCCTGTTCCTCCTTTCCAGATCCTCAGAATGGAAGGCCACTAGTGGAATTTTCATGGAAACTCACACACATGCTATACGGGTCCCCCAAGTAACCTGTTTTAAATGGTCTGTGTAGTTGCTGAAGTCTTGACCCATTGGTGTCTCCCAGTTGTTGGCACCTAGATGCATGAGCCCCTCTACTTGCTGGCCAGTCTGGCTTGAAGTTGGCTTGAGTTCACACATACACACTCATAACAGAAAGTGCATCCACAAAGAAGACGGAAATAGCGTTTAATGGCGATATAGGATAGACAGTTGTGATCAAGGGCAGGGCTTAGGCAAGTGCACTGACCAGCCACCCATTTGCACTGGGTGCCCTATTTATCTGTTTTCCCTGCTGTTTTCCCATACTTTCTCCCTTGTCTACCTTTATCCCCATCTTTTTCTGCCTCTGGTGCCTTCCCCTAAACATTTCATAATGTCTTGCATGTTCTCACAGTCCCATGGTAGGTTTTACACAATCTCAAAATGTTTTTCCTCCCTGCATCCCATAATAAGTCCTGTACCCCTTTAGGCAATAACCTTCATTTTTCAAGGTGTTTCTGGGGAGAGAGTTTCCTCCTTGACTCATCTTGGTGGGTTTCACACTGGGGGAATATGGTCTAATTGATGGTCTTGGGAGTAGCTGATTCAGATGCTCCGTTTTCACCGATTAGGTTGTTAGGGTTTCTCTACCTATGCTTGCTGGATCTGTTTCTATTATGATTAGCCTTTAATCAGATAACCTAACACTGGTCTCCCAGGGCCCTAGTAGCACCTGTCAAAACTGGATCTAGGTCTGTTTGGGTTTTTGGCAATCTGACATGGGCATCCAAAAGACTGAGATCAGCTGAGGTTAAAAAAATGCGCTATTCCTTTGCTACTACTTCTCAGTCTCATGGAAATTTACTATTGCAGAGTTTTGTCTACTACTTAACTCCTATTCAGTTTACACATGTGTATTTCTAGAAAGGAAAAGTGAGGTATCTTCTTTCAATGTCTTAAATATATACTCTATGCCTCAGACTTAGGCCTGCTGGAGATGTTAGGCTCATACATCTAATGAAGACAAAACTCAGCAATGATTGCAACCAACTAGCACTACTTACCGTGCTGAACTCGTGTTCTGTGCTTGTTGCAAAACCCGTGTGAGATAAGATAGCACAGCGATGCATAGTAATAGTAAGGAGTTCTGAAGCATAAACCAACTCAGACTATACATCCTGCTTCTATGTGTTCTGGTCCAGAAAAGAGCTGTCTGATAATAGCAATCAAAAAGTATTTCTTGGGTTATTTAAAAAAAAGGCGAAAATCATATATCCTTGTTTAGAAGGGGAGTAACGTCTCCAAGGTGAACAGGAAGGCCAGTCGTTAATTTGACCTTGCAAGCATCAAGAGGTTGCTTAATTCCTTTGCAAGGTAGCTGAGCAGCCAAAAAACACAAACCCACAATGTGTATTAGCCAGTATTTGGCTATCTGACATCTGTATTCAGAAAACCTGGCATGTAGGTTTTCTATTATAAGAGCCCAAGAGCTAGCTAATGCTTGAGGCTTTGCCAAGTTGCTTCTCTCAGGAAGAGAAATAGAAAGTGATTTGAGGGTTGTGAGATTTTTTTGTGTGTGTATATGCGTAGTCCTGTTTATTTACAAAGCATGTACACAGAGCTCTGTTTGAGCAGAGTAGAAACCAAGTGCAACATGCAGCTATTTTGCTGATGTTTTCAGGTCTACCTGTCTGGCAAGTACTGTACTAACCCATCCCCCCAACTCCAACAAACAACCAAAAACCCCCCCACAGCTCTCTCCTGGGATCACAGGCACAGCATGTTTTACTGGTTTTTTTTTTCTGCTTAAAGCACAGAGGCATATATAACTGCAAGTTTCCCCCAGCTCCTTTAATTTCATAATTATTATTTATAAAATTCTTAATTCTTCACACACCTTACAGTCAGACTGGATTTGATGTGTGCTTTGGACAGTGGTTTGTGGTGGTGTGTTTTTTTTTTTTTTTTTTACAGCTGTTTTGTAAAAGATCCAGTGTTCCTTTTTTATTTAGAGTAAAAGGAGGGTATTCAGCCCACCCATCAGCCTTTTGATTGCAGCCAAATAACAGATTTCTTTAGAAAATCTTTCTTTCTTCTTGATCACAGACATTTTTTTTAGGATAACAATGACATACCTAAAATATAACTTTGAAAAAAAGTCTTTATGCATGCTGTAATACTTTTATTCACTTTCTGGACTCTACAGTTTGTTCCCATGTCACATTGCATGGCATCTGAAGACTCCTGCCCTTTACTGCAAATAGCTCTAGTCAGGCCTTTCCCATGGACAGGTGTGAGCTGCTTTAGGATCTGTCTACCCAGGTTTCTGCCAGGTCTTCACTGGACTTTTCTAGGGCAAGAGTGTTTAGATTTGGTCTATTCTGGGTGTTGGGTTTTGGTGTGTTTTTTTTTTTTTTTTTTTTTTTTCCCCTTCTAAATGATTGCTTTTCTCTAGAAAGCCTGACTCTAGGTTAATCACGTGATGCTTCATCACTCTGCTCTATTGGTCTAAGCCTGTGTGAATCAGCTGGAACTGACATACACATTGTCTTCCTTAACTCCTGAAAGCTTCTGAGACTCACAACTTCTTGGCTCCCTAAAATTCTCCTAAGACCTCATTGTTTTGTCCACAACTAGCAGTTCACGCGTGTACTGTTGCCTGCAAAAAGTAATCCGTCATTCAATTGCAGTGGAGCTTTATATGCTAATAATACAAGAGGAGGTTTATCCCAGAGCTTTCCCTTTACCCCCCACCCCAATCCTCATTCTTGTCCCTCTTTGTGTTTAGGTGCCATCTGCTAACAGTCCTCTGTCATCTGTTTGCTTTGTTATGCCCAGCCTTTGATTTTATGCTGGCTATGTGAAAATTTATTTTAAAGTACTAGTGCATTGAAAGAGATATGGATTATGTGACGTGAAAGTTAGAGATATGAAAACATGGTAGTACTTCACTTGCTTCTGTGTGTATGTATGTGTTTGATGAAGGTTTTATAGTAAGTCAGTTATCAGCTTGTAATGGCTAGAGTTCACAAGAGAAGTAACAGAACTTTTTGTGATGTAGCAAAAAAATAATCCAAGTATATACTGAAGGACAAAAATGGTAGAAGCTTAAGAAATATTTAACGCTGATTAAACAATAGCAGTGTCTGTTTATCTTGACTTTAGCAAGAATTGTGGCACTGTCTGCCATAACATCTCAGTTGGGAAACTGAGGAATTCTGGGCTAGATAAGTAGACAGTGAAGTGGATTGAAATCTGGCTGAACTGTTGGGCCTAAAGGGCTGTGGTCAGTGGCACAAAGTCTATCAGGAGGCCAGTCACTACTGGTGTACTCCAGCAGTCATCTTTTACTGGGGCCAATACTGGCTGGAGAAATGGGCTGACACAAACCTCCTGAAGTTCAGCACAGGGAAATGCCAAGTCCTGCACCAGGATGGGAATAACCCATGCACCGGTGCAGGCTGGGGGCCAACCAGCTGGAAAGCAGCTTTGCAGGAAAGGACCTGGTAGACGGCACGTTGAACATGAGCCAGCAGAGCATGAGGCAGAGCATTGCCAGCAAGTCAAGGGAGGTGATCCTTCCCCTCTACTCAGCCCTGATGAGACACACTGGAATGCTATGTCCAGTGCTGGGCTCCCCAGTACGAGAGAGCTCTAGAGGGACGTGCTGGAGCAGGTCAGCTGAAGGGCCACAAAGATGGTGAAGGGCATGGAGCCTGTATCATACAAGGAGAAGCTGACAGAGCTGGGGTTGTTCAGCCTGGAGAAGAGAACGTTCTGGGGGATCTCACCCGTGTGCCTAAGCAGATACCTGATGGATGCGTGTAAAGAAGACATACTTCTTGGTGGTGCCCAGTGACCAGAGAAGAAGCAGAAGGCACAGACTGAAATACAGTAAACTCCATTCAGACGTAAGAAAAACTTTTTATTGTGAGGGTAGTTGAACACTGGCACCGATTGCCCAAAGGGGTTATGGAATCACCATCTTTGCAGATACCCAAAACCAAACTGGACATGACCCTGAGCAACCTGCTCAAGGTGACCCTGCTTTGAGCAGTCAGGTGGAACTAGGCGACTTCCAGAGGTCCCTTCCAGCCTCAACTTTTCTGTGACTGTGTCGAAACAGAGTATTTGAACAAAGCTTGCTTTCTGAAATTCAGCTAAAACTATAACAGGAAAGACATATACTAGAGTTCTTAAAAGCTATTACTTTTTTTTTTTTTTTTTTTAAATCCTTCTTACATCAGGAATTTGTTCCGACTTCTGTACTTCAACTATAGTCCTAAGACTAGCTGCTTTTTTAGTTGGTCATCATCTTTTTCTCTTGAAAGCACCTTTTTCTGTAGTCAAATAATTCACATGAAGACACATAGCTTTTGTTTGATATTGTTCTATATATTCTTGTTTATTTGCCATAAAGTCAAACCCTGTAAAAAGCCAAAAGCCTGTCCAAAAGACATCTGTCTGATCCAGTTCTATCTCTCTGGCTATTTGTTTCCCCTTCTACAGTAACTGGGGCCTCCCTAGCTTTACAATACTAATTCTTTGTCTTTTTCCTCTAGCTCTAAAATTCACTTCAGAATTCGGTGTTTAGCTGTTTTGCATCTAGAGAAGGGATTGGGTCTCAGATCTAAAGGCAGATGTTTTACAGTGGACTTAAAGGTAGTCAATAAGGGAGGTATTTGATTGTTGTTCATCATCTGTGCTGGATATTTCAGAAGCATACACTATTCCTACGTCTTAAATTCTGGTGCTCTGAGTTATTCATAGTTAATTATGCTTTTCACCTATTAAACATTCAGCAGATTCTAAGATAAGATTTGGGTTGGGAGGGGGTTTACTTATCTATTTATGATAAATTCATAGCCTTGATTGTGGCAGAGAAAGCTTTTTATCGGATTATATGAATGATGTGATAATTTAACTCCTTCAACACGTGACTAATATACTTGTCATGCCAAGTAATACAGAAACTTTCCCTTTTCCTGGGCAATCTCATCTTTATTCACTGGTAACAAAACCATCGTTTTGTTTTCTGTAGAAACTGCTGTGAGGTAATAACTGGGTAAACAGTAACAATTTCTTCATAATTAAACACCTAGAAAATTATTTTTAGCTATGACTTGTATCTTTTAAGTTGGTACCAACCCATTCTAAGTAATAGAATGCAAACTGCAGATACTCAAAATTACAGAAAAAGTGGAACACTCAGCTCATTGAGTAGCTCATTGATAGGAGTTTGACAATGAAACATTTTAATAAAAACAAAGGAGGATATGGAATAAATACTTGAAGTGTTCTATCTTTAAATAAAATTAGAACTTTCAATCTAAATAGAGGTGGGTAGAAACTAAATCTTAGTGTAATGCAGTTAACTGTCAGCATGGATATTGGTGCACAAGGATTTACTTGTAAAATACATTGCATTGCTTTTTTGTTAGGATAGGCACATTATAATAATTAGTGGGCTACAACTATTTTTATACAAATGTAAACCTCAGTGATATATATTTTGCATACTGCAAGCATTCGGTACTATCAACTGGAATGTTGTATGCTTCCTTTTTAGCCCCACTTGCATGTGTTTTATGTCCGCTGTTGATTTGTTTCTTGCCTTGATTGGATAGGAAGATCACAGGCTACAGTTAATCAACTTATGTTGTAGCTTTTCAGGTAGTGCTGGTAGCCTGCTGTATGACCTAGATATTGAAGAATCAGTAGGCAATCAAGAAACAAAATAATTCTTGCTAGGTAAAACTGATTTTTTTGGGGGGGGGGGGCGCGCAAGCAGGCTGATGCGGAATACTTAGAGAAAGATAACGACAGGATTTTCATATTCAGTCTGTCTGCAAAGTTCAGTCACAGGCTGCTTTGGGCGATTATGAAAAGTATTTCTTATTTTGATTGTAATAAAATTTATATTATTTAAAGATAGCATTGATGATAAACTAACAATTATGTTCTGTAGCATGGCTTTGCACTAAGGTTTTTTTTTAAAGCCATATGTAAATGGATCACGGTGAGTGGTTTAATTGATTAGAGGAGGGAAGATATGGCTATATCTAATTAAATTTTTTTTTCCCCAAATAATCTAGTCCTTTTTTAACCAAGCCCTCCTGAGTTGGAAATCAAAGTTTTGTAATTCAAAATGTAAGTGAAGACTGAAAGTCTTAAAAGTTTCTTTCTAGGTTTTCTTTTTTTGGGGGGGGCATGTTTGTTGCTGCTGTTAGCATTCAATCTATAATTGCATAGTAATGCAAAAGTCTGCTTTCAATTACAGTGTAATTTCGCTGCATGCAATAGAAATTGCTAGAACTTCAGTGAAATACAGACTGGCTTCTTTGTGCCAGATTGGAGGATGTAAATTGCTGTTGTGTAGAGGTGTGGGTGATGCTGACAGTGTCAGTGGAGGTGATTCGTTCTGAGTGAATCACTAACTTGATACGAGGGTGAAAACTTGAGAGTTTGTAAGTCAGCCTTTATTTTGTATGTTGATTTGACTTCAAAATGTGAATCTTGAGAAGTGGCAGTTACTAGAAATCAGGAAATGCAGTATTTGTATTAAACTTAGGGGGCAAAAATATTATGAAATATAGGGAGGAGTTCTTTGTCAATATCTTTTTTTCTTAGTTTTATGGACTTCATGCTAGTTAAGTTTGGCAAATATGTCCAGATACTGCTAATTACTGTTCCAGTGTTGCTGACGTGACTAGTTTAATTTTTCCAAAAATCTGTTGAATATACTGTGTTTTGCTTAAGGATTTCCTTTTTTTTTTTCTTTTTTTTTTAAAAAAACAAACCAGCTTTAGTCGCTCGTACATTGTTGTATTGGCATATTTCAGAACAGTCCAAGCTCATATTGAACTGGAATCCATAAACGTAATTAAGATGATGGTGGTGTTAAGATGTGATTAGGTTTGTTAACGATATAAACACAAAAATGAAATGTTTTTTTCACAGGATATGCTAACATCTGTTTGATTGTATGGCTGTGATTTCTGTGTTTAAAAGTTTTCTTTCAAATTATTTGATTTTTCTTAAAGACTGGGATTCTTAGTGTGAAAGATGCATATATGTGTTTCTTCCAAACAAAGATGACTAGTGGAAGGACATGATATGTACACACTCTGAAGAGAAGGATTTTTTTTTTCCCAGTTTTTGCTTTTTAGAAGGAATGAAACTTTAGTTTTGAGAAATTGTGTTTAATGGTTTCCTGTAAAACATAAGTATAAAGGCACATGTAAATGCAATATATCTTTAAAAATTTGTTACATATTTAACTTACTTGAGTATTTCTTGCCTTTTTTTAACAAAAGGTGCTGAATTTAAAAAATCACTTGGGCTTCTCTTGCACTTGTTATAAGCTAGTCTTAACACTTCAGCATTGTTCTGTTGACTTTTTAAAATCGTAGTCCCCACTGTTACTCCTGCAGTTTGCAAACATTAAAGCATTAGCTAAAAGAAACAGATACTGACTGAGGCTGGTAAAACTCTGATTTCAATGAGCTGTATTAATTTGTACCCTCGTTGCCTGTAAGTACATATCTCCATACTGCATTCCTGTTCCTAGCTTACTTTTACCTTGGTTGATGATGATAACATCTTTGCTTGAGGAAAACTTGATGTATCTCCCTCCAGGACTCATCAATAACTGTATTTGAATTGTCCTTAGGGTTTTAGGCAGAGCACCAGAAGTCATTACTCTCCCTCAGGACCTATTGTGCTGTGTCTGAAATGATGCCAGCCTATGACAGTCAAAGCAAAAGACTTGTGTTTGATTATCAGACACTGTTGTACTCATACTGCTTTAACTTCTAGGCCATTTTGTTCATTCTTGCAACCAGTTTAATTTTTATTTCTCCATGTTGCGTATGAGGTTACAGATCAGAGAGGAACTAAGGCATGGTTATGATGATTCTTTACTATTTTTAACATGCTTTTATTTACCTTTTGATGTAGCTTGTGCTTTCTTGGAGTTTTTTTGGTGTTACAGTGGGAAACAGCAGTTGTTCTCAAGCTTTTAGCAGGTGCTTGCTGTGTGTGTCTGCATGTCCATAACAAGCTGAGCAGGCGAGTGTGTGGAGTGCTCAGTTAATGTGGCAGTGCTGCTGCCCTGCTTGGGTTTATGTAGGCTTATTAGAGAATCAGTCTCTGGTAGTACCCGGATTAAAGATGGATTAATTCTGGATGTAGTATTAGTTGAGGACATTCCTTTTCTGTTCACTTTCCTACAGGAAGGCTGATTTCTGGCACAGAAACAAGTATCTAGAGAGCTAGTGATATCTTACACTGTCCCAGCTGTCTCCTAGGTGGATATTTCCTGGATTTCTGGTTGGCAAATTCTGTAACAGGATTTCGCTACTGGTGACATGACAAGCTTACACAGATTCCTTATGCTTTGCAGCCTACTACAAGGGATATATACTTCCTGTGTATGGTTCTGTGTGAAAGGCTCACCTCACCCTAACGGTTTTGCAACTGAAATGAGTGGTCCTGCCACAGGTTTTCTACTTGTGCCAGTCTTCCTCTTCCCCCTGCCCCCCCCCAGGTTTTCCACATTAGTGAGCTGAGTTAGTTCACTGGGGCATCAGGTAAGTGCCAGAGCATGGGTGCTGAATGGGAGCAGAGAACATGTGAGCAGGACAGTAATTGCATATACCAGGAGCTATCAAGGTGGTGTTTTTTTTTTTTTTTCTTAGCATAACACTAATGTTCAGGTTTTAAAACTTCACCTAGAATTCTCTTGTGCTGTTCTAAGTCTGCCTTAACACTTCAGCATTGTTTTGTGGACTTTTTTTAATTGTAGTCCACACTATTGTAGTTGCAGTTTGCAAACATTAAAGCATTAGCTAAAAGAAAATGTTACAATTAAAATTTTAGGATATAACAGAAATTCTGACAAAAAAGAATATGTTGATCTAGATGAATGCATATTTGTTTTATACAGTAAGAATATGGCATGTCTTTCAGTGTATTTAGTAATTAAATGCCTAATAGAGTTCATGCATAATTCCACATAACTGAGTTATTTAGTAATCCTTCTACTGTCTACCTGCTATGTAAGCAGACATTTCTTTCATCTTAATGATTAGATAGTGAGATTTTCAGACTAGCATATTGCTTGGGTATTTTGGGTTTTATTAGAATTAAACAATAGTAAGAAAAATCATCAAGTATTCTTGGGTATATGGTTCCCACTCAGAAATTAGTCAGCCACTACTTGAAGGTTGATGTGGAAAAAGCGCTCACCTACAAAGCACAGGCTCATTTGCTCTTGTAGAGCCTTATCACCCAACTCCTTCAGTTTGGGGGTATGAAATTTGAGACATTTGGGTTTTTTTTTTCTGGATCCTATGTGTCTGATAGGAACATCATGAGTATGACACTTCATCACCTCTCTCCAAAAGTGGCTGGGATAGCTGGCTATCCTTGCATTTTGGCAGTTTCTATTTTTACCATCTCTCTTCAGCATTAATTAATCCAGCATCTTTCTTATCTTCTATCTCACAGATCAACAGCAACAATTAATCTGTGTGGTATAAGGCATTTAATTTCTTGTTTCAGGAGTTTTTACTAACAGCAGTGGAACTGTTAGGCTTTTAAAGTATTCTGATTCTGTTTGACAAAGTTTTGTGAATATAGGCATTGATACTTTGAAAAACTGTGTAAGGTGCAACAGTGCCATCACTGTTTGAGGACACATCACATATTTGGGGAACAATAATTATAATCCTCCAGAACAGGGACTTCATTATTGAAAAGGGAAGTAGGAAGGAAGGCTGATGTTAACATCTATGGTCCCATGTTGTCTGTGGAAATCAAGTGAGATTTCCATTGGTAGTTTAGTTTAGTTGTAGGTTAGTTACTAGCATAGCATTTTCACATATGAAGACTGCATGTACAGCATACTTTCTGTGATGCGTTGCCTCTGTATTTCTAAAAATGAAAATATTGCTAAGGCAAGGCATTGGCAGTCCTATTAGAATTCATATTAAGTAATGATGTGTTCACAGTATAACATTCTCCTTAGTGTGTATCATGCATGGCAACAAATAGTTTTTGTGGAATGAGAAAAGGTGTTCTCATGTGTAATCAATACTATAGCTTTTTTAGACCAGTCTTTGAGCGGAAGATTCTTCTAAATACTAACCCTAGTTCAACAGTAACATTTTAAGAAAAGTTTTCTGAATTGAAAGAGGAAAAAAACCCCACCAAAAAATGCTATAAAATTATCTTATGTATTTCAGTGATCTGGGTACATCAGCCAGGAGCTGGAGATCTAAATGCCATCAAAGACTCATTTGAAACATGAAAGCACCCGTTATAGACCATAACAACTGTTTCAAGTTCATTGTGCCCAAAATGTGTTAAGTTTTTCTTCCAGGAAAGCTATTTAAGCTTTAAAGTTAGAACAGTGCATAGCTAGATCATGCTAGTATGAAAAGACATTTGATCTAAGGCTTAGTAAACACCAGGAGGCAGGGCTGCCTTGTTGATAGTCCTGTTTGGAGGTAGGAAAAGAATATTTACAATTCACGGAGCCTTTGACAAGGTGACTTGAGGGTGATGGCTTTTGCTCTCTCTGGAACAGTTTAGAAGGAGGGACCAGAGAAATTATAGTTCAAATATCAGTGACTAAAAATACTGCACGATTCAGTTTCATTCTGAGAAGAAAGGCAACACCTGGCAAAGGAACCCTGTTAATACAGTAAAATGTAAGAGCTTTCTACCTCTGGCAAACTATATCATCTCAAAATGGAGATAATACCCATCTTTATAAAATTTTCACTCATTTATAGATTCTCTACATTATTAAATGCTTTGTTTCTTCTTTATCATAATTTACAGTACAGAATGTCAAATGAATCAAGTCAGTAAGGCTTAGTTAAGGTGATGCTGAAACCTAGAGAGAATGCTGATGGTTTTTCAATACAAGGCCATCTGTACTGCACAGACTGAGAGTATAAGAAGGTTTGTGTGGTGTGTGTATGAGTGTGTGTGTGTATATATATTTGTTTGTGTTGTTACAGGAGAAATGTTGGGGTGAATCACCCAGGCTTATTGTCACCTCAGAGTTTTGTTCTTTGTAAGAAGTCTGTAATGAACCACGTGTATTTACCCTTTAAGCCATTTGTACTGTATGTGTTACTGCATGATTTTTAAGGTTCTGTGTAAAATTTCATGGAGGAGATACTTCATATTGAAAATACATATCAACAGCACTGTTTCGCAGTTGGCTTAGGCCTACATTTAAAGTCTTACCTTATCCCCAGCTCTTGCTTATTCCGTTCTTCTGTAGTGCTGGCACTAGTGCTTTTTATGCATTTGGATCGAGGTTTGATCAGCCTGAAAATTGCCATAGAGGGTGGGAAGAAGTTTTCATCTAGATGCATAGTGGCATGGGCACCAATGTAGGCAGAATAAATGCGTGGAAATAAACAGAAGGCAGGACAGTTCCTCTCACTGGAAGCATCAACTTGGATCAAAGTGAATTGTGAAGCTTCACTCTGACAGTTTTTAAAGAGATAATTCTAATAAATATTACTCAGAAGATACACTGAATAACAGCAAATCCAAGATCTCATTACCATTGAAATAACTGATTCATCTTCTGTGCAGTCTTGTCCACATCATCTTATCCCTACATTTACACTTACTTTGCAACTTGCCCGTTACGTTTCAGCTTGTTAGAGCAACCTCCAAAAGAAGTGAATAAACAAGTGCTAGAGCTGGTAGAAAGGAGAGGACAGGACTGCATGACCATGACTATGAGAGAGAGGAGCAAGACTGAGTCTTTCCACAGCCACAGCGGGCTATCAGGTTGACTCTGTACATACGACTGAACCATAGATCCACTCAGCCCCAGGAAAGGAAGAAGCAGAGTAGCTCCCTGCCACCACAAAAAAGTAAGGAAGGGAAGGTGATTTATTCCTTCTTCTGCTGTGCGTATTCTTCTGCTGCTGTTTATTTTGTGCCCTATCTTGCATCAGCTGTATCACTTTGATTTGCTTTGGGTTTTTTTTTTTCCCACAGATTTAGCAGGAGAGGAGTGTACAGCTGGAGGCAGGTGAAAAAAACTGGAGTAGAAAGCGTGACCTTCTGCTGTTGTAATGTTAGTACCGATAATACAGATTTATTCTGGAGAGTAAAATGGAGAGATTCCTGAAAAAAATCAGATAAAACTCTACAAGAGGGAGATAATATACACAGAAGTGTAATAAATGTAAAACGAAGCTCATGGGGGGGAAAACCTTTACATTTAGTGATGGGATCTAGTGCAGTTATTATCAATATTGGAGGAGTACTGGATCCATGGAAGTCACAGCTCAGTGCTGTAATAGGACTGTAAGTAGGAGGTTAGGGACTATCAGGAAAGGAATCGTGATCAGTGGATAAATAAGCAGTGTCTAGTGCCTTAAGTATGGCACTCAGTGCCTGCTTGCCATCTCAGAAAGAATATAATAAATGATTGAGAGAAGTGACATGGAATTTATAAAATTGTGAGTGACATGAGAAGAGTAAGTAAGAAATATTTTTTCACTGTTTCTTCCAATACAGGAAGCTTGCAGGCAGTTTCTGAATAAACAAAAGGAAATTACTCTTCAGATGTGGGTAGTTAAGTGTGTGTAAGTCTTTGCCACAGGATGTTAATGTTAAATTTTCATCAGCTCAAGAGGTGACTGAACAAGTTTGTAGAAAAATACTTCACTGAAGACTGTTAAATACAAAGATCCCATTTGTGGCCCAAGAAGTCCCTATAGCAAATTGTTGCAGACTGGGCCGGTGTTTGGCTGTTGTCACGTGTTTGATCGTTCCTGTACTTTTCCCAAGATGTCCACTTTCAGCCACTATCAGGAATAGGATAATGGACTAGATGCAACTTTGATCTGACTCAGTATGGCCGTTCTTCTGTGAGCAGAACTCAAAGTAGCTACATGTATTGTCAAGATAAGTTTTATTTTTGAGATGATTGAGTTGTAATGTGAAAATAACCCAAGTACATCTAGACTTTTTCTTACTTAGTGCTAGTAGACCATATTTGGCACTGATCTGAATATTTTTGAACTCTTCAGGTAAGAAAAATATTTTTTTGAAGATAAAAATATGCAGCTATTGATTATAGTTTCTCTACAGGTAGAATAACAGTTGTGCTGTTTTATATTGAAATTGCAGAACTTTGGTTAAATCACATATGCAAGTACTGAATGTTGCAATTTCACGGGAAGTTTTCAAAGAACTTGGTCAATGTAGGTCTGAATAAAGTCTCAGGTCTGTAGAGAAGAAAAAATGAATGTGTGTGGGTTTGGAAGTCATCAGTAGTATATAGTAAAAAATCTTTTCTGTAACAGTCCTTTATTGTGAAGACCGTTTTGAAATGGTGAATAGGAAGTTGTTGAAGCTAAGCAAAAGACCGTTAACTATTTTCTCCCTAATTATTGCTATTTTGAACATGCCATATACAGAATAAATAAGAAATAAACTTGTACTTTATTTTTGAAATGTACATAGAAGTTATGAAGTTATTCTGGACTGTTACCCTCCTACTCTCCAAAATGTTTCTGATGCCCTGATCCAGCTTTTTACATCTTTTAAATAGAATTTCTAGTCTGGTATCTTCTTGTTTTGCTGGAGGTTTTTTTGCATGAGTCAGGTGTGCACTAGTAGTTCTCACTGTTCAATTAAAATGGCAGAGTTGTTGAATCCTTATCAAGGCAGACTGGGGTGGAGGGGACAAAACAGAATAAAACCTAACATCTCATCTTGATTCTTAGGTTAATCATCTAGAGTGTCTCTAAAGTCATAATCACATATTTTTTAACCACCTACAGAATCTTCTAACGTAAGTGGTAATGTCTATAGTAAGAACAAGCAAGAAAAATATTTAAATTCCAAAATGAAAATTTAGAGGTTTTCAGACTTCGTAAAGAACTTGTAAAAGGAGGGTGTGTAGTTCTACATCTTCCTGTTTTTAAAGGGGGCTTTTTGCTTTTTTGGTGTTGTTTTGTTTGTTTTTTAGGCAATAGACTGGTAAGCAGGTGCAAGACAATTTTTGTTGATGGTAGCAAGGTAATTATAGTATGCATGAAATAAATGCAAGGTCATGGGCTTCACACAAAACTGGAGAAACCTTTTTGGTACTTAACTGCTTTTGTGGTTGCTTTATGTATGCGTGGTATACATTTCCTGTGTATTTTTATGGACATAGAAGGACTGGAAGTATGACACTTTTGGAGTCCTCCTTTAATGTGTAGAGAACCAAAGCCGGAACTTTTTGCTGCGAGAAGAATATTAGTTCTTGGAAAATTTCATTTCTGTTGTCTTCCTAATTTGAACAGTTACTGAATTAACCTCAGGGCTTAATGTTAATGGCTTTAGGTTGCAATCCAGATTTTGAGTTGTTTTAAAAATTAAAAAACTTTAAAACTTTAGCAGTTCTTGTCTTTATTCAGTCTTGCTTCTGTTACAGTTGAGAAGTTTCAAGCTACCATGTAGCCTGTTCCTACACATAAACGGGGTCCATTTTTAATTTAAATAGATTCAGCTGTTGCTTTCCTGTTTTCTTAACTGGTATGTAAATTCCATTCCTCGGTGCTTACATAGGGTAGCTGGCATCGCATCCATCTTGTCATTTGTATGTGCTTCAGATCTCTGTGATGATTTCCTAGCTTAGTTTCCACCTCTCTCACAGCAATTTGACTAGAGTCTTGCAAGTTAACGTCAGTCTTCGTTTGCCATAGTACTGCCATAAAATTTTTGGTTGCTCCCACACACTAATTTATTTACTGAAAGCTACGAGCTATGTTCAGTGATACCGTGTTTATCCAGAGCTTTAGCAATATTTTAAAATGCTGAAAATTACTCTTGCATGAAAATAAGTTACACCTCTCCCTTTTTTGTAGCAAAATGAGAAGGCATTTTTATAAGGTTAGTCATGAAATTTTGACACTGTTCAGATTAGTGACAATCTAATTACATTTTCCATGGAAAATGCTGGTTTGTTCTACTTGCTCATCGTTTTTGGAACTCCTCAAAGTTTCTTTAAAGAAAAAAAAGACATGATTGCTGTACACTGAAGGAAATAAAGATTCCTTAAAATCTTCTTCACAAGTATTTAATACTCTTGATATTTTCTTTCTTAAAAAAATACAGTATTATTAGGTTCTGTAAAGGAAAAAATTTTACAGCATCTCAAAAAATTATGAAGTTGTAACTTTATTAATGTTTCCTTCAACCCAGGCTTGTTTGGGATTCTGGGTTTAAAAGATGTGTAAATGAGATGTAGCATAGCTAACTAAAAGAAGGCATCTGTGAGGTTGTGTAGAAACTACCATGCAAAGCTTTGCTATTTGGCATGTCCCTGACTTAGGGAATTGTTTGAATGCCAGCTGTGCCTCTTGCAGTCTGTCTCCATGCTTAATAGATACATAGATTATGTGCTTCCTTTTTTTCCTTCTCTCTTGGAAAGGGAAGTCAAAGTATAGTAAGAGTGCAAAAATCAGTTTTAATTAGAAACTAGAAATAAATATTAAGCAGATCTTTGCCTTGCATGTCACTTCCATTTTTCTCGAGTCTCTTTTGTTACAGGTGTTAATAGTTCCTTATAGACTGTTAAGAATTAGAGTTCCCTTTCACCATTATGTATGTGCAGCACATGCTGCTTGAATATCACACCCACTTGTCAGTCTATTTTTTAAAATTTTTTTAAATCTGAATGACATTTCATGAGCAGTTCTTAGGAGTAATATTGCACTCGGCCAGACCAGTTTGCAATTTCGAAGGCAGGTGGTGTAACGTTGGATTTAGGGTGCTGTAGAAGTTGTGTAACTCTGGACTGCAGTTTCTTCCTGCTACCAGAAGGCAGAAAAAAAATCCTCATAAAAATGTGGTTTAATTCATTGTGTTTCATTAGACTCTCTTTCTCACAAAATTCAAGGTTATTTTTAGCTCGATTTTTACACAGAGTGTTCTACAGTGTTGTTACAAAGAGCCTCCTCTCTAAGTCAGCCCGTTGACTGTCAAGCCCTGCAAGTGATGCTCTATTTTAACAAGAACTCTTTTGATTTTGGAGAGAGTACAGTATATTGGCAAGTGACTTAAGCTCCAAGCTTTGTTGGATATTAGTGTACAGACATTCAGTAACCCTATGCATGTCCAGAAGATGCAATAATCCTCTTTCTTACGAGAACTTTTTTTCTTTTATGTAAGTACAAAATGAGAGTGTAAGTTGGATGGCTTCACACTACATTTGAGTCATTTTCTTTGCTACAGTAATTTCTCTCCTCTCATTTCTTAATTTAAGAAGGGAAAGAATCCATAGTACAAGCAGTAGGTCCTTCAAAAGCCCTCAGCTTTTTATGTTCAAAGGTGGCATCTCTGCTTTTCTGCTAAAGCCTCCCTCATTGTGCTGACAAGGCTGCCGATATCTGTAATGGTTTGGCCTTACTGCATGGGTAGAGAGGTACAGTGGCAAGACTTCAGGGGCACTTGAGAGTGCAGCGAGGTGAGCACCCCTTGCTGTACCCTTGGTGTGCAGCCCTGGCAGCTGTGCCTTCGTACCTGGGGAGAGCTGTGCCTAGAGCTGGCTGTACTCATCAGTGTGTACCTGCTCAGGCACTTTCACACATACCATGCTCCGCCAAAATTCCTGGGACCCAGTGCTGGAGAGGAGTGCGGAGGTCTCGCCCTGGAGAAAGCTGGTGGGTGTACTGGTGAGCAGGGAGTGGAGCTGAGCCCAAGGGCAGCGACAGAAGCCTGGCAGCCAGCCTGCTTCCTGTAGTGATCATGGTGGTGTGGTTCTGGGGTGGTCGTTCCCGAGGAAGTGGTGCAGGGCACCTAACAGAGAAACGGGGGTGAAGTCAAATCTGTGAGCCTTTATCTGAAGATTTCTGCATTGTGTGTGTGCGGAAGGATCATTGGTAGAACTACACCTAACTGCTCAGTCTGTCATCTGGGTGGATACAGTGTTATCAATAGGGTGATTTTCTGAAAGAACTTCGCTATGCAGACTACATTACTGAAATCCTTATGCTTTTATTAGACCAAATTAGTTAGAAAAAGTGAATGTGTCTTTGAGCTCAGAGGTTTTTTCTCTGCTCTAACAGGAACCAACTTACTGTCAATCTTGATGGAAAAACTCCAAGTCTGAATTCTAGTCTTGTCTGCTTTTCATTCCCAATATCAAGAACTGTTTATTTAAAGATTGTCGCTGTTTTTGGTAAGCCTTATTTCCTTATATCTTTAGGCCTTTACAGCTTTAACACCACCACGGAGCACTTGCCAGTGAAGGCTGAGTCCTATGATAAATGCTGTCTGACTTTGTTTTGTGTTTTGCATTTTGAGTATTCATTTAAAGTTTTCATAGAATGGTTCTTCATCCTGCCACTCAGGATAACTTGTCCTGTTTTAACTATCTAATTATTTGCAGTGTTGTAGTTGTAGATCAGGTGGAAAAAGTTAAGGAGATAAAAGGTTAAGAGCTGTTTGTGTTACAATTTAGATTTAAGTCTTTTTGAAGCATGGCCTACCATGGCCTTTGAAGTTAAGTTGGCAGAAGAGTCTGTCCACATCTATAAGCTTTTGGTGTGGATTAGATCCTGTATTCAGACATGTTTTGATTTAGCTACAGTCCCTATCCTGGAAGGATTGAGGGCACGTTCTGCTGGTTTGAAAGCAGACTTGCAAAACTGTCACTTGCTGTTCTATTCATACACTCTTGCAGCAGTAGTTTTTAAAATTTACTGTCCTTTTTGCATGCTTATTTTAGGAGTCTAGTTCTGCAAATCATGGCCTCCTTTGGTTTGGACTGGTTATTGAGCTGTAAAAATGGGATCTGCACAGTGTATTTTTAAGAAAAGATTTTTTTTTTAAGTTGCTATTTTCAATTTTATTTAATTTTTTTATATTCCTCCGAAGACCTACATTCCAGATCTGTTTTCAGTATTTTGATTTAGGGGGAAAATGTGGAAGAACACTTTGTTCTTAGCCACATTCTCTCTTTTTGACCTAAAGTATTTAAGTTCTTGCAGAGGAGTTCGTCCAGTTTTTGTAGTCACTTATGCAGCTTAATGTACTTAATGACACAATTAAGTGTCCTTTTCGTTTCCATTAGAATGATTTTTAGCTCGTAGAAGATGAAATTATTAGTTTTACTTAAGCTCATGCAAGTGTACAGTAAAGAAAAAAAGGCAATAAAAATTCTGTGAAGTTTTAAATTTAGCAAATTTATGTGGTTCATTTAGGTGTAGTTCCTAATCATTATTTGATCCTAGGTAGAAGGAGGAAGCAGACAGAAGAACTGTTATTTTATATTCAGCCATAGGCTAAATAAAACTACTGTGTTTCTAGTACCTGCACTTTTTTAGGTAGGTTGCTTGGTAAATCTGGGGATTTTAGCAAGGGTATTAACAGTTTAGGCAGTCTGTTAATTTTTAGAATTGTTCCTTCCCATGAGTGAATTACTTCCCATAAGTGAATTTCTTCCAGTCTCTTTCAAAGAGCAGAGTAATTTTAAGTTAAAAAAAACCCCAACCCCCCAAAAACCCAAACCAACCAAAACCAAAATGTCAGAGCATTGCAGGTATTTTAGGGATTTCTCTTAAGATTGTATTCATAAACCTTTTTTAGGCATGGACTCATATGCTCAATTATTTACCCTTGCAGAATTGTCACAAACTGAGGAAAAAAAATTTTTAGAAACTTATTTCATGTATGTTGCTATGGCAATATTCTCTTCTGCATTAAAAAAAAATACGGCTTTGCAGGCCTTAACCCTTACCTTGTGTCTGTCCTGGCTCCTCCACCCTTGGGAATGGAGACAGGGGGCAGTCTGCACCTGCCTTTCAGGTCATAACTCAGTTTACAATGCATGTATGAGTAGGAAAATGCTATAGTTTGAGTTCGCGCTGGAGTGTATTTAAATGTAGCACTGTACATGCAGCCAAGTTCAGATTTTCTCTAAAGAATTAATAAAAAAACACTCTAAAAGAAATAATAAAACTACAGTAAGTAGAACATGGGAAGTAACACAGTGTAAGAAGCAAGTTACGTTTTCCAGTATTTCCAGTTTTTCCAAAAGAACCATTCCTGTAAAAATATGCAGCCTGACTGCTGCATTTGAGTTTTAAATTTTAAAAAAATCCTTCCTAAGCTAGAGAGATATATATACAAATAACAAGTAAACTGAAGAAAACCGAAAGCTTCGCATTTCCCTCAGACCTGTTTTCAGGTGTTTTTCTGTGTTTCTTAGAGGGCATCTGGAATAGTCTCAAACTACAATTCTTAAAGCCCTCTTCTCTAGCATTTGTGTGGCCGTAAAATCCTAGATTTGTTTTGTAAGGAGCAAATAATATTTTTTTTATTTCAATGTGGAGTCTGTCCGCATATCTTTTGCATTGCACATTAATTGCAATGCAAATTACTGCTATATTTCTTTAAAATTGTAGCAGCAGTTTTACTCACGTGTTTCTGGTTCCTGAGAATTCCCTCCACCTGAATAAAATTCTGTTGCAAAATTTAAGGATGCTCATGTAATCTACAAAATGAGTATGATTATCTCTTGCTTTCATTATATCTGACAGAACTGTGCTAAAACTCATCTTGAGCCTAGAAATTGTGTGGTGGCTGTGTATCAAATCTGTTTTATGAAAAAGAAAAAAACCCACCCCAAATTATGTGTCTTTTGAAGCATCTGTGTTGGTGTCGTTTGTGTGCATACTCCATGGCTTGTGTATGCGTGTATTCTGACATTTTCGTTTCATTACAGTACCCAGAGTGATACCGGATTCTCATCCTTCCTTTATACATTGTTGATGAAGCTTTTAAGAATCATGTTTTGCAAATTACTCTTCCATAGCCCATTGCTGAGAAATAATAAATAAATAAAACGATAAAGGCCAGGTCTCCTATGCAGTCATTGTTGTGTTGAATGCAATGAATATTGGAAGAGTTCAGGAAATGTTCCTGAAATACTTTATCCCTGTTTAGAGTTTACTAACTTTTAATTTGAAGAATGTTGAACCTAGTATGTGCCACTTGCTACTTTGATTTCTTTTTGAGTTGCATGCTCTGATGCAAAGGCAAGGAGTGCGTCTGGTGAGGTGACATAGGCAGACACAAGCATTCACCTGAGCAAAAGAAAAGTAGGAGATGGAATACTGCAAGGGGAAGGTGCCTTGGCTGTCTTGGGAACCAGTAAGTCTGTTCTCAGCTATTAAATAGCAGCTTCACAGTAAAAGGTACTTAGAGAATCCATAGTGCTGTAGAGGATGCCAAAGGAGAACCTCTCCTTCTGGTGACAGTGGCATTGGCTGCTCTCATGTGGTCCGAGTCACAGCCCAGCCGTTGCACTCTCACTGCTGTTGTTTCACTGTCTGAACTTGGAGTAACTACAACATGGATGAATTAATGTCAAATTCACAGTTGCGTTTAATTCTGTAAGAATAATTTTTTATGTAATATCACACCATTCAGCAAACCAAATATTTATGTAACTTAACCAGCCTATACCTTGCAAAAGGGGAGGGAGTGCTTAATTTTTGTCTACTCCTGATGCTTCCTTTGCTAGGAAGATTGTGGTTTACTTTCATAGGGATAATGTAGTGCATAACTAAGTATTAAACACTTGCCATAGATAAATGCCTGAAATAAATGGCAAAAAAGGAGGGGCAGAGGCTGAAGGGGCACAACAATGTAAGGGTTTTTTGCCTCAACTGAGGCAAAAATCTTTGGATGACTTATTCACTCCTTTTGCTGTGATCTCTAATCTTGATCCAAAAACCTTTCTTTGGGCGGAGGCTGTGATAGCTGCAGTTCTCAGTCACAATTCAAAACTTGGCAAGAAAACATGAGCTAAGTCACATTTCTGACGTCACTGTTTTCCTTTAATTGATCTTACTTTTCTTAGGAGAGTCAGAAAATATACAGGAAATAAATGAATGTATCTTCCTGTTTATATTTTATGACTGTTTTCCCCTCTTACTGGGATAGGTCAACTGAAGGCTGTGTGCAGAGAGGCTGGAGTTGTCAGTAAGCAAAGCCTTGAAGATGAACAGGGAAGTTTTCTCCTCAACTGTCTTTCTTCTAGCTTAGATTTGTATTTTACTCTGCAGATTGATTTAAAAAAAAAAAACAAACCAACCGTCCAAAACACCAAACAAAAAACCTACAAGAGCTTAAAACCCACTTTATAATAATAATTTTGCTTCTGGTCATTGAAGATCTGATTATTAGGCAATATCTTTGGAAACCATTTCAACTGCATGTAATTGAGTGTATGTTAGCATATAAGATAGTGTGGCGCTATTTCCAGCGGAACTGGACAATAAGAAAAATAACTTTGAAGCAAAGTCAGAGCAAACTGCCTGAGGTTTACCATGAAATTTAATGGCAAATTAATATCTTATATTTAAAAAGCAGTTTTCACTTATGGATTCATTCCTGTTCATTTTGTCGTATTTATGTATGTATTACAGTCACTTTAGTCTTTTGCCCAGTTGATCTTAAAATTCATAATACTGTTGAAAAATGTATGCATTGTCCATGTGCAGTGGATGATCTGCCTTTTGTAGAAGGTACAGTTGAGAATCCTGCTGAATGTCAGACTATCTGAACAAAGATCATGCTAGCACTACAGTTCTCATTTGCTCAAATGAGCAGCTGCTTTCAAACTAGAATTGTTTATTATTCATTTTTATGGATCTTAATGATTCATAAAAATATTCTATTTTTTATTTAATGATAAACATAGGTAAATAACAGGCATCTCTGAGAATAGCAGTTTGTACAGAAATAGCTGAAGGGGAAATTTTATTTATTTATTTTTTTAATGTTACTGGATTAAGTTGCAGCCTGCTGCTGTTTTGTAGGGTCTTTATTTGAGTATATTCTTAACAGTTGAAAAATAATAAATAAATAACATTACAAAGGCTAGGTCTCCTGCGCAATCATAATAATGAAATAAAAATGAAACGTACTACACTATAAAATTTAATAAATGTTTCAATATATTGTCCTGCTACAAACATATGGAAGATTTCTACCAATTTATAAATTGCCTGAAGCAACTACTATCTTCTCTAGACTGTTTGGACAAAATCTTCTTTAAGCTTGGAGCTGTCTGGTCTGTACTGGCTGAGCTGATTCTAGGCTTTTGCAAATAGATAACAATGAAGCCCCTGCGATTGATTTTCTAATTATTCTCATTTACCCATACCTATCGTCACTACGATATTTTTAGTGCAGCTCTTTCCAGAGAAGCATTGTTTTTCTGATCAGGACTTAATTTCGTAACATGTTCAGTTCATTTTATTCATGTTCCTGGAGTGTAAACATTTAGTTATTACTGAAATTTAAATAGCCCCATCTCTCAATTGTAATCTTCTCCCCTTCTGATAAAAAGCAAAATTACTTTAATATAGTTTGTTCATTTATTAATATAGCACTCATCATTCATTTGAAATTAAATACCTGTTTTTACTACTTACCTAATGTGTAAATTGCCCTTTTTTTTTTTTTTTTCCCTGCTGTTGTTGTAGAGGGAGCTGAAGTCAACTAGGTTTCTAATAGTCTCCTCACGTTTCTAAATTAGGTAGGTACATTTTATCATCCTGACATATGGCTTCAGAATTGTAGTGATGAACACTATTCTTGTCTGTTAGTCTGTAGTGTCTAGTATCTTCATGCTGATACTTTCTTCCTGTCAATGACAGTTATTACTACTTTAAACTTGAATTTCTATGGATGTGGTAACTGTTTTAAAGTCACAGGTTGTATTGATAAACTGTGTATGTTCTTTTCAAGAGAGATGACACCTGGGTAGTATCTTTGAGCCAAAGATAAAATTATCTTAAAGAACATGTCTTCTCTGCATTATTTTGCAAAGTATATGTTTTACAGGGCTGTCTGTTGTTAACTAAAGCAGAGCAAGAGTCTTTGTGTATGAGTTTGGTAAATATTTTTAATTTCAAGTCTCTTTACAATTCTAAAATCTCATTTACTTAAATTTCATGAGATAATTATTTTTATGTAAGATGATATTTTAAAAGGAAATGTCATTTCCTTTTAGAGCTACTGATTAATCTACTTCTATTCAAAGATGTAATAACTCATACCATAATCACACTCTCATAAGAAAATAATTATGCAGTTCTGGGGAGTCTCAGTTATATGAGCTAGTCGTAGACCTAGGATGTTAAAAACAAGAAAAAACCTGCAATCAAAACTAGTTCTTTGTTTTCCAGAAGATACAAAGAAGCTTATTTTGGTTATATTATCTAGTAGAAGTGTATGCATTTTTTTTCCTTTTTATCTTGGTGGTTCTTGGTCAAAAAAACTACATCAAGCCTAGTTTACTGTATTCATACCAGCATTTTGGATGTCAAAATGGCAAATGAGATTCAGCCTAGATAAATGTTAGTGATACACATTGAAAAATAATCATAACTTTTCATATAAAATAATGGATTCTGAGGTGAGAATCATTATTTAGGGAACTACCATTGAAATAGGTGTTTCGTAAAAGCATCAGCTTTGTGTTCAATAGTGATTAAAAAAGGCAAATACATGATTAGGAACAAAGAAGGAGACAACACAGCAGAAAATATAATTATGCCAAAATATAAGCCCGTCACATGTGACCTAATGGAATATGGGGTACAAAGGGTACAGCGTGACAGGGTTCGGGGAAGAGTGAAAGGGAAGATCTTGAATTATGGAGCTGCTTTCCCATGAGGAAAGACAAAATTAGTAGGACTCTTCAGGGCTGAAAAACAGATGGCAGAGGGGGATACAGTAGATGTCTATTAAATTGTATGCCAGGGAGAGGGTGACTGCAGAATGACTGTTCACAGGCACTTTCAGTATAAGAATCAAAGGATGTCAGTTGAAGCGATGAGATGGCAGATGCAGAACAAACACAAGAAGGTGATCCTTTGGAAAAGGTGTCAGTATATTCTGGAATTTCATGCCATAGCATGTGGATGTTGGAAATTTCCATATGCTGAAGGGGGAACTGGATAGATCTGTGGAATAAATATCACGTGGGAGTTACTAAATACACAGGAATCTGACGTGGTAGCCTCTGAGCTGCCATTTGTTGAAGACAGGACTGCTTGGGGGAGGAAGGATCCCTGTGTGCTTAGCTTGCTCTTATGGGTTTGCTTGGACATCTGCATATGGCTGTTTTTCTAAATATTGGGTACTGGCCTGTGTGGATCTTTGATCTGTCCCAGAACAGCCCTTCTAATATCATTGCACTCAAGTTCTTGGGTCTGCTCCTTTTCCATGGGATTTCTGTCTCAAGAAAGATAATTTCTTCTAGTTAATGTTTGTAACTTAAAACATTGGGAGAAAGGCTGTATAGGTGAGAAAGAGAGTAATACTTTAGTAATACATCTTGGGTATTGGTTTATGGTATAGGAAAGAACTACAGATACTTGAAGTAAAAATTACGTCTCAGATCATGGAGATCAGGGATTTGAACCTGGCTTTGAGAGTCTTTCTCAGGCTGTCTACATGTAGAGAGAGTGTGTGTGTCTGTGTTCTCCCACTCTCGTATTTCTAGTCAGATATTCTTCCAGACCAAAAAAAATACTTCAGACCAGTAGTTCTTTTCAAAATGTGTTACCTTTGAAAAAGTGTTCTGAGAAAGTCTTAACAGAGATGAGGGAAATTAGACTTCATTTTTTTCTTCTATGTGTAAGAGTCTCTGCAGCATTGACCAACCCTTTAGACTCAAAAGGTATTTTCCATTCTGTCGTTTTACAGTAAGCTGCCTAATAAAGTTGTTTTGGTACTGAAAACATTTTGGGGTCATTAACCAGTGGGTTTTTGGCCCTTTAGGAGTTTGAATGTGTCTCCTGATCTCATGTCTGGTGTTGAAAGCTGAGCACTGGCATGGGTTGTTTGCCCAGAGAGGTGGTGGAGTCTCCATTCTTGGAGATACTCCGAATAAGCCATGTGGACACGGTCCTGGGCAACTGGCTCTAACTGGCCCTGCTGGAGCAGTGAGGAGGTTGGACCAGATAACCTCCAGAGGTCCCTTCCAACCTCAACCCTTTTGCGATTCAGTGAAGGCTAACTGTGCAGGCATACACAGCTTGTAGTCACAAAAAAACCTCAACAACCAAAACCACCAGAATTGTGGGGCAGTCTTTTTGCAGCAATATTTTTACAGGAAACTTGTTTGAAGAGGGCAGGGGGGAAGAGAAGATAGACATGCCATCCTTTTAAAAGAATGGGAATACTGAAGTTAGGTTGGCTTTCCTTTGTTTCAAAATCTGTTACAAAAAAGCCTTTGTGGTCGTCTATCATGGCTTTTTGAGAATAAGGCAAAGGGGTTGTCTCACTCTTAAAAGAATAAATTAAATTCTAGTTTTTTAACAGTACAATTCAAGAACACATGATTTTATTTACTTACGAAGTATGGAGCCTGTCTGTCTTTTTGATTGAAAACAACAGGGGGAAAAGAATATGCTGAATTCCACAAATGTGTTTCCTATGCTATGATTTTGAGGCTAGTAATATAAATATACTTCGAATGTCTGATGGAAGCAGTCTGAGAATTCTTTAAGCCACTTCAGCCAGTCTGCAGGCCTTCAATGAAATCATAAATGTTGTATATATGTTCTCTGTTGCATATTATATAAATATTACTTAAGGTCTTTTCCTGCTTACATGGAACCTATATTGGCAGTAGGAATCAGGGCCAGTTTCCATGGCAACACAGCGGCACTGGGAGAAAGGCTGATGCTGTGCTGTGGTTGGTATTTTTATGCAAGGGAAGAGATGCAGACCTACATTTTTAGATAGGAAATGTATTTCAAGGCACAAAAATATTTAACGTTTTTTATAAATATGTTGAAAAAGTAGATCTGTATAACAGTGCAAATTGAAACCTATTGTTTGCTGTTTGCAACAGAAAATTAATTTTTATTTTTATCTAACATTACAGAACAGCACTGTTAAATACGTACACAATTATTACTGACATATTTGCATGGAAATAGCAAGGAGTCTTCTGTACTGATGACAAAGGAAGTTTTGTACTGGGGCAAAACAGGGATGAAATAGGCTGAGTTTTGTCTTAGTCTCCTAGCCTTTTCAGTCTAGTTTTCACCTTCTGAACTCTTAAAATCATTTTCCAAAGGTCTTTGAGGACTTCCAGAATTTTTTTTTTTATGGCATTTTTATCCCTCTGATTTTCATTTTCTCTGGGTTTTCAAAAGATATTCCTGGCTTGTTTGTTCTTTCAGCCCTCTGTTATCTTTCAGTGGCACTTAGTATACCTTTTTCTACTTTTTGCATGATCATGGGGAAGGGGAGAGCTCTGACACTGACTCCTGTATTTTTATTTTCCCCCTCTCTGTCACTGAGAATGATGAGGAAGCCAAGACCCTCATGCCCCTTATTTGCTGAAGACCATCCAGTAGTTCTGCACAATTGCTTCTCCCTGTGTAGTTTTGCTTGCCATTTGTGTATTAGGTGTCATCATTATTTCTTCAAGAAATGGTTGTACCTAAGGGGAATTCAGACGAAATTGGAAGAATTATGGACTTTCTCTTACAAACTGTCTTCCATGTGCTTGTGAAGATTGCTGGTAGGGATAGACTAGGACATCAGGTGATGCATGGTGAGGAGAAGGAAGTGAAGGTTGTGTTTCAGATAAACAAAAAAAGACTTCCCTAGAAGGTATAGTTCTCTAGAATTAAATGTACATTGATGAGATCTTCAGGTGGTTGTTTTCCTTTTTAATTAATGAAAAAGTTAGGAGTGAGGAAGGCATGATTTAAAGGTACAGGGGAGCTTTCTAGAAATGCTATGTTTTCTTTTGGGTACTAGGAGTCACTAAGGGAAAGGATTTCTAAAGCCTGTAGTTTCTCTTTTATATTTGATGGGACTAAGTTGAAGCTTTGCTTATCTCTCTGTGTTTCTCTGGGCATCCGACACTGCAAAGTACTTTCTCCACCTCAGTGAAGTAGGATCTTCTGAGAAGTCAGAACCTTCTGAGAAGATGAACCCAGCTGGGAGCACTATTCTTCAGAAGTGTGAAGGGCTCTGTTCATCTCAATGAATCATCATCTTTCTTTCCCAACCCTAGCACTGTACAGTTAGTCTGTATCTGGTGTTGCCTAGCAGGAATTCATCAAATGTCTAAAGGAAACTGATTTATCCTAACTGGGACTCCTGTAGAAATCCAAGTAGATAAAATGTTCACAGAGGAATATTAGCCTCTTCCCTATGTCAGGCACCCACACTATCAATCAGGATTAAGCTCAAAGACGTTTTAGAGCTGTCCAAGGCTTGGTTGCCTTGTCATGCTGATGGTTTAAAGATGTCTCACTTTATAGTGGAATGTCTCCATCCCATCCTGCAATTAGCATGTGTTTCAGCTATCATCTTTTCAGAGGTTTAGCAAATCAAAGCTCTAAGCGATAACCTGCGTGTGCAGTGGCACTGACTGCATGTACACATTTTCACTGAGTAGAAAAACAGTTTTGCCTCTGTAGTAACTATAGTTACATAAGGTGAGATGAGCCTGGTACGCTTTTAGTTCCTCTTAGCATCGTCTCTTGAAACACAGTGGTTCAGCTCTGAGTTTCCTTCAGCTCTTTTCCATCCATCATTGCTGATAGTCTACATAGCTTCTTGAAGACTTCTCTGAGGCTTGTCAGATAACTGAGCCAATGTTAGAGTAGAGTTTAGCTGGCTTTGGCACTGACTCAGCTTAGTGAAGTCAAGGCAATATATTGCAAACATACATAGCGTGTCTTAGTTTTAGCACCAGTCAGATCAGAAGCTTTGCCACCACCATAACACCTTAACCTTTCCATTTTCAGCAGCTGTAAAGTTAGTGTTCCCTGGACCTCAGTTTCTGCTTGTAGTATGCCATGGGTTTGAAATCATGATGTCACTGTCCTTTACTGTCATTGGGACTTAGCACCAGAGTGTTTCTGATGTTTACCGTGCTGTGCCAATTATCCTGGGCGTTTGACTTTTGAAACCTGGAATTGCAAAGCTCTTCAGATTTGCAAACAGCTCTGTGTAGTGGTCAGGTGCAGACACCATTTTCCTTCCCTGAGAAACCCTGAGATGGGGTTACTCATGGGCAAGAGGTGAACTGGAGGTGATAGCCTCCCAGTAGTATATAGTTACTGTCCACTTCCTGCTGTAAACTGGGTTCAGAATCTACCTTTACAAGAGGAGCTTCCTTTCCTGAGGTGTACAGTTTACTGACCCAGTAGCAGAAGCTTCAGTCACAGTGTTCTGGTGTCAAGGCGTAGGATATGGAAAGATCTCACTCTAGGAGGCAGATGCATCTTTGCAGTTTCATCTTCTCTACAAGTGAGAACATTCATCTGGGATATCATGACAGCTGGGATTCCTTGAGTGCTTTTTCTACCATGGATGAGGCTCTTGCTGTTAGAAATAGGAATATTCCAGTAAGTGAGTCATCCAGCATCCGTGCTGTGAGGTAAAGCATGCCAAGGCTGGAATGAGTCAGATGGTCTGATAACCCTTATTCTCAGACTTGCTGACACAAAAGAGATTCTGAAAACCTCATCAGGAATTGTAACAGTATTTGTTATCCAAAACTGCCTCATCCAAGCTAGATGAACCAGCTGGGCAGGGCTCTAAAATACTAAAGTGTGTTCACTAATTCTCCTGAAATGGCAGCTGCTTGTTGAAGATCCAGTCAAATGAAAGGACATTCACTTGCAAGCCTCAAAAAAAAAAACAAAAAAAAAAAAAAAGGAGAGCTCCAAAATGGGCTTTACAACCCACAAGCTTGACAAATGGTTGATGGGAATAAGGGACTGAAAGGCATTTGCCTGGGAATGTTGAATAGGCAACAAGGCGCCTGGAGTAATCTTATGGACTGAGGAATAATGACCTCTGCACTGAGGTAGCATGTGACAGGAGAGGACACTGAATGCAGTGGCTTTTGGAAACCTATGTTGTGAAATTTGCATGGAATAAATAAAAGATGCCACGTTCCATAAGGTGGTTGGGCAAGAGATCGGGTCTAAATTTTGCAGTAAAGAGTATGCAAAGTAAAGCGAAAAAAATATTCAGATCTAGGCACTTCAAGAAAGATACTTTTTTTTTCTTCAGGAACTGAAGTTAGTGTTTTCTTCTAGATCAATTTATCAAACAGTTATCCAAACAAAAAGTGTTTCCATGTGTCTGAACAGTAATAATTGCTACTGCTTCTGTGAAGACAAGAAGACAGAAGGATCAAGGGTCATGAATTGCATAGTGTATTACCTGAGAAGAAGATGAAGGCCTCATTGAGTCAGTCTTATTACCATGTGAAAGTCCTCATACTGGAGATGAAAAGCCAGTCTCCTCTGGACTGTAATTCAGAGCTAAAGAGTGACCATGTTCTTGATTCCTTTTCTTTTCATCTCTATGAAACTGCTGCTCCAAAACCTGTCTCCCAGAGGCAGGAAAGCTCAGCGAAGTCACTGTGTGGATCTAAGCAGACCAGCAAAAATGTGCTATGTTTGTGCTTACTGGCAGCTCATTTCTTGGTCCTGGCTTAGCCATGGTCAGTGTCCAGGTTTCAGAATTATGTTCTTGCTTATGATAATACTAGATATAGAAGAATGGATACTCAAATTTTGTTTGCCTCCAGGTATAGGTGCAGCCCTCAAAGTATTTGAAGCCATATTTATCATATATGGCGTATTTAAAACCAGCTGTTCATTATTTATCTGTATTTGGGTGAGAATGAGTTTTCGTGAAAAACGAGTCTGTAATTTTGCCATTTTCTTGCTTTTGACTGCTGCTGGACTTTGCAGTCTCTTTGCTGCTTTTATGTATTTCTGTTATGAAAACGGATGCTTAAATTAACATGAACGAGCAATATATAGAGAGAAACTCAAAGCAGGCATTTCATGTATTGTACTTATGGCCACATATACCCAGAATGGAAGAATTTTAGTAACTTTTGAACACTGGCAAAAAGTTTTTGAATGGTAGGCATATTTGCAACTTATGTCTAAGATTTAAGGTAAAAAGTTCTAAATTGCTCTGGTTTAGCTTGTTTTTGTTATTTACTAATACTGCAGTGCAAACATAGATAAAATGTTAGTAGGAATTGTGAAGGGATTTGTTAAAATTCTTGTAAAGTTACCTGGAGGAGATGTTACTAGCATTTGGAAGTTTGGGAGCAAAAGGTACTCTGCTGCTGACTGCATTTGATACTAAGTGAAGGGTTAGAATTTCACTGTTCCTATGAAATCTTTTCTACTAGGCTGTTAAATAGGTAAAAAGGGGTGTGAAACACTGCATTTGTTGATTTACTCCTCCTCATTTTGCTTAAGATTATCAGTTGTCTTCCTATGGTTTCTAACACATATGAATGGAATATATACTTCCTTGTAGTGTATGTATGTTTATATTAACTCTAAGGAAGTTGGCTTGTACTGATAAGCAAAGACTAAATCCCATGTTTCATAATTTAGTTATGAATTGATATTCGAGTCCATCTTTGACTTCAAAGGGTTGTTGACTTAAGGAGTTTTGATCCCAGATTAAGTTAAATCTACTAACTTTTCCAGGGGTGGCTAGGGCTGTGGGAGCAGAGGGTACTTCTTCCCTCTCCCCTTCAAAACTTGCAAATTTGTTGCTGGTGGCAACTGTAAGATACTGAAGCAACAAAGCATGTTTTCTGATTATCTTATTAATAGAAAGACTAGAAACACTATAATTTAACATGCCAAAGAGAAAGTCAGAAATTAATACTACAATGTAACATGCCAAAAAGAAAGTAAAAAATTAATTTCCATTTACACACTTGTGAGTCGTTCTGTTAAAAGTAATCAGTCACACAGCTTAACCATAGTAAGAGGAAAAAGAAGTCAAAGCAAATAGTGGCTACTGCCGTTACCATGTGCCAGTGTTTCCTGTCAGGTCTTCTGATTGTTCAGAAGTGGAGGTGCATATGCAGGGAGACGGAGGAAGGAGCTGTGCAGTGTGAAAAAGGACTCTTCTTCCAACAGGATTTGGAGAAGGTGAAGCTTCATATGTAGTTTATGAGACTGGATTGTTTTTTAACTAGGTTTTTATCATTGCATTGAAGCAGTATTCCTTATCTGACTTACTTCAGGTAGAGACTTCATTTTGGCATGTTAGGACGCATATATAAGAAACTCTGTATTCTCCATTGCTCAGTACATATTCCACAGTAACGACAGCTGTGTTTCTGCTCTTTGGCTTTTAGGAATTTGTGCATTTTTAATTTTACTTTTTTTTTCTATATAACTTTCTCAGCCTTTACAACACTTTACTAGTGACTAGAAATATGGGTAAAGTACAAGCTGCTGAGAGTACCTCTAGGTATTTTCTTTGTGTCACCAGCTGGGTCTGTTTTTTAACTGTTGACTTTTCCTCTCTAGAACTGTGCAAGAAAAACAGTGTTTGAGGAGGAAAACATAATACCTTAGCAAGTTCAGTTAAGATGGAGGCTTCCTGGGTAGATTTGGCTTCTGGTTTGCTGTCTTAAGAACATTTTAACAGAACTGCATATGTTTGAGAACAAAATTTCCTTTGGGACTGACTTGCAGAGCTTGAAATCAATTACTTCTGGGAACATGGTATAACTCTGTGTCAGGGAAAGCCCCAAAGAGCTACCTCCTGTAACGTCTACAAACCTGGCACACCTTACTGCTACATGTTAGTGTGATCTGATATAATGGTAGGCTGCTGTTGGTTCCCCTCAGCTCTACCCTTGGCGAGGTGCTTCTCCTGCTCACCTTGCCTCTGATGTGGCTGCAGAGGAGGGAGCCCAGTTCATGAATTCGTTATTCACCGTGGCTGTGTGATTGCTAGATCCAACACTGAGGCAAGGGAGAGGCTTTATGGTGAGGAGCAGAAAACAAGAAGGATCTCTTTTTGCACCAGCACTCTGGTGCTAGGCTGGAGTAGTGGCATGATAAAACTGCAGTACTGCTGCTTGAAATGGTATTTATTTGTAGTACCCGTTATTTTGAATGGAAAAAGGCAGAGTTCCTTGGCATTTTACCTTGACTTTGGCTATACGTCAAAACTTGAGGTTGCCTCCAAAAGGCTAGTAAGCAAGACAGCAATGAAAAATGCATTCTCTGTCTTGTTTTTTGTTTGAGGTTACAGAAGTTACTGTGTTTCAGCCTGCTCTGTTCCAGGAGGGTTTTCCACTGGTGTTTTGATTGATGTTTGACACTATGATGGTGTTTTTCGAAGTAATGCTAGCAGTACCAGGAGGAATGATAATTTTGATAATGACCAGATGTAGAAACTGTTTCATGCTTGTGACATGCCAGCAGTCTCTCTTTTTATGCATGGATTTTCTAGAATCGGAAATTGTAGTATAGTTTTGTACTAGTATAAGAACACAAATAGCACTTTTCATGTAAAGCAAAGCTGTATCTGGAATTTCACATTAACAATTTTTTGGAGTTAGTTAAAAACATGTCTCCTTATTCTCTGTTTCCTTCTGGATTTATAGACTTTGTTTCTAAAAACAGTAAGATGACCTCTGACATAACTAAAAAGAATTATAATATTAAATTACAAATAATTTATCATAACTATTAAAATTTAAAATTATTCAGAATTATAACCAATTTAAAGTCTTACTTGAAATACGCAACATCATTTTGTTCCTTGAGCAAGAACTTCAGGGTTGTTTTGATCTTTCTTGTGTTTTTGTTGCTTGTTGTATCTGTGTGGATTTATTTAGAAAGCCTTCATTTAAGGCTGCCTTCGGTTCAAAGAGCTCACTGTTAGAAGGTACCTGTCTAATTAAGCTAAATCTGCATTTGGGAAAAAGAACAAGCAAGAGTTCCACTACTAAAGCAGACACTATTTGAGCAAATAAGAGAACCACATAACTGAGTCCTTAGGCAATTAATAACAGCTGGAAGAAACTTCTGTAAGAGATTTGAGACTTTAAGCTCTACAGCACCTGAGAGCCTTGCCTGGGAGCATGAAAGATTTTGCCTTCTGAAGCTGGAGGGGAGCATAGCTGGAGCTCATTCCAGATGGACCCACACCTACTCATGGATTTCTTAAAGCTCACATCTCTTAGGAGGTTTACAGCACGCTTCTTCTGATGTTTACCCTCCCCCTGCCTTCTTTTTTTTCTTTCTCTTCAATTTCAAATTCCCCAAAGAGCCTTTGTGAACATGTAAGAAGGTTTGTAACATTGTTAGAATACAGTTTATTCCAAATTTTATTTTATTAAATATATGGAGTCATTCAACTTCCTTTTATTTGCATTTTCTATTAGCAGAAAATTTCTATGGGTGTGTTAATCTGAAAATCTTAAGGAGAATCTTGTTTTCCCCTCAGATTGAGGCAGTTAGCTTAACCACACCAATTTCTGCCTCCCTCCCAAATTTTTTTTCATTGGATTCAGTCTGTTTTCCTTCTGAGACAATGCTCTCCTAAAAGTAGGAGAATCAAGTGCAAGTTGTAGCCACATTCAAGGTAAAGTTCCATTTACCTAAAAGTAGTCTTTAAGTTAATAAATTCAGTAGTTCACCATGCCTACAGTACAGTGTTCGTAGAGGACAAGGGCTCCTGTTATAGGCCTATTCCCCATGGAAAACAGCATGAGGATTTCTTCGAGTAATCTTGTATAGCAGTCTTGCTTGCAATGCATTATTGTCCATTACTTGATAATAACAACAAAACCACTTTTTTGTCTATGAGGGTTTTGGTTTTTAGTAATGGAAGTCATTAATTAGTTGAGGAAAAGGAAGGAATGTCTGGCGATGAAGTGACTGCATGAGGTCAGACCCAAAGTGCATCTGTTTCCTCTGGCCAGGAGCAGTTGCCTGGGGAAGAGCGCTGGGTTGCACCCTGATGTGCTGTGTACTTTCCCAGCTCCACTGATCTCAGGCTGATGGGCTTCATGAGTGAAAGGCAGTTTTGTATTCTCTATCGGTTGATTTTCCTTCCATGAGTTTTTCTGAGCCCTATTTGAACTTAGATATCCATGATATCCGAGGAAAGAAGGTGGGTTTAGTTTTTAACATCATGTTGCATGAGTAATTTCTTTTTCTTCAGATTTTTTGTCAACTTGGCTCAATTTGTGTGGGGAGAGGCAGTGAACAGTCATTTCCTATTCTCTTTCTCTGTGCCTCTCAACATTTTATAGATCTCTGCTGTCTGTTTTCCTGGCTGAAGAGTTCTGGTATGTTCAGATGCTTCCCATATGGAAGGCATTTTGTGTTTTTAATCACCCTTGCTGGTCTTGTTTTACCCTTTCCGGAACAGAAGAATAGGAAACAACCCCACAACATCAACAACAAAAAAACTGAACAGTTCTTGCTGAATTTCTCATAGTATAATTTTCCAAGCATTTTCAGGTTTTAATGTTACGGAGATTGCTTTTACTGTTGGCTCTTCCCTAGCTGGAACATGGAGCAACATGTCTATGACAGAGAACAGTAAATTTGTCAGTAATTTTACATTTCTTAAAAGTGGGCAATTCATTTTCTGTAAGACTCCATACAGCGTTTTGGCATACTTTTCTTCAGGTTCACTGTAGAGGAGAAATGCTTCAGATTTTCTTTTGTCTTTTGCTAAAGTATTCCCTCTAAGAGCAGGTTAAAAATAGGATGTCATTGTATTTTGACTGGATTCTGCTGTAAATTTATTTTTGCCCATTTAAAAGAGAGTAATTAAAAGATGAAACATCCTGGCTAGTGTTTGTTAATTGTTTGTAATGCTTCTTTCAATACACTTACAAGGTTTGTCATTGTAGCCTGTGGAGATGGTCAGTTCTCTGCATACCTACTGACAGTATAATGTGAGTCTAGAAATGGTGTGTCATCTTCCCCTATTAATTAAGTGTTCATGCTTGGATGGAGATGAATAACATAGTAGTGGTAGACCACAGAGTACGAAGTGATTACTTCAGAAAAAAAGAAAAACAGGATTACTATATGCCTCTGTGTGCATGTGTTACTTAATGCATGTCACTACGTACAACATTTTAGGAAATAAGAGTAACAACTTGATATAATGCAGCTGTTGAATAGCTTGTTATGTTATGATAGTTTTTGACAATTATGTTTCTGAAAAGGAAATGGAGGTTAGCATACATATTTATTAATCACAACTTTCTTAATGGCTGGATTTTTAATGCCGAAGTTGTTTTAAAGTCCACTTTGAAGAAAAAATAATTCACATTTTAACCAACTTTATACTGGAAAAATGAAATATAAATTGAATAAAGTGTATATTCATGCCATACATTGCAAAGGAAGGTATTGTTGAAACATTCATCATAGCTTATCTTTCCAATTCAATAAAAGGACTACTAAGAAATAGCAGAACTTGAGTTCTCTCATTGACTGATGTCCTGCCTAACACTGAAATTGTGTATTGGCAGAAGAGCAAGCAATGGTGATGCCAGGATGAGTTATTCAAGTTCTAGTCAGAATTTAAGCTGCCAAGTCAAGTGTTGAAGACTTAATCTTTATGTATATCCCAGAAATGTAAAAGTGAACAAAATCAAAGAACAATGTTAAGAATCCCTTGCTAAGAATCCTAAACTGAAGCAAAAAATGGCAAAATAAGCCAATAACGCAGAATTAGCAGACTGATGTAAATCAGCAGCATTTCTTTCCTTTACCCTTCTTCATGAACTAGTATTTGATTGCTTCAAAAGGTGCAAGCAAAGCTAAAAGGACGAATCAAAGATCTTCCTCAGTTTAAATCAGTGTTTTGTTATTCACAGATAAAATCATAAATAACTCCAGAAGGAAATAAAGTAATATCTTTCCTTCCTTCCTGATGTCCACAAAGGACAGTAAGAAAACACTCCTGAATACCAAATACAACTAGGATTGGAGACAGGAAAAAAATAACCCTTTTCAAAACGAAATCAAATATAGTAGCTTGAGAGAGACTCAGAAGCAGCTCTGTTTCCTTAATCTATTTCCCTAGGAATAAATTCAGACACTGGCTTTTTTGAAATCTTGGCTTGTACACTTCCTCAATCTTTGGGAGGGAGATTCTTGGTTTTCCTTGATGTTTATTTCAAAATGAGCGACAAAATGTGTGAAATTCAATGCCAGAAATGCTTTCAATTCTCTTTAAAGTATTATCTTTATCATGTAAAGAAATAGAGCAAGTAGTTGTTGCCTTAAAAGACAAAATTGGCACAAATTCAGTGGGTTTTTTGAACTTCTGATCCTTGTATTGCCCTAGCCCTACCCTAGGTTTTGCTATATTTGTACTGTCTTATGTGACCAAAATATTAACATGGAAACTTGTGGTCAGAACAAAATAAAATGATGGTACTGTCCAAAATAAGGAGTCCTGCCACTGGTAGATGTGTCTGTGTTACATGGCACACTGCTTTCAGATATATTGATGAAGTGCAGGCTGTATTACTATGCTTTATTTTTCTTGCTCATCATTAGCATTATTAATTTTTAAGTGTGCATAGTGGGATTGAGTGCATGCTCAGCAAGTTTGCCAACAGCACCAGGCTGTGTGGTGATACATGTCGGCACGCTGGAGGGAAGGGATGCCATCCGGAGGGACCTGTACAGGCCTGAGAGGTGGGCCCGTGTGAGTCTCATGAAGTTCAGCAAGGCCAAGCACAAGGCCCTGCACATGGGTCAGGCCAGTCCCAAGCACAAATACAGGCTGGGCGATGAGTGGATTGAGAGCAGCCCTGCGGAGAAGGACTTGGGGCTGTTGGTTGATGAGAAGCTCAACATGACCCAGCAGTGTGCCTTTGCAGCCCAGAAAGCCAACCGTATCCTGGGCTGCATCAAAAGAAGCATAAACAGTAGGTCAAGGGAGATGATTCTTCCCCCCTACTCCACTCTGGTGAGACCCCACCTGGAGTACTGCATTCAGCTCTGGGGTCCCTGATGTAAGAAGGACATGAACCTGTTGGAGTGAGTCCAGAGGAGGGCCATGAAGATGATCAGAGGGCTGGAGCACCTCTGCTATGAAGACAGGCTGAGAGAGTTGGGGTTGTTCAGCCTGGAGAAGA